>OW052184.1:23109486-23709486 GCA_932526625.1 Rhingia campestris
TGGTAGGATGGTAGGATGGTAGGATGGTAGGATGGTAGGATGGTAGGATGGTAGATGGTAGGATGGTAGGATGGTAGGATGGTAGGATGGTAGGATGGTAGGATGGTAGGATGGTAGGATGGTAGGATGGTAGGATGGTAGGATGGTAGGATGGTAGGATGGTAGGATGGTAGGATGGTAGGATGGTAGATGGTAGGATGGTAGGATGGTAGGATGGTAGGATGGTAGGATGGTAGGATGGTAGGATGGTAGGATGGTAGGATGGTAGGATGGTAGGATGGTAGGATGGTAGGATGGTAGGAATGGTAGGATGGTAGGATGGTAGGATGGTAGGATGGTAGGATGGTAGGATGGTAGGATGGTAGGATGGTAGGATGGTAGGATGGTAGGATGGTAGGATGGTAGGATGGTAGGATGGTAGGATGGTAGGATGGTAGGATGGTAGGATGGTAGGATGGTAGGATGGTAGGATGGTAGGATGGTAGGATGGTAGGATGGTAGGATGGTAGGATGGTAGGATGGTAGGATGGTAGGATGGTAGGATGGTAGGATGGTAGGATGGTAGGATGGTAGATGTAGGATGGTAGGATGGTAGGATGGTAGGATGGTAGGATGGTAGGATGGTAGGATGGTAGAGGATGGTAGGATGGTGTAGGATGGTAGGATGGTAGGATGGTAGGATGGTAGGATGGTAGGATGGTAGGATGGTAGGATGTTAGGATATTAAGATGGTAAGTTGGTAGGATGGTAAGATGGTAGGATGGTAGGATGGCAGGATGGTAGGATGGTAAGATGGTAAGATGGTAGGATGGTAGGATGGCAGGATGGTAGGATGGTAGGTAGGAAGGTAGGATGGTAGGATGGTAGGATGGTAAGATGGTAGGATGGTAGGATGGTAGGATGGTAGGATGGTAGGATGGTCAGATGGTAAGATGGTAAGATGGTAAGATGGTAAGATGGTAAGATGGTAAGAATGTTAGGATGGTAGGATGGTAGGATGGTAGGATGTTAGGATAGTAAGATGGTAAGTTGGTAGGATGGTAAGATGGTAGGATGGTAGGATGGTAGGATGGTAGGATGGTAGGATGGTAGGATGGTAGGATGGTAGGATGGTAGGATGGTAGGATGGTAGGATGGTAGGATGGTAGGATGGTAGGATGGTAGGATGGTAGGATGGTAGGATGGTAGGATGGTAGGATGGTAGGATGGTAGGATAGTAAGATGGTAAGTTGGTAGGATAGTAAGATGGTAGGATGGTAGGATGGTAGGATGGTAGGATGGTAGGATGGTAGGATGGTAGGATGGTAGGATGGTAGGATGGTAGGATGTTAGGATGGTAGGATGGTAGGATGGTAGGATGGTAGGATGGTAGGATGGTAGGATGGTAGGATGGTAGGATGGTAGGATGGTAGGATGGTAGGATGGTAGGATGGTAGGATGGTAGGATGGTAGGATGGTAGGATGGTAGGATGGTAGGATGGTAGGATGGTAGGATGGTCAGATGGTAAGATGGTAAGATGGTAAGATGGTAAGATGGTAAGATGGTAAGATGGTAGGATGGTAGGATGGTAGGATGGTAGGATGGTAGGATGGTAGGATGTTAGGATAGTAAGATGGTAAGTTGGTAGGATGGTAAGATGGTAGGATGGTAGGATGGTAGGATGGTAGGATGGTAGGATGGTAGGATGGTAGGATGGTAGGATGGTAGGATGGTAGGATGGTAGGATGGTAGGATGGTAGGATGGTAGGATGGTAGGATGGTAGGATGGTAGGATGGTAGGATGGTAGGATGGTAGGATGGTAGGATGGTAGGATGGTAGGATGGTAGGATGGTAGGATGGTAGGATGGTAGGATGGTAGGATGGTAGGATGGTAGGATGGTAGGATGGTAGGATGGTAGGATGGTAGGATGGTAGGATGGTAGGATGGTAGGATGGTAGGATGGTAGGATGGTAGGATGGTAGGATGGTAGGATGGTAGGATGGTAGGATGGTAGGATGGTAGGATGGTAGGATGGTAGGATGGTAGGATGGTAGGATGGTAGGATGGTAGGATGGTAGGATGGTAGGATGGTAGGATGGTAGGATGGTAGGATGGTAGGATGTAGGATGGTAGGATGGTAGGATGGTAGGATGGTAGGATGGTAGGATGGTAGGATGGTAGGATGGTAGGATGGTAGGATGGTAGGATGGTAGGATGGTAGGATGGTAGGATGGTAGGATGGTAGGATGGTAGGATGGTAGGATGGTAGGATGGTAGAGATGGTAGGATGGTAGGATGGTAGGATGGTAGGATGGTAGGATGGTAGGATGGTAGGATGGTAGGATGGTAGGATGGTAGGATGGTAGGATGGTAGGATGGTAGGATGGTAGGATGGTAGGATGGTAGGATGGTAGGATGGTAGGATGGTAGGATGTAGGATGGTAGGATGGTAGGATGGTAGGATGGTAGGATGGTAGGATGGTAGGATGGTAGGATGGTAGGATGGTAGGATGGTAGGATGGTAGGATGGTAGGATGGTAGGATGGTAGGATGGTAGGATGGTAAGGATGGTAGGATGGTAGGATGGTAGGATGGTAGGATGGTAGGATGGTAGGATGGTAGGATGGTAGGATGGTAGGATGGTAGGATGGTAGGATGGTAGGATGGTAGGATGGTAGGATGGTAGGATGGTAGGATGGTAGGATGGTAGGATGGTAGGATGGTAGGATGGTAGGATGGTAGGATGGTAGGATGGTAGGATGGTAGGATGGTAGGATGGTAGGATGGTAGATGGTAGGATGGTAGGATGGTAGGATGGTAGGATGGTAGGATGGTAGATGGTAGGATGGTAGATGGTAGATGGTAGATGGTAGATGGTAGATGGTAGATGGTAGGATGGTAGATGGTAGATGGTAGATGGTAGATGGTAGATGGTAGATGGTAGATGGTAGATGGTAGATGGTAGATGGTAGATGGTAGATGGTAGATGGTAGATGGTAGATGGTAGATGGTAGATGGTAGATGGTAGATGGTAGATGGTAGATGGTAGATGGTAGATGGTAGATGGTAGATGGTAGATGGTAGATGGTAGATGGTAGATGGTAGATGGTAGATGGTAGATGGTAGATGGTAGATGGTAGATGGTAGATGGTAGATGGTAGATGGTAGATGGTAGATGGTAGATGGTAGATGGTAGATGGTAGATGGTAGATGGTAGATGGTAGATGGTAGATGGTAGATGGTAGATGGTAGATGGTAGATGGTAGATGGTAGATGGTAGATGGTAGATGGTAGATGGTAGATGGTAGATGGTAGATGGTAGATGGTAGATGGTAGATGGTAGATGGTAGATGGTAGATGGTAGATGGTAGATGGTAGATGGTAGATGGTAGATGGTAGATGGTAGATGGTAGATGGTAGATGGTAGATGGTAGATGGTAGATGGTAGATGGTAGATGGTAGATGGTAGATGGTAGATGGTAGATGGTAGATGGTAGATGGTAGATGGTAGATGGTAGATGGTAGATGGTAGATGGTAGATGGTAGATGGTAGATGGTAGATGGTAGATGGTAGATGGTAGATGGTAGATGGTAGATGGTAGATGGTAGATGGTAGATGGTAGATGGTAGATGGTAGATGGTAGATGGTAGATGGTAGATGGTAGATGGTAGATGGTAGATGGTAGATGGTAGATGGTAGATGGTAGATGGTAGATGGTAGATGGTAGATGGTAGATGGTAGATGGTAGATGGTAGATGGTAGATGGTAGATGGTAGATGGTAGATGGTAGATGGTAGATGGTAGATGGTAGATGGTAGATGGTAGATGGTAGATGGTAGATGGTAGATGGTAGATGGTAGATGGTAGATGGTAGATGGTAGATGGTAGATGGTAGATGAGGTAGATGGTAGATGGTAGATGGTAGATGGTAGATGGTAGATGGTAGATGGTAGATGGTAGATGGTAGATGGTAGATGGTAGATGGTAGATGGTAGATGGTAGATGGTAGATGGTAGATGGTAGATGGTAGATGGTAGATGGTAGATGGTAGATGGTAGATGGTAGATGGTAGATGGTAGATGGTAGATGGTAGATGGTAGATGGTAGATGGTAGATGGTAGATGGTAGATGGTAGATGGTAGATGGTAGATGGTAGATGGTAGATGGTAGATGGTAGATGGTAGATGGTAGATGGTAGATGGTAGATGGTAGATGGTAGATGGTAGATGGTAGATGGTAGATGGTAGATGGTAGATGGTAGATGGTAGATGGTAGATGGTAGATGGTAGATGGTAGATGGTAGATGGTAGATGGTAGATGGTAGATGGTAGATGGTAGATGGTAGATGGTAGATGGTAGATGGTAGATGGTAGATGGTAGATGGTAGATGGTAGATGGTAGATGGATGGTAGATGGTAGATGGTAGATGGTAGATGGTAGATGATGGTAGATGGTAGATGGTAGATGGTAGATGGTAGATGGTAGATGGTAGATGGTAGATGGTAGATGGTAGATGGTAGATGGTAGATGGTAGATGGTAGATGGTAGATGGTAGATGGTAGATGGTAGATGGTAGATGGTAGATGGTAGATGGTAGATGGTAGATGGTAGATGGTAGATGGTAGATGGTAGATGGTAGATGGTAGATGGTAGATGGTAGATGGTAGATGTAGATGGTAGGGTAGATGGTAGATGGTAGATGGTAGATGGTAGATGGTAGATGGTAGATGGTAGATGGTAGATGGTAGATGGTAGATGGTAGATGGTAGATGGTAGATGGTAGATGGTAGATGGTAGATGGTAGATGGTAGATGGTAGATGGTAGATGGTAGATGGTAGATGGTAGATGGTAGATGGTAGATGGTAGATGGTAGATGGTAGATGGTAGATGGTAGATGGTAGATGGTAGATGGTAGATGGTAGATGGTAGATGGTAGATGGTAGATGGTAGATGGTAGATGGTAGATGGTAGATGGTAGATGGTAGATGGTAGATGGTAGATGGTAGATGGTAGATGGTAGATGGTAGATGGTAGATGGTAGATGGTAGATGGTAGATGGTAGATGGTAGATGGTAGATGGTAGATGGTAGATGGTAGATGGTAGATGGTAGATGGTAGATGGTAGATGGTAGATGGTAGATGGTAGATGGTAGATGGTAGATGGTAGATGGTAGATGGTAGATGGTAGATGGTAGATGGTAGATGGTAGATGGTAGATGGTAGATGGTAGATGGTAGATGGTAGATGGTAGATGGTAGATGGTAGATGGTAGATGGTAGATGGTAGATGGTAGATGGTAGATGGTAGATGGTAGATGGTAGATGGTAGATGGTAGATGGTAGATGGTAGATGGTAGATGGTAGATGGTAGATGGTAGATGGTAGATGGTAGATGGTAGATGGTAGATGGTAGATGGTAGATGGTAGATGGTAGATGGTAGATGGTAGATGGTAGATGGTAGATGGTAGATGGTAGATGGTAGATGGTAGATGGTATATAGAGCACTTCGTCAAGTTTACGCATAATTGTCCGATGAGCAGCTAATCAGCAACTCGATCTCTGCCTGTCCACTACTTGGAAAATTTTGAGGAAAAATCTTGGCATACATCCATATAAGATCCACCTGGTGTAAGCATTAAAGCCAGTGGACCATCAACTGCGTCGTGTGTTCGGTGAATGTGCTGAGAATCAACTGGAAGTTGAACCAGATTTTTATCGTCAAATCCACTTCAGTGATGAGGCTCATTTCTGGCTTGACGGGAATGTAAACAAGCAGAATTGTCATTTTTGGGGTGAGCACAATCCTCATGAGACTCTTGAACTCCATTAAATCCCGAAAAATCACTGTTTAGTGTGGTTGTGCGGAATGCGTCATCGGTCCATTTATCTTTAAATCCGAAAGCGGTGCTACCATTGCCGTAAATGGCGAACACCACAGGCAAATGGTTTCGTGATTTTTTTATTCTTCATGTCATTGGAAATCACTTGGAGTAGAATGGTTCCAATAAGACTGCGCTAAAAGTTTGGTGACCGAATCATCTCGAGAAATGGACCTGCGAATTGGTCACCTTGTTCGTGTAATTCGGCACTTTTGGACTACTTTTTGTGGGGATGCGTCAAATAGATGGTCTATGTTGATAAACCAGCTACAATTGATCACTTAGAATCCAACATTTGACGAAATAATACCGGGTATGGTCGAAAAAGTGCTGCGAAATTGGACCGGCGTACATAAGGAGCAGTCGCAGAGGCCATATGACAGAAATTAATATTAAACATTATGCCATGAAATTTGTGAGCTAATAAAGCCAACATTTTGGTCATTCCATTGAACTTGTTGTGTCTTATTTCTTAAACAAAAAGTTCTATGCCTCCAATAGAAAACACCCTCTTATTGGAGTATCTCAACGGGTCTTCCTGGTCCAAGAATAATGACAACATATTCTTTTTTCACACAACTGATACCCTAAAACGCAAATGTCCCTATTGTCGATAGGACACTCACCCTTTACAATTGCACAACCCTCTAGAAATGTCGGTCTTGCTCCAACATATCATTTAAAATACCTGTACCCTGCCTCCTAGCATTTCATGTAAATATGTGATTTAGGAAATTTCCCAAAAAAAATAAAACCCCACGCCATACATCTATCGAACCACATAGGTAATCCCAAAGGCAGCTGAAATCCCTTTGCGCCTCTTCTCCAGCTGTTACCTCGGTGAAACAGTTTCGTGGTGCTGGTAGGTACTAATTTCAGTGAAACATCACATGTGAGCACGCAATTCTTACTCAGCACACCGTCGACAAATGCTATATACGCCGAATTTGCATATTCCAGGTCCTTGGGGAAATGGTGTGTGCACGCAAACAGAGATTATTATTATGCGGGCCTACATTGTTATTCACCCCTTTTCACTTAAGTGGTTCCATTGCCAATAAAATCAATTCGAATGCTATTCGCTGAGGAAGGTTCCCCAAAAGACCCGCCATCGGCACCATGAAAGGCTGTATGGTGCTTTTCTATTTTAAATTCTTCCAAATAAATGGGAATCGACTTTCTCCCACATCACGACATCAAAAAAATGAATAAATGCAGCTTTTAATTAAAACTATCGATAAAAGGATAACAGTCAGCTGGATTTTACAAAAACAAAGACAAAGGTCCTACGAAATTCCATTATTATTCGTAAATATTTGCTCGACTTTATTAAATTCCACTTAAAAAGGAGACATTCAGCACCAGGTTGCGACTGAATAGCAGCGACAGCAGACACACACAAGTGGACGACAAGGATACAGTTGGGGAGCGAATTAAAATTGCACGATCAATTTTCAAAAGCTGCAAATATTTTCAGGCCAAACATAATGTAGCGTGGAAATCCTCTAAAGGAGTGTACACAAGAAGGACAGTGGGTTTGACAAGAAAAGCGATGTCTATTTGCCTTAAATGTCAAGCGCTCTGACGTTTATCGGAATTAGGTCCATATCCTGGAGCTTTGTTATTTTCAACTTTCTTATTGTTGTTTGAAGCCCCTACGGGTATACGGCTTTTATTTAATAGTTGTCGGGTGCCATATTAGCAATCAGTTCTTCGTTTAAAGGTTGTCCATCGAACGGCTTGAACGTTTCTTGTAGATGCTCGACAATGAAATCCGCCATCTCGTTGTCTCCTTTTGCCCATTCGTCATTAGCTTTTCTTATTGACGTCGAGTGAGTTTTGGGTTTCCTTATGGACTTCAAGGATTTCCATAGTGAGCTTTGAACTCTTATCAGCAGTTAAGCCAGCGAGGTATAAGTCTCTCGATTTCATAAATCCTGTTGCTCATTCTTGAGTTTGTTGCAAAGAAGGTACAGATAAGTTTTATCTGAGGGTGGATTGTGCTTAAGGATAGTGATGCGATTATATGAGGACACAAGCGTTCTCACTCTAGCCTCTCACTATCAACTCCTACTCTCACCTTCACGCTGGTGACTGGTGGGTGCCTAGTACCTCGACTGGGGATGGGGTATTAAACCTTTCTGGAAGGTCGTTGGTGGCAGCAAACGAGAGAGGGGGAGGAGTGTCCTGTCGCTAAGGCACTCACTCTTCAGGCGGCAGCGGAGGAATTCCCTAGATGGAGTCAACGGTGGCGCCTACAGCCCCAGTTTGATCGGACTGGTAGTGAAATCCCTATATGAGCTGCTTCGACATATTTGAACACAAGGTCTATAGGGATCCACGGAAAAAAGATTATGTTACGAAGCAACCAATAGCCTCGGAAAGGACTGATATTATTGTTGACGACCATGCTAAACGAAAAAAGGACAACGACGTTTGTATCTGCACCTGGAATGTGAGAACATTAAACAGGAGAGGTGCAGGCGAACAACTAGCGGAAGCCCTAAACTGCTACAATGCAGACATTACTGCCATCCAGGAAATACGATGGGATGGGCCGGGCAAAAAGAGGATGAAAAACTGTGACATCTGCTATGGACCGTGTTATAGTGAGCAAAAACAGCGACTATTTGGATGCGGATTTGTTATAAGTGCCAGACTTAGGCAAGAAGTCTTATGTTTCCAAGACATTAGCGAACGCATTGTAACAATCCGCATCAAGGCCAAATTCGCCAACATAAGCCTTATAGGCGCTTATGCCCCAACTAAGGATTGCTTCCACGAGCTCCTTGACAAAACCTATGAGCGACTACCGAAGTACGATGTTAAAATCGTGCTGGGAGATTTTAACGCAAAGGTAGGAAGAGAAGACATCTTTATCAGTACTGTCGGAAAATATAGCCTACACGACAACACGTCTGGTAACGGACTTAGGCTAATTGACTTCGCTATGGAACGAAATGCCACTATAGCCAGCACACGGTTTCCTCACCTCGATATCCATAAGGGGACATGGCGGTCTCCAGATCAACGAACAGGCACGCATCCAGTATTTTAGATGTCCGAACATTCCGAGGGGCTAACATCGACTCGGACCACTTGTTGTAGCCAAGGTAAGGATGCGGATATCCACCACGCCACAAAAAAACAGAAATACTGTGAAAAAAATTAATGTCGGAAGACTCGCCAGAGACCGCCAAGACCTTCACGACTCACAACACACCACCAGCATCTAATGTCGAAGAACAATGGCAACGATGCCAACAGGCCATTAGATCAGCCGCAACTGATGTGCTAGGTTTCTCGCGGCCACCAGCAAGAATCCTCTGATTTGATGAGGAATGCCGACAGATGCTCGCAGCCAAGAACGAGGACTACAAGACTAAGCTGCAGGTGAAAACGAGAGCTGCCATTGAGCTCTATGGGCAGAGAAGAAGGGAAGAACATCGGCTTTTCAGCAAGAAGAAAAAAGAGCAAGAAAAGCGCGCGATCGAGGATATAGAGAGGTGCTACTCCAGGAACGATGTTCGCAAGTTTTACCACAGTGTAAAACGTCAAAGCCAAGGATACAAGGCTCGAACAGAATCCTGTCGAGATGAACAAGGAAATATCGTAGTTGAGACACAGTCGATGCTGAGGATATGGAAGAACCACTTCTGCAGACTGTCAAACGGCGATGATGAACAACATTCCGCTATCAGGCAGAACGAACCATTTAATATTGGCAACGACAGCGAAAACTGCCAACCAGCCGACTTAAGTGAAGTGAGGATAGCAATATCTAAACTCAAGCCTAAAAAGGCCGCCGGAAATGACGGCCTTCCCGCTGAGCTTTATAAAGCTGGCGGAGATGACTTGGTAAGCAACATCCACCAACTCATAAGCCAAATCTGGTCGGTTGAAAGCATCTCTGAAGAATGGAACCTCAGCATCGTTTGCCGATCCAGAAAAAAGGAGACCCTCTGAACTGCGCCAACTACTACTACTCAACATCGCCTACAAGATCCTATCTGCCGTAATATGTGAAGGCCTGGAACCGTTTACCAACAACCTGACTGGCCCTTATCAGTGTGGTTTTAGGCCAGGAAAGTCCACAATCGATCAAATTTTCACACTTCGGCAGATCCTGGAAAAAACCCAAGAAGTCCAAATCGATACCCAGCACCTATTTATCGATTTCAAAGCCGCACATGACAGCATTTATAGAGACGAACTAAACAGAGCCATGTCTAGTTTGGTATACTGCCCAAACTCGTCCGACAACAACATCTCGTCAAAAATCAAACGAAGAATTACTCTTGCCAATCGCTGTTTCTTCGGGCTAAGAAGGCAATTTAGTAGTTCAGCCCTCACTCGAACTACTATGGAGATCCTATATAAGACCCTGATCATCCCAGTCCTGCTCTATGGGGCTGAAGCATGGACCGTATCAAAAGCGGGTGAAGAAATCCTTGGTCGATTCGAGAGAAAAATTCTTCGGAAAATCTTCGGTCCCGTTTGCGTTGACGGGCTATGGAGACGATGATTCAACCAAGAACCATACGACATACTCATGGTCAAAAAACTTCGTTTAAGATGGCTAGGACATGAAGTGCGAATGGACACCAATACACCGGCTCGCAGAGTCTTCGATTCCCAGCCAGACGTCGTACGCAGTAGAGGAAGACCTCGCCTTAAGTGGCGCGCACAAGTAGAAACCGACCTCAACTAACTTGGAGTGCGCAACTGGAGGCAGTTAGCTAGGGACCGGGCTAATTGGAGAGGCATGTTGGGTGAGGCCCAGGTTCATCCCGGACTGTAGCGCCACTTAAGTAAGTAAATTTCGGGGCTGAACAACAAACAAGAGAACATTATTCAAGACCTGGCCTTACTGGTCTAAACCTGAGATGTCGTAAAATATATCATACTTCTGAAAGTTAAACCAGTTGAGCCGCTACAAATTTGGCAATAGAGGTAAGAGGTTGCATGTTGTTACAGATACATCTGTCTAAGGAAACGCAATCCACAACTACTTTGAGAAAGTCAGAGAAAGCTGTCAATTTGGCTAGCAAAGCTAGAAAATAGATGGAAACATCTATTCTACGATTGCATACCATCTGTAGATAATCTATTTTACCAAAGTTGTCTTGATCAAGCCAGCTAGAATTCCCCGATTCTGCTCACTAAATCCAAGAGTTATTCATTATCCATTTGACCAGTATTTTCGGAATGGCAGTAATGTCTGCTTTGTAAGAGGTTGGAGTCTACGTGAGTTGTTTTGCATGGTAATCAACAATAAAATCCGTCGTTTCTGATTCTATTCGTAAAAAGGTTTTTCAGTGAGTGGATAGTATGTCTCAGACAGAACCACCAATTTGGACACCCCTCCAACAAAGTCGCAACTTTAAAAACTAAGACCGATGGCAAAGAGAAGACGGGCTCTTTTCCCAACGCTGGAGCAACGGAGGAGCAACCGAGGTGTTTAGGCATACGGCATGTAAAAACACTCTCAAGAACACAAAAACGAACACACATGAACACCAATGACATAGGACATCATGTCTAAAGGAAGCTATCATACTATCTGAAAGCTGTCATATTCCGAGAGCTTTCAAATCGGAAAACGGCTGTCGAAAGTGACCACGGCACGTGTTCAAATACCAGAGATACGTAAATGCCTAGAATCGTACATAAAAATAATTCAAAGATGGCGCCCGAATGGAAATCCCGGACCCCGAAATCTGCACGCACCAACATACTTCCCGGAAATTTGGTTTTTGACAGTTGATCCTCAAAGCTCACTGCTTCAGAGAAATGGTGTTGCCCTCCTTCCTTCCTTCTGATATTTAATCTTCTCAATCGTAGTTCGGTTTTCGGAATGGTCGCCGCCAATCAAACATAGGCAGTTGGGACAAATGTTTGATTAACAGAAAATGGTTGTCCAGGATTGACACCGGGGTTTTCCTAGGTCACTGTAATAAGTTGCTGCGGAAAAACCGGGGTAATTGTTAAAATCCAATTGATATACCATATTGGAATGAGCAAGTGTGAGGTGTCAGGCAGTGATATCTGGCATCCAGAAATGTATCGTTCATTTGGAAGAAAAAGAGCTCCAAGTTCGAACCCACACAGCAAGGTAAAATAGCCCAGCCTCTGGTTCAAATACCGAAAGTCACAGCAAATATGTTTTTTTTTTACTGCCTCACCCCAAAAAAGTTTGAAAACATTCAAGAAGTCACCAAAACCTTTCCATTCTTTGTGGCAAAAATATAGCTTCATACACACAAATTCATAGAGAAGCCAGGTTCGAGTCGCTGTATGGGCCACTTATGCTTTCATTTCATTGAAGTAAGCCCATTTGATCTGTAGTTCCAACGACAGGGCATTGACAAGTTAGCACTCTACCCTCGACCTCAAACACCCAACCAACCATTCTATCCATCACCACGTTTAAAAACTTTGAAGGACTTTGCCATAAATTGTAGATACCATACAGACTTCTGCAGAAACTTATGTGTGATCTATTCCTTGATTTATTTTTAAGGTTAAGTACTCGTTTGTCAAAAGTCACTTGCTTGACAGCCACACTGTCACTCCACACATCATTTCATTGTGAAAATTTCGAGATAGTTGTGTGTACTAACATTCTCATAATTTGTCAAAATATATATATACAACGAAAACAAATAAAAAAGGCAATCCTGCATCCTGATTGCTGGCCCACCAATTATGCTCCACATGGGAATTGGGAATAGGAAGGCCGACGACGCGACGGCGAACGTATGAACCACACAATTGTATTTTTTTGTCCAAATGCCAAAGGCTCTCTCTGTCTCTTCCTAACTCCACTCCACAGGGAAGATGTAGACATATGTGCATTCATGCATGTCCTTGGCTCGTGTGCCAAATGAAATGAAAGGAACTCCTCTGTGTTGTCTGTGTAGTTCCGTTGTGAGAGCTTACAAGGATATTTCATCCTCTTTTGGGCTTCTCTAGTCTCGGCACTCGGTATGTGTCTGTTATGCTCTAATGCGGTATATTTACACATCAGGACAGCACAAGCTCGGTGATTTATTGAGCTCGAAAGATTTAAAAAGGGAAACGCGTGGGTGCGGGACAGGATGCTGGAAACTATTTGAGGTAACCAACCCCAGTAAGCTCTATACTTTGTACCACCAAGTATGTCGTTGCACACGAGCATTTATTAGCACATGTCGGTGTTGGATTTTATTGACACAAACACACACTCAGATCGAGGCAAAGGAGTTGCTTAAAGGAGCTGAGGGTGTTCGTTCTATTACTCATTACGTGATTTTATAGACGAGTCTTTAATTAACAGTATACAGCGTTCTTATTCGTTATTTGGTCCTTACGAACACCCTCACCATCGGGTGGAACGAAATTGGAAGACATATGAGACTGTAAGGCATCGTAAAAGTGGAATGATGATGCTTCTGCTTTGGACTGGTGTAAGGTTCGTGCGGTGTGCCAGGGTGGAGGCATACATCCTTTTGTGTCTGCGGTAGGGTAATTTGTCGATTTGAATCAGAATGCAAATAGACCTGTTGTTCAGCCATAAGATGAGGTAATAAATCGAAAATGGTTATTGTACCAGAGAGAGACTTTGTATTGATTTACCGTCAGTACCATTGGTAGTCAATATTTTCAAATTTACGGGAGCAAAATGTGCTCTGTGGAGTTGGAAGATTTACAGTCCAACGTGTGGCTTTTGGAGAAGAATACCTTTATGAGAGATGAATATTTTTTGTACATTCATGCAAGGAAGTCGTTTAAAAACTAAGGAATCTCTGATAACAAACAGCTATTCTAGTACTAGAAGAACATTTTGAATGCTTTGCTTTAAATGCAATATCCCCTAGAATGGGTACGAGGCTTTAGGAATATGTTGAGATACAGTACGGAGATCATTGTGTTTTTTGTCCTTTACGCGTTTGGACAAGTTAAGCCTCTGTGGTGTGGTGTGACGAAAAAGGGGAAACTGATCGGTGTTAACTTGACAAACCCCACTGTTGAAACTGTGACGACACGTCAATTGTTGAAAATTGAAATATCCGGCGTTAACGACCTATACAGGCCCTCAAACCTAGCTTCTCCATAAATTCGTGTGTGTGAAGGTAATGATTTGGGGGGGAGCATCTGGTACCAGCTCCAAGCCTTACAGCAGATTGATCCAAAAGGGTTCACAGACAATGGGTCAATTAGATGCGAGCTCGAATCTAGGTGGGCCAGAGAAAGGTGTATCTCTTGGCTACGGATCGGACTAGGTTCCAAAACCACTGTCATTTCCGTTGTCACGGATAAGTATTCAGCGATATAGACACGACCTACCTGGGTGCACATATGCACTGGGTTTGGACCAGGTTTTCCCAAAGTCTTTACTAAGCGTCAGTAGTATATCATTGTTTCATCACCCACCAGGAGAGGAGACCAATATGCTGGACCATGGTGTGGATCGAAGAAGTGAATGAACCATTCTTAATAGAGTCAGGGCATCAACTCGGTGAGATCCTTTAATGTTTTTAACGGGTAGACCCCGCGCAACACTCATTCAGGGTTTGGGTTAGGAGTAGGCTTGAGAGCCATTGTCTTACCCGTTTCCACTTCCAAAAATGCGCATTCAGCTTCATTTGGAGTGCATTCCTTTCCGCAATTGCCTGCTTGGCTCAGCCCAGAATTTCCTAGAGTCATTTTTGCCTTAGCTACGGCAATGTTTCCAGGTATCAGCCCTGAGGTGATGGAAGTCGGGTTTTTTACAGGTGCGTCCTCGCATTTATTTTTTGTGTATTCATTTGGACCCGCGATTGGCGGAGAAAGTCTGTACATCTACACGGAGATCCTCATTTTGCGGCAAGGCAGGGGTAATCCGGAGATTGGCTGGTATCCAGATACTCCGTTAGTTACTGAGCATTTGGTTGTGTCCTTAGCCTGGTCGATTACCGGCACACATAAGTCCAGCCCTTTAGTTATTTTTGGGCCGCGGGGGGTATTTTATAATTTCTACCAGCCTTGCGAGTAAGCAGGCCGGAAAGCCCCATTTCCGCCACCTGTGGACGGGCCCGATGGGAGAACAACTAAAATCCACATGGGAGTTATATAACGTAAGCTGCACAGAAAGTATGTGTGCCCACCTTGATATTAACAGGCAACATGCTCGTTAGTGCTCAGGGCGTGTGTACTTCTTGCACGATGGCTAAGTTGAGATAAGCTTTACTTCATCACGAGAGGAGGGCCAGTGAAAAATCATTAAGGTGTTGCTACGGCTGGTTATCGATCCCAGACCTTCTGCGCGGCAGTTCATACTAAGGCATGTCTACCAAAGCGTAGAAGCGAGCCCTTGCTCTTAAAGTCTTAAGTGGTAATGGACTCTTTAGAGCACCGAACGTTCCTGCTACCATGATACTCACACGAGGGGACCTATCTCTAGTTAGTCCGAGACGAGCAGACTAGTGTAAGCCGACATGCCAACATGCCTCTCCAATTAATGCGGTCCTCAGCTTACTACCTTCAGTTGCGCACTTCAAGTTGGTTGAGGTCGGATTCTACTTGTCGGCGCCACTTAAGGCGAGCTCTTCCTCTACTACGTCCGACGTCTGGCTGTATGTGGGGATATGTGCCTGTACAGCTCGTATAGATCGTGGTGGAATCTTAGTCTACATAGCCCGTCAACGCAATCGGGACCGAAGATTTTTCGAAGAATTTCCCTCTCGAATCAACCAATGAATTCTTCAACCGCTTTTGATACAGTCCATGCTTCAGCGCCGTAGAGCAGGACTGGGATGATCAGGGTCTTATATAGGATCCCCTTAGTAGTTCTCCTTTACTAGTTTATTGTCTTCTTAGCCCGGAGAAACAGCGGTTGGCGGTTGGCAAGAGTAATTCTTCGTTTAATTTTTGACGATATGTCAGATTTAATAGCGGTACCGAGGTGAGCAAAGCCCCGTACTGCCTCAAAGGTATATCTGTCAATGATGACATTCTGTCCAGTTCGTTGAGGTTGTCTGTCCTTTCGTGTTAACAGCAAATACCTAGTCTTACCCTCATTTACTGCTGAACCCATTTTTGCCGCTTCATTCTCTATGCTAGCAAACTTGGCTATGACATCACGTTGAGTCCGACCAATGATGCCAATATCGTCGGATGATTGTGCCTCTGGTGTTGACTCAGGGGTTTTACAAAATCCTCCCAAGAATGATGTGAAATAAATCACATGACAGTGCGTTCGCCTTTTTTGGTATCGAGTGTGTCATGGGCTTTTCCATGATCTGCCAAAGTCAGGTTAGTGGTAAACGGTTTCAGGCGTTACGTATTATGGCCGATTGGATCTTGTAGGCGGTGTTGAGGATTTTTGTGGATCGGGCAAAAGATGCTGAGGTTCCATTCTCCAGGAATACTTTTTTTTTAAACTCTGACTTGCCTAAGCAGTAAGATGCACGTCAACCTTTGAGATCTATTGTGCCTTCCGTCAGATGTTTTTTTAGGTTAGTAGCGCTTCTACTTTCCTAATGTAGCTGATATAATA
Source organism: Rhingia campestris (assembly GCA_932526625.1). Classification (NCBI taxonomy): domain Eukaryota; kingdom Metazoa; phylum Arthropoda; class Insecta; order Diptera; family Syrphidae; genus Rhingia; species Rhingia campestris. The sequence continues at coordinate 23,125,869 of OW052184.1, forward strand.
CGTTCAGCAGAAGATTTTCTTAGTTCTTCGGGACTTAATAATTCCCTGAAGAAAGATTCCCTTTCCATACCGTAAAGGGCCGGGCATTCACATAGGATATGTTCGGCTGTTTCGTCTTCTTCTAGGCATAGTCTGGACTCTGGTGAGTCGACTAGATGCATTTTATTTAGATGATATCGCAGCCCGGCGTGACCCGTTAGGTAGCCTACTAAGTTCTTGATATTGTGCCTGCGAAGATAGTTCTTTGGCCTGTCTTATGCCTGGGATGTTGGCGCCTTTAATACCTGAGTTGTGTATTAAGTTTGCGCATTCTTTTATGAGTTGGTGAATGTTACTTACCAAGTCATCTCCGCCGGCTTTATAAGCTTGGCCGGAAGGGAAACCCAGCACATCAGTTGCGGCTGATCTAATGGCTTAGTGACATCCTTGCCATTGTTCTTATACATTAGGGGGTTGGGTTTTATTCGACAGGTTATGGGATACGCGTTGTGCGTAAGCCTGTCTATAGCAAGTTCCGTTGTAGATGACACAGATTTTCTTACACTTATTGCCTGGCCCATTCCATCACATTTTTTTGGATGGCAGTCTGCTTTTAAGCAGCTTACGGTTCCACTAATTGTTTGGCTTAACTCATATATATGTCAATTGTGTAACGCAAGGTTTGTTTTTGCTAATCCTGAAAACAATCTGAAACCGTAACACATTTGTCCGTCTTAAGATCGATCATGCTGACGTTGTTCAGAGAATTTAGATCGCTTTTGAAGTATTGACCTAGGCTAGAATTTTCTATGCAAAAGTGCGAGATACAAATTCAAAAGATTTTTTCTTTCACCCTTGGTATATGCAGATTTTTTAGGTTTAAGGGAAACTTACTTACTTACTTACTTATTGGGCTCCCGACCCGTGAAGAGTCTCTGCCTTAGACACTGCAGCCTTCCATCCTATACGATCCCTGGCTCGCTGCTTCCAGTTGTTTAGACCAAGTGCTCTGGCATCTGCGATGGCTTGTTGTTTGAAACGGAGGTTCGGTCTCGAATCTGGGGGCTGGGATTCAAATATCCTCTTAGCTGGAGCGTTATTGTCCACTCGCTCGATGTGGCCGAGCTAATGCAGTCGATTTGTTTTGGCTTTTTGGACTACATCCACATCTTGGTACAGAGCATAGAGTTCGCGCCTTCTCGCCACAGGACCAAAAATCCGCCGAAGTATTTTTCTTTCGAAGAAGCCCAGTATCAGCTCTCCCTTATTGCTTATCGTCCAGCACTCGGCACCATAAAGCAGAACTAGCAGGGTAAGGGTTTTGTAGAGCACACATTTCGTCCTTCGAGTTAGGAGTTTTGAACCCATTTGTTTCGCCAAACCGAAGTAGCAACGGTTTGCTAGGGTGGGTCGATGGATCTCCACTAGGAAGTCATTCGTGGAGAGGTTTAAGGGGAAAAGGCCAGTAAAACTCATTCCGTAATTTTGAAAACGATAATCGTTAACGATAGTGAAGGAGACTTTCTAAGTTCTTACCGTGTACATGTGCACACAAACAATATAAAAGTTACACGCTACGTACCTATCAAGTCTCCTACAGTCTCGTCAACGATAATCGTTTTAAAAGTTACGGAATGTGTACACAAATCTTCTGCGCTGCGCATAATCGTGCTAACCACTGGAAAACTGAGATCACAGGCATATAATACCACGGAATTCAATTTTTTTTAACAACAGATGAACGAAGTTATTTCTGGGGATATAAAAACTTTTTGCTTGGGGATTTACGGCAAAATGCAGCAATATTCTCAGCTCTCGTCCCTGCACGAACTCCCTCAACCCTGCTGATACACCGGTTAAAGATATGAACACCTTCCCCAATAACACGTTATCGTACAATTTAGAGTTACATAACCTAAGCTTCCATCGATTATCCTCCCTCAAAAAAAAGGAATCCTGTGAAAATTTCTCGCACCTATACGAACGCATGTGGCTGAAATGTTTTCAATCCTTCACATACAATTCCAATTTCAATTTAACAACAAACTACGTGACAGTCAAGTTATTCATAATCTTTCTTCCTTTCAGGATGTATTGCGGCGGTGTGTTGCTTCAGTCACAACAACAACAACAATATCGGGCTTCCTTACCTGCTACTGCATTTCGTATTACTATGCCTGTTCCGGAATCACGGTTGTCAGTGACTTGGCTTCCATTGCCAGCAAATCGAAAAACCGCATTCCGCTTGGTATATGAAGTCGACAGAGTCCCTTCTTCGCAAAGCTTAAGGCGGTGATGGAAGAAAGTGTGCCTCGAATGTACAGCCACTTGAAAATACAACGCTCCAGTGTAGTCCTTTCATCTTCTCCTCCTCCTTTTTTTGTCATATTTCACTTACACTATTTTTATATTTTCCACACCACCTTACCTTCCCTTTCCAATCCTGGTACCGTGGTTAAAATTTCGATATACTTTCGCTTGGTGCAGGATATTCGAGCAAGGATTACTCTTTAGATGTTGCTTGCTGTTGGGTTGTGAAGGACTTTGGCGGTTCCTGACAGTGTTTTATTTCCGTTGTTGGCACGAATCGATTTTTGTCATTAAATCGAGAAAAGGAAGCAATCCAACGGAATAAATACAAAATGAACGGAACAATATTGAGAAGTCCTTCGTGTTTTGTATTTGCTTCGGAGAAACCATGGAATGGAGGAGCTCAATGCGGATTTGATGTGTTTTTCTATGCTGATGATGGTTTTATGACCTGTAATTTAAAAAATATTGACGCAACGCAGTCAGCTGGAAATGATTCAGTTTGTGAACGGGTGCGCCTGGTGAGTTGTATAAATTGTATTTGTTTTGAGGTTAGGTTGTCGTTAGGGGCAGCGATGTGAGGCAATACAGGATGAATGTTTCTGGTTGGAATGTCAACAATTTAAAGTGGATTAGCTGTGCAGAAATTAATATTTCTTCTTTTGGAAGTCCTCATTGGAGGTATGTTTAATCAACATGACGAGGAAATATAATGGCCTTAGCAATCAAGCTTTGAAATCATACCTATAACTCTACTTACTTAATTTAACTGGCTCCCGACTAGTTGAGACTGTCCATCTGAGACTCCCTCTCTGGTCATGTACACTCTGCTTTCCGTATAGGCATACAGTCCGCTCTAGAATCTGTGATCGCTGCAAAACACCTGGCTCAAAACTGGCGATTTCTTCTCCAAAGTTGGCTTGAAGACTTACAAGGTTTGTTGTTTTGTTATGGAAGCCTTATGACTCAAAAAGCTCCAAAGGAGGAAGAAGTTCCGCCTTCTTCGGGTGTGTATAGCTTCATTGCTTGTTGTCAACCTATCTCCCAACAATATAAATGTCAAAGCACAATGTCATTTGATGGCATTTGAGAAGATTATGTCACATTCACATTTCATATGTTCCCGTACTTTTGCAGTAAAAATAAGTAAATTCCCCAACTTTTTAGGGTAAATTATCTCAGAGGGATCTCAATGATGTCTTGATGTGACTACACATCAAATGTGCTTATTTTTTTACCTCTAATTGGTAACCATCGGGTACTGGTCTCATCCAACCGGATTTGACTTGTTAAACGATAAGTGCAAGTGTTGATAACAAGACTTAAAACAGCAACACAATAATTACCCTGGTCAGCATGGCGCGGATACCCGGTCTGCCATCCCAGGCGAACCTAGATAAGCTGCTTCGACATATTCGGACAACAGGTTATCTAGGAATTTCAAGGGTAAGTCAGGCAACTTGAACAGAGATGGTGGCGGATGAACCGAAAGGTCAACGGCAGCGCTCACTCCCGTAGTTTATACTGATGGCCCCATGTCCTAGGGGTATCTAATAAATTGGAACTAGCCATCCAGGTTGGGGGTTGTGCTTTGGGTTAACTACCCACCCATGGAAAATAACCATTGTTACGAAGGAACCAATAGCCTCGGAAAGGACTGATATTACTGTTGACGACCCTAAAAAAAAAAACAAATTTTTGGCGCAACAGGCTCGTTAGTACCCAGGGCCTAGCTTTCTCACAACCATTCATGTGTGCGTGTGTACTTCTTGCACGATGGCGGGACCTCCTGTTTTATGCCGACTCCGAACGGCTAAGTTGAGATAAGCTATTCTTGACAATTGATAATACTCGGATGATTTGTCAGATCATCACGAGGGGAGGGCCAGTGAAAAATCATTTAGGTGTTGCTACGGCTGGGAATCGAACCCAGACCTCCTGCGCGGCAGTTCATCGCACTAACCATCGCGCCACTGAGCCCTCTGTTGACGACCCTGCTAAACGAAAAAAGGACAACGGCGTTCGTATCTGCACTTGCAATCTGAGAACATTAAACAGGAGAGGTGCAGGCGAACAACTAGCGGAAGCCTCAAACTGCTACAATGCAGACATTACTGCCATCCAGGAAATACGATGGGATGGGCCGGGCAAAAAGAGGATGAAAAACTGTGACATCTACTATGGATCGTGTTATAGTGAGCAGAAACATCGACTATTCGTATGCGGATTTGTTATAAGTGCCAGACTTAGGCAAGAAGTCTTATGTTTCCAAGACATTAGCGAACGGATAGTACCAATCCGCATCAAGGCCAAATTCGCCAACATAAGCCTTATATGCGCTCATGCTCCGACGGACGGAGGAAAAAGATGATATAACTAAGGATTGCTTCTACAAGCTCCTCGACAAAACCTATTTGCGACTGCCAAAGTACGATGTTAAAATCGTGCTGGGAGATTTTAACGCAAAGGTAGGAAGAGAAGACATCTTTAGCAGTACTGTCGGAAAATATAGCCTACACGACAACACGTCTGTTAACGGACTTAGGCTAATTGACTTGGCTACGGAACGAAATGCCACTATAGCTAGCACACGGTTTCCTCACCTCGATATCCATAAGGGGACATGGTGGTCCCCAGATCAACGAACAGTCAACCAAATTGATCACATTGCGATAGACAAGAGGCACGCATCCATTTGGATGTCCGAACATTCCGAGGGGCCAACATCGACTCGGACCACTACCTTGTTGTAGCCAAAGTAAGGATGCGGATATCCACCACGCCACAACAAACCAGAAATACTGTGAAAAAATTTAATGTCGAAAGACTGCAATCGCCAGAGACCGCCAAAACCTTCACGCAACGCGTATCCCTTAACCTCTCGATTCACACCACACCATCAGCATCTAATGTCGAAGAACAATGGCAAGGATGTCACTAAGTCATTAGATCAGCCGCAACTGATGTGCTAGGTTTCTCGCGGCCACCAGCAAGAAACCCCTGGTTTGATGAGGAATGCCGACAGATGCTCGCAGCCAAGAACGAGGCCTACAAGGCTAAGCTGCAGGTGAAGACGAGAGCTGCCATTGCTCTATAGGCGAAGAAGAAGGCAAGAACATCGGCTTTTCAGAAAGAAGAAAATGGAGCAAGAAAAGCGCGCGATCGAGGATATAGAGAGGTGCCACTCCAGGAACGATGTTCGCAAGTTTTACCAAAGTGTAAAACGTCAAAGCCAAGGATACAAGGCTCGAACAGAATCCTGTCGAGATGAACAAGGAAATATCGTAGTTGAGACACAGTCGATGCTGAGGATATGGAAGAACCACTTCTGCAGACTGTTAAACGGCGATGACGAACAACAGTCCGCTGTCAGGCAGAACAATCCATTTATTATTGGCAACGGCAGCGAGAACTGCCAACCACCCGACCTAAGTGAAGTGATGATAGCAATATCTAAACTCAGGCTTAACAGGGCTGCCGGAAATGACGGCCTTCTAACAGAGCTTTATAAAGCTGGCGGAGATAACTTGGTAAGCAATATCCACCAACTCATAAGCCAAATCTGGTCGGTTGAAAGCATGCCTGAAGAATGGAACCTCAGCATCGTTTGCCGATCCAGAAAAAAGGAGACCCTCTGAACTGCGCCAACTACAGAGGCATAAGTCTGTTCAACATCGCCTACAAGATTCTATCTGCCGGAGTATGTGAACGCATGAAACCGTTTATCAACAACTTGATCGGCCCTTATCAGTGTAGTTTTAGGCCAGGAAAGTCCACAACTGATCAAATTTTCACACTACGGCTGGTCCTTGAAAAAACCCAAGAAGCCCAAATCGATACCCACCACTTATTCATCGATTTCAAAGACGCATACGACAGCAGTTATAGAGACGAACTATACAGAGCCATGTCTAGTTTTGGTATACCGCCCAAACTCGTCCGTTTGTGTAGGATGACGATAGAGAATTCTCGCTGCTCCATCAGGGTCGGAAACGACCTCACCGACACATTCGATACCAAAAAAGGATTTAGGCAAGGCGATGCGCTGTCATGTGAATTCTTCAATTTGATTCTTGAGAGGATTGTGCAAAACTCCTGGGCCAACACCAGAGGCACAATTTTCCAAAAATCGGTGCAACTACTAGCATACGCCGACGATATTGATTATTGACATCATTGGTCGGACTCAAATTGATGGCATAGCCACGTTTGCTAGTATAGAGAAAGAAGCGGCAAAAATGGGTTTAGCAGTAAATGAGGGTAAGACTAAGTATATGCTGTCAACACGAAAGGACACACAACATCGACGAATTGGACAGATCGTCACCATTGACAGATATAACTATGAGTTAGTATACGGGACTTTGTCTATCTCGTCAGAAATTATCGAAGAATTACTCTTGCCAACCGCTATTTCTTCGGGCAAAGAAGGCAACTCAGTAGTAAATCCTTTACTCGAACTACTAAGGACATCCTACACACCCTAATCATCCAAGTTCTGCTCTATGATGCTGAAGCATGGACCGTATCAAAAGCGAATGAAGAAATCCTTAGTAGTTGTGAGAGAAACGTTTATCGAACAATTTTCGGTCCCGTTTGCGTTGATGGGCTGTGAAGACGAAGATTCAAGCACAAGCTTTGCGAGCTGTACAGCGACATACCCCGACGTAAAAAACTCCGCATTGGGCGTTTAAGATGGCTAAGACATGTAGAACAAATGGACACCAATACTTCGGGTCGCAGAGTCTTCGATTCCCAGCCAAACGTCGGACGCAGTGGAGGAAGACCTCGCCTTAAGTGGCGCGCACAAGTAGAAACTGATCTCATCCAACTTGGAGTGAGCAAACTGGAGGCAGTTAGCTAAGGATCGGGAGAGGCATGTTGGTTGAGGAAAAGTTGAGATGAACTGTTTCCATCGCTAGTGCGACTAAAGATCATTTTGTGATAGCCGTGGTGAGTTAAGGTTCTCAAAATTAGGCACATACTATACGGAACAATTTCATTAGGTAAATGAATACCAGTCTGACCAAGTTTTAATACATCCACCTTCTTAATTCCTTAACCGATGAGCGACAAATTTTTCCTCAGCAATTTATGAAAAAAATCCAATTCTCACTCAAGGAGGCCAAAGACCTACCATCTCCCACCCTTAGGACGGTAAGTAAAAATTTCATCGGCTGATGCTTATCAAAGGAACAATTCCCCTATCCATTTCCTCCACAACGCTATAAATATCCACATGTTCCTTACACTCAACCTGACTGCTTCCATTGCAGGTACCCCACCTTAAAGAACTCCCACCTGCAAAGTTGTGCTTCTTGTTCTGGCAAGGAAAAAACCGACCTCCCAACATCTCACAATAATGCACTTGTGCAGTATTTTCCAATTCCCAAAAGGGAACTTCCTCGTCTTGCCTTTGTGCACTATTTCACTTAACTTTCTGTAGAGCACCACTAAATCTTGACAATTTAAATTGGCACTGCATTACCCACTTCATTACCACCGTCGCGTCGGTCGTCTTCAATGGACCTTGCCGTACATAAATCTCCAGCCGAAAGTGGCCAAAGTACAATAAATAGATTAACACCACGAGTATCGAGTTGGAGCACAACAACAATACCCCGTCCTCTCAGTGAGTGCATTAGGACCACACGCGAATACGCGAATCCGGCAAGTTATAAATTCCAAACTCACCCTGCCCAACGATGGTCTTCGAGATACGTAGTGGAGGCACCTTTGATCCATGTGCATCGCGCCAATAAAACTCTGCAAAGGAATTCCATTCGAAAGTCAGTGCACTACTTTCCTGTTGCTCACGTAGCCCCTGACGTAGAAGCCAACTTAGAGCGCGTATATCGTAGAAGTTTCGCTACGAAACAATCTCCCACCCGAAGGCGTGTATCTTTTTCAAGCTCCACAACAATGGGGTGGCGGAACGCCTCTGTTTGTTAGAACCACAATGACCGGGGAGGCACGTGGAATCCGAAGAATGGAAGTAGATCTAGTGGTCGTATACACTTTTTGGCATTATTTACACTTCAAGTCGAACTTTTCGATAAAATGGGAAAAGTTTCCTTCCACACACACACTTACACTTTGAAATGAAAATGGAAAACAAGGGTGGGGGCGGAAAGCAACAGCCAACTGACAAATAACAATAAGAAGGATCTGACGGTGTTACAGAACAAACAATCAACCATGCAATCGTACTCAGTCAAGAACAACACAAGCGGAACTGCAATAGACCAACAAAGACTGAAGGAGGCTGTCGCGAGGATGGGGATGTGGATGAGGATGCTTTTAGAAATCCGCTTGTCGGTTATGCTCTAGGGAAACTTGGATGTTGTGTTTATTGAGCGGTTACTGTGACCACCCACGAAACAGAATATTGCGAGACTTCCACAGGAGTATTTCGGTAGAAGGTGTATGGGTGGGGCATGTTTATCTAAGCTAGACATCAGCTTTAGATTCATTACATATGGCGCAGTGGTTAGTGCAAAGAACATCAGCACATAAAAAACACACACGTAGGCAGCCGATTGACACGACCCTTTGACTCTGAAATATCCTCACGGTTTGTCTTGGAGAATTACAGAATACCTGGTAGTTTGTACTGCGACAAAGGGAGACGGTATATAAGGACCTGGAATCAGAGCATGGTCATTAGAGCTCGATGTGGCCGAGCCAATGTAGTCGACGTGTTATGGCTTCTTGGACTACATCCACATCTTGGTACAAAGCATAGAGTTCGTGGTTGTATCTTCTCCCCCATTCGCCCTCCTCGCGACCAGGACCAAAAATCCGCCGAAGTAGTTATTTTTCTTTCGAAGGAGAACAGTATCAGCTCTCCCTTCTTGCTTATCGGCCAGCACTCGGCACCATAAAGCAGAATTGGCAGAAAAAGGGTTTTGTAGAGCACACATTTCGTCCTTCGAGTTGGGAGTTTTGAACCCAGTTGTTTCGCCAAACCGAAGTAGCAACGGTTTCCTAGGGTAATTCTACGCCGGATCTCCACTAGGGTGTCATTCGTGGAGTCTATGTTTACTCCGAGGTAGGTGAACTCCTTAACTACCTCGAAATTGCTGCTATCAATAGCGGCGTTCTGTCCTAGTCGGTGGACAGATGCTTTTTTTTCTTGATAGCATGTACTTGGTCTTGTCCTCATTTACTTCAAGGCCAACAGATTTCGCCTGTTCTTCAATCACCGTGAACGCTTTTGTCACGGCACGCTGGGAGCGACCGATGATGTCAATATCGTCCGCATAGCACAGCAGCTGGACGGATCTGTTTAAAATAGTGCCTTCCGTGCTGACACCTGCTCTGAGCTCATTCTGCTCCAGTACGAGATTAAAGAAGTCACATGATAGCGCGTCTCCTTGCCGAAATCCGGTACATGTTTTGGAACAGTTCAGAGGAGCTACTTTTTCCAGCATCACGCGACACAGCTGAGTCAGTTGCCGGGATTCCAAATTCGGCCATCGCCATGTGATCGCTCCTGACGATGTATGCTATCATACGCGGCTTCGAAATCGATGAATAGGTGGTGAGTTTCGACATGAAATTCGTTGATCTTTTCCAGGATTCGCCTCAGTGTGAAAATTTGGTCTATAGTCGATCTGCCGGGCCGGAAGCTACACTGGTACGTGCCGATTAGTGTGTTGCAGAACGGTTTTAGACGTTCACACAGTACGTTGGATAGGATCTTGTGTGCGACATTAAGCAGGGATATGCCTCGATAGTTCTTGCAAGACATGGGATCGCCTTTTTTGTAGATGGGTCATATGGAGCTGATAGTCTAGTCATCGGACATGTTTTCTTCCACCCATACTTGGTTGATGATTCGGTGCATGCTAAATATCAAAACATCACCACCGTCTTTAAAAAGCTCCGCTGGTAAGCCATCAGAGCCTGCGGCCTTGTATTTCTTTAGCTTTTTACAGCTAGGCCAACTTCTTCTATACTTGGTGGTGGAACTAGTTCTTCATTGACTGGACGTGGGCGCTCTTCTTGCCCTAACACTCTCTCTACATGATGCCCATTTAGCAGCTTCCCATTTTCCGGGATGTACCCAGAGTCGAGACCCTTAACCCTTAACCCTTCAACGGCTCTCACAGCTCCAGAAGAAGTCATAACTGAAAGAAAAATAAACTGGGCAATTGATACATTCTCTCCCTTCAAATCCCCAGGAAGCGATGGATCAGCCAAACAAACAGCTGGATCCCGAGCCTCGCTGGGCATGCGCAGGTCCTAAAGAAATACGTAGGGAGCGTAGTAAATTCTGACTATCTATCTCCCTATCTAGACTTCGATCGACCCTGAACCTGCTCGTTTCCGAGCAGAGACGAATGGGACAAGAATGAACCCACAAAAAGGAAATCGATTTTCATCTTCACAGATGGATCAAAGATGGACTGAGGAACAGGTGCTGGCATATTCTCAGAGGAATAAGTAATACACAAATCAATCAGGCTTCCTGATCATAGTAGTGTGTTCCAGGCTGAGGTGCTAGCAATCGCTGAAGCGGCTCATTTTGTGTCAATAATGGAAATAGCACGCAGTGATGTCACCATATTCATTGACAGCCAAGCGGCTATAAAAGCAGTATCTGCTATCGAAATTAAATCAAAGCAAGTTCGCCGCTGTCGCGAAGAGCTCAAGGTTCTCTGCTCACAGCATAATGCTGATCTCTGCTGAGTTCCTGGTCACAGGGACATAGACGGCAACGAGATGGCCGACGAACTGGCAAGAAATGGATCTGCTACAGATCATGATCAGGCACTACAAACGGTCGAACCATCACTCTGTAACCTCAGAGAAAGATTGGAATACAAAACCCGAATGAAAGCCAATACCAGGTGGAAGTCATTGACTACCTGCGAAATATCTCGGAAGCTCTGGCCAGAATACAACCGAACCAAAAAACTTTTGCGGTACGACAGAAGCTCCTTATCTAAACTGGTAAGGGCTCTAACTGGTCACAACTTTCTCAGAATCCATACAATGAAATTAAATCTCAAGGATGACGATATCTGTAGAGGCTGCGGCGATGAGGAAACACACGAGGATACACCTCACTTCCTCTGTCACTGCCCGAGTCTCTGTCACCTGAGGAACAGAACACTTGGAAGCTACTACTTCCAAGACATCCAAGAGCTATCCGATATTCCATTACCCAATCACGAACATCAGGATGGCTTGAGTAACCCATAGTAACGATAAGGAAGGACGTAATCCCACCAAGGGTATCACAATGGGTCCACATGGACCTAAGTGTGGCGGAATAGAGAATCCTCTACTACACCAACCCGTAAACCTAACCTAACCTAGCAGCTGTTGGAAATGTTGCTTAAACACATCTACTATTCCCTGCGCTTCGGTGACTAGGGTTCCTTCTCTGTCTCGAAGAGCATGCGTACCGTGTCTTCTTTTCCTCCCTTTTCCTGCTCTATACTCTTCTCTCGCTGCCCTTGTTTTGCGCTGCAGTGCTTTCTTGTGTGCAACTTCTGTCACCATTTTCTTGTAAACGCATTCATCATCATATCACGGGCTATTTCTTGGGGTTGGCTGGCACCCTACAGTGGTTTCGGCTACCTCCTTGATGATGTCACCACCACTGATTGTTGGCTTCTGTGGTAGGTGAGTGGACATAGGAGAGTTTCATACTCAGGCGCTCGCTGAAGGCTCTTGCTACTCCAGGTCTGCTAAGGCGTCCAACGTCGAATTTCTTCTTCTGGGCAGTTCGCAGCTTCTTCTCGATGGACAGTCGAGCTCTGAATTTATCCGCGACAAGAAAATGGTCAGAGTCGACGTTTGCCCCTCGGAATGTGTGCACGTCGAGGATGTTGGATGTGTGTCTCCCATCGATTAGCACATGGTCGACTTGTTTGGCAGTTCTACCGTCTGGAAAGCGCCAGGTTGCTGTGTGTACAAGATCACATACACCAAGTCTCATTATCGTAGCTCAAAATGGAAGCCCTGAAAACCAGTGACTTACAGACGGACGGACGGACAGACAGACATGGCATATCGCCACTGATGAACCCGTTAACTGCCTCCAAATTGTTGATGTCAGCAGTCCAAGGTTGTGCGTCGACAGTACATTGTTTGTTGATAGCATATACTTTGTCTTGTCGTCGTTAACTACAAGACCCACGCGTTTTGCTTCATCTTAAATGGCCGTAATTGCTTCTACAACGGCACTGTCGACGAGAGCCATTGAATTCGATATCGTCTGCGTACCCAAGTAGCTGGACGGATTTGTTAAAGATGGTGCCTTCCGTTTTAATTCCTGCCCTGAGCACTATCTGTTCCAGCACGAAATTGAAAAAGTCGCTATCATGCGTCTGCTTGTCGGAATCCGGTATAAGTTTGGAAAAGTTCAGATGAGCTGTTTCCAAACTGAACATTGCATCGAGTGCCTTTTAATGTAAGGCGACATAGCTGTATCAGTTTCAGTAGTATCCCGAATTCCACCATCGCTATATATCGGGTTTTTCAATAAGAGCGCTATAAACGTTTTTTTTTAAATAAAACAAAAACGGTTTTGGATATCAATGAAATTCTTTATTCCTGTGAAAGTACATTCAATGCCATTATGTATGGAACTCGATTTCTTTTGCATGGCCACCACCGGCACGCTTGCAGAAGTCCAGACGCTGAACCCAATTTTCGATGGTTTTGAAGCATAAATCGGCCGATACTTCTGCAATTTCACGTTCGATATTCGTACGAAATTCATCAATCGTAGCTGCCTTGTTGGCATAGACCATAGACTTGACGTAGCCCCACAGGAAATAGTCTAACGGCGTCAAATCGCACGACCGAGGCGGCCAAGCGACTGGACCATTTCGTGAGATAACACGTTCTCAAAACTTGGTTTCCAATAAATTGATTGTGACATTCGCTGTGTGGCTTGTGGCGTCGTCCTGTTGGAACCACATGTCCTCCAAGTCAATATTATCCAATTGGGGCCAAAAATATTCGGTTATCATTGAACGGTGGCGATTCCCATTCACAGTAACGTGCCGGTCTTCATCATCACGGAAGAAGTACGGCCCAATGACTCCGCCGGCCCATAAACCACACCAAACCGTACTTTTCGGGATGCAATGATGACTCATGGAGTACGTGTAGATTGCTGCCTGACCAATACCGCATATTTTGTTTATTGACGAAGCCATTCAGCCAGAAATGAGCCTCATCGCTGAAGATGATTTTTCGATGAAAATCCGAATCATTTTCAAGTTGTTGCTCAGCCCAATTCACGAACATGCGATGCTTCTGGTGGTCAAGTGGCTTCAGTTCTTGTGTCACTTTAATCTTGTAAGGATGTAGGCCAAGATCTTTTCGCAAAATTCGCCACAACGACGTCACAGAGATGCCCAACGCTTGAGAACGACGTGTGAGAGACACATTTGGGCTTTCTTCAACTGAAGCCTCAGCGGCAGCAATATTCTCGACACTTCGGGCACTTCTTTGTCTCACTGGCACCGGAACATTTTGTAATGTGCCTGTGGATTCAAGAAATATGACGTCGTTTGCTGTCCCTGTCGCTCTACTTTTGTGGCGTCCCTGTTGAAAAACCCTTTATAAAGCTTTATGCGATGGATGCTATCATACGCGGCCTTGAAATCGATAAAAACTTGTTGTGTTTGGACATGAAAGTCGTTGATCGCTCTCAGGACTTGCCTTAGTGTGAAAATTTGGTCTATGGTCATTCTACCAAGCGGGAAGAATCACTGGTCAAGGTTGTCATTGTTATTTCGTAGAGCTTGCGTTCCTACTTTGAAGCCAGTTGTTTGGCTTTGCTGTAGAATTGAAGGATGTTCTTCTTGTCGGGAGACTCTTCGATTTCCCTGAGCTAGGAGGCTGCGTGTTGTCTTTTTTTCCTTGGCAGGATTTTCTTCTCCTACATTTTCGTACTTGCTACTTCTACTACAGCTACTTCTTTGCTGCTATTGCGAATCTGTATCCACTAGGTGTTGAGTGTTGACATTGGTAAAGTATGAGGGCACAGCGGGAAGTCTATCAATCAGTTTTTGTTTGTAGACTCTGGCAATCTCCAAATCACTAAGGCGTCCAACGTGAAGTCCCTTGTTTTGAACCATACGTAGCTTTGCCTCGAAGTCTTTTAGTCGGAACCTACTATCGGTTGTCGAGGCTGTTTTACTTTTCTATCTTTAGAGGTCCGTCCGTCGTCAACGTAACGTAGCTTCCTTTTTCTCTTATTTTGATTTTCTTGATATTTTAAGCACAAACAAAATGTTTGTCTAGCAGGTGGTGTGTGGTGAGCGGGCAAGAACTACCCCGTCCGACGAGCTTAGCTGAGCAACCGCAACCGTGTTATGCCCTCCTCACCTCCGCAGAAGATGGCTCTGTGGCCCGACCCTGACTCACAACAATCCCTCCCTTTGTAGCTAACCCGCCGATCATTGCTTCCTTATCGATTTTCGCATTGAAGTCTTTTAGTACAATTTTTACATCGTATTCCGGACAGGCTACGTCCAGGAGATAGTAAAATTCATAGGCTGCTCTGATGCGGATTACAGCCACGCGATCATTAACAGACTTAAAGTCGATTATTCTTGACCTAAGTCGAGTCGGCTCCCCACAACGAATCCGTTTGTATATTCCTGATCCTGCCCAACGTATTTTCTGGATCGCGGTAATGTCTGTCCTATACCGTGCGAGTACAGATTCAAGTTTTTGAGTGGCACTCATAGGTTCCAGGTGTATACGCGTAAATTGTTGCCCGTTACGTTACTGTACTGAAGCAATTGCTGAGGCACTTACCAAAGCTGAAATAGGTACGGTTTCTAGCAATTGGATCTTAACCATGCTCAATAACCGGATCATTTCGTCAACACTAGGCGATTGTACCAAAAGGATCACAACGGCAAGAGGTACCCCACAGGGAGGCGTACTATCCCCACTCCTCTGGCTATTAGTAGTCAACGAGGCACTTAAGAAGCTAGATATCACTGCAATAAAAACAGTGGCATACGCTGATGACGTAGTCCTCATGGCGTGCGGAAAATTCCCACCGACACTGAGTGAAATTATGCAAAGAAGTCTCAATATACTCAGCAAGTGGGCAAAGTCTTGCGGGCTGGGTGTAAATCCAAACAAAACAGAACTGCTTCTCTTTACTAACAGGAGATCGATCCCAGCATTTCCGGCACCGTCTTTGGAGGATTCGACTCTCTCATTGTCAGCAAGCGCGAAATATCTGGGGGTGATACTCGATAGTAAACTGAACTGGAATCTAAACGTTGAAGAAAGAGTAAAGAAAGCAAATACTGCCCTCTATAGCTGCAACAGAATCTGCGTCAAAAAATGGGGCCCATCCCCGAAGGTCACAAAATGGCTATATACAGCCATTGTCAGACCAATCCTAACATACGGTTGCTTGGTCTGGTGGAATGCTATGAAAAAAGCAAAACAAATGACCAAGCTAACGAAAGTTCAAAGGACAGCATGCATACTCACGACAGGAGCCATGCGCACTAGCCCCACAGTAGGGTTAGAAGCAATACTAAACATAACACCAATTGACTTACAAATCAATGACACAGCAGCAAAAAGCGCAGCAAGACTCAAAGAAACGGGCAATCTTCTTACAAAGCCTTTTGGCCATAGCTCAATATTAAACTCAATGGCATATGCGGATGTAGCATCTGACTACATGATCCCATATCACGACTTTGATACTAATTACTCTGTCAGAATACCAAGCAGAGACGAATGGTCTTCAAAAAATGTGTTATCTAACACTGAAATAGCAATCTATACCGACGGATCCAAAATGGTAGTCGGAGTGGGCTCTGGTGTCTACTCTGAAAAAATCGGGCTAGCTACATCCCTGAGATTAGCAAACTCGTGTAGTGTATTCCAAGCTGAGATCCTGGCCATACTCGAAGCTGCCGAATCGGCTAGGGTATTGGACATATCACATGAGGATATCTCCATCTACGTGGGTAGTCAAGCGGCCATTAAAGCTCTGGCATCCAATATAGTGAAATCACGGGTAGTTAGACGCTGCAACGAAGAGCTGAAGGCTCTTTGTAACCAGAAGAAAGTCCAAATTATCTGGGTGCCAGGACATAATAACATTATAGGAAATGAGAAAGCAGACGAACTAGCCAGACTAGGATCGTCCAGTTGCATTTCCCTAGCTGATAAAAGGGTCAATCCCCCGCTAGCATCTAAAAAAACATGAATTAACTAAGCAAACTCAAAAAGCAACCATAACAAGATGGCAAAATACAATAACTTGTACACCAGAGAACTGCATGCGGTCATGTTTTTATATCTTGCGATAGACTCAGAAAAAAGCGGTGCAGGTGTATACCGCCATCGCAAGCTATGCGATAGTTGCGTTGAGAATATGTTCAACAAAGGAGTCAATGAGTGTATGGCTCTCTCGCATACTCGAGTATTAAATATGGGAGCCGTTGTATTGAGCACCACCGCTTCTGAATGCTGCCGGCTCGCCTCTGTGTCAATTGCGGTATATGCGGTGTTTCTGCAAACACCGCAATTAATTCATGGAATATTCTACCAAACGCAAAATAAAAGGTATTTTAATTTTGTTTTTACTTTTTATTTTGAATGAAACATAAAACATTGTAAATGAACAAAATTAGTTATTATACGTTATAACAATAGAGCCTTACGAAGAGCAATCATTGCACTGCGGTGGCGGTTAACACATGTATCGCTTATTTCTGCGTTAAATAAATACTCACACTTATTTTACGAAAACACCGCTTTGACATAATGAAGAGTTACTTATACTCAGAGTATATGAGTAAGAGAGAGTGTGTAACACCGCAATAGCGTTCGTGTTTTGAGTCAATGCGGTGGCGATAGTTTTTGTTTGCGATATTTTTGAGACTGAGTCATTTAAAAACCGAGTATAGATGCGATGTATTGGAGAGTGCGGTGTATCGGTGCAGATCTCTGTTGTACACACACAAAATCTCTCTGGCCAGAATTAAGCGGCAGCAAATCAAACAAGCTATTAGCTTGAAATAGAGTTTCCATTTCTATAGCGGTGAGAGTGATAACAGGTCACAACCTGTTGGGTAAGCACTCTAATAAGATGAAACTGACTGGTGCGAACCAACTTTGCAGGAAATGCAGCGACCCTGACGTCGAGGAAGATGTCTCACACCTGCTATGCCACTGCCCTGCGATCAGTGACAGTCGATTTAAAATATTAGGCAGTTTTTACTTCGATGACCTAAGTGACCTAAGGAGCAACTACCATTTTGAGGCTGAAGGAGCAACACAGACCAGCACTGCATAAGTATCACAAGCGAACTTAACCAGGTATCCTCTTTCTCTTTTTTTTTCAGGACACTTCTTCGAAGGGTATCGCTATGGGCCCACGTAGGCCTATGCGTGTTTGACGACTCGCCCGAGCGTCAACAGCCCATCTAACCTAACCTAACCTACTGTACTGGTTGGTATATGTTATCCGAGGCTGTCGTGTCTCTCTAGCTATTAGCTAATTTTTAAGTGGTAAGGAAGTTACCCTGATGGCACATCCCCCAACCTGCAGGACACGGTGCAATAATTATATACGGGTTTGAGCGCTGCCGTAGGCCATTCGGCTCGTCTGTCAACATCTCTGTTCAAGGGGCGTTACTTACCCTTGATATTGCTAGATGATCTGTGACGAAGCAGTTCAAAGTAGGTATATGTTCCCCCAGTTTTCATCTGCTCGTCATTTGATGTTAGGTCCCAATAGTAGCTGAAAAACATTATTCATGTAAAATACCTGCTCGTCTACTAAAATTTATCAAAAACATAAGAGACGGCTACAATCCGCTGTGCGGTTTCTACTTGTGTGCGCCACTTAAGGCGAGGTCTTCCTCTGCTGCGTCCGACATCTGGCTGAGAATCGAAGACTCTGCGACCCGGAGTATTGGTGTCCATTCGTTCTACATGACCTAAACATCTTAAACGTCCAATGCGGAGTTTTTTGACTAGGGGCATGTCGCTGTACTGCTAGTATAGTTCTTGGTTGAATCTTCGTCTACATAGCCCGTCAACGCAAACGGGACCGACGATTTTTCGAAGAATTTTTCTCTCGAATCGACCAAGGATTTCTTCATCCGCTTTTGAAACGGTCCATGCTTCAGCGCCGTAGAGCAGGACTGGGATAGTCAGGGTCTTATATAGGATCTCCTTAGTAGTTCGAGTGAGGGCTTTACTACTAAATTGCCTTCTTAGCCCGAAGAAACAGCGACTGGCAAGAGTAATTCTTCGTTTGATTTCTGACGAGATGTTGTTGTCAGAGTTAATAGCGGAGCCGAGGTAGACAAAGTCCCGTACTACCTCAAATTTATATCTGTCAATGGTGACATTCTGTCCAATTCGTCGATGTTGTGTGTCCTTTCATGTTGACAGTATGTACTTAGTCTTACCCTCATTTACTGCTGAACCCATTTTTGCCGCTTCCTTCTCTATACTAGCAACGTGGACATCACGTTGAGTCCTACCAATGATGTCAATATCGTCGGCGTAAGGTAGTAGTTGCACCGATTTTTGGAAGAGTGTGCCTCTGGTGTTGGCTCGGGAGTTTTGCACAATCCTCTCAAGAATCAAATAAAAGAAATCACATGACAGCGCATAAATACAGATTCAAATTTTTGGCGCAACAGGCTCGTTACTACCCAGGGCCTAGCTTTCTCACAAGCATTCATGTGTGCATGTGTACTTCTTGCACGATGGCGGGACCTCCTGTTTTATGCCGACTCCGAACGGCTTAGTTGAGATAAGCTATTCTTAACAATTGATACTACTCGGATGATTTGTCAGATCATCACGAGAGCAGGGCCAGTGAAAAATCATTTAGGTGTTGCTACGGCTGCGAATCGAACCCAGACCTTCTGCGCGGCAGTTCATCACACTTACCATCGCTCCACTGAGCCCTCATGACAGCGCATCGCCTTGCCTAAATCCTTTTTTCTATCGAATGTGACGGTGACGTCGTTTCCGATGCAGCGAGAATTCTCCATCGTCATCCTACACAAACGGACGAGTTTGGGCGGTATACCAAAACTAGGCATGGCTCTGTATAGTTCGTCTCTATCAATGCTGTCGCATGCGGCTTTGAAATCGATGAATAGATGGTGGGTATCGATTTGGACTTCTTGGGTTTTTACCAGGATCTGCCAAAGTGTAAAAATTTGATCGATTGTGGACTTTCCTGGCCTAAAACCACACTGATAAGGGCCGATCAAGTTGTTGGTAAACGGTTTCAGGCGTTCACATATTATGGTAGCTATGATCTTGTAGGCGATGTTGAGGAGACTTATGCCTCTGTAGTTGGCGCAGTTCAGAGGGTCTCCTTTTTTGTGGATCGGGCAAACGATGCTGAGGTTCCATTCTTCAGGCATGCTTTCATCCGACCAGATTTGGCTTATGAGTTGGTGAATGCTACTTACCTAGTCCGTCATTTCCGACAGCCTTGTTAAGTTTGAGTTAAGATATTGCTATCCTCACTTCACTTAGGTCGGGTGGTTGGCAGTTTTCGCTGTCGTTGCCAATATTGAAAGGTTCGTTCTGCCTGACAGCGGAATGTTGTTCGTCATCGCCCTTTAACAGTCTGCAGAAGTGGTTCTTTCATATCCTCAGCATCGACTGTGTCTCAACTACGACATTTCCTTGTTCATCTTGACAGGATTCTGTTCGAGCCTTGTATTTATTTATTTATTTATTTATTTATTCATCTACGGATATAAATCTTACAGATTACTAACAATTCATAAAAAGTTATTAGATATCTAATATAAAAGATAACTTAAAGCTAATGTACAATGTTTCGTAATTTTATTTTAAATTCCAATCTGTTTATTGAGAGATCAAGTTCATTACATTTAGAATTAAAAAGTTGTATACACCTAGAAAAAGATTCATTGCAACCATAATTGTATCTATGTTTGGGATTGTTAAAAACATGACGAAGTAGGTAAGAATTTGTGGACACTTAATACGATATGAAAATACATCATGAACAAACAATATACACTGAACAGAACGTTTTTTTTCTAATGATTCAAGACCAATCAAGGCACACCTAGATGCATATGAAGGAGAATCAATTCTCCACCCCAGCTGCCTGACTACAAATCTTCTTAAAGCCTTTTGAACTCTTTCAATACGTGTTATCCCAATAGAGGAAGAAGGACACCATACAATTGAACAATACTCAAGAATTGGACGAACTAAAGACATATAAACCGATTTTAAAGCATAGGGGTTAGAGAATTTATTGCAGTTTCGCTTAACGAAACCAAGCATTGAATTTGCTATTATATAGTCTACATCTAACGAAAATGACAACTTTGGATCGAAATTGACTCCAAGATCACGAATCTCAGATTTGCGATCAAGAATCTGATTGAAAATTTGGTAGTTGTGTATCATTGGATATCATTAACGAAAATGTTAAAAAGAAGTGGTCCGAGGTGACTTCCTTGAGGAACTCCCGATGAAACTTTGATGGTACTAGAGAGGAAATTTCCTAATTTCACACATTGCGTTCTATCATTAAGGTAGCTGGATATCCAAACCATGAATACCAAAAACTTTAAGTTTAGCTATAAGTATTTTATGACAAATTGAATCGAAAGCTTTGACAAAATCCGTGTAGATAGTGTCAACCTGGTAGCCAGATTCAAAAGAATCGGTGACATATCTACAGTAAAGCATTAGATTTGTTGCAGTAGATTTACCTGACATAAATCCATGTTGTTCATCACAAATGTGTTCTTTTATACTAAAAAATAGATGATCTTCAACTATAAGCTCAAATAGTTTAGGGATTGCTGAGATCTTAGAAATTGCACGATAATTTATTACCAAATTTTTTGCGCCTGATTTGTAAATAGGACTTACATATGAAAATTTCCATTGATTTAGAAAAAGTCCAGTAGAAAGAGATTTACTAAAAATAATCAGAAGCCGAAAAGCTAACGAGAACTGGCATTGCTTTAGAATAAAAGATGGAATTCTATCAGGGCCAGGATTCAAGCTGGATTTTAATTTAGAAATACCATTAAGGATATCGGTTTCAACAAGATTGAGAGTTGAAATATTAGCATTACTAGTGTAATGGCTTTCTGTTTGACCGATATTTAATACGGAATGGTCAACGTAAACTGATTTGAAAAATTTAGAGAAAAGTTCACACGAACTTTGTATGTCATTTGTTGTTTGACCATTGAATTCCATATATTCCTGAAGAGTAGCAGATCGTTTTTTACTATTCAAAAAAGTCCAAAAAGCTTTTGGATTACATGAAATGCGGGTTTGAATATTCAGTACACATGCTGGTGTAAATATTTGTTCAGAAAATCATATTCCTTTCGAAACTGGCAGAAAAGATTTTTGTCAGCTTCGGAATTTGATTTTCTGAATTTTTTAAAGGCTTTATTTTTTACGTTTTTTAAATTAACCAAACGTTTATTAGACCAAGGAGTTTTAAATGATTTCCAAAACTTTCTTTTTGGAATGTATAGGTTTAACCCGGCAGATAAAATGTCCACGAATTTGTTGTACCCATCTTGTAAAGATAAATCGGCAAGTACATGCTCCCAGTCAATTGAGGCAATGTATTGTATCCTTGGCTTTGAGGTTTTACACTTTGGTAAAATTTGCGAACCTCGTGCCTGGAGTGGCACCTCTCTGTATCCTCGATCGCGAGTTTTTCTTGCTCTTTTTTCTTCTTTCTGAAAAGCTGATGTTCTTCCCTTCTTCTTTGCCTATAGTGGTTTTTCATCCCCTTTTTGCCAGGCCCATCCCATCGTATTTCCTGGATGGCAGTGATGTCTGCTTTGTAGCAGTTTAGGGCTTCCGCTAGTTGTTCGCCTGCACCTATCCTATTTTATGTTCTCACATTCTAGGTGCAGATACGAACGTCGTTTAGCAGGGTCGTCAACAATAATATCAGTCGTTTCCGAGGCTATTGGTTGCTTCGTAACATAGGCTTTTTTATATGGATGGGTAGTTTACCCAAAGCACACCCCCCAAACTGGAGGGCCAGGCCCTTGTGTTTTCACCCTAGGACAGCGGGCCGGAAAATACCGATGACAGTAGCCCATTTTGGGATATGAGCACTGCCGTTGACCCATTGAGGGCTTTGACGTTTTACACTTTGGTAAAACTTGCGAACATCGTTCCTGGAGTGGCACCTCTCTATATCCTCGATCGCGCGCTTTTCTTGCTTTCTGAAAAGCCGGTGTTCTTCCCTTCTTCTTTGCCTATAGAGCCCAATGGCAGCTCTCGTCTTCACCTGCAACTTAGCCTGGTAGGTCTCGTTCGTGGGTGCGAGCATATGTCGGCATTCCTCATCAAACCAGAGGATTCTTGCTGGTGGGAGCGAGAAACCTAGCACATCAGTTGCGGCTGATCTAAATGACTTGTTGTCATCGTTGCCATTTTTCTTCGACATTCGATTCTGGAGGTATGGTGTTAATTGAAAGGTGAAGGGATACACGTTGTGCTAAGGTCTTGGCGGTCTCTGACGATTGCAGTCTTTCGACATTAAATTGTTCGACAGTACTGTTGGCAGTTTTCAAATGTGGCGGGAAAACTTAACATCGTGCAGATTATTAAACCAAAAGCTAGAACTATGTTTTTTATGTCAAAAAAATGTAATTCACTGTTCAAAACGAAATAAAATTTTATTTTAAAAAAGGATTTCCCAGGAAAATGTTATTATTTCATTCCTTTTGCTGTATATAACGGGTGATTTTTTAAGAGGTTTAGAACTTAAAAAAAAAAAAAACACAAAAAATTCGAAAAAATGAATGAAATATTTATTTGAATCGATAGTTTGAACCTTGCAATTTAATGTTTAAAGATAATTTCATGCAAATGTTGACCGCGGCTGCGTCTCAGGTAGCCCATCCGCTGAGTCCAATTTTGGCATACTCTTTCACACATATCGGCCGGTATCTCACGAATGAATGCATGGATGTTGGCTTCCAGTGCGTCAATCGAAGCGGGCTTGTCCCTATAGACATTAGCCTTGACATACCCCCACAAAAAATAATCTAATGGTGTCAAATCGCACGATCTAGGCGGCCAATTGACCGGCCCGAAACGTGAAATTAACTGTTCACCAAACTCGCCTCGCAATTGCGCCATTGTTTCGCGTTCTGTGTGGCATGTGGCACCGTCTTGTTGAAACCACATATCATGCAAGTCAAGAACTTCCATTTCGGGCAAAAAAAAGTTTGTTATCATCGCTCGGTAGCGTTCACCATTGACAGTAACGCTGCGATTCGCATCATCTTTGAAGAAATATGGCCCAATAATGCCGCCGGCCCATAAACCGCACCAAACAGTGGCTTTTTCGGGATGCATTGGTAGCTGTTGCAATGCTTCTGGCTGATCTTCACTCCAAATGCGGCAATTTTGCTTATTTACGTACCCATTCAACCAAAAATGAGCCTCATCGCTGAACACAATTTTTCGATAAAAAAGCGGATCCTCGGCCAGCTTTCCAAGAGCCCATTCACCAAAAATTCGGCGTTGTGGTAGGTCGGCTGGCTTTAGTTCTTGCACCAGCTGTATCTTAAAAGGCTTTACGCCCAAATCCTTCCGCAAAATTTTCCACGTAGTGCTGTAACAAAGGCCTAACTGCTGGGAACGGCGCCGAATCGACATTTCGCTGTCTTCTGTCACACTTGCTGATACGGCCGCAATATTTTCTTCACTACGCACAGTACGTAAACGTGTTGGTGGTTTAATGTCCAACAAAGTAAATTTGGTGCGAAATTTGGTCACAATCTTCCGAATAGACTGCTCAGAAGGTCGAGAATGCCGATCATAAAATGGAAGCAGCGCGCGATGAACATTTCGAACCGAGCACGAATTTTGATAGTAAAATTCAATAATTTGCAAGCGTTGTTCATTTGTAAGACGATCCATGGTTAAATTGCAAACCAAACTGAAGCTGTTTGACAGTGACACAAGGTACTAAACAGACGTCAGCTGTCAAAACCAGTGTTGCCAAAACCAAACCAGCTAAAAAATCACCCGTTATCAACTGCAGGTTTTGGAATACTAAACTTTGGATGGCAGGATAATATATCGGGTTTTTCAATAACAAAAAGTTTTTTTTTTAAATAAAACAAAAACGGTTTTGGATATCAATGAAATTCTTTATTCCTGTGAAAGTACGTTCGATGCCATTATGTATGGAACTCGATTTCTTTTGCATGACCACCACGGGCACGCTTGCAGAAGTCCAGACGCTGAACCCAATTTTCGACGGTTTTCCAACATAAATCGGCCGATACTGCTGCAATTTCACGTTCGATATTCGTACGAAGCTCATCAATCGTCGCTGGCTTGTTGGCATGGACCAAAGACTTGACATATCCCAACAGGAAACAGTCTAACGGCGTCAAATCGCACGACCGAGGCGGCCAATCGACTGGACCATTTCGTGAGATAACACGTTCTCCAAACTTGGTTTCCAATAAATTGATTGTGACATTCGCTGTGTGGCTTGTGGCGCCGTCCTGTTAGAACCACATGTCCTCCAAGTCCATATCATCCAATTGGGGCCAAAAATATTCGGTTATCATTGAACGGTAGCGATTCCCATTCACAGTAACGTGCCGGTCTTGATCATCACGGAAGAAGTACGGCCCAATGACGCCGCCGACCCATAAACCACACCAAACCGTAATTTTTTCGGGATGCAATGATGACTCATGGATTGCTGCCTGACCAATACCGCATATTTTGTTTATTGACAAAGCCATTCAGCCAGAAATGAGCCTAATCGCTGAAGATGATTTTTCGATGAAAATCCGAATCATTTTCAAGTTGTTGCTCAGCCCAATTCACGAACAAGCAGCTTCAGTTCTTGTGTCACTTTAATCTTGTAAGGATGTAGGCCAAGATCTTTTCGCAAAATTCGCCACAACGACGTCACAGAGGTGCCCAACGCTTGAGAACGACGTGTGAGAGACACATTTGGGCTTTCTTCAACTGAAGCCTCAGCGGCAGCAATATTCTCGACACTTCGGGCACTTCTTTGTCTCACTGGCACCGGAACATTTTGTACTGTGCCTGTGGATTCAAGAAATATGGCGTCGTTTGCTGTCCCTGTCGCTCTACTTTTGTAGCGTTCCTGTTGAAAAACCCTTTATAAAGCTTTATGCGATGGATGCTATCATACGCGGCCTTGAAATCGATGAAAACTTGTTGTGTTTGGACATGAAAGTCGTTGATCGCTGTCAGGACTTGCCTTAGTGTGAAAATTTAGTCTATGGTCATTCTACCAAGCCGGAAGAATCACTGGTACTATCTCGACATTATGCCCATTAAGCATCTGCTGGCAATGTTGCCTGAATTCCTTCGCGTCAATGACAAGGTTGTCATTGTTATTTCGTAGAGCTTGCGTTCCTACTTTGAAGCCAGTTGTTTGGCTTTGCTGTAGAATTGAAGGATGTTCTTCTTGTCGGGAGACTCTTCGATTTCCCTGAGCTAGGAGGCTCCGTTTCCTTGGCAGGATTTTCTTCTCTTACATTTTGGTACTTGCTACTTCTACTACGGCTACTTCTGTGATGATATTGCGAATCTGTATCCACTAGGTGTTGAGTGTTGACATTGTTAAGTATGAGGGCACAGCGGGAATTAGATCAATCAGTTTTTGTTTGTAGACTCTGGCAATCTCCAAATCACTAAGGCATCCAACGTGAAGTCTCTTTTTTTGGACCATACGTAGCTTCGCCGCGAAGTCTTTTAGTCGGAAGCTATTATCTGTTGTCGGGGCTGTTTTACTTTTCTATCTTTAGAGGTCCGTCCATCGTCAACTTAACGTAGCTTCCTTTTTCTCTTTTTTGATTTTCTTGATATTTTTAACATGAACAAAATGTTTGTCGAGCAGGTGGTGTGTGGTGAGCGGGCAAGAACTACCCCGTCGGACGAGCTTAGCTGAGCAACCACAAGCGTGTTATGCCCTCCTCACCTCCGCTGAAGATGGCTCTGTGGCCCGCCCCTGACTCACAACATCCCTCCCTTTGTAACTAACCCGCCGAACATTGATTCCTCATCGATTTTCACATTGAAGTCTTTTAGTACAATTTGTACCTCGTATTCCGGACAGGCTGCGTCTAGGAGATAGTAATATTCATAGGTTACTCTGATGCGGATTACAGCCACGCGATCATTAACAGACTTAAAGTCGATTATTCTTGACCTAAGTCGAGTCGGCTCCCCACAACGAATCCGTTTGTATATTCCTGATCCTGCCCAACGTATTTTCTGGATCTAACATCTCTGGATCGCAACATCTCTGTTCAAGGGGCGTTACTTACCCTTGATATTGCTAGATGATCTGTGACGAAGTATACCTTCCCTCAGATTTCATCTGCTCGTTACTCGTTAGGTCCCAATAGTAGCTGAAAAACATTATTCATGTAAAATGCCTGCTCATCTACTAAAATTTATCAAAAACATAAGAGACGGCTACAATCCGCTGTGCGGCTTCTACTTGTGCGCGCCACTTAAGGCGAGGTCTTCCTCTACTGCGTCCGATGTCTGGCTTGGAATCGAAGACTCTGCGATCCGGAGTATTGGTGTCCATTCGTTCTACATGACCTAACCATCTTAAACGTCCAATGCGAAGTTTTTTGACTATGGGCATGTCGCTGTACAGCTAGTATAGTTCTTGATTGAATCTTCGTCTACATAGCCCGGCCCGAAATCGACCAAGGATTTCTTTATCAGCTTTTGATACGGTCCATGCTTCAGCGCCGTAGAGCAGGACTGGGATGATCAGGGTCTTATATAGGATCTCCTTAGTAGTTCGAGTGAGGGCTTTACTACTAAATTGCCTTCTTTGCCCGAAGAAACAGCGGTTGGCGGGAGTAAATTTTCGTTTATTGCTGACGAAATGTTGTTGTCAGAGTTAATAGCGGAGCCGAGGTAGACAAAGTCCCGTACTACCTCAAAATTATATCTGACAATGGTGACGTTCTGTCAAATTCGTCGATGTTGTGTGTCCTTTCGTGTTGACAGCATATCAATGGTTTGATTCTCTATAATAGCAAGGCTATGCCATCAAGTTGAGTCCGACCAATGATGTCAATATGTCGGCATCTAGTAGTTGCACCGATTTTTGGAAGAGTGTGCCTCTGGTGTTGGCTCGGGAGTTTTGCACAATCCTCTCAAGAATCAGATTAACGAAGTCACATGACAGCGCATCGCCTTGCCTAAATCCTTTTTTGGTATCGAATGTGTCGGTGAGGTCGTTTCCGACCCTGATGGAGCAGCGAGAATTCACTATCGTCATCCTACACAAACGGACGAGTTTGGGCGGTATACCAAAACTAGACATGGCTCTATACAGTTCGTCTCTATAAATGCTGTCATATGCGGCTTTGAAATCGATGAATAGGTGGTGGGTATCGATTTGGACTTCTTGGGTTTTTTCCAGGATCTGCCGAAGTGTGAAAATTTGATCGGTTGTGGACTTTCCTGGCCTAAAACCACACTGATAAGGGCCAATCAGGTTGTTGGTAAACGGTTTCAGGCGTTCACATATTACGGCAGATAGGATCTTGTAGGCGATGTTGAGGAGACTTATGCCTCTGTAGTTGGCGCAGTTCAGAGGGTCTCCTTTTGTGGATCCATTCTTCAGGCATACTTTCAACCGACCAGATTTGGCTTATGAGTTGGTGGATGTTACTTACCAAGTCATCTTCGCCAGCTTTATAAAGACCAGCGGGAAGGCCGTCATTTCCGGCAGCCCTGTTAAGCTTGAGTTTAGATATTGCTATCCTCACTTCACTTAGGCGGGTGGTTGGCAGTTTTCGCTGTCGTTGCCAATATTAAATGGTTCGTTCTGCCTGACAGCGGAATGTTGTTCGTCATCGCCGTTTAAAAGTCTGCAGAAGTGGTTCTTCCATATTCACAGCATCGACCGTGTCTCAACTACGATATTTCCTTGTTCATCTCGACAGGATTCTGTTCGAGCCTTGTATCCTTGGCTTTGACGTTTTCCACTTTGGTAAAACTTGCGAACATCGTTCCTGGAGTGGTACCCCTCTATATCCTCGATCGCGCGCTTTTCTTGATCGTTTTTCTTCTCTCTGAAAAGCCGGTGTGCTTACATTCTTCTCTGCCTATAGAGCTCAATGTCGGTGTTCTTCCCTTCTTCTCTGCCCATAGAGCTCAATGGCAGCTCTCGTCTTCACCTGCAGCTTACCCTTGTAGGCCTCGTTCTTGGCTGCGAGCATCTGTCCGCATTCCTCATCAAACCAGGGGTTCCTTGCTGGTGGCCGTGAGAAACCTAGCCTTCATCCACATTAGATGCTGGTGGTGTGGTGTGAATCGAGAGGTTAAAGGATACGCGTTGCGCGAAGGTCTTGGCGGTCTCTGGCGATTGCAGTCTTTCGACATTAAATTTTTGCACAGTATTTCTGGTTTTTTGTGGCGTTGTGGATATCCGCATCCTTACCTTGGCTACATCAAGGTAGTGGTCCGAGTCGATGTTAGCCCCTCGGAATGTTCGGACATCCAAAATATTGGCTGCTTGCCTCTTGTCTATCGCAATGTGATCAATTTGGTTGACTGTTCGTTGATCTGGAGACCGCCATGTTCCCTTATGGAAACCGTGTGCTGGCTATAGTGGCATTTCGTTCCGTAGCGAAGTCAATTAGCCTAAGTCCGTTACCAGACGTGTTGTCGTGTAGGGCATATTTTCCGACAGTAATGCTAAAGATGTCTTCTCTTCCTAGCTTTGCGTTAAAATCTCCCAGCACGATTTTAACATCGTACTTCGGTAGTCGCTCATAGGTTTTGTCGAGGAGCTCGTAGAACCAATCCTTAGTTATATCATTCTTTCCTCCGTCGGAGCATGAGCGCATATAAGGCTTATGTTGGTGAAGTTAGCCTTGATGCGGATTGTTACAATGCGTTCGTTAATATCTTGGAAACATAAGACTTCTTGCCTAAGTCTGGCACTACGCTTCCGAGTAGTCGCTGTTTCTGCTCACTATAACACGGTCCATAGTAGATGTCACAGTTTTTCATCCTCTTTTTACCAGGCCCATCCCATCGTATTTCCTGGATGGCAGTAATATCTGCTTTGTAGCAGTTTAGGGCTTCCGCTAGTTGTTCGCCTGCACCTATCATATTTTATGTTCTCACATTCTAGGTGCAGATACGAACGTCGTTGTCCTTTTTTCGGTTAGCAGGGTCGTCAACAATAATATCAGTCGTTTCCGAGGCAATTGGTTGCTTCGTAACATAGGCTTTTTATATGGATGGGTAGTTTACCCAAAGCACAACTCCCAAACTGGAGGGCCAGGCCCTTGTTTTGACCCTAGGACAGCGGGCCGGAAAATACCGATGTCAGTAGCCCATTTTGGGATATGAGCGCTGCCGTTGACCCATTGAGTGCTTTGACGTTTTACACTTTGGTAATTATAAATAATTATGGTTCTTTGTATTAATTTCACTATTCGGGTATTTTCTATTATCAAAACTGTGTATAAAGAGTTTTTTATCCTTGTGGAAAATAAATAATATATGTTTAAAAAAAGCCCAATTGACGCAGCAATAACCAACGTTTTGTATCCTTACAGAAACGTCAAAATAGAATATCAAACCATAAGGCGAACTAACGCCTAGTTTACTTGTAAAAAAAGTTAAAAAAAACTCAACCTTTAGAAAACAAAATTAGTTTGCAATTTATTTTCAAATAAACTTAACTTTAAGGAAAACTGTTCTCCTTACAAATAGTCTGTACATTGGCATTTATTTTTCGTCAAAATTCGTGAAATTTCTGCTCGGTTTTTACAAAAACAAGCTCATTAAACAATAAAACACAATCAGACACAAAAACATTACCTAATTGTTCTCAAGCTTAAAAAAATATTTAAAAAAAATAAAACGGTAGACTAGTTCGAAATATTAACTAAGCTGGCAACTCCCTCTCATCACGCAAGCTCTACTTGTCACCGGTTACACACACATAAGCTCCATTTCATGATAAGATAAAGCGTTTATTTTCAAAAGTGATATGGAAATACTGACATTGAAGTATCCGAAGGTATATCGACTCGTACACATTCACAAAATCCGTTTTATGCTTGCTGTCGGGAATGACGGATTACTTGGGGGCACCACCATTCCTGACTCACCTCGTGCCTATACCAAAGTAACAGGCGAAGAATATTATGAGCACGATAAGAGTCACAACCAGACAAATGATGATCATGATCTTCTTTCGACGAGCTTTGCTTTGGTAGACGACAGCCTTCTTTGTGTCTTCTATGGCGGTCTTCACATAGTCCTGGGTCTTGCTTACATTATATTCAATGCGGTCGATCAGCTCACCCTGACGCTCCACCAGTATGGCCATGTCCATGAACATGTCGTGCAATTCCCTTATGGAACTCTCCAGCTTAACAATATCAGCGTGACGTGCTTCGATATCGGCCAGCCGCTGTTTGGCTTGTTGTGTCTCCATGATGATTCCCTGTGTAAACACGGATAGATTGCCTTGCTCCAGCATGTCTTCCAGCTCCTCATCGGTGGTTTCCCGTCCGGTGATTTCCAACTGACGTTGAATTCTACCCTTGCAGCGCTCCCTATACTCGTTCTGTGTTCGATTGTATTCGGTCATGACTTCGACGAATTTTTTAGACAGTGCGGCTTCCTGGGTCTTGCGTATTCGAAAATCCGCCGCAGTCACGTTGTTCTTCTCCTCCTGTTCGATGCTCTTGTCGATGGTCTTGAGTTTAACTCGTACTTTGTTCGCGTGGGTCTTGATGTCAGCCATTAGGTCCTCCAGCTCTCGTTTCGTTTGCCCGTCCGATTGTGGAGTCGACAGAATCGTGCTGTGTTTCTTTTTCACTTGTACGACATTGTCCTCGAGGTGTTCAATCAATCCACGGATCTCCTTCACCTGATCGAAGAACTCATCCATGTAGCTGTCACGGAGTACAACAGTGACGGGGACATCATCCTCGGTGGCAGTGCCATCCTCACTCGGCTGGACAGCCTGCAGGGCGGCAAGTATGTCTCTCGCCATGTTGTTGTTTACACTTGATGTCGAATTCTACACTAAACACTTTGCAGATACATTTAGAAAAATAAATAAAAAAAGTTTTTTGCAACCGCAATTGCAAAACAGGTTAACTCGACGAACAAAAATGTTTTGTGTGTGAAAATGACTCACGAAATTTTCCGTCACACCGCTTATCTTTTATTATTTTTTACTCACAGATACAGTGCGCACCGTGAAACGTACTCTCCGTATCTTTGCAGTTCGCTAACTAATTTATTATTATTTTTTTCTCCATTGATTATTTAGCTAGTTGTTCGCTTTGCTCTCCATTAGCACTTGGCGCTGTTCTCTTAAAGTGTGAGGTTGTTGTTGTTTTTTTTTTCAATGAGAATATAGTTTTGAAAATGTTTATGGATGACGTAAAATGTAAACACACAGCGAATGAATGATTTCGTAGATATGATCTAGAATTTAGAGCTTTGATTGTAGATACTTAGTAAAAATGAGTTTAGTCGTCTTAATTAAAGAGCTTTTGATTGGCATTTGATTATTAAGAAATTCAAAATGAGAGTGAGAGTTGACATCGGCAGAATTTATTTGAATTTTATTTTTTTCGAAAATAATGTTGTTATTGATGCCTAGCCTATGCTTTTGGGTAGCTCTTTGGATTGGTGCCATTAGTCTCCGATAATTTGGGGGATGACACCTTATCAAGATGACAATATCTTTACCAGAGTCAGTGTCGATCTCTTACAAATTCCAAATTTCTTTTTTTTGTGTTACTTATGACGAAAAAGTAATTTTTATAAAATGTACAGTGGCTCACAGCTTATTTGACACAACAAATATTAAAAATTTAAAATTAGTAGAACTCTCAAACGGAATGGGATATCAACAAAATTTAAACGCCAAATTGTTAATAAATATAAAATTTCAAAACAACATCACTTAGATTTTTTTTTGTAGATTAGTTCATAAAGGCTACAATACGCTGTACGTATCCCTATACCCTATCCCATCTGATTCCATCTTCAAAACTAATATCCGCAAAATGTGGGCGTGGCTAAAAACTTAATGGGGATGAAATATAGCAAATGGCTTTAATTTCACATATTTTTCAGACAATTTGGTTGTTGTAGAACGAGGGTAGACTCTGATTGGCGTTAACTTGGCAATGCCCAGTGTTGTAACTCTGACTACACATCAAATGTGCTTATTTTTACCTCCAAGTGGTAACCATCGGGTACTGGTCTCATCCAACCGGATTTGACTTGCTAAACGATAAGTGCGAGTGTTGATAACACGACGAAAAACAGCAACACTATAAACACCCTGGTGAGAATGGCACGGATGAATACCCGACCTTGCTGTCCCAGGCGAACCTAGATGAGCTGCTCTTACATATTCGGACATCAGGTTGTCTAGGAATTTCAAGGGTTAGTCAGGCCCCTTGAACAGAGATGGGGGCGGATGAACCGAAAGGCCAACGGCAGCGCTCAATCACGTAGTGGATACTGATGGCC
Source organism: Rhingia campestris (assembly GCA_932526625.1). Taxonomy (NCBI): domain Eukaryota; kingdom Metazoa; phylum Arthropoda; class Insecta; order Diptera; family Syrphidae; genus Rhingia; species Rhingia campestris. The sequence goes on from OW052184.1 coordinate 23,158,731, forward strand.
CCGTGTCCTAGGGGTATCTAATAAATTGGAACTGGCCCTCCAGGTTGGGGGTTGTGCTTTGGGTTAACTACCCACCCACAGAAAAAAAATATGGTTACGAAGCAACCAATAGCCTCGGAAAGGATTGTTTTTTTTGTTGATGACCCTGCTAAACGAAAAAAGGACAACGACGTTCGTATCTGCACCTGGAATGTGAGAACATTAAACAGGAGAGGTGCAGGCGAACAATTAACGGAAGCCCTAAACTGCTACAAAGCAGACATTACTGCCATCCAGGAAATACGATGGGATGGGCCGGGCAAAAAGAGGATGAAAAACTGTGACATCTACTACGGACCGTGTTATAGTGAGCAGAAACAGCGACTATTCGGATGCGGATTTGTTATAAGTGCCAGACTTAGGGAAGAAGTCTTATGATTCCAAGACATTAGCGAACGCATAGTAACAATCCGCATCAAGGCCAAATTCGCCAAAATAAGCCTTATATGCGCTCACGCTCCGACGGAAGAAAAAGATGATATAGCTAAGGATTGCTTCTACGAACTCCTCGACAAAACCTATGAGCGACTACCGAAGTACGATGTTAAAATCGTGCTGGGAGATTTTAACGCAAAGGTAGGAAGAGAAGACATCTTTAGCAGTACTGTCGCAAAATATAGCCTACACGACATCACGTCTGGTAACGGACTTAGGCTAATTGATTTCGCTACGGAACGAAATGCCACTATAGCCAGCACACGGTTTCCTCACCTCGATATCCATAAGGGGACATAGCGGTCTCCAGATCAACGAACGGTCAACCAAATTTATCACATTGCGATAGATAAGAGGCACGCATCCAGTATTTTGGATGTCCGAACATTCCGAGGAGCTAACATCGACTCGGATCACTACCTTGTAGCAGCCAAGGTAAGAATGCGGATATCCACCACGCCACAACAATCCAGAAATACTGTGAAAAAATTTAATGTCGGAAGACTGCAATCGCAAGAGACCGCCAAGACCTTCGCACAACGCGTATCCCTTCATCTCTCGATTAACACCATACCACCAGCATCGTATGTCGAAGAGCAATGGCAACGATGCCAACAGGCCATTAGATCAGCCGCAACTGATGTGCTAGGTTTCTCGCGCCCACCAGCAAGAAACCCCAGGTTTGATGAGGAATGCCGACAGATGCTCCCAGCCAAGAACGAGGCCTACAAGGCTAAGCTGCAGGTGAAGACGAGAGCTGCCATTGAGCTCTATAGGCAAAGAAGAAGGGAAGAACATCGGCTTTTCAGAAAGAAGAAAGAAAAGCCAAGGATACAAGGCTCGAACAGAATCCTGTCGAGACGAACAAGGAAATATCGTAGTTGAGACACAGTCGATGCTGAGGATATGGAAGAACCACTTCTGCAGACTGTTAAACGGCGATGACGAACAACATTCCGCTGTCAGGCAGAACGAACCATTTAATATTGGCAACGACAGCGAAAACTGCCAACCACCCGACCTAAGTGAAGTGAGGATAGCAATATATAAACTCAAGCTTAATAAGGCCGCCGGAAATGACGGCCTTTCCGCTGAGCTTTATAAAGCTGGTGGAGATGACTTGGTAAGTAACATCCACCAACTCATAAGCAAAATCTGGTCGGTTGAAAGCAGAAAAAATGAGACCCTCTGAACTGCTCCAACTACAGAGGCATAAGTCTCCTCAACATCGCCTACAAGATCCTATCTGCCTTCATATGTGAACGCCTGAAACCGTTTACCAACAACCTGATCGGCCCTTATCAGGGTGAATTTAGGCCAGGAAAGTCCATAACCGATCAAATCTTCACACTTCGCAGATCCTTGAAAAAACCCAAGAAGTCCAAATCGATACCCACCACCTATTTATCGATTTCAAAGCCACATACGACAGCATTTATAGAGACGAACTATACAGAGCCATGTCTAGTTTTGGTATACTGCCCAAACTTGGCCATTGTGTGGGATGACGATGGAGAATTCTCGGTGCTCCATCAGGGTCGGAAACGACCTCACCTAGACATTCGATACCAAAAAAAAAGATTTAGGCAAGGCGATGCTCTGTCATGTGACTCTTTCAATTTGATTCTTGAGAGGATTGTGCAAAACTCCCGAGCCAACACCAGAGGCACAATTTTCCAAAAATCGGTGCAACTACGCATACGCCGACGATATTGACATCATTGGTAGGACTCAACGTGATTTCATAGCCACGTTTGCTAGTATAGAGAAGGAAGCTGCGAAAATGGGTTTAGCAGTAAATGAGGGTAAGACTAACCATATGTGATCAACACGAAAGGACACACAACATCGACGAATTGGACAGAACGTCACCATTGACAGATATAACATTGAGGTAGTACGGGACTTTGTCTACCTCGGATCCGCTATTAACTCGGACAAGTGGCAACAACATCTCGTCAGAAATCAATCGAAGAATTACTCTTGCCAATCGGGCTTAGAAGGCAATTTAGTAGTAAAGCCCTCACGCGAACTACTAAGGAGATCCTAAATAAGACCCTGATCATCCCTGTGCCTTAACCAACATTCCTACCCTTATAGGATCACCTTAGTAGTTCGAGTAAGGGCTTTACTACTAAATTGCCTTCTTCGCTGAAAAAGCAGCGGTTGGCAAAAGTAATTTTTCGTTAAATTTCTGACGAGATGTTGTTGTCAGAGTTAAAAGTGGAGCCGAGGTACACAAAGTCCCATACTGCCTCAAAGTTATATCTGTCAATGGTGACTTTCTGTCCAATTCGTCGATGGTGTGTGTCCTTTCGTGTTGACAGCATATACTTGGTCTTACCCTCATTCACTAGTAAACCCATCACATTGTCTCCTACCAATAATGTCAATATCGTCGCACCGATTTTTGGAAGAGTGTGCCTCTAGTGTTGGCTCGGAAGTTTTCTACAATCCTCTCAAGAATGAGATTAAAGAAGTCACGAGACAGTTCGTCGCCTTGCCTAAATACTTTTTAAGTATCAAATGTGTCGGTGAGGTCATTTCAGACACTGTTGGAGTAGCGAGCATTCTCCACCGGGCGAGTCTGACATTGTTCCAAAGCTAGACATGGGTCTGTATAGTTCGTCTCTATAAATGCTGTCGTATGCGTCTTTGAAATCGATGAATAGGTGGTGGGTATCGATTTGGACTTCTTGTGGTTTTTTCCAGGATCTGCCGAAGTGTGAAGATTTGGTTAGTTGTGGACTTTCCTGGCCCAAAACCACACAGATAAGTGCCGATCAGATTGTTGGTAAACGGTTTTAGGCGTTCATATATAACGGCAGATAGGACTTTGTAGGCGATGTTGAGGAGACGTATGCGTCTGTAGTTGGCGTAGTTCAGGGGGTGGATCAGGCAAAAGATGCTGGGGTTCCATTCTTCAGGCATACTTTCATCCGACCAAATTTTGCTTATGAGTTGTTCCTTACCAAGTCATCTCCGCCAGCTTTATAGAGCTCGGCTGGAAGGCCGTCATTTCCGGCAGCCCTGTTAAGCTTGATTTTAGATATGGCTATCCTCACATCACTTAGGTCGGGTGGTTTTTGCTATCGACGCCAATATTGAAGGGTTCGTTCTGGCTGACAACGGGACATTGTTCGTCATCGCCGTTTAACTGCAGAAGTGGGTCTTCCATATCCTCAGCATCGACTGTGTCTCAACTACGATATTTCCTTGTTCATACCGACAGGATGCTGTTCGAGCCTTGTACCCTTGGCTTTGACGTTTTTCACTTTGGTAGAACTTGCGAAAACCATTCCTGGACCATTCCTCTTTTTTCTTCTGGGTTGGTGTTCTTCCATTCTTCTTAGCTATAGAGCTCATTGGCAGCTCCTCGCTTAGCCTTATAGGCCTCGTTTTTAGATGCGAGCATCTGTCGGGACTCTTCATCAAACCAAGGGTTTCTTGCTGGTGGACAAGACAAACCTAGGATATCAGTTGCAGCTGATCTAATGCCTTGTTGGCATCGTTTCCATTGTTCTAATATATAAGATGCTGGTGGTATGGTGCGAATCGAGAGGTTAAGGGATACGAGTTACGCGAAGGCCTTGGCGGTCTCTTGCCAATGCAGTCTTTCGACATTAAATTTGTGGCATGGTGTATATGTAGGCTGTGTTTGCCAGCAATACTGCTAAAGATGTCTTCTGTTCCAACCTTTGCGTTTAAATCTCAAAGCACGATTTCATCATCGTACTTTGTTAGTCGCTCATAGGTTTTGTTGAGGAGCTTGTAGAAGCAATCCTTAGTTATATCATTCTTTCCTCCGTGGGAGCATGAGCGCATATAAGGCTTATGTTGGCGAAGTTGGCCTTGATGCGGATTGTTACAATGCGTTCGCTAATGTCTTGGAAACATAAGACTTCTTGCCTAAGTCTGGCACCTATAACAAATCCGCATCCAAATAGTCGCTGTTTCTGCTCACTATAACACGGTCCATAGTAGATGTCACAGTTTTTCATCCTCTTTTTGCCCGGCCCATCCCATCGTATTTCCTGGATGGCAGTAATGTCTGCATTGTAGCAGTTTAGGGCTTCCGCTAGTTGTTCACGTGCACCTCTCCTGTTTAATGTTCTCACATTCCAGATGCAGATACGAACGTCGTTGTCCTTTTTTCGTTTAGCATGGTCGTCAACAATAATATCAGTCCTTTCCGAGGCTATTGGTTGCTTCGTAACATAATCTCTTTTCCGTGGATGGGTAGTTAAGCCAAAGCACAACCCCTAACCTGGAGGGCCAGGCCCTTGTTTTGATCCTAGGACAGCGGGCCGGAAATATACCGATGTCAGTAGCCCATTTTGGGATATGAGCACTGCCGTTGACCCATTGAGGGCTCCTCAACTACAAACTCTTTTCCAATACTCTGGCACAGTATTGGAAATCCCTATATATAAATATGTCGAAGCAGCTCTTACAGGGGTTTCACTACCAGTTCGATCAAACTGGGGCTGTAGGCGCCACCGTTGACTCCATCTAGGGAATTCCTCCGCTGCCGCCTGAAGAGTGAGTGCCTTAGTGAGGGGACACTCCTCCCCCCTCTTTCGTTTGCTGCCACCAACGACCTTCCACAGGGGTTTAATACACCATCTCCAGTCGAGGTACTAGGCACCCACCAGTCACCAACGAGGAGGTGAGAATAGGAGTTGAAAGTGAGAGGCTAGAGTGAGAACGCTTGTGTCTTCATATAATCGCATCACTATCCTTAAACACCGCGCCGGCGAACATGCACAAGTCACGATTATTCCGCGTTCTTGGGGATGTAAAAATAAGAGCATCTTCCAATAGGATGATCGCTTGTAACCCACCTTGTGTTATGTTACCCTTCGTACTTGGGGCGGGTATTTTTTAAACAGTAGCATCGAATTGTAGAACGCTGTTGCTAGATAACTCTTAGCATACCTAAATGACCCATTGTCAGAAAATGTCAGACATCTAAGCCAGGATATGTCACTTTGTCTTGCTAGTAATGGACCACAAAATCGGCATAATAACTTTGGCTGTGGAATGAGGAACTTTTTGTAAAGTTTAACGCCAATTCCGAACTGAAAATTTTGAGAAGCTTCTCATGACGGTTTTATATTCTTGGATGTTTGTCAGACTATCGCAAGAGATATAGGGCAGGCAAAAGAACTTATTTTTTGAATTTGAATCATCAGGACCACTGCACTAACCATTTCGATACTGCACCCACCGATCGACGGATTCTTACCATTGTGAGTTGTTCGCAGTTCCGAAGTTTTTTTTTTGTAAGGCCGACCGTTTGGAAGTTGAACTCAAATCCTTTTTGGAATTTTCGGATTACGGCTTTTTTTTTTTCAAACCTACATTTTATGAAACGCAGACCAAATGAACCTTGAATTAGGACACCCTACACCAGTGTTGTCATATTAGCATTTTTTATGCTAAATTTAGCATATTTGGAACTTCAATTGCATAAAAGTGCAAATAAAATATGCTTTATGCAATCTAGCATATTTTCAATATTCAACATAAAAACTCATAAAGCCATCATAAGATCATGTCATGTTCCTATTATTATTCGCTAGAATTACGAACGCATCCATTAAAGTTTTCTTTATTTGGCATTATTGAAAATTTTTATGACAATGTCAATTTAACGTATCAAATGTCAAGCCTCATAAGAAAACGTTCATTTCACTTTCAAATGTCAACTGCCCGTGAATTGCTGCTCAATTTTGTTTGAAAAGATTCCTAAATGGAGAGATAAATATATAAACATAAATATGAAACGTAAATAAGCAAACAAATTTAAAAAAAAAAAAAAACATTTCAACAGGTTTTTGAGTAGGTATCCCCAAAAAAGCAGGCGAATAATCGGCGGCAACCGACAACGGTGATGGCAAAGAGTAGGTTCTTGAATTTGCAAATAATTGTGTATTACAAATATTGAATTACAGAAAAAATAGTGCAAAGAACTACCAATAAAAATTTAGGAAGGAATGGATGTGCAAAGAAGAATTTAAAAATTGGGTTCTCCTCGAAGAAGACGATCTTGGACAGGAAAAAGTTACCTGCAAATTTTGTAAGACTTCCATTAAAGCGAATTTATCATGCTTACAACCACATGCTAAAACAACAAAGCATGTAAAATCAATGAAAGCTTTTGGATCAAGAATTAAGATTACAAATTTTACTTCAAGCAATCATGCGCAGAAGATCTCAAGTAAAGCAGAAACTAAATACTGCTTATACATTTGCTGCCACGCTTCAATTAAATCGGTTGATCACCTTATTATTTGTGAAAAGGATATATATAGGGAAGACCTAATTAGTTGTGGAATGCAACTTAAAAGAACGAAATGTACTGCCGTAATAAAAAAATGTCTTGGGGCCTCATTTTATGTTCCGACTAAGAGAAGACATTGGTAAAAGTTCTTTCAGCCTTATTGTAGATGAGGCAACAGACATTTCGATACATAAATATTTAGGGATAGTAAACAAATATTTTAGTTCAGCGAAAAAAAAAGATTATTACAACATTTCTCGCTCTGGTAGAAATTAGTTTCAGTACTGCAGATGATCTTCTAGCTACGATTGAACAAGTTCTAAAGAATTTCAACTTAGACATTTCAAGAATGTCTGGCTTTGCTACAGATAACGCAGCCGTTATGGTGGGAAAGAGGACTGGAGTATATAAAAGGCTAAAAGAACTAAAGCCATCTTTAATACTAATTCCTTGCGCGTGTCATTTCATCCAACTAGCTGTTTCACGTGCATCCAAGGAGTTCTTACCTCCAGATATTGAATTTATGGTAAGTGAAACTTATAGTTGGTTCTCGAAATCACACACACGTCAATATTTTTATAAAAGTATATACAAAGCCATAAACGAAGACACAAATCCTCTTCAAATGGTAGGTACGTCCTTGTGATACCAGGTGGTTGTCAATAGAGATTGCCGTACGACGAATATGTGCGCAGTGGTTGGAATTAACAACTCACTTTGCTCTGGTTCAACAAACCGAAAAGTGTTATGCAGCTCAAGTCTTGTGCAGTTTATATAGTGACAAGAATTATTTGTATTTCGGTTTTCTGAAAAACATTTTATGTGAAGTTCAACGTCTCAATAAGATTTTGCAAGCCAATAATGATCCAACAAAAGTTTTAAAAGATATTGTATTTTTAATTAAAACATTGACATTAAAAATCTGCGTAAATGATGAATCTTTAAACTTACTAACTTGTGATCTTGACACGTATGCACTACCACATCCCTATTTAGGTTATGAATTTGAATCTGAATTAACAAAGATGAAAAGTGAAAATAAAATTTGCAACAAAGATGAACAAACTATAAGATCTATTTGCCTATCTTACATGAAAAAAATTAATAAATGCATTGAGGCATCGCTTGCCTGCAAATATAAATATATAAAAAAAAACATCGATATATTCTCAATCGAAAATATTTTGAAGATTATAAAGGATCCGATAAATATTTTTTTTAGAAAACATGCAAATAGAACGAAGTTTGATAACCACTATCGAAAATCAATGGCAAAATCTTGCATTTATTAAATGGAGTTCAACACAAAATATTGACACTGTTACGAAATGATATTAAACAAAAATTCCTCCAGCCCTTCACGGCAAACAAAATTTTCCACAATGGAGAAATGTAAACAGCGACTAATGTCAATTTCAGCAAGCAAATGACAGTTCTCTCTATTTTTGTGGGGGAACAAATTTCTTCCTACAGGTCGCCGAAAAAGTAGTAGAGGAAGAAATTGGGCCCCTAAAAGACCTCTTAAATAAATGCTAGAAATTTGCCGTTGAGCTAAGGAAGAGAGTTTCGATGCCGCTGAAATTAACTGTCGTCGTTGCAATTGCATTTTGAATCGAAAAGTGGAAGAAGGCGGAAGCCATAGTTATCACAGAAAAGTGTAAATTGTTAAAACTAACTTAACCAACAAAATGGCGCCCAACGTGTTTGGTTGTGTTTTTTTAAAATGTCTAGGACAATAAAGGTATTCGCAACTAAATGCCCATTATGTGAAATAGTGGGAACATAACAATGAGCCACTCATTTAATTTTTTTTTAAAATTTTGTTTAATTATTTTGATTTTTTTGCATTAGATTGCTTGTCTTGGTATCATCTGAATCATAAGTCCCGATCACTAAGTGTAAAGCACTTGGTATCGCGTTGCGATGATAGGATGATACCAAGCAAATAGAAATGTGTTCAAAAGTGTCCGAGTCTTGTGGGAATCTGTACAGCAGGTTCACACAAGTCCGGGCACTGACATATACATATATCACTTTTTGATAAACATATTGATAATGCTGGAAGAGACTCGGCGATAGCATAGCTGTTGTGCGATGATCCTTTCAGCTATTTCATGTTGTGTTTTTGTTTCAGAGTCGTTTGTATTTATGTCGTGTAGATGCAAGCGTCCTGAAATATTTAATAAAATTAAATGTTAGACAACTTTTTTATAAAGTAACTTCAATATTACCGGTCGTTTAGTTTTTTTTTTTTTTTTTGGCTCAGCACTTTAGCATCTTCTTTTTCTTCCAAATAATTCTTCCTCAGCCGTAATCCTCATCCTCAAACCTGTAGTGAACATTTTATTTAGTTTCTTTTTAATATTTTATTTTGATTTTGATTGAAATACATTTTGGTGGAATACAATACATTTTTTTGGGATTTTAGCTTTCAATCCTTTTTTTTTTGTTACATATTTGGTTTTGGTTACGCATATTATTTTTTTTTATTTTGAATAGGAAGTTACGAGTTGGAGGAAACAACAACTGTTACTTTTATCCCAGCTTTTATTTTTTTGTATATATCTCGTGGTTTCGGTGAAATTCTTGAGTTATAAGCTAGTTGCATCTGAGTATGAGTGAAGAGAATAACCCAAATCGTCTCAGTTTTGAAGGTTTTAACGCGCAGTTTCGTGGTTTTATTGATAGGTTTAGGTTAGACAACTCCATAGCTTTCTCTCAGGAGCTGAACTCGTTTGCTGAATCATCTTTCAGTATGAATAACGATAATCAACAAAGTGCGAATGCTGACGCAAACGTGTCAGAGCCATCACAACTGGTGACAATAAATGAAGATCTGGCATCAAAAATAGACAGAACTTTGATGGTCAATCAAGTACGCTTCTTTGACCAAATGGAAGTTTTTATGACCAAGGTGATTGATAGGATGGATGCTATAAGCCTTCAGAACAGTGTCCAAAACATGCCCAGATTTGGTAATGCCAATCAAGTTCAGTTCGCGCCATGTGAAAGCGGACAGACACGGAACAGTAGTTCCAGTAACCAATTTTCACCATCGGCATCAGCGCAAGTAGGGTCGAACATTAGCTCGTCTGAAAATTGCAGGTTAGAAAGATGGAACATTAAGTATGATGACATCGATAACATTTCCGACTTCTTATTCAAAGTCAGTCGTCTGCAAAATTCTTCGTCGTATACGGACGAACAACTTACGGCCAATTTCCATACGCTTTTGTTTGGAAAAGCCAATACATGGTTTTGGGCATTTCTGCGAAAGAACCCAAACGCGAAGTTTGCAGACATAAAGACGGCAATGAAAAAAGAGTTTGGTCGTCGGGAAAATGACGTCGATGTCTACATGAGACTTCTTACTCGTAAGCAAGGTTTCAAGGAATCATTCGACGATTTCTACGGGTCCATAATTAATCTCAACGATCGTCTCAATGAACCCTTCGACGCTTGCAAACTAATAGATGTAATTAGAAACAACTGTTTAGGAATATCTTAAAAAAATTTAGCGTAAAACTAAATTAAACCAACATTAATTCATTTAATAATTGTAATTCATGCTTATCAATTAATTCTCCAATTTGTTACTAAGTTAATTGCTCTTGCTGTAAGCTGCTCTCTCTCGCTCTTCCAATTGTGCAGTTTGCAGACTTGCTCTAATTAAGTTACTTTCTTATTCTCTTTTGTATTATGCTTTATTATTCTATTCTTCATTATATTTGATAACTATGCAATGTTAGTGCGCAACGAGATCAGATTTTCTCGTTCACTTGAGTTTGGACCAGCATCGCAATAGGTAACACAAAATAAAATTATAACGTTTGAGGACTTTGCTCGTTTCTTTTTGCCTTGGCGTTGGAATTTTGTTCTCGATTAAGAAATCGTCGATTATTACCATACAACAACTGTAGGGACAAACTAGGCGAAGTTCTTTTGGCTGCTGATATCCATGACCTTGAGCAACTGAAGAACTAAGCCAGAGACGCGGAGCGGTTTTTATCAAAGCGATCTTCTTCCCAAAGAGTTGTCCATGAGCTCAGATTGGAAGAAGAACAAGAATCCGTAGAGCCGGACGTGGAAGAGATTGCTGCTCTTTCATATAGAAACTACCGCGCTCCTCAACCTCTTGTTTGCTGGAATTGTGACCAACCTGGTCACACTTTCTATTATTGTCCTTCCCGTGAACGTAACATGTTTTGTTTCCTGTGTGGTCGAAAAGGTGTAAATACGCCTCAGTGCGGAAAACACCAGGAAAACTGCAACAGGAACGAAAGATTAGTCGGGGAGAGTCGTTCCATGCAGAACAACCCTGGCTCATCACAAACAAAGTAAATAAATTAACAGACAAACAATTTGAGCCAGATTTTCAATGTCGTCAAAAGATGATTTTGAAAAGAGAGGCGACATCTCGCATACGTATAACACCGACACGCGTATAAAGCCTGGCATGAAAATTTTTTTTGTGACGTGTTAGGGGAAAAGATCCTGCGCCCTCCGGCGAGCAAATAAGGCGGGTACCTGCATGCCAGCAAAACCCCATACGAGACACGCAACAACACTGTAATGTTTTGGATTGAAGTATATTCATATAAAAATGCAATGAATGAAAATCCTTATCATATATTATAAAATTGGCATCTTTCGCAATTTTTTTAATGGTTTTACCATTTTCAAATGCAGAAGTGGAAAGGCTCTTTAGCAAAATGAATGTTATAAATGAATGTTTTATATAGAATGAAATCAAAGCTTCTTAATAGTATTTTATATATAAGAGAAGTTTTAAGATTAGAGGATAAATGCTGCATGACCTACGAAATATCGGAAGATGTCAGTAATAAAATAAAAGAATCGGCAAAATATCAGGACGATGATAAACTAAGTTCTGTAATTGATGAGCTTTCTAGTAATTTACTGTAATTTCATTATTAAAGACTGATTTTTTTTGTTTCTTAATTAGAAGTCATTTTATGTTTATGTTAACGTTAATTTAATTTTTATTACAAAAGACTGAATTTTTGTTGATTTCTTAATTAGAAGTCATTCTGTGTTTTTGTTTATGTTTTTGTTATTTGTTATTTTTTTGTTTAACCTAATTTATTTTTAGTGCAATAAAGCTGTTAGATATTGTTAAACTTTGGCATAATTTGTTTTACTCCCCCTTATAATTTAGCATATTTATATTTTAATCTGACATATTCATTTAGAAAATTTCTGGCAACACTGCCCTACATCCTACTAAAGGTGTGCAAACAATCGATTCGTAGAGTTCAGTCAAATTTTGGCCCCTATAATGTCTTATTCTCAATAAAAACAAACACATAATGTTAGTATGGATATTTTTAAAACTACTTGTATATATATTTCTGTTTACATAAATATTTGTCTTAACTCTAGATCTAGAGCATATGATGTGGGCTAGTTCACGGTGGTACACTCCCAGCTCACTTAGGTTGTCGCTAATATTCTTCATCAAAAAAAATGTTTAGGATGATATTTGTGGCCGACTATATACTGGCACTGAATCTGGAGACGGAAATATTTTATAACAGAACTCGAACTCGCGTTGGACACCTAGAAACCAACAAAATGAATTAAAACAATCTTCCAGCAATGATGACATATCCAAACGTACCTACCTCCTTTGGCATTCTCAAAACAAAACCCTAAAGAAGCTCTTCTTCTTCAATTTGACAGCCTTTTCGGTCGTTTTAACAGTTCTGCTCACATATTCTTCAGTGTTCATCATACCATGTTCGATACTGTCGATCGTAGAGCCCTGATTTTCCACCAACATAAGGATAGTAAGGAACATGTCATTCAATTCCTTTACAGACATTTCCAGTCTCAGAATATCAGAGTGGCGTTTTTCAAGATCTCTTAACTTCCGTCTATGACGATGGACATTAAAAACAGTACTCTGATCGAAAAGAGCAGTTTTGCCCTCTTCCAGAATTTCTTCAAGTTCATCGTCTGTGATCGTTTCGCCTTCAATTTCTAATTGACGTTTCACTTGACTCATGCAGCGTTCCCTATAGTCGACTTGTATTCCACTGTAGTCGGTCATTATCTTGACAAATTTTGTCGTCATTGTGAACTGTTGAGTTGCACGAATACGTGCTAACGTACTAGATTCTTCGATGACATCGTCTTCTTTGACAGCTTTCAGTTTAACACGCACTTTGTTTGCATTATTTTTGATGTCAACCTTGAGGTCTTCCAACTCTTGTTTTGTTTTCTCATCCGGAAGTGCAGTTGACAGTATGGCGCTTTGTTTACATTTCACTTTTTCAACGTTTTCTTCTAGTTTGTCAATTATTTGACGTATTTCGTTCACCTGTTCGAAGAACTCATCCATATAGCCTCCAGGCAGATCAAGAAAGATAAAGTCTTCCTCAATATCGCTATCTTCATCTTGAAGGGTGGCCTGCAGTTCTGATAGCCTATCTTTTGGCATTTTATTCCAAGTCTTCTTCGGATAAAAGTTCACTGCTTACTGAGAAAAAAAAATACTTTCACGAAAACCAGCTACCCCGACCTTCCATGAACGTGTAAATCCCCCAATTTATTTCTGAGAACTGGTCACACACGGCAAACGCACCGGCAAGCAGCAAGATTATGTGGTTCCCAGATGCTGATATTCATTAGAGGTCGGGTTGGGTATGGAACTGTTCGTCATAGACTAAAGCGTCTATGGTTTGATTGCACCCGCCAATTAAACCGAGAGAAGTACTCTTCTTCCTACACTTGCAGTTCACCAACTAATGTCGAGTTCATGTTGCTCTCTAGTGCCGACTGAAGATTGGCAATAGGGCTTTAGATTCACATTGGCACGTAATCGTTTGGGGAACTTTTGAATCATGATCTCATGACGGAGCATGATGTGCATGATATACCTAGATGCCAGTTGTGAATATGTGACAGAATTTTTGATTGATTCTTAATCCCTTTTTGGGATTTGGGAATGAGAATAAAATATCTTGAGCGGATTGGAAGAGGAACATAAGACATGAGTTTGAGTGAAATGAATCATTGCGTCACTGGTAATACCGTATTTAGTTTCACATTCGCAGCTTGCAACCTATATGTGGGGAATTATTTGTTAGATATCGGCATTCAATAAGACTGAATCACACACATTTTCATTTAATTAAAATAAACGCGTGGGGTTTGTTGTTGTATTCCCGGAAAGGTATACAGTTGAGTTGGGACTCAATGTGCTGTCTGATGTTAGTGGAAGCCTATCTGGTAGATGCTCTATATATAGCAATAATTAGGGGAACGTCTGGTCATCATTTTGTTGGATTTACTTTGGAAGTCCACCATAATACTAGCTTTATACAGTATGCCTCAAAAGAAAGTTTATATTCAAAAGATCGATTCAAAAAAAAGTAACCCAGGTGAATAGAGAAGGTAGATACACTCCTCCTTCTCCTAGTCCCAGCAGCATTCCGCAGAAGCCATTGCTAAAGAGTCGTAGTATTTTTGCATATTGGCTTAAGGGGGCAGTGTCCTGTTAGGACACCGATGGTGCGGTAATGTTGGCTTTGAGGGCCGCTGTGGTTTGTGGCTTATTCGCATAGACCTGCAGCTTTAGAAAACCCCACAAGAAATAGATTAACGAGGTGAAATCGTACGATCTCGGTGGCCAGTTTACATTGACCTTCACATGAGATGACCATGCCCTCTAATCGCTCTTGGAAAAATTTCCAAGAGCGATTAGAGGGCATGGGCATGGTTTCAGTAGCACTGTCCTACTGAAACCACATGTCGTTGGTGTCCATATCATCCATTTCAGGCCAAAAGAATGTGGCAATCATCGACCTATACCGATCGCCGTTGACGGTGATGGCCTTACCAAGGTCGCTCTCAATGAAATACGGACCGATGACGCCGCCAGTCCAAAATCCACATCAAACAGTGACATTTTCGGAAGCATTGGACGCTCTTGGATCTCTTGTAGATTGGTATAGTCCCAAATTCGAAATTTTTGTTTGTTGACGTACCAATTCATCCAGAAGTGGGCCAGAAATTAGAGTTAGTTTTCAACCACTGTTCCTGTGCCCATTCAGCGAAACCACGACGTTGTCTATAGGCGTCTACTTTCAGCTGTTGGGTCAATTAAATTGTGTACGGGTACAGGCTCAAGTCAAGATGCAAAATTTGTCAAGTTGTGGTCTGCGAAAGGCAGAGTTCAGAGCGGCGTTAAATCGTATTCTCCTTCACACTCTTACGGACAGCTGCGGTCTTTTCGACAGATCTTGCGTCTCATCCACGCACGAGTGTTGCTTTATCGTTTGCTGAACCAGTGGACGGGCTACGGAGACAAAGTTTCAACCAGGAACTATACGAGTAGTACAGCGACATGCCCATTGTCATAAAACTTCGCATTGGACGTTCAAGATGGCTAGGACATGTAGAACGAATGGACACCAATACTCCGCCTCGCAGAGTTTTCGAATTCCAGCCAGACGTCGAACGCAGTAAAGGAGACCTCGCCTTAAGTGGCGCGCACAAGTAGAAACCGACCTCAACCAACTTGGAGTGCGCAAATGGAGGCAGTTAGCTAAGGACCGGGCTAATTAGAGGGGAATGTTGGTTGAAGCCCAGCATCATTCCGGACTGTAGCGCCACTTAAGTAAGTATTTAAGAACCAGTGGACTCCAATTAATCCACCACACTTCGAATAGTCCTTTCCGTAGGACGATTATGGCGGTTGCAAAATGGACAAAGCGCGCGGAAAGTTTGGAAGTCCCTATTGGAAAACCTTTTAGTTTGGCCAGAGTTGCCTGGATATGAGATACGTTTTGCCGTTTATCCACCTGTGGTTTGCTTTCTTGATCGTATCGCATCCAGTTTGATTGATGACTTACAATTAGCGAGGGGAATGTCCAACATTTCTACAAGTGCCCAGCCTGGCATGATCATTCGGCTTACAGGTCCCTGGGATATCTCTGTGACACGGATCGCAAAAAGAGATGAATGGTAAAGTGCTCTTCCATCTCGTTAAGATATAGTCGGCATTCGTGAGCTGATTTCTATATTTAAATGAGATGGATCCCAGGATTTTATTACCGCTTGGATGTCACTGAAGATGCTAATATTCTTTGTGGATATTACTTTACACCTCAGGCATGACACAGCTTCCTTAACTGCCACCATTTCCGCCTGGAAAAAGCTGCAATGATCGGGAAGGCGAAAGGATATTCCTAATTTCAGCATCTCGTAGAAAACCCCCTTAACCACCCACTTCATTCTAGATTTTGTTTCAAACCCATCCGTTTAGAGATGAATCGAGTTGTTATCTTATTTTGATGACCGGCGGGGACCTATTCATACTCTTGGGCAACATCGACTGGCCACCCAGATCTCTAGATTTTACCTTTTTTTGTGGGGTTATTTGAAAAACAAAGTTGACCCCAGCAAGCCTCAGACCGCGGTGTAGAGGTAATCGGCCATATCGAGGTATCCGTCGGAGCTGAAAATTCAACGATTTTGTACGATTCGGAGGATTTTAGCTTCGAGGTATTCTCCCGAAAAGTTGTTCGGAATATTTCTCCGAAATTTTGTAACGCATCCCGCGAATCGCGTTGAAGTGAGTTGAGGTGCATTTTTCGTGCAATTTTTGACATCTAAGTGAAAATCTTTTTCCGATTTCCTTCGACACAAATTCTTTGCGGAATTTATTTACGAATTTTAGTAAAGTGAAGCCGTCACGTCCGTGTAGTATTTTTTTCGATAAGACATACCTAGATGGAATTTGAACCTCCGACATAGTATGCGTTGCGTAAAATGATCTGCTCCGACGGATACCTCTATTGGGCTGAATGTGTTCGCCTGTTGAGTGTAAGGTGGCGCGTTTAATCCCAGCCAAAATCCATGAAAGTTTTATTCAAAGAAATAAAAAGCAGGTCGGTAGTACTACTAAAAGTATACACCATCTTGAAAGTTCTTCGAATTTAACGAACACAAAAAACAGTGACTCCCCGAAGGTAGTTTGGATACCACCCACTACATCCAAAAGCCACACGAGCAGCATATGGTATTTACTTACTTAAGTGGCGCTACAGTCCGGGATGAACCTGGGCCTCAACCAACATGCCTCTCCAATTAGCCCGGTCCTTAGCTAACTGCCTCCAGTTGCTCACTCCAAGTTGGTTGAGGTCGGTTTCTACTTGTGCGCGCCACTTAAGGCGAGGTCTTCCTCTACTGCGTCCGACGTCTGGCTGGGAATCGAAGACTCTGCGAGCCGGAGTATTGGTGTCCATTCGTTCTACATGTCCTAGCCATCTTAAACGTCCAATGCGGAGTTTTTTTGACCAGGGGCATGTCGCTGTACAGCTCGTATAGTTCTTGGTTGAATCTTCGTCTCCATAGCCCGTCAACGCAAACGGGACCGAAGATTTTTCGAAGAATTTTCCTCTCGAATCTACCAAGGATTTCTTCATCCGCTTTTGATACGGTCCATGCTTCAGCGCCGTAGAGCAGGACTGGGATGATCAGGGTCTTATATAGGATCTCCTTAGTAGTTCGAGTGAGGGCTTTACTACTAAATTGCCTTCTTAGCCCGAAGAAACAGCGGTTGGCAAGAGTAATTCTTCGTTTAATTTCTGACGATATGTCGTTGTCAGAGTTAATAGCGGAGCCGAGGTAGACAAAGTCCCGTACTACCTCAAAGTTATATCTGTCAATGGTGACGATCTGTCCAATTCGTCGATGTTGTGTGTCCTTTCGTGTTGACAGCATATACTTTGTCTTACTCACATTTAGGTTTACGGTTAGGTTTACGGGTTGGTGGAGCAGAGGATTCTCTATTCCGCCACACTTAGGTCCATGTGGACCTTACCCTCATTTACTGCTGAACCCATTATTGCAGCTTCCTTCTCTATACTAGCAAAGGTGGCTATGACATCACGTAGTAGTTGCACCGATTTTTGGAAAATTGTGCCTCTGGTATTGGCTCGGAAGTTTTGCACAATCCTCTCAAGAATCAAATTGAAAAAGTCACATGAAAGCGCATCACCTTGCCTAAATCCTTTTTTGGTATCGAATGTATCGGTGAGGTCGTTTCCGACCCTGATGGTGCAGCGAGAATTCTCCAACGTCATCCTACACAAACGGACGAGTTTGGGCGGTATACCAAAACAAGACATGGCTCTGTATAGTTCGTCTCTATAAATGCTGTCGTATGTGGCTTTGAAATCGATAAATAGGTGGTGGGTATCGATTTGGACTTTTTGGGTTTTTCCAGGATCTGCCGAAGTGTGAACATTTGATCGATTGTGGACTTTCCTGGCCCAAAACCACACTGATAAGGGCCGATCAGGTTGTTGGTAAACGGTTTCAGGCGTTCACATATTACGGCAGATAGGATCTTGTAGGCGATGTTGAGCAGACTTATGCCTCTGCAGTTGGCGAAGTTCAGAGGGTCTCCTTTTTTATGGATCAGGTAAACGATGCTGATGTTCCATTCTTCAGGCATGCTTTCAACCGATCAGTGTTGGCTTATGAGTTGGTGGATGTTAATTACCAAGTCATCTCCACCAGCTTTATAAAGCTCAGCGGGAAGGCCGTCATTTCCGTCGGCCTTATTAAGCTTGAGTTTAGATATTGCTATCCTCACTTCACTTAGGTCGGGTGGTTGGCAGTTTTCGCTGTCGTTGCCAATATTAAATGGTTCGTTCTGCCTGACAGCGGACTGTTGTTCGTCATCGCCGTTTAACAGTCTGCAGAAGTGATTCTTCCATATCCTCAGCATCGTGTGTCTCTGTCTGTGTCTCAACTACGATATTTCCTTGTTCATCTCGACAGGATTCTGTTCGAGCCTTGTAGCCTTGGCTTTGACGTTTTACACTTTGGTAAAACTTGCGAACATCGTTCCTGGAGTGCCACCTCTCTATATTCTCGATCGCGCGCTTTTCTTGCTCTTTTTTGTTCTTTCTGATAAGCCGATGTTCTTCCCTTCTTCTTTGCCTATAGAGCTCAATGGCAGCTCTCGTCTTCACCTGGGGCTTACCCTTGTAGGCCTCGTTCTTGGCTGCGACCATCTGTCCGCATTCCTCATCAAACCAGGGGTTCCTTGCTGGTGGCCGCGAGAAATCTGGCACATCAGTTGCGGCTGTTGTAATGGCTTGTTGGCATCGATGGCATTGTGCTTCGACACTCGATGCTGGTGGTATGGTGTTAATCGAGAGGTTAAGGGATACGCGTTGCGCGAAGGTCTTGGCGGTCTCTGGCGATTGCAGTCCTTCGACATTAAATTTTTTCGCAGTATTTCTGGTTTGTTGTGGCGTGGTGGATATCCGCATCCTTACCTTGGCTACAACAAGGTAGCGGTCCCAGTCGATATTAGCCCCTCGGAATGTTCGGAAATCCAAAATAATGGATGCGTATTTGCGTGGTTTAATATCCATCTATCAGTTTTACCGTGGTATACATAGAATTGTACCGATCGCAGCGCCATTACTTCTAAGTGGTACGTTTCAATTGGCACTTCACAAGTCATGCTACATGAAGCATGGTGACACAAGGTAACTACATATTACCAATGCAATGGTATCAATGCCTTGGTCTTTATACCACCAGTGTGTCAAAGGTAGAATAAAGATGGCTAAGACATTTAGAGCGAATGCAGATCAATACTCCGGATCGCAGGGTCTTCAATTTTTAGACATCGGAAGCGGAAGAGGAAAATTTCATCTTTTAAGTGGATCGCACAAGTAGAAACCGACCTTCACCAACTTTAAGTGTGCAACTGGAGGCAGTTAGCAAGAGACCAGGGGTATCTAGTTAGTTTGATTGGCTGTTCGTACAAGACGAAACACAATTAGCGCTGAGGTGCGCCGTTTTGATGCCAAAAACTCGTGCGGTTAAATGTTATGTCTTGTTGTTAGTTGGCGTGTACTAAATCCAACCAGTGGCATTAAGGAGGCGATCAGTTCTTTGATTTGGGCATTTGCACAGAAAGTGAGTTAGAGTTTCCTTCTCCCCCACCTCCTTGCAACTGCGACAGTTGGTGTTGTTGGGTATACCCATTCTAACAGCATGGTCACCGATGGGCCAGTGTCCAGTGGTAATTGCTATCACCCTGGAGACTTCCTTACGGGATCTGCTTAACAGGTCCCGTGTTTTAGTCTTGTTGTAGCGAGGCCACATATCTCTTGAAATGGCGCACCCACTGAGGTTACGCCACCTATGTTCTGCTGTTTTAAGAGAGTGTGTGTTGATATTATTCATGATAGTTTTTAAAGGAGTGAGAATGCCGATTGCACGTGAGCTGGGAAGGGACGAGCCCAACCTGGCAAGGGCATCAGCCTGTTCATTTCCATCTATGTCACTATGGCCTGGAACCCATATGAGAGTGATACTGTATCGACTCCCAATGGAGGCCAGTTCGTTTTGGCATTGAAGTACTAGTTTTGATGACGTCGATACCGAAATAATCGCCTTAATAGCGGCTTGACTGTCGACAAAAATAGCGATATTTTGCTTGGGAGTACTATCGTGTTTAATCGCGTGACATGCCTCCCTAATAGCCAACAATTCCGCTTGGAATACGCTGGAGGAATCAGGGAGGCGAAACGATTTTTTTATTTTTAGTGTGTCCGAGTAGACACCGGCGCCCACTCCGCAGTCCATTTTGGAGCCGTCGGTGTAAATGAGTGTGTCAAAATCTTTTTCAACCAATGCGTTTTTCCAATCCTCTCTAGTTGGAAAGCCAGCGGTGAAGTGATTGTGGAAGTTCAGTTTGGGTATCATGTAGTCGGTATGATGGTCAGCTAGACCTGCTGGCAATGAATCTAGGATATTGCTGTGCCCATAGGGCTTATTGAACCAGCAGCCAGATTCTTTGAGCCTGACTGCACTACACATTGCAATATCTTTGATATGGATATCTAGAGGAAGAAGGTGGAGAAGAACCGTTAAGGCATCAGTGGGACAAGATCTCATGGCCCCAGTTGTGCCGATACAAGCAGTTATTTGTACCCTCTTAAGTTTGTCAATGATATACCCTTTACTCACAGAAGGCCACCAGACTAGTGCCCCATAGGTGAGTATCGGCCGAACAACAGCAGTGTACATCCAAAGTGTCATCTTTGGTTGTAGGCCCCATCTTTTGCCGAAAGTTTTTCTACAGGCATAGAAAGCTATACATGCTTTCTTGACCCTTTGTTCTATGTTGGTTTTCCAATTAAGCTTAGTATCTAGGATAGTCCCTAGATATTTGGCATTGGATGAGAGTGAGAGCGCTTGTCCATTAAGTCGGGGGAGGTTAAAGGCTGGTATTTTGGTCTTCGTGGTGAAAAGCATCATTTCCGTTTTGCTCGGATTAACACCCAGGCCACAGCTTGTAGCCCACGTGCTCACAGAACCCAGAGCGTACTCCATGATTTCGCTAATCACTGGGAGAAACTTTCCTGACACTAGGATCACCACGTCGTCCGCGTAAGCCACTGCCTTAATCCTATCCCGATCAAGTCGGACTAACAGTTTGTTCATAACAATAAGCCACAACAGAGGAGATATCACACCGCCCTGTGGTGTACCTCTGTCAGCATATCGCGTTAAGCTGCTGTTGCCTAGTGTTGATTGAATGATTCTAGACCTTAGCATGGATATAATCCATTGGCTAAAATGCTCCTCTACACCAGTTACGGTTAGGGCTTCTAGTATGCTGTCAGTTTGTACATTATTGAAAGCCCCTTCTATATCAAGGAAAGTGGCTAGGGTGTACTCTTTGTAGTAGAGGGACTTTTCGATGGTCCCAATCACCTCATGCAGAGCGGTTTCAGTCGATCTGCCTTTGATATAAGCGTGTTGTGATGTGGATAGCGGTGATTCATTAAGAATGCTTCGCACATGGATGTCAAGGATCCGCTCCAGGGTCTTTAGTATAAAGGAAGCAAGGCTGATGGGCCTAAAATCTTTTGCAGATTCATGTCCACGTCTGCCCGCCTTTGGTATAAAAACTACCCTGACACGTCTCCATGAGTGTGGAATAAAGTTTAATAAAATACAACTTCTATAAATTGGCAACAACCACGGTAATACAGTATCCAGTGAGTTTTGTAGCATGATCGGCAAGATGCCATCAAGGCCAGGTGATTTATAGGGTGAGAAGCTATTAATTGCCCAGGATGTCTTTTCTTTGGTTATAATGGATTTGATATTTTCCCAAGTTGTATGGTCAGCGGGCCGAGAGTCAGCAGATGCTGGCGGTACCTCTTTACAACCCGGGAAGTGTGTGTTAATTAGGATAGACAGAGATTCGGATGAGGTCTCTGCCCAGCTACCATCCGACTTTCTTATTAAGGACGGGTTTGAATGGTCCTTCGCTAAGATTTTGCTCAGTCTGGAAGAGTCTTTAAGGGTGTTGATGGATTCGCAGTATTCCTGCCAGGATTCTTTCTTGGCGCTACGAATAGCCGCTTTGTATATTCTAAGGCAATCTTTATAGGGCTGCCAAAAGTTGTATTTATGGCATATGTTAAAAATGACCCTGGTCATATTCCTAAGTTTACTAAGGTCCTCACTCCACCAGGGAGGTAGTTTTTTCCTACCGTAACTGGCTGGACACGAGACCTTGAAAGCAGTACTCATTGCCTTCTCAAAGGTAACGATAGCTGCATTCAGTTCGTCTGTCGAAGTGAACTTAGATTTTGGTATTGCTTGAAGTCTAGGATTAACTATTTGGTCAAACTTTGGCCAGTTGATTCTTTTGGGATTTCTAAAGGGGATTGGTGCATCAATCCGAATATTGACATCAAAGAGTATCCAGCTGTGATCAGAGAAGGATTTCAGGTTGGATACTCTCCAGTTATTCACCTTTAGGTTGTCGTTGTTTGTAGCTAGGGTGATGTCAATGACATCTTCCCAGCCCCTAAAACTCACCGTGCTCGGGAAAGTGAAGGTTGGGGTACAACCCTTGTTGCAGATTGACAGGTTGTTATGAATTATAAAATCAAAAAGAGACTCACCTCGTTCATTGATCTCTGAGCTACCCCACAGGGTATGCCTGGCATTGGCATCGCAGCCCAGAATCAAGTGGGTCTTCCTTTTTGATAAGGTGGCTGAGAGAAACTCTACCTCCTTCGGCGGAGCATTCTGGTTATGTGCCATATAGGCCGAAGCAGCATACAGACACTCCTGCTTACCAGCTTCAATCCGTATAACAGCAAGGTCGTTGCAGCTAAGGTTGGGACAAAAGAAAGCTTTGATATGTTTTTTAACTAAAATACAGGATCTTGGCTTACCGTTATGTTTGTCGATGTTGTAGAAAAGGTTGTAGTCCTTGTCATTGAGCCCTTTGATAGTGGAACCTCCCACCCAGGGTTCTTGAATTAGGCTGATGTCGATGTCTTCCTCTTTCAGAAAGACTAGGAGGTTTTCACTAGCGCACCTAGAGTGCTGCAGGTTAATCTGCAGAACTCTGAGCATCTCGTGTGGATGTGGCATCTAGTCGCAGGACTTCCAACAAATTGTTGGCGTCATCGACTTCGTCCGGGTCTTCACCTGGACGCGCTGACCTGAATATTTTGAGTTTGGCATGTCTGATGCCAAACCTCAATCTGTTATCGGCCTTCTCTAGGGCTTCTAGAGACTCCTCGTTGATGAGTAGGAGGAAGGGCTTAGTGTGAGGGGTTGGTGTCTCTACCTTAAGGACGGACCAGTCAGTCATGGGAATTCCGGGGTTGTGCAGCTGTAGGACCTGGATCAGTTTGACCCTGTCTAAGTGCATATTGGGTAGCCAAATGCGGGCTCGCGGTCGCCAAGGAATGTCATCGGCTGGAACGAGCTTCAAACTAAAACCCGTCCAGTTGTTCCGAATCTTGGCAACACAGTTTTCGAGGAAATCCCTCGAAAATTTGTCCGCACATTTAACCACCCTAATACCCCTAACCACTTCTTCGGAATCGAAGCAAGGCAGAGGGCCACCCGGATTGTCCAGCAGAAAGTCCATAACCATCTCAGATAGCTTGGCCTCAATCTCACCCCAAGCGTCCGCCACCTTGCTGCAATTAGTCGGCTGCTCGTCGATAATTGCAACTTGCAGGTCGTCTCTTACGACCCGGGTATTGGAGCGCTTCGGTTTAGGTTTGACTTTGGCCTCCGCATGCTTAGATGTGTTACCGGAGGCTGAAAACTTCCCCCGCTTTGAGGCGTTAGTTGGCTCATCATGAGACCTACTGCGCTTCGCGGTTTCAGACTCTAGCCGCTTTTCCTTGAGTTTGTTGTAGTCTTCAACAATCTTGAGGTATATGTGTTTGTCGCTGTCTTTGGTATGTGCAATACCAGCCGCTTCATTCTTAGCTATCTTACTGAGAATGAAGCAGGCTCTACTGTACTGACTTTTGGTGATGTTCGATACACTCGGTTGTTGGCCATCACAAGCGACCTTAGCCGGAATCGTTTTGGTATTTAATGGCTTAGACGCTGTCGGTGTACTGACTGCACATGTTCCAACGTCTAAGTCGGTTGTTTTAAGCAAGACATTAGATGAAGCGAGTGTACTAACTATACACTGCCCATCGCCTGCGTTTTGTTGGGTGTTTATTGGCTGAGACTCCGCGAGTGTACTAACTATACAATGCGCGTCGCCTGAAGAGGTCTCTAGAGATACCACAGACGTCGTGGGAATACTACTTGTATCCTTCACTGCGCCTGTAACCGTCTCTTGAGAGGAGGCTAGTAACTCCTCTTCCGAGGAGGTACCGACCTGCTTATCCTCAAGTTTATTTTTTTTTTTTTTGTATTTTTTTATTAATTTGTTTTTTTATTTTTGTTTGGTTCATTTGAACATTTTGGACCCACGAGTAGAACGGAAAGGAGGTCCACTCCGGCAGAGCCGATATACCGGAGTAAGGCAAAAGATACGACAGACCATGCCTGTGCATCTGAAGAAGCTCGTTAGCGGCTGGTTTAACCCCCAGCCTTGCATTCTTGGGCACGGTTTGCATTAAGTGCGCTTACACCACCACTGAAATCAGGTACCTCTAGTCCTATGGTCAAAAGGCATAAAAACGGGATATTTTACTATTGAAAAGTAGAGTAACATCACCGCAATGCCCTCTGACCTTAGCTGATTGCCGTCTTGACAACGTACAAGAACACTGTAGCAATCATTACCGGCCGGCACCCACTGGGAGGGTTTGGATGAGGATTTTCGCCGGCCCCAGGGGTATCATTCCGTAACTTTTAAAACGATTATCACTCAGACGGTAGTCGAGACCGCATGAGCAATCGCTCTGTGATTTGGCTATTGGCGATAGCAAAAACGACTATTGATGTACCGTCAAAATGTTATCGTCAAACGATAACCACTTTACGGAATGAGGGTCCAGGCTAATTGGAGAGGCATGTTGGTTGAGGCGCAGGTTCATCCCAGACTGTAGTGTTTTGTTATCATTCACTTTTACTTATACACTTGATAAAAGTACTTAAATCTTCTTTATTGTGCAAGTAGACCATTACGGAATTAAATGTTCACCTCGTTTTTACGAGATCAACATAACATGTCGGAAAAAAAAGAAAACATGATAATTAGTTCTGTTTGGGTTATTCTTAATGTCAACACCAAAAGACAGAATACATTACGCTTGCAGCATTAAGATATTGTTGTCTTCATGACATTTTGATTGTCGTTTACGAGTGTTTTAAGACCCACCAAAGTTCACTCACAATAAACTCTTCTTAACACCCAATATAGACGAGTTACAACTAACAATCCATGTACCTAGGTATATAATTAAATCAACAACAATAAAGTGTGTCAATTTAACGAGTCTTAAAACGTAACTATAATTGAAGTCATTTATTTCTACGTGTGTCTACTTTTCGACCGACCGCGACGTGACGCCAGCTGTCAACATTAAATTACCAATTACCACATTTACTCGCTTCTGTCACATGGAGGATTTTTTCCAGCAACAATTAATCGCATACGAAAATAACACTCAGAATTTAATTGTAAAGTGGAATCCTTTATAAAGCGATTCATTACTGTAACGGATTTACGTGTAATCCCTAATTTTGCGGTTATTCGAAGGTAGGCTAGAAAAAATAAGGTGTGGGAGAGAAGCTTTTTTCAAAAATGTCCTCTAAAGAGAAAAATATCCCAAAATGAATTCTGGGTAATTTATATCGAAGGGACTTTTCTGATGGCAATGTAAGCAGGGAATATTTTAAGGGAAATGAATCGAGGAATTTCTGAAGGAAAGAGAAAACATCCCTGTTTTTCAATTGTCACTCTCAAAGGGTAATTTTTAAATCCAAATGCTTGGGACATTTGTTATCCGGTTATCCGAAGTTTTCGGAGTGACAGTGTGTGAAAAATATCCCATGGTATAAAAGGACTTCCCTCCATTCAGAGATGAAAAATATCCTTTTTTTCAAAATAAGAGCTTTTCTCTGGATCAGAAATTACTGCAAACGACAACCCTGATTGTTTGGTTGATTTTTATGAAGACGTGGGAGTGAATATTATTACCTCACAACTCCCACACTGATGGTTATCCTGTCTGACATTCATTTGATTGCGAATGCAAGGTGATGATGGCAAAGGAGAAGGGGAACTGACTGCAAACATGTACCGTTATGATTGTTTTCATTGTGTTAAGTGGCTTCTTACTATTTATTTATGCATTTGTGTGTGTTTGGGATACAATTTTATTTTTTTGGAATTATTTGTATAGACATATTGGATAAGGGAATTTTATTGGCCCCAATCACTGTGTGTAACTTGAAGGAAAACTCTAATTGAAACAGCCAATTGTGTACCGGATGGGTTTTGTTATTTTTGAATTCCTTGCCATAATTTCATTGAGTTATGCTACACAAAGGGATGGTTGCCTACTGCAGACATATATTTGTCTTGCTACTTATTTGTTGTGGAATTCCATATCAATTGAGCTCCAATCTGGTATGAGGATATTTGATGGATAAATTGTGTATCCAACTATGTTTAATATTGTAGTCAAACAGTGAATTAACTGAGTGATGGAATTAATATCGATAATCATGATTGCATCGATATTTGAAATGGAATTTAACAAATGAATTTACGCATTAGGTATTTTAACATCCCTAGTAGAGATTCGAAGTACAGGGTCACTTAATATTAACCAAGGTTCATGTTTCGAAGCCCCCATTTTCCAAATTACTTACCCAGGTTTGCACTACATAAGCTTTGTTTAATAAAGATAAACATAGAATGGAACAGGAGAGGACAACAAAACTTAGAACGCACTATCAGAACAGAAAAGCTCAGATGTCAGTTATGGTAAAATAATTCCGCGTAGCTACAGTAGGGCTAGACGGGGCAGTGCCCCGGGGCCCTCAAGTTGAGGGGCCTCTCGGACTCTGACTTACAAACTATGAATTTAACCAGTGAAATTTTCTCCCACATTCGGAATATAAAAAACCAGATTCCAGGAAAGTGACTTTAATAATGGCAACTTTTTTGAAAAAATACAGGGGAATCCCCAACAAGTCTAGAATATCTCTGTTTGAAGCTTGCAAGGCATTTTAGTATACAATTTCTATTGCCATATAAAATGTTTTACCGGTGAGTCCGGGGACTCCCCAACGACGTGAGAGATGATACTAGAGAAAAATTACCGAAAATTGACACATTTCTTAGTCAGCCGTCTACAACCAGTTTATGCATAAATATTTTGGACAAGATGATTGTGTCCACTGTAGTGCAGGCTGAGAAGCCTTCTTGGTTTTTTAAGAATTTCTACTTAATTAGGAACATGCGTCCGCTATCTGTGTATCTGGTACACGACTGTATTTTTTTAACGGTAACAGGTAGATATTTTATTTTATTTTCATGAAATAGTTTTAATTTGTTCATTAAAATAAGTTACAATTTGTATTTGGTTTTAAATTTTATTATGAAGTCGACTGTATTATAAAGAATCTGGATTACAACAAATCTGGAATTCTTCGAATTCGGAACACGACGAATACGGAACAAACGATTTTAAAAAGTATAGTTGAGGCCCTAGTTTATTTTTTTGCCCCAGGGCCTTTGGTTACCTAGCTACGGCACTGCATGAAAAATATGACATTTACAGATCTATTTTTCAATAGACTAACTTGTTGTTTATGGGCGGCAGCGGAGGAATTCCCTAGATAGAGTCAACGGTTGCGCCTACACCTCCAGTTTGATCGAACTGGTAGTGTAATCCCTATATAAGCTGCTTCGACATATTTGAATAACAGGTCTATAGGGATTTCCAATACCAAGCCAGGGTGTTGGAAAAGAGTTGGTGGCGAAGGAGCCCTTAATGGGTCAACGGCAGCGCTCATATCCCAAAATGGGCTACTGACATCGGTATTTTTCCGGCCCACTATCCTAGGGTCAAAACAAGGGCCTGGCCCTCCAGGTTGCGGGTTGTGCTTTGGGTTAGCTACCCATCCACGGAGAAAAGCTTATGTAACGAAGCAACCAATAGCCTCGGAAAGGACTGATATTATTGTTGACGACCATGCTAAACGAAAAAAGGACAACGGCGTTCGTATCTGCACCTGGAATTTGAGAACATTAAACAGGAGAGGTGCAGGCGAACAACTAGCGGAAGCCATAAACTGCTACAAAGGTGACATAACTGGCATTCAGGAAATACGATGTGATGGGCCGGGTAAAAAGAGGATAAAAAACTGTGACGTCTACTATGGACCGTGTTATAGTGAGAAGAAACAGGGACTGTTCGGATGCGGATTTGTTATTAGTACCAGACTTAGGCAAGAAGTCTTATATTTTCAAGACATTAGCGAAAGCATTGTAACAATCCGCATCAACGCCAAATTCGCCAACATAAGCCTTATATGCGCTCATGCTCCGACGGAGGAAAAAGATGATATAAGGAGACCCTCTGAACTGCGCCAACTGAAGAGGCATAAGTCTCCTCAACATCGCCTACAAGATCCGATCTGCCTTAATATGTGAACGCCTGAAACCGTTTACCAACAACCTGATCGGCCCTTATCAGTGTGGTTTTAGGCCAGGAAAGTCCACAATCGATCAAATCTTCACACTTCGCAGATCCTTGAAAAAACCCAAGAAGTCCAAATCGATACCCACCACCTATTTATCGATTTCAAAGCCACATACGACATTTATAGAGACGAACTATACAGAGCCATGTCTAGTTTTGGTATACTGCCCAAACTTGGCCATTGTGTGGGATGACGATGGAGAATTCTCGGTGCTCCATCAGGGTCGGAAACGACCTCACCGACACATTCGATACCAAAAAAGGATTTAGGCAAGGCGACGAACTGTCTCGTGACTTCTTTAATCTGATTCTTGAGAGGATTGTGCAAAACTCCCGAGCCAACACCAGAGGCACAATTTTCCAAAAATCGGTGCAACTAAGCATACGCCGACGATATTGACATCATTGGTAGGACTCAATGTGATTTCATAGCCACGTTTGCTAGTATAGAGAAGGAAGCGGCAAAAATGGGTTTAGCAGTAAATGAGGGTAAGACTAAGCATTGGACGAATTGGACAGAACGTCACCATTGACAGATATAACGTTGAGGTAGTACGGGACTTTGTCTACCTCGGATCCTCGGACTTGTTCGTCATCGCCGTTCAACAGTCTGCAGAAGTGGGTCTTCCATATCCTCAGCATCGACTGTGTCTCAACTACGACATTTCCTTGTTCATATCGACAGGATGCTGTTCGAGCCTTGTATCCTTGGCTTTGACGTTTTTCACTTTGGTAGAACTTGCGAAAACCATTCCTGGACCATTCCTCTTTATTTTTTCTGGGTGGGTGTTCTTCCATTCTTCTTAGCTATAGAGCTCATTAGCAGCTCCTCGCTTAGCCTTATAGGCCTCGTTTTTAGATGCGAGCATCTGTCGGGACTCTACATCAAACCAAGGGTTTCTTGCTGGTGGACAAGAGAAACCTAGGATATCTCTTGCCAATGCAGTCTTTCGACATTAAATTTGTGGCATGGTGTATATGTAGGCTGTGTTTGCCAGCAATATTGCTAAAGATGTCTTCTGTTCCAACCTTTGCGTTTAAATCTCAAAACACGATTTCATCATCGTACTTTGGTAGTCGCTCATAGGTTTTGTCAAGGAGCTTGTAGAAGCAATCTTTCGCTATAACATCTATTTCTTCCGTCAGAGTGTGTGTACGCATATAAGGCTTATGTTGGCGAATTTGGCCTTGATGCGAATTTTTACAATACTTTCATTAATGTCTTGGAAACATAAGACTTCTTGCCTAAGTCTGGCATTTATAACAAATCCACTTCCGAATAGTCGCTGTTTCTGCTCACTATAACACGGTCCGGAGTATAGTGTGACAGTTTTTCATCCTCCTTTTTGCCCGGGCCATCTTATCGTATTTCTTGGATGGCAATAATGCCTGCTTTGTAGCAGCATAGGGCTTCCGCTGGTTGTTCGCCTGCATCTCTCCTTTTTAATGTTCTCACATTCCAGATGCAGATACGAACGTCGTTGTCCTTTCTTCGTTTAGCATGGTCGTCAGCAATAAAATCATTCCTTTCCGAGGCTATTAGTTGCTTCGTATCAATAAGTTTTTTCTACGGTTGGGTAGTTAACTCAAAGCACAACCCCCGACCTGGATGGCCAGTTTCAATTTATTAGATACCCTCAGGTCACGGTCACATCAGTATCCACTACGGGATTGAGCACTGCCGTTGCCCTTTCGGTTCATCGGCCACCATCTCTGTTCAAGGGACCTGACTTACCCTTGAGTTTCCTAAATGACCTGTTGTCCGAATATGTCGAAGCAGCTCTTCTTGGTTCACCTAAGGACAACAGGACGGATATTCCATTCCAGTCATTCTTACCAGGCTTTTTTATAGAATTGCTGTTTTTCGTCTTGCTACCAACACTCGCACTTATAAGTTGAGCAAGTCAAATCCTGTTGGATGAGACTAGTATCCGATGGTTACCACTTGGAGGTAAAAATAAGCACAATTGATGTGCAGTCAAATTTACAATGACTGGGCATCGCCAAGCTTATGCCAGAGTTTGGCATCTTTCTTCAACATCCAACCGTCAATTATGTACGCAAAGAGAAACCCCCAAACCGTGAAGTATTATAAAAGATTTTTTTATATTTTTTCTCAAATTCATGTACATAGCTACATCTTTTCATTATAAGCTTGTGAAAGCCGAGTAATCGTTAGCTTGCTCTAAACTCAAATTTTTAACCTCAAAACAGATTTCCCATTCACAAAAGAAAGCAAATCGTTACGTCTTTTCTGTGGTTGTTGTGAAAGAGCTTTCGGGTTTTCTGTCCCTTTTGGCTGTAAAACTTAAAAACATTTTAAGACAAAGTTACCATTGCTATCACAAACGGATGACATATCAAAAATAAAACATTTTGGATGCACAAAGTTATCCTCGAAACCTGTAAGAGCTAAATGTCATGAAACCAGTGTTATGCAAGTCATAAACGAATAGACTATCATTGACAAGTGGCAAATGACTTAATAAGATGGAAACAACTGCAAATCTCGTGTTTTCCTTCCTTTTATTGTGTTTTAGGATAACGTGTCACTCAAAACTCTCGCGAACCATGTCGTGACGAAAAAAACTCATCCACCATTAAAACGTCACTATCGTTCCGTTAGTTTTCTGCTCCAACTATCCGGAGTTCTTCCACCCATTATCTCAGACTTTCTCTTACACCGCATCCTTTGTATAACACTAACATGCAAAGGTCGTACACTCCACACTATTACGATTTTCTATGGCAGTAGATACACTTGCAAGGATTTTAAAGAAATCTCCAAGGAAAATGTGTAAATTTCGAGTAAACTTTTGCCCATCCATCCATGGATAACGAAAGAGATTTAGAAATCATTTTGTAACGTTATACATCCAAGTCGAGCCAACGATAGCTTTGCTACCTTCACCAGCCAACACCACGTTAGTTGAGAAATCAATTCCATGTCCTAATAGTACCACTTCCGGTGGGGTAAGGGAGGCTAAAAAGATCCTTTCAGGAATAAATACACTTCGGCTGTTGGGGTAACCTTGGTGGAGATAGACAGGATGGTTCTTTACCCTATTCCTTATGCATATACCTACAGACATCGACATCCTAGATATACACCAGTCAGGTGCGCGCGGTAAAAATCCTTTTGGGAATTGCAATGTTAAACAAACCGTTGCGGTAATGGTTATGGTTGCATAGTTTGTTTTTTTTTTTTGGATCATAGGCTCAAGTCCTTGAACTTTTATTAAATTTAATTCTATCGCTTTCATGTGGGGTATGAATGAGGACTGCATTAAATGACAGCCAGAGTTGGATTCGAAATTCATTTCCAAAGGGTAAGAGGTTCAAGGTTGATGTGCCTGCCCAACGGGGATTTTTTAAGTAGGCCACAAGCTGGTAACCAACGTTTTTGGAATGAAGATAGTTTTGTGTTCATTTGTTATGCACATGTAACGTACTTACTGAATGTGGTAGGCACAGCATTAAATTATATTCGAAGATTCGTCTTTTTAGTTTTACCACTTGGCATGTTTTGAGTGTCATGTGAGCTACACATTAAGCTTTAAGACTTAGTAAGCCTGCACGGTTTATAGTTCTCTGATGCTACCCACTCTGTTTGACACCTGAAAATTCATCTCTTGCTTATATACTTCTGTCAGGTAAAATGTGATCCTCGGATCCCTCCAAGATCTCCGAAAGATCCGTAAGTGGAACACCATTCCTAACTTGAAAAAGCGGAGATATTCTCTGAGACTAAAATTTGTTGGATTCATCTCCTCGTCCTTTCTGGTAAAGCGGTTATTTTGTATGTTTCATGAAGGGAATTCAACGTTATTAGAAGCTGCAAAGTAAGGGAATTACTAATTTCGAAATAACCTCAAGCCTTGGGTATGGATGTCAACGTTGACGACCCCAGCAAACGAAATAAGGACAATGACCTTCGGATCTGCACGTTAATGTCCGATCTCTTAACCGTCCAGGCCGAACAACTTGCGGGAACCTTAAACTGCTACAAGGCGGACATTACAGCCATTGGATAGGAAGTGCTATGGGATGTAGAAGGCCTAAGGAGGATGAAAAACTGTGACATCTACTTCTCTGACTTTGCTCCTTGCGACACTCACAAGGAGCAGAGTCAGCGGTTATTTGGATGTGGATTTGTGATCAGAGGAAGACTTCGTCAAAAAGACGTCATGGGCTTAAGAAATGTATGCGAACGCTTGGCCAAAATTTGGCCGCATCAGGGCCAAATTTGAACATAAATATATCGCTGATTTGCCCCCACACCCCCACAAAATAGAAAGATGATGGAACCAAAGAAAGCTTCTACGATCGCCTTGAGAAAACATACGAGAAGTTCCCGAATGACGATGTCAGAATCGTTTTGGGCGATTTTAACGCCGAAGTCGGAAAGGAGGGCATTTTCGGTTTCATGGTCGGAAAACTCAGCCTGGACGACATCACCTCCCGAAACGGACTCAGGCTAATCGACTTTGCGGAATATCCACACCTCAACATTCATAAGGGGATCTGGTGGTCTGCAGATCAACAAACTGTCAACCAAATTGATCACGTTGCGGTCGACGCCAGATATGCCTCCAGTATGTTGGATGTCTGAACGTTCCAAGTGACCAACATCGACATGGTGGTATCCAAAGTACGGATGTGGATACCCATCACGCCACAACATCGAACAAATACTGTGAGAAGTCTCGACGTCGCAAGTCTTTAATCGCAGAAAACTGCCAGAACTTTTGACGACCGCGTCTCACTCAACCTCTGAACAAGTTCAAGTGCAGAAGACTAGTGGCAGCAATGCAGTAACTGATGTGCTGGGTTTCAAACTCGGACCACAACAAAACCCCAGAGAAGTGCCAGCAGGCGCATGCAGCAAAGAATAATGCTTTTAAGGACATGCTGCAGAAGAAGACCAGAGCTGATCGAGAGGCTTAAGGGCAAAAAGATAGGAGGAACACCGACTTCTCCGAAGAAAAAAAAGAACACGAGAAGCGGGCAGTCGAATCTATTGAAAGGTGTTACCAAATGGTAAAAAGGACAACCAAGGGCTACAAGCTCCGTTCAGAAGCCTGCTGAGATGAACATGGAAATATGGTAGTAGATTCGCAGTCGGTGCTGAGGATTTAGAAAGAGCATTTCTGCTGTATGTTTAGCGGCGCGGCGGCGGTGACAGCCAACACTCCGCTGTCAGACAGAATAATCCATTCAACCTGGACGATGACAGTCAAAACTTCCCTCCACTTGAGCAACACGAAGTAAAAAATATCGATATCTGGACTATTTAAAGCAGCGGAAGATGGCTTGGTATGTCATGGCTTGGGTGTTATTCTTGATAGAAAACTCATCTGGAACCTAAATGTGTGCGAGCGCACTAAAAATGCCACAGTCGCTTTCTATACGTGTAGCCGAATATTCGGAAAAAACTGGGTTGCGAACCCTAGGATAATTCTATCAATGTACAGAGCCATTGTAAGACCTAAATTAACATATGGGGGGCTTGTCTGGTGGCAATTCACAAATAGAGTCACCCATCTGAAAAATACGACAAAGGTACACAGGATAGCATGTGTGAGCGAAATGAGAACCACACCTACAGCGGGACTGGAAACCACCCTTAACCTGCTACCGCTAGACCTTTACATGCAAGAATCTGCAGTCGAAAGTGCTCTAAGAATCAGCAAGCTCAACTGGTGGAAAACGAACTCAGGAGGCCATTCTACTGAATCTTTCCAAGCAGAGATGAGTGGGAGAGGAACGAACTGGGCAAACCATATCCATCTACACTGATGGATGTAGGCTTTGGATCTGGAGTGTTTTCAGAAACACTAAAGCTAAACAGCACCTTTCGTCTCCTTGAGCACAGCAGTGTATTCCAGGCCAAGATATTGGCAGTACCAGAGGCAGCCAAAGCGACCTCAATATTGGCGATACCACCAGATGATATCACCATCTTTATTGACAGCTATCTCTGCTGTCGAAAGCTTGTGAAGCGTTGTCGTGAAGAGCTAAAGGTTCTCGGCGTCCGACATAATGTTAAGCTCTGCTGGGTCCCCGGACACAGAGGCATACAGGGCAATGAAATTGCTGATGAACTGGTGAGAAAAGGATCTGCCTCCAGCATTGACCAAGCAGACCAGTCTGTCAAACCACCACTATGTGATCTCAAATCTCGGATGAGACAGAAAACACTGAATATTGCCAAAAAAGGTGGAACTCCCTCCCCACCTGTGAAACTTCCAAAAGGATGTGGCCTGAGTAACACAAAGCCAGATCCCATAAACTTCTTCGAAGAAATAGGAAATCCGTCTCGACTTTAGTTGGGATTCTAACTGGATACAGGTTACTAAAAAGGCAGAAACTGAAAATGCATCTTATAGATGAAGAAATACACGAGGATACCCTCCACTTTCTGTGCCACTGCCCAGGCCTCAGCCAATTAAGAATGAGAACCTTAGGAAAATACTTTTTCCATGACGGATCTATCCGAAACCCCTCTCTTTAATCTTTTCAGGTTTACAACAACATCCCTTCCAAGCTGGAGAAATCTCGCTGTTCCGTCAAAATCGGCAAGAACACCAGCGAACCATTTGATGTCGGAAAGGGTTTAAGACCAGGTGACGCGCTACCATGTGCTTTATTTGACATCGAACTTGAAGCAATTGTACGGAACTCAAACGCCAGCACCAGAGGTAGGTACCATTTTTCAAAAGTCCGTTCAATTACTTGGATATGCGGATGATATTGACATTAACGGAAGAACGCAGCGAGCTGTCAGTGGTGCGTTTGCATGTATTGAATCGGAGGCGGCAAAGATAGGTTTGGCTGTAAAAGATGAAAATACGAAATATATGCTGTCATCGAGAAAGAAAACGGCACCATGGGCAGCTATAATTACGAAGTCGTTAAGGATTTTGTCTACCTAGGTCCCGCGGTTACTACGCAAAATGGCGTCAGTCAAGAGATCAAGCGAAGAATTACTCTCGCCAATTGCTGTTTCGTTGGGCTAAGAAGGCATCTAAAAAGTAAAGCCCTCTCTCAAAAAACAAAGGAGACTTTATATCAGACGCTCATCATCCCAGTCCTGCTATATGGCTCAGAAGCATGGACATTGACAAAAGCAGATGAAAATTCCCTTCGGTTGTTTTGAAAGGAAGATTCTTCGCGTGAAATTCGTTCCAAGTTGTATCGATGGAGTGTGGAGGAAAAGATTCAACGAGAAACTCAACGGGGCTTACAGCGACGTCGACCTGGTCAAAAACCTTCGAATTCAGCGGCTGAGATGGGTGGGACACGTGGAGCGAATGGACACC
Source organism: Rhingia campestris (assembly GCA_932526625.1). NCBI lineage: Eukaryota > Metazoa > Arthropoda > Insecta > Diptera > Syrphidae > Rhingia > Rhingia campestris. The sequence continues at coordinate 23,194,820 of OW052184.1, forward strand.
AGCCCGATGAGACTTTGAGTCCATCCCGGAGGGACAACGCAGCAAATAAAGACCTCACGTCAGGTGGCGCAAACAATTGGATAGTGACCTTAACTAACTTGGTGTTCGAAATTGGAAGCAGCTAGCTAGGGAACGAGCTGACTGTAGGGACTTGTTGGCTAAGGACGTGGTCCACCCCGGACTGTAAGTGTCATCAAAACTAAAGTAAGTAAGTAAGAAAATTGTTGTTTGACAGGATAAGTTACCCACTTCTGAGAATGTGGTTACTGTATCAAAAAGTCTTAGCTACAGGAGCGGTGAAACATTCCTAAAGAATCCGTAAGTGAAACAAGCCGGGCGCTGTGCTGCATTTTTGTATGTTTTATGTAGTAACTCGATATCTTCTTGCTAAAGCGTAGGAGCTCTAGAGCATTATTGACGTACCCAACGCGAATCAGCGGCTTGTCCTGCACGTTATGAATCTGAGTGGCCCATTTAGGGTAGCAAATCTAGCTACTCATTCATTTGCTTGTACTTACTCACTTCCTTAAGTGGCGCTACAGTCCGGAACGAACCTGAGCCTCAACCAACAAGCCTCTCGAATTAGCCCGGTCTTAGCTAACTGCCTTGATCACTTCAAGTTGGTTAAGGTAGGTGAGGTTGAGGTTAGCGAGGTCTTCTCTCTTGCCTCCTCATTTAATTTTTGTCTTCGAAGCTTTTATTTTGCCACAAAGAATTGGACCTCCTCTTTACAGCAAACACCGAACGGAAAATTTGAGAAGCCTCTCATGACATTTAAATTTTTTTTTGGAGATTTGTGAGACTTTTGCAGGTAGGGCAGGGACAAAAACTGACGTGTTGTCACTTTCGGGATTTTAACCAGGGATCCCAGTTGAGAGCTAAACTATGTCGCTGCATCTACTTTTAACTTTTGGATTTGACAGCCCTAATCTTCCTTCAACAGTGTAAACCTCTGAAATTGACTGCTGGAGATTTCTGATCAGCGACTTACAATTTTCTTATTGTTTATGTCAGTAAACTGTGAATCTGTGAAGCCTTTTGAGCCTCGTCAGCAATAGGCTTTTATGTCTGTGAAGTTCACAATTGTAGGCTTTCGATAAATTTCTGTCTGGTCATGCAGTTCATTGCACTCACTACACACAACACAGTCCCCCTTCTATGAGGATCGCAAATCAGCAAAAAACCAGTGATGCCCAATCACTGCACAAAAATTTGACGTTTCTAGATATTTTGGTAATCAAATCGTATGGGTTTCAATAATACTCGGCTAATGTGCATTTCATTTCACAATGAAACATAAGGTGTGTTTTTTGTTTCTTAGTCTATATGGGTTTCAATAAAAATAAGAAAAAAACAACGCTAACCGGTGAACTGACAGCAGCAAAACGCACCTATTATTCTACAGGTCAGTTTGTACTCCCCTTGCATATTACAGCAAACAGTTCACGCACCTTGAATAAAAATGATAAAACATACTTACTTTCCGAAATGACAAGGTCAAGTTGAAAACAACCATCTTTCCAAAAAAAAAAAAAATTAACCCTACATGCGTTTGATAGTTAAACGCTCCACTGAACGTAATATTGTCGCCAATCCATTCATGTTAGTACCTACCTACTACTTAATTTCTTCATAAATATGTGTGAGATACTCGATCCACCATCAAACGTATCAAGTGAGTCTCAAAGTGCGGGTCAGTCAGTATTAAAAAAGTCCAACTGTCAAAAGAAAAAAGTAAAATGAATTCGCCGCAAAATTTTACGGACGAACCCCTTTGGATCAAATATGACAAAATGTCAGATCCACGAACCAAAGGTTGGCTCCTTGTCGATTCACCAATAGAGATGGGAATATTGATTTTGGGATATTTTTCGATGGTGTATTGGGGTCCAAGAATCATGGCCAAGTTAACAAATTTTTTATAAAATTCCACCACACTTATATCAACTAAAAATCCTTACTTCCTGCCTAGGAGACAAGCATTTCAATTAAGGAAACCCCTGATTGCGTACAACTTTTTGCTGGTTTTTCTGAATATATATATTTTAATGGATGTACTTGTGGGAACTTCAAAAGTTGGATATGATTACTTGTGTGATCGAGGATATATGGACAACAATCCCAATGAAATGAAGGTTTGGTCCTAGTTCAACTCGGTAATGGAATTAATCAATATTTTCCATTGTAATAGATTTTAAACGCGATGTGGTGGTACTACTTTTCCAAGTTCATAGAATTCGCCGATACACTCTTTTTTATTCTGAGAAAGAAAAACGATCAGTTGAGTCAGCTGCATGTCTACCATCATAGCACCATAGCTCCAATGTCATGGATTGGTGTTAAATGGTTTCCAAGTGGAACTAGTAAGTATTTTAAGGATCAGTTTTTTTTTTGTCAGTGCTGGATCATCCTAGTTTCCTGATCCTGAGTTAACTCCGACAATTTTGTAGAGTTAACTCTAGATCAAATGATAGGGATCAACTCAGGACTGAAAATCAGGCCTAAGGGTGGTTATTAAATCCTTTGAAACCACTCTACTTAAATATTTTAAAATTGCGAAATAGAATTTAATTTTAATAAACGAAATTCCATTTATTTTCAGTGACTCGTCTTCCAACAATTAATTGCTTTATACATGTGTTGATGTACTCTTATTACGGCCTGAGTGCATTAGGACCAAATGTTCAGCAGTATTTGTGGTGGAAAAAGTATATAACTCGTCTGCAAATGGTAAGAGTTTTATTTTATAGAACTGTTTCTAATTCAAAACATAATAGAAAGCTACAATCTGCTGTGAAAATCGTTTAACACCCATTCCCATCCCATCCTTATGGCCTTTTCCATTGGTAAACATTTTTTTTATTCATATCTGTCAAAAGACCGATTTTGATTTTGGCGCTACAGTTCGGGATGAACCTGGGCCTCAACCAACATGCCTCTCCAATTAGGCCGGTCCTTACCTAACTGCCTCCAGTTGCGCACTCCAAGTTGGTTGAGGTCGGTTTCTACTTGTGCGCGCCATTTAAGGCGAGGTCTTCCTCTACTGCGTCCGACGTCTGGCTGGGAATCGAAGACTCTGCGAGCCGGAGTATTGGTGTCCATTCTTTCTACATGTCCTAGCCGTCTTAAACGTCCAGTGCGGAGTATTTTGACCACGGGTATGTCGCTGTAAAGCTCGTATAGTTCATGGTTGAATCTTCGTCTCCATAGCCCGTCAACGCAAATGGGACCGAAGATTTTCCGAAGAATTTTTCTCTCGAATCGACCAAGGATTTCTTCATCCGCTTTTGATACGGTCCATGCATCAGCGCCGTAGAGCAGGACTGGGATGATCAGGGTCTTATAATGGATCTCCTTAGTAGTTCGAGTGAGGGCTTTACTACTAAATTGCCTTCTTAGCCCGAAGAAACAGCGATTGGAAAGAGTAATTCTTCGTTTGATTTCTGACGAGATGTTGTTGTCAGAGTTAATAGTGGTGCCGAGGTAGACAAAGTCCCGTACTACCTCAAAGTTATATCTGTCCATGGTGACGTTCTGTCCAATTTGTCGATGTTGTGTCGAATGCATATACTTAGTCTTACCCTCATATAGCGCTAAGACCCATTTTTGCCGCTTCCTTCTCTATACTAGCAAACGCGGCTATGACACCACGTTGAGTCCTACCAATGATGTCAATATCGTCGGCGTATGCTACTAGTTGCACCGATATTTGGAAAATTGTGCCTCTGGTGTTGGCTCGTGAGTTTTACACAATTCTCTCAAGAATCAAATTGAAAAACTCGCATGACAGCTCATCGGCTTGACTAAATCCTTTTTTGGTATCGAATGTGTCGGTGAGGTCGTTTCCGACCCTGATGGTGCAGCGAGAATTCTCCATCGTCATCCTACACAAACCGACGAGTTTGGACGGTATACCAAAACTAGACATGGCTCTGTATAGTTCGTCTCTATAAATGCTGTCGTATGCGGCTTTGAAATCGATAAATAGTTGTTGGGTATCGATTTGGACTTCTTGGGTTTTTTCCAGGATCTGCCAAAGTGTGAAAATTTGATCGATTGTGGACTTTCCTGGCCTAAAACCACACTCATAAGGGCCGATCAGGATATTGGTAAACGGTTTCAGGCGTTCACATATTACGGCAGATAGGATCTTGTAGGCGATGTTGAATAGACTTATGCCTCTGTAGTTGGCGCAGTTCAGAGGGTCTCCTTTTTGTGGATCCATTCTTCAGGCATACTTTCATCCGACCAGATTTTGCTTATGAGTTGGTGGATGTTACTTACCAAGTCATCTCCACCAGCTTTATAAAGCTCAGCGGAAAGGCCGTCATTTCCGGCGGCCTTATTAAGCTTGAGTTAAGATATTGCTATCCTCACTTCACTTTGGTCGGGTGGTTGGCAGTTTTCGCTGTCGTTGCTAATATTAAATGGTTCGTTCTGCCTGACAGCGGAATGTTGTTCGTCATCGCCGTTTAACAGTGTGCAGAAGTGGTTCTTCCATATCCTCAGCATCGACTGTGTCTCAACTGCGATATTTCCTTGTTCATCCCGACAGGATTCTGTTCGAGGCTTGTATCTTTGGCTTTTACGTTTTACACTTTGGTAAAACTTGCGAACATCATTCCTGGAGTGGCATCGATATCCTCGATCGCGCGCTTTTTTTCCGATGTTCTTCCCTTCTTCTTTGCCTTTAGAGCCCAATGGCAGCTCTCGTTTTCACCTGCAGCTTAGACTTGTAGGCCTCGTTCTTGGCTGCGAGCATCTGTCGGCATTCCTCATCAAACCAGGGGTCTTGTTGGTGGCCGCGAGAAACCTAGCACATCAGTTGCGGCTGATCTAATGGCTTATGTGAATCGAGAGGTTTAGCGTTACGCGTTGCACGAAGGCCTTGGAGCTCTCTTGCGATTGCAGTCTTTCGAAATTAAATTTTTTTCACAGTATTTTTGGTTTGTTGCGGCGTGCTGGATATCCGCTGTTTCCGCTATTTGAACACCAGGTATATAGGGATTTCCAATACTGAGCCAGGGTGTTGGAAAAGAGTTGGTGGCGGAGGAGCCCTCAATGGGCAAACGGCAGCGCTCACATCCCAAAATGGGCTACTGGCATCGGTAATTTTTCCGGCCCGCTGTCCTAGGGTCAAAACAAGGGCCTGGCCCTCCAGGTTGGGTTGTGCTTTGGGTTAACTACCCATCCACGGAAAAGAGATTATGTTACGAAGCAACCAATAGCCTCGGAAAGGACTGACATTATTGTTGACAACCATGCTAAACGAAAAAAGGACAACGACGTTCGTATCTGCACCTGGAATGAATGAACATTAAACAGGAGAGGTGCAGGCGAATAACTAGCCGAAGCCCTAAACTGCTACAAAGCAGACATTACGATGGGATGGGCCGGGCAAAAAGAGGATGAAAAACTGTGACATCTACTATGGACCATGTTATAGTGAGCAGAAACAGCGACCAAATTCATCACATTGCGATAGACAAGAGGCACGCATCCAGTATTTTGGATGTTCGAACATTCCGAGGGGCTAACATCGACTCGGATCACTACCTTGTTGTAGCCAAGGTAAGGGTGCGGATATCCACCACGCCACAAAAACAGAAATACTGTGAAAAAATTTAATGTCGAAAGACTGCAATCGCCAGAGACCGCCAAGACCTTCGCGCAACGCGTATCCATTAACCTCTCGACTCAGAACACACCACCAGCGAAGAACAATGCCATCGATGCCAACAAGCCATTAGATCAGCCGCAACTGTTGTGCTAGGTTTCTCGCGGCCACCAGCAAGAAACCCCTGGTTTGATGAGGAATGCCGACAGATGCTCGCAGCCAAGAACGAGGCCTACAAGGCTAAGCTGCAGGTGACGACGAGAGCTGCCATTGAGCTCTAAAGGCAAAGAAGAAGGGAAGAACATCGGAAAAAAAGCGCGCGATCGAGGATATCGATGCCACTCCAGGAATGATGTTCGCAAGTTTTACCAAAGTGTAAAACGTAAAAGCCAAAGATACAAGCCTCGAACAGAATCCTGTCGGGATGAACAAGGAAATATCGCAGTTGAGACACAGTCGATGCTGAGGATATGGAAGAACCACTTCTGCACACTGTTAAACGGCGATGACGAACAACATTCCGCTGTCAGGCAGAACGAACCATTTAATATTAGCAACGACAGCGAAAACTGCCAACCACCCGACCAAAGTGAAGTGAGGATAGCAATATCTTAACTCAAGCTTAATAAGGCCGCCGGAAATGACGGCCTTTCCGCTGAGCTTTATAAAGCTGGTGGAGATGACTTGGTAAGTAACATCCACCAACTCATAAGCAAAATCTGGTCGGATGAAAGTATGCCTGAAGAATGGATCCACAAAAAGGAGACCCTCTGAACTGCGCCAACTACAGTGGCATAAGTCTGCTCAACATCGCCTACAAGATCTGTCGTAATATGTGAACGCCTGAAACCGTTTACCAACAACCTGATCGGCCCTTATCAGTGTGGTTTTGAGCCAGGAAAATCCACAACCGATCAAATTTCCACACTTCGGCAGATCCTGGAAAAAAAACCAAGAAGTCCAAATCGATACCCACCACTGTGTACAGATACCCTAACACATATAAATACCATGCAAGTTGTATATATTACATGCAAATCGAAACCCCGGGTCAGTGGGACATACATATTTCCAATATCGCGAAAAAAAAAACAAAACGCGGGCACCCAAAATGACATTTAATTTCTGACAGAATTTTAAGTGATGTCAACAAAGTCAACTATCACCTTACGTGATTCCACCCCCAGCAAACAATTGAACTTACTTCCAGAAGATGTATTTCCACCAATATATACATAAAGGTGATCCATTTCGAGGTTCCCTACTTTTTTAAAGAAAAAACACAGAAAATTCAAATTTAATGGAGAATGTTTGTTATCATTTGAAAGAACATTCTTTGGCATTTATTTTTTGAAGATTATGTCTATCAAATGTTGGCCGCTGCTACGTCGCAGATGGTCCATCCGTTGAGTCCAATTTTCGATCACTCGTTCGAGCATTTCGACTGGTAACTGGCGAATGACACGCGTGATGTTTTCCTCCAAGGCCTGAATCGAAGCGGGTTTGTCGGCATAAGCTTTTGACTTTACATATCCCCACAGGATAAAGTCTAACGGTGTGATATCACACGATCTTGGTGGCCAATCGACCGGCCCAAAACGTGAAATTATGTGCTCACCGAAATGTTCTCTCAATAAGTGCATTGACTGATTTGATGTGTGGGAAGTGGCGCCGTCTTGCTGAAACCTAATGTCGCCGAGATCACGAGCTTCAATTTCAGGCATCAAATAGTCGGTTATCATGGCACGATAACGGTCGCCATTGACGGTTACGTTCGCACCGGCATAATTTTTAAAGAAATATGGACCGATGATTCCACCGGCCCACAAACCACACCAAACCGTTGTTTTTTCTGGATGAAGTGGCAGTTCTTCAATCTCTTCATTTTGCTCTTCGTCCCAAATGCGGCAATTTTCTTTGTTTGCATACCCATTGAGCCAGAAATGGGCGCTAAACAAAATTTGCCTCGAAAACGTCGGATCTTCTTGGAACTTTTGAAGAGCCCATAGAGCAAAGCGATGTCGCTTGGGAAGGTCGAGCGGCTTCAGTTGTTGCACAAGCTGTATTTTGTACGCTTTCAAATTTAGATCTTGACGTAATATGCGCCAAGTCGTTCCATACGTCAGTCCGAGTTGCTGCGAACGGCGCCGAATCGACTCTCTACGGTCTTCTATATTTTCTATATTTTCTTCACAGCGTGCTGGACGTGGTCTATTCGGTCGAATATTATCCAATAATGAATGCTGGGTCTCAAAATGGGTGATGGTGTTGCGAATAGTACGCTCAGTAGGCCGATTATGTTGACCATAAGTTGAGCGAAGTGCACGAAACACATTCCTCACAGAACGTGAATTTTCATAATAAAGTTGAACAATTTCTAAACGTTGTTCACGCGTAAGTCTTTCCATTATGAAATGCCAAACAATACTAAACAAAAATAACATGACAGCATGACACGACTCTCACATGATCTGTCAAAAAAGGCTATTGAAAAAAGTATCTCTACTTGGATCACCCGTTATTTAAAATCTACAATGTTTCAATAGCGAAGTCGATAAACATGTGAATGTACCATCTCATGGCTATCGCCACTCATGTGGAAAATTAACAACTAAAATAAAATTGACAGTTCCTCTTATTTCTTGTCAATCGGTACTCTTTCACTTGTCTTGTTATGTTATTAGGTCTGTTCCCGTACTTTTGCAGAAAGTACCTTAATTTTTATTGTATTTGGGAGTAAATTCTCACAGAACATATTTACGACAAACTACGGGAACGCTTTCAAGGCAAAATAAAGTAAAATGAGTCGTTTCGTTTGTTTCTTAAAGAACAAGTTGCATAAATAATAGGTATGTTCCCGTACTTTTTCAGTAAAAATTAGTAAATTCTCAAATTTCCTGGAGTGGGGGTAAATTATCTCAGAAAGAGACAAAATTACCAAAAAGTACGGGAACGCGTTTAAGTAAAAAACAGTAAAATTATATATTTTGTATGCCTTTTAAAGCACAAATGACATAAATCACCTGTCAAAACAAGCGAGTTGTCACTTTTAGATACCAACTGACAGTTTACTGATTTTTACCAACAGGAATTTCTGCAGTAAATTTTTTTACAGATTTTTATGGAGGGGTAGTTTTTTGCTCTCTCGTGAGCTGTCTCTTTAACTTATTTTTGCGTACGGGAACGGCAATAAGTAAAAATCAGTAAGAATCAGTAAGAATCAGTAAATATTATTTTGTACGGGAACAGACCTAATATATTTAATATTTTAAAAATTATTTTTTTTCCCATTTTAGTAAACTTTTTCTTTTCTTTTGACATTTCAGATACAATTTGGGATTTGTTTGATATGGTTGATACACTCACTACTATGTTGCCGCACCTATCCCACATGGCTTTTGTTAATGAACATCTCTTATATGCTTTCATTTTTAGTTCTCTTTGGAAAATTTTATGTGCGAAAGTACACGAAAAAAATCGCAAAGTTGAGCGTATCAGATAAATTAAAATAAGTTGTTGGAACAAATTGTAAATATAAACATAAAACAAAAATGCAAATAAAAATGAGAATGGATTGCTTTTGTGGTTATACAAGTGGTCTGATACAAGACTGCCTTATCTGCATCCTCTTTTATCCTGGGCACGTTGCTGACAGTTATTCTGGAATCCGCGATTGTTGGATCCTTAAATCGGAGGTTCGGGCTTCCTTGTCGCCTCCAACATGAAGGATGGTATTCAAAGATTATTTTGCATGGAGCTCGATGTTACCGAGCCAATAAAGTCGTGTTTTTACATTTTGTACTAAATCCACATCATGGTACAGCTCATAAAGTTCGCGGTTCATAAAGTTCGTCTCTATAAATGTTGTCGTATGCCGCTTTGAAATCGATGAATAGGTGGTGAGTATCGATTTGGATTTCTTGGGTATTTTCCAGGATCTGCCGAAGTGTGAAGATTTGATCAGTTGTGGACTTTCTTGGCCTAAAACCACATTAATCAGAGCCCATCTGGTTGTTTGGAAATGGTTTCAGGCGTTCACATATTACGGCAGATAGGATCTTGTAGGCGATGTTGAGGAGACTTTTGGCTCTGTAGAGCTCTTCCGAGGACACCATTTTTTGTACTTCGGCCAAACGATGCTGAGGTTCTATTCTTTAGGTATACACTCATCCGACAAAACTGTGCTTATAAGTTACTACTTACTTAATTATGTGGCGCTACAGTCCGGAATGAACCTGGGGCTCAACCAACATGCCTCTCCAATTAGCCCGGTCCTTAGCTAACTGCCTCCAGCTACGCACTCCAAGTTTGTAGAGGTTTCTATTTGTGGGCGCCACTTAAGACGAGGTCTTCCTCTACTGCGTTCGACGTCTGGCTGGGAATCGAAGAACTGGGATGATCAGGGTCTTGTATAGGGTATCCTTCGTAGTTCGAGTGAGGGCTTTAATACTGATTCGACTTCTTAGCCCGAAGAAACAGCGGTTGACAGTAGTAATTCTTCGTTAAATTTCTGACGAGATGTTGTTATCAATGTTAATAGCGGAGACGATGTTGACAAAGTCCCCTACTACCTCAAAGTTACATCTGCCAATTGTGACGTTCTGTCCAATTCGTCGATGTTGTGTGTCGTTTCGTATTGACAGCATATAAATAGTCTAACCACCATTTACTGCTAAAACCTTTTTTGCGCTTCCTTCTCTATACTAGCATCAAACGTGGCTATGACATCACGTTAAGTCTGACTAATAACGTCATTATCGTCGGCGTATGCTAGTAGTTGCACCGATTTTTGGAATATTGTGCCTCTGGTGTTGGCTCGGGAGTTTTGCACAATACTTTCAAGAATCAAATTGAAGAAGTCACACGACAACGCATCGCCTTGCCTAAATCCTCTTTTGGTATCAAATGTGTCGGTTAGGTCGCTTCCGACTCTGATAGAGCAGCGAGAATTCCACATCGTCATCCTGCACAGACAAACGAGTTTGGCCGATTTACCAAAACTAGACATGGCCCTGTATAGCTCGTCTCTATATAATGCTGTCATATGCGGCTTTGAAATCGAAGAATAGGTGGTGGAAATCGATTTGGACTTCTTGGGTTTTTTTCCATGATAGACCGAAGTGTGAAAATTTGATCAGGGGTCTATTACATAAAACGAAACGAGCGGTAAGTAAACGAAACAGAAGTAAACGATAATTCACGACAAAGTGCGATTGTGTAAAACGAGAAATGTTTATGACGTCTTAACGAAAACGAAAGCTACACGACTACCTAATGCCAGTCGTAAAAATTACGAGTATCGTGAAATCTAGAACGATACTCGTTTTATGTAATCGAGTTTCAACGAGAACGAAGTGATTTCAACGATATTCGTTTTATAAAATATGGCCCCAGTTGTGGACTTTCCTGGCCTAAAACCACACTAATAAGGCTGATGTTGGTAAACGGTTTCAGGAGTTCACATATGACGGCAGATAGGATCTTGTAGGCGATGTTGAGGAGACTTATGCCTCTGTTCTTGGCGCAGTTCAGATGGTCTCCTCTTTTGTGGATCGGGCAAACGATGCTGAGGTTCCATTCTTCAGGCATGCTTTCAACCGACCAGATTTGGCTTATGAGTTGGTGGATGTTACTTACCAAGTCATCTCCGCCGGCTTTATAAAGCTCAGCGGGAAGGCCGTCATTTCCGGCAGCCTTATTAAGCTTGACCACTCAGGTCGGGTGGTTGGCAGTTCTCGCTGTCGTTGCCAATATTGAATGGTTCGTTCTACCTGAGAGCGGAATGTTGTTCGTCATCGCCGTTTAACAGTCTGCAGAAGTGGTTCTTCTATATTCTCAGCATCGACTGTATCTCAACTACAATATTTCCTTGTTCATCTCGACAGGGTTCTGTTCGAGCCTTGTATCCTTGGCTTTGACGTTTTACAGTTTGGTAAAATTTGCGAATATCGTTCCTGGAGTGGCACTCTATATCCTCGATCGCGAGCTTTTCTTGCTCTTTTTTCTTCTCTCTGAAAAGCCGGTGTTCTTCCCTTCTTCTCTGCCTATGGCAGTTATCGCCTTCACCTGCAGTTTAAGCCTTGTAGGCCTCGTTCTTGGCTGCGAGCATCTATCGGCATTCCTCATCAAACCAAGGATTTCTTGCTGGTGGCCGCGAGTGCTAGGTTTCTCGCGGCCACCAGCAAGAAATCAGTTGCGGCTGATCTAATGGCTTGTGCCTCCATTGCCACTGTTCTTCGACATTCGATGCTGGTGGTATGGTGTTAATCGAGAGGTTAAGGGATACGCGTTGCGCGAAGGCCTTGGCGGTCTATTGCAATTGCAGGCTTTCGACATTCAATTTTTTCACGTCACCCTTATCGTAGAAACCGGCGGGGCGAACATTTCCCGAAAAGTATCTTCTTGTCATCGTAGAATCCGAAACGAAATTCAAAAGGGAACAGTTCACTTGTCGGTAATGTAGGTGTTTATCATTAGTTCATAAAAATCGAACGAAACGAAACTCCCCATACAAATTGTGACATATCTCATTCGCTGTTGTTTCAATGCGGATTTGGCTGTTATTTTTGGAAATTATTAAAAAAAATCGGAAAACATGTAAGTAGTGAAGTATATTTTGTTTAAAATACAATTTCATTGATTCATTTGCAACATTATGCAGGAAAAAAAATTCTAATCGAGATCAGTTTAAAGAGCTGATTAAATCGATGAAGCAGAATCCCGATATTGCCAAAAATATGTGCACAAGGCCACCAGAGATTGTTAGGAATTATTGGATGGAACTACAAAGTAGACTAAATAGTTTTGGACCTCCAGAGAAAGAAGTTACTGAGTGGAAGAAAGTATGTCCTATTTGAAGAAAAAATTATCATCGAATAAGAAGGAGATTCAAGCAACAGGTGGCGGTCCAAATAAGTTGGTGCAATTTACCGCAGAGGAAGAAGATGTAATCGCGTTGGTTCAACTTAAAGAGTCTGCTGAGGGAATCCAGAACGCTCTCTCGTTTGGTCCACCACGCAATGTCCTGGAATTGTGCAATGAGGGACAGCCTCAGATAAAAAAACGCAAAATTGATGACGAATTATCTGTTGACGAATTCATTCAGGAGGAATCAATTCAACACGATGCTTCAAATGTACAAATGGACTCCGTTGACGAATTCATTACGGTGGAAGTGGACGGATTTGAAAAATCTTTACACTTGTTCTGGTGGCACGGACAATGATCCTATATACCAAATTGCATTATCCTAGCTCAAAATCTAAGGCCCAAAAATCGGTGACGAACAGACAGACGGACGGACAGACAGACATGGCTAATTCGACTCAGCTAGCGATTCTGGGTCGATCCATATACTTTGAGGTATATGTAGCAAAATTATTTCTCTATGTTACAAACTAAGTATCAAAACTAATATACCCCTATGGGATAGGGTATAATTACTGGAGGTCGAACTGGATAGGAAAAGGCAGATGATATATATGAAGCAATATGATATATGTATGATATGAAGCAAAATAAGCGCATTTCATATTTAAGAATCAATCACTTACAATCATTTCATTAAGGCTATAAAACCCTTTTCTATTGTAATACAGGTGTGGATTTTCTGCTGGCATCATAATAGCAAAATGTGTCCCATCAACACACATGACGACACCTGGAATTTTGCATCTATCATAGAAATATCTCTTCGCTTCGGTTGTATCTTCTTCAGTCATGTTTAAATGTATCCATTTGAGACACAGTTTTTGCTCTAGGACATCTAGAACTTGTTTTAGCACTTCCGAAAATGTTGATTGTGCTATGCAAACATTATAGTCCTTTCCAGCCCCATGCTGGTAGCTCCCTTATGCAAAAAATCGTAATCATGCCGCCAATTTAACTTTTGCTCTGCCTTAAGAACATCCAGAGCATATAAAAACGCCGAAAGTTTTTAACAAATCTGAAATTATTTGTTTGTACAGTCAATTTTAAATCACAAAATAAAACTAAAACATGCGTTCGATTCGGTAGTTCCAAAATACCTTCTGATGTCCCTCTTAAGTATGCCCTCAAACTTTTAGCTGAGGGTACGGTTTCCTCATCGTCATCAGATGAATCAAAATACATACATAGACTGTCCATTCTATTTCTTTTAAAGCACTGAATATCAATAATTTTATCAAAAATGACTGTACAATAAGGGTGAATAATAGTTTATTTGCACACAATAATTGACAATCTGTCTTTAGATTAACATTCACCTGAGTCGATAAGAGAATCTGATGGTCGGCAACTAAGCGTATCCGACGGAATCTACGATAGGCATGAGTATTTCTGGTTTATTGTGGCGTGGTGGATATCCGCATCTTTACGGTGTCTGCGACAAGGTAGTGGTCCGAGTCGATGTTAGCCCCTAGGAATGTTCGGACATCCAAAATACTGGATGCGTGCCTCTTGTCTATCACAATGTGATCAATTTGATTGACGTTCGTGGATCTGGAGACCGCCAAGTCCCCTTTTGGATATCGAGGTGAGGAAACCGTGTGCTGGCTGTAGTGGCATTTCGTTCCGTAGCGAAGTCAATTAGCCTAAGTCCGTTACCAGACGTGTTGTCGTGTAGGCTCGAGATGTCTTCTTTTCTTTCCTTTGCGTTAAAATCTCCCAGCGCGATTTTATCATCGTACTTCGGTAATCGCTCATAGGTTTTTTCAAGGAGCTCGTAGAAGCACTCTCTAGCTATACCATATTTTCCCTTCGTCGGTGCGTGAGCGCATGTAGGGCTTATATTAGGAAATTTGGCCTTAATGCAAATCGTTACAATGCGTTCGCTAATGTCTTGGAAACATAAGACTTCTTGCCAATATCTGGCACTTATAACAAATCCGCATCCGAATAGTCGCTATTCCTGCTCACTACAACACGGTCCGTAGTAGATGTGACAGTTTTTCATCCTCTTTTTGCCCGACCCATCCCATCGTATTTCCTGGATGGCAGTAATGTCTGCCTTGTAGAAGTTTAGGGCTTCCGCTAATTGTTCGCCTGTACCTCTCCTATTTAATGTTCTTACATTCCTGGTGCAGATACGTCGTTGTCCTTTTTCGTTTAGCAAGGTCGTCAATCATCCCTATACTAGGCTAGATTTTTCCATATTTTTCAAGTGCCGAGTGTAAACAGATCATCTAGGGTTTTATCGAGTTGTTGACTCGGAGTTTACTCAAGATAAAAATGGCGAGTTAGCTCGGAACTTGATCCTGAGCCTGTGATGATTTCGCACTGAAAAACCGCCTAAGAAAAGTCAACTAAAATACCAATCCTCCTCGAAGGCGCCCCTAATTCAAAAACCCCGCCACACACAAATGAAAACATAACACCGTTTACACCGTACATTCAGATTTCCATTTCTTTTTATTCAATTTCCTCACAGAAATTCTCAAGATTGTATTTTCATCTTCAAATTTATTTTGTCCTTACATTAGCATCGATTGCAAATTATTCTTCACTTCCTTACTACGATTTGGCTAATTAAGTTTTTTCTTCTTCTTCTTCTTGTTCAAAACTTAGTTCAAAGCTACATTACGCCGAGAATACAATTTATCATCTTCAACTTCATTCAATTAATTAATTAGATATTAAATAAAATTAAACTCTAAGGTTTAATTTATTTTTTTTGTTTTTTTATGTGAACACTGTTTAAGCTTTAAATTGTACATTTATGAGAGAAAAGAAAATATATAAACTATCTACACGCTTAAAAATTAATAAAATAAAATGATATGAAGGACCAAAGCGAAAGAAGGAAGGAGCAGAGTAGAATCGACAGAGGTGCACACTACCTCTTCCAGAGAAAACAAACAAAATATACAAGGGATGGGAAAATAGAGCGCACAGAGGAGCGCCCCGCCCACTTGGGGGTTTGAAACATTTAAAACGGTATTTTCTTTGTTATCTATGTAATTGTGTTTTTCTTCTTCTTCTTCTTTTCATGAATTTTGTTTGTTTGTTTATAATTGTATTCCAGTACATTTTTTTGTAATTTTTAAATTTTTACGAATTTCCGTTTTTTTTTTTTAATTTTTTTTTAATAACTATCACTATCATAATTAACATCCTGTTGCGCTTGGGTAGAGTCGTCACTTCGCTCCGAGATCGGCTCTAGATCTGGGTCCAAGTTTAGGTCGTTCATGGGCGGGCAACAGGATGGATGACTCATTGAATCAAAGGCGTCTTTGATTTGGTTGTTGGCGCCCTTCGGATCGAGATCGGTCGCCCAGCTGAAGTGCATCAGCGCCGAGTCGACGTTGCCCAGGGCTTTGTGGATCTTTCCGATGAGGTAGAACACCACCGATTCCTTTGGCACAATCTCCTTCAACTCTTCGAGCTCACGCAGCGCCTCTTGGTGCTTGCCCAGCGAGAAGTAGATGGAACCACGATGGAATCTCGCCAGCGGATTCTTCGGGTCTATCGCGGCGGCTGTGTTAAGGGTCTGCAGAGCTTGTTCCTTCTTCTGCATGAAGTACTGCATGGCGCCGATGTGCACAAGAATCACCGAGTTCTTTGGGTTGATTTTGAGCGCCTTGACGTAGTGCAGTTCAGCCAGCTCGTATTTTTCTTGCTTGGAATAGATGGTGCCGATGCCGAACCAGGCGTTGTAGTGACGCGGATCCTTGAGCATCGCTGTTCGGAAGAAGTTGAGTGCTTTGTCCAGCTCCTCGGTGAGAACCAGTTCGTGACCGAGCAGGGTGTAGCTGTACACAAAGTCTGGGTCAACTTGCACGGCCCGCTTGAAGAATTTGATTGCCGTCTCATGTTCCTTGTGCAGGGAGAAACAATTGCCGGACACACACCACGTTATGGGTGAGGTTTTGTCTTGTGCCATTAGGTCCTGCGCCAGGGCGGACAGATCGACCTCTTTCTGTAGATGCCAAAGCGAAGAGCTGTAGATCTCCATCGAGTCGAGTCGGTGCGGATCACTTTCGTGGATTTTGCGGAATATCGTCACAGAGGTTTCGTACTCACGCAGTTCGTAGTGGGAACGTCCGATTTGGCTTTGCACCCAACTCGAGTAGAGGTGATGCTTTGGAATTGATTCGAAGCTCTTGATCGCCTCCTGGCAGTTGTACCGCGCTAGATGGTTGTAGCCCTGGCCGAGATCGCGCAATAGCGCCATTAAACCCTCGGCGCTCTGTCTCTTCAAGTTCAGCACGTGGTGGGCCATTGTTTGGGCGCTGTTCAGACTGTTGTTCAACAGCACTTTGCTGTCACTGGAGGTGATTGTTTCGACCTTCTCCTTCTCCTTGTCCTTCTTGTCTTTCTCGTTCATTTCCATATTACTAAGGGAGATTTTGGGGATGCGTTGTTTGGTCTTGCGTGGCGGCGAACGTGGCTGCACGAACTTGCTCATGTTGGGACTTTTGTTGTTCTCCTTGACGGAGTAGTTGCTATTGCTGAATAGTCTCGAGCTGCGGCGTACGTTCTGCGCTCCTAGACCACCGCCTGTGGCACAGGTGTTTGGCGTGCGTGGTGTTATGTTGCCGGTTTGTGTGAAAACAGCCGGTTTTGCCGAGGGCTCCTTCCGATTGATCAGACTGCCGACGTGTGTCTTGAGTTTCTTCCCCACCGCCTTTTGTTCCTGATTGACCTCGGCCAGTGTCTGTGGGGATGGTGTGTGCATGGTTGTGTTCAGATTGTTGCCCATACCGTAGGGTGTGTCGCCGGGACTGATAGGTAGTATGCCAAAACTCGGTGTCGATGGACTTATGGCGGACAGATATTTGAATTGACGGCGAAATGGCGTGCCACCGTCAAAGTGACTCGTCTCCATGTAGGCTAGGCCGCCACCTCCACCGCCACCGCTGCTGCTGTTATTGCTATTGTTGTTGTTGCTGCTGCCGAAGACGATCGGTGTATCTTCGATTGTTGTGTTGAAATTGTTGGTGCTCGGTGGCGGAGGACCGCCGCCCATGCCGATATTACCGCCGCGCAGGATCGTCATTGAACTATTTAGATTGTTATTGTTGGGTGTCATCATGTTGATGTTGTTTGACTGGTCAACTGGCGTTGATAGGATATAATTAGAGCTATTGTTAAGACTATTGACTAAATCCGATCCGATGGTGGTCTGCTGTTGTAGAAGACCACTTCCATTCATACCGCCGCCGCCGCCCGACATCATTTGTGGAGCATCGCAACCGGGGAAACCGCCACCGCTGCCAAAGAGCACCATCGAGTTGGTGTTGGTGTTGCCCTGACTCGTGTTGAAGATGTCCGTACTTGTCACTTGAAAAATCGCATTCGGATCGATGTCAACACCGAGATTGCACAGTTCGGCAAACGCTGTCCACAGGAAGGGATTCAATTTGAGGGCTTTTCGGTATGCATCCGCTGCGATGGCATCTCGTTCTGTTTTCACACATATCTGCGCGATTAGTTGCAGCACAAAGCATGCTATCTCACCAAAGTCTTTCGCAATCTCGTCGAAATTCTTTATTTCACCGAGACAGACGCTCGACAGAGCGCATTCGGCTTCGGAGTACTTTTTCAAATGGAACGCACACTTGGCAAGAAGATAGCGGCACTCGGGCGAACGACGTGATTTCTCTTTCAGCAGCCAGTATGCCTGATGGACCATGCTGGAGCGATAGTAACTGGTGGCCAGCACAAATATTGTTTCGTCTGTTTCCACTGTGAATTATAGAAGAAAGAAGATTGGAATTAGTGAGGGTGGGGGAGGGAGGGATTAATTGGCTGTTGGTTGGTGCCTTATAAGTCAGATTTCATAGTCACCTACAGGGCTTGCTTTCTTGACGACATATAATCCTATTTGTCGGCTGATCGAATTATTGCAAAAGCACGCATAACAAGGAAATCAGATAAAGGGCTTCTTAACTGGCGCCCGAGTAAGAGACATAAACTTTTTTTTTCGTGTTTGCAGAGCTAGGTTTTCTTCTTTTTAGAAACGCGCCTTCGTTAGAAAAGATAAGATAAAACTGTGTGCTGAACAAATAAAGCGTGAGCAAGGAACACGTGTTGAAGGCGATAAGATGAAGGACCACATGTCAGTTAAAAAAACGTGGTCCTTGGTCTTATCGTGGTTTTTCGTATGTTTTTGTTTAACAGCACGACGCGATGTACATATTTCTCGGAAAGATACGTCACTGTAGTGCCCTATGCTTGTAGAAATATGATCGTCTTATCATGTCCATGAGCCGATGAAAAGATTGGCAATGTAAGCCATCTTCGACTGATTACCTGCGTTCCAAATAGGAGGTAACTAAAGATTTCCTAATCTTTACGGCAGCACCTGAGAGCTGGATGAAATCTCTTCTTTCACTGAGTCAAGACTCTTTTCAAGTGGCGATGGCAGACGTGTGATGTGTAGCATCAACAGTCCCATTTTAGTTTGGACAAAGTGAATTCTTTTCATAAGCTGTTCCGAGGTATTCGGACCACAGAAGCGCCAAAAAAAAATCTCAAGAGCACTTGAAAACAATAGTATGCCATTGCGAGGGTTGATGATGAAGGTGGTGTTCGTCTTCCCTCATCACACTCAGGACAATATAGACCCATTGTGATGCGAGGTACAAGGAACATACCGCGATCGATGATTACTAGGATCAGAGACGCATAAATCGAAAAACTCCACATTAGACATTTAAGATGGGTAGAACAGGTCAGGCAAATGGACGCCAAGACTCCGGCCTGCTAAATCTTCGATAAGCAGAAAGACGGGAGACGCGGTAAATACCTCTTTAAGTGGCGATCATGGCGAATATAACAAAATTGCTTAAAATTGTCCTTAGCTAGCTGCAACTGGAAGCAGTTAGCTAAGGACCAGGCCAGTGTCACTTAAGTAGTAGTCTTCTATAGACACTAAGAGGACCATCCGCGTTTATATATGACGAGATTATAATGGGTGATCCAATACGAGCTTCCTTGCTTCTTTTTTTTAATAAAATGCAAACAAAAATCAATTCATTGAGGAAAATCTTTATTCGAGGTGTTAGTTTGGTTCATGCCATTTAATGTTTAAAGATAGTTTCCGTCCATTTTGTGGGTCCAATTTTCGACCACCCTTTCAAGCATATCAGCCGGTATTCCATGAATAGTTAAAGCTTCAATCGTTAACGGGTTTATCAAAACAAAAGGTTTCACATGCCCCCATAAAAAGTAATCCAATGGTGTCAAATCACAAGATCTTGACAGGACCGATTGACAGGACCATTTCTTGAGATGATGTTTCCCTCAGTAGAGCGATTGATTCGTTAGCTGTATGGCATGTAGCGCATTCCTGTTAAAACCACAAGACAGCTACACTTATATTTTGAATTTTCGGCAGCAAAAATTCGGATCATAGCGATCTCCGTTGACAGTAAGACGCGCTCCTTCCGCATTTTTAATGAAATACGGTGCGATGATGCCGCCTGCCCATGAACAGTACCAAACAGTGCATTTTTGGGGTTGCATTGGTAGCTGTTCAATTGCCTCTGGCTATAGCCTCAAAGAGGACTGATTTTATTGTTGACGACCCTTCTAAACGAAAAAAGGATAACGACGTTCGTATCTGCACTAGGAATGTGAGAACATTGAGAAAGAGAGGTGCAGGCGAACATACAGTGAAAGCCCTAAGCTGCTACAAAGCAGATATTACTGCCATCCAGGAAATACGATGAGATGAGCCATGCAAAAAGAGGATGATAACTGTGACATCTACTGAGGACCAATCAAAATTGATCACATTGCGATAGATAAGAGGCACGCATTCAGTATTTTACATGTCCAAACCGAGGGGCTAACATCGACAACTATCTTGTTGCAGCTAAGGTAAGAACGCTGTGAAAAAATTTAATGTCGAAAGTCTACAATCGCAAGAGATCGCCAAATCTTCGCGCAACGCGTATCCCTTAACCTCTCGATTAACACCATACCACCAGCATCGAATGTCGAAGAACAGTGGCAATGGTGGCACAAGCCATTAGATCAACCGCAACTATTGTGCTAGGTTTCTTGCGGCCACCAGCAAGGAACCCCTGGTTTGATGAGGAATGCCGACAGCTGCTCGCAGCCAAGAACGAGGCTAAGCTGCAGGTGCAGACGAGAGCGTCATTGAGCTCTAGAGGCTAAGAAGAAGGGAAGAACATCGGCTTTTCAAAAATAAGAAAAAATAGAAAGAAAAGCCCGCGATCGGAATATAGAGAGATGCCACTCCAGGAACGATGTTCGCAAGTTTCACCAAAGTGTAAAACGTCAAAGCTAGGAATACAAGGCTCGAACTTAATCCAGTCGAGATGAACAAGGAAATATCGTAGTTGAGACACAGTCGATGCTGAGGATATGGAAGATGACGAACAACATTCCGCTGTCAGGCCGAACGAACCATTTAATATTGGCGACGACAGCGAATACTACCAACCACCCGACCTAAGTGAAGTGAGGATAGCAACATCTAAACAAGCTCAACAACGCTGCCAGTCTTCCCGATGAGCTTTATAAAGCCGCCGGAGATGACTTGGTAAGGAACATCCACCAACTCATAAGCCAAATCTGGTCGGATGAAAGTATGCCTGAAGAATGATCCACAAAAAAGGAGGCCCTCTGAATTGCTCCAACTGCGGCATAAGTCTCCTCAACATCGCCTACAAGATCCTATCTGCCGTAATATGTGAACGCCTGGTTTTAGGCCAGGAAAGTCCACAACCGATCAAATTTTAAAACTTCGGCAGATACTGGAAAAAACCCAGAAGTCCAAATCGGTTCCCACCACCTGTTCATCAATTTCAAAGCCGCATACGACAGCATTTACAGAGCCATGTCTAGTTTTGGTACACCGCCAAACTTGTCCGTTTGTGTAGGATAACGATGGAGAATTCTCACTGCTCCTCACGACCTCACCGACACATTCGATACCAAAAAAGCATTTAGGCAAGGCGATGCACTGCATGTGACTTCTTGAACATCATTATTGAGAGGAATGTGGAAAACACCCGAGCCAACACCAGAGGCACTATTTTCCAAAAATCGGTGCAACTACTAGCATACGCCGACGCTATTGACAACATTGGTAGGACTCAACGTGATGTCATAGCCACGTTTGCTAGTATAGAGAAGGAAGCTGCAATAATGGGTTCAGCAGTAAATGAGGGTAAGACTAAGTATATGCTGTCAACACGACAGGACACACAACATCGACAAATTGGACAGAACGTCACCATGGACAGATATAACATTGAGGTAGTACGGGACTTTGTCTACCTCGGCTCCGCTATTAACTCTGACAAAAACATCTCGTCAGAAATCAAACGAAGAATTACTCTTGCCAATCGCGTTTTTTTCGGGCTGTGAAGGCAATTTAGAAGTAAAGCCCTCACTCGAACTACTAAGGAGATCCTATATAAGACCCTGATCATCCCAGTCCTGCTCTACGGCGCTGAAGCATGGACCGTATCAAAAGCGGATGAAGAAATCCTTGGTCGATTCGAGAGGACAATTATTCGAAAAATCTTCGGTTCCGTTTGCATTGACGGGCTATGGAGACGAAGATTCATCCAAGAATTATACGAGCTGTACAGCGATATGTCCCTAGTCAAAAAAAAACTCCGCATTGGATGTTTAAGATGTCTAGAACATGTAGAGCGAATGTACACCAATACTCTGGCTCGCTGAAGCTTCGCTTCCCAACGAGACTTAGGACGCAGTAGAGGAAGACCACGCCTTAAGTGGCGCGCACAAGTAGAAACCCGCCACAACTAACTTGAAGTGCGCAACTAGAGGATAGAGACAGGGCTAATTGGATACCTTAGCGCCACTTAAGTAGTAATGCAAGAGGTTAAAGAAAATGCAAAACTGCGAACTAGGGTACTCATTCCGTAACTTTCAAAATGATTATCGTTGACGATAGTGAAGGAAACTTTTCTGGGTACCTACCGTGAGATTTGTATACATGTGCACACACACAATATAGAAAATTCATTCTAGGTACCTAGTAAGTCTCCTACACTATCGTCAACGATAATCATTTTAAAAGTTACGGAATGAGTACCCAGGAATGTACTGCTTCCCCATGACCCTACACTGGGTATCCGAAAAACTTCTAGATAACTTGATAAAGTCTAGATTTCCCACAGTAGTGTAGAATGCGTGTAGTCCAAAACACAACATCTGAAACCATGTTGCACGGTCACTCTAAGATAGTTGAATAGGTGCTTGAAGCAGTACAAGTCGCCCGGTATTTACCAGGTGGTCTGATATAACTGAACTTTTAGAAAACCCCAATATCTCCTGAGGATAATCAAAGATTATCTCAGCTTTCGCGAGCTGATATACGACACCAGGGAGAGGCCACGCAGGAAACTAGTCAAATGTAAAGGAACAAAAGGCTTAGAACTGACAATTGCCCTCTGAAATATGTCCTATGATTGTATTCTGCGCATGGAGATGTGCGAAGACACAATTCTTGTGAGGTACGCTCAGAAAAAACTTTGTTCAATGTATGGATGATAGACCATGGATTTAGTAAAACGACACGCGGGGACAGTTCTCCTGACCTCTAGATGCTCTCTTAGTTATCCATGATAGACCGTGGATTTAGCAAAATGACACGCGGAGATAGTTCTCCTGACCAGGGAAAAGATCCCGATGTCCGTCGAATTCCAAATCGAGCGTGATGTGATAACACAGAATCGCAGTCAAGTCACTCGGATAGCGATTGACTGTAAACTTTCATTCTGGCAGCAGATCGTCATGCCAACGAGCGGCAAAGATAACATCACCCCTAGGCAAGAATATGGCAAAGTTTGGAGATTTATCGATGGACAAATGCCGTCCCTTTATGTCAATCACACACGCCATCAGTCTGCTGATCCAAAATGCTAAAGCAAGAGTAGTAGTTCACGAAAGTGTAAATGAAAGCGCCAGAGGCAGAGGCAAAGGATATCTCCATTCAAAAGTGGCAAAGCAGGTGGCCCTCCAAGACAAGAGAAAAATGGACCACCAGAATGAATACTGACGTCTGTGAGTGATCGGAGCGGAGATTACTATGAATAATTGAAACTGGAGCTGAGATCAGACAAATTCCTAAGATAGCATGCGGTCTATTCCTATCAGGGATCCTATCCATACTCGAAGCTGCCAAGGGTAATGGACATTTTACCATTTAAGCTGTGGCATCGTAGTAAAATCTCGGGACGCTGCCCCGTACAGCTAAGTCTCTTAATAATCTGGGTGTCTGGACCAACAGAAAACCGACAAACTATCCCACCTCGTATTAGGTAGGTAAGAGTGGCTGCCAGCGAGTTCGCCAGCACACTTAGACCATTGATTGCTCCATTGTGATACCACGTGGATCTTGTCCATTCTCCTCACTATCCGTGAGAAAACCATTCTGAGCTGTTAATGAAACGGAGGAGACTTTTCGCCTCCCTTTTTGTCAAATCGCTGAGATTTTGAAAGTAGTAAGATCCAAGATTTAGCTTGCTGTTGTTTGATAGGGCCGGGCAGTTACAAAGGAGATGAAGTACTGTTTCTTCTTCCTCTTCGTCCATGCAGCTCCTACAAGTCATTTGAGTGGGGGCCTAGCCTTTCTGCGTGTCTTCCAATTAAACAGTGTCCAGTGATGACACCTACAGTTGCGTTAATGTACGATCTATCAAGGGAAATCACTCCCTTGGATCTTCTCAAAACTAGCTTTGGCCAAATTTGTTTGGTTATTTAACACGTCGCGCCAAGACTCCATCTGAGATTTGATTTGCTATTAGCATGCTGCGCCTCCTCGTATTAACGCACAAGCAAATGATTGCATTTATTAAGGCACCTCTTCCTTCTCAAGAATCAATGAGTGCGTCTTTAGTCCCAGTTAGGTTGGTCTAAGTGAAGAACCAAAACCAGAGCTGCTATGACATATTCGGCTACTTTGTGGTCATCACCAACGAGATCAACAGCAATCGAAAAACAAGGTGAGTCAGGCTACGGTCCGTGTTACAGGGTGCAGAATCAGCGACTATTTCGATGCAGATTTGTTCAAAGCGATAGACTTGGACAAGAAATCAAGAAGATATAAGCGTACGCATTGTCGCAGTCGCATCAGACGAGATATCATCGCCACGGCTGCGAGTAAGAGTTGGAAGCGGCTCAAGTAGGTTTAGCATTAACCAGGGCGATGCGATGCCAAGTATATCCTCTCATCAAGAAACGACACACAACAAAGATGAATTGGTAAGAACGTCACCGTTGACAGATATAACTTCGAAGGTAGTAAGCCACTTTGTTTACCTCGGCTCCGCTATTAACTCCAACAACGACAAACAAAGAATCACTCTTGCTAACCGCTGTTTCTTCCGGCTGAGAAGGCAATTTAGAAAATCGTTAGGCATGTTTGTAGGCTAAGTCGTAAAGCGATATAGACCTGGTAAATATAAGCAAACAATGCACTGGATGTATGAGAGGATGTTTTCGATTCCCAGACAGACGTAAGACGAAATACGTGAAGTGGTGGCGATTTGGGTGGAGTGCACATTTAGAAGCCGGCCGCATACTCCTTGAAGTAAGCAACTGGAGACAGCTAGCAAAGATTGTGCTAATTAAAGAGGCATGTTGGTAGAGGGTCAGGTTCAAACCAAAGTGTAGTGCCACTAAATTCAGTCATCCGTAAATCGGAGTGCGTTCTAGAGATCAGGTTAGACGCATTCTTCAGAATAGCAAACTACTGTATCATAAGCTGAGATCTTATCCATACCATTGAACATAACCGAGTTGAATCATGGGTAGCTGAACGCCGGCCTGTAGAGTAAAGGCTCCTTATCAAGAAGAAATTTTTCACCGATACGTTCAAAATCGGAGAATTTTCTACCGAGGTATCCGTTTCGATTAGCATTTCGAACAGATGTTCCGACGAAATGTAACGCACATGACCGCGCATCGTTGATTTGCGTTAATCCAAACATTTTTGACTGCTATGCGTTGAATTTCTTCCGAAGTTGTCCGACGACAGATTGATGTGGAATCAAACGAAAGCGATGGTTTGATTCTTCATTTTGTTACGCGCAACGGATACCTCGAAAGCAAATTGAGTTCCGATTGGAACTGACTTTCGTTTTGGAAATTATTCCGAACGGATACCTCGAAAAAAGGACAACGACGTTCGTATCTGCACCTGGAATGTGAGAACATTAAACAGGAGAGGTGCAGGCGAACAACTAGCGGAAGCCCTAAACTGCTACAAAGCAGACATTACTGCCATCCAGGAAATACGATGGGATGGGCCGGGCAAAAAGAGGATGAAAAACTGTGACATATACTACGGACCGTGTTATAGTGAGCAGAAACAGCGACTATTTGGATGCGGATTTGTTATAAGTGCCAGACTTACGCAAAGAAGTCTTATGTTTTCAAGACATTAGCGAACGCATAGTAACAATCCGCATCAAGGCCAAATTCGCCAACATAAGCCTTATATGCGCTCACGCTCCGACGTAAGAAAAAGATGATATAGCTTAGGATTGCTTCTACGAGCTCCTTGACAAAACCTATGAGCGACTACCGAAGTACGATGTTAAAATCATGCTGGGAGATTTTAGCGCAAAGGTAGGAAGAGAGAAGACATCTTTAGAAGTATTGTCGGAAAACATAGCCTACACGACAACACGTCTGGTAACGGACTTAGGCTAATTGATTTCGCTACGGAACGAAATGCCACTATAGCCAGCACACGGTTTCCTCACCTCGATATCCATAAGGGGACTTGGCGGTCTCCAGATCAACGAACGGTCAACCAAATTGATCACATTGCGATAGATATGAGGCACGCATCCAGTATTTTGGATGTCCGGACATGTAGCAGCCAAGGTAAGAATGCGGATATCCACCACGCCACAACAATCCAGAAATACTGTGAAAAAATTTAATGCCGGAAGACTGCAATCGCAAGAGACCGCCAAGACCTTCGCACAACGCGTATCCCTTAACCTCTCGATTAACACCATACCACCAGCATCGAATGTCGAAGAGCAATGGCAACGATGCCAATAGGCCTTAGATCAGCCGCAACTGATGTGCTAGGTTTCTCGCGCCCACCAGCAAGAAACCCCTGGTTTGATGAGGAATGCCGACAGATGCTCGCAGCCAAGAACGAGGCCTACAAGGCTAAGCTGCAGGTGAAGACGAGAGCTGCCATTGAGCTCTATAGGCAAAGAAGAAGGGAAGAACATCGGCTTTTCAGAAAGAAGAAAAAAGAGCAAGAAAACGCGCGATCGAGGATATAGAGAGGTGCCACTCCAGGAACGATGTTCGCAAGTTTTACCAAAGTGTAAAACTTCAAAGCCAAGGATACAAGGCTCGAACAGAATCCTGTCGAGATGAACAAGGAAATATCGTAGTTGAGACACAGTCGATGCTGAGGATATGGAAGAACCACTTCTGCAGACTGTTAAACGGCGATGACGAACAACATTCCGCTGTCAGGCAGAACGAACCATTTAATATTGGCATCGAAAGCGAAAACTGCCAACCACCCGACCTGAGTGAAGTGAGGATAGCAATATCTTAACTCAAGCTAAACAATGCTGCCGGAAATGACGGCCTTCCCGCTGAGCTCTATAAGGCCGGCGGAGATGACTTGGTAAGTAACATCCACCAACTCATAAGCCAACTCTGGTCGGATGAAAATATGCCTGAAGAATGGAACCTCAGCATCGTTTGCCAACTACAGAGGCATAAGTCTCCTCAACATCGCCTACAAGATCCTATCTGCCGTAATATGTGAACGCCTGAAACCGTTTACCAACAACCTGATTGGCCCTTATCAGTGTGGTTTTAGGCCAGAAAAGTCCACAACCGATCAAATTTTCATACTTCGGCAGATCCTGGAAAAAACTCAAGAAGTCCAAATCGATACCCACCACCTATTCAAGGATTTCAAAGCCGCATATGACAGCATTTATAGAGACGAACTGTACAGAGCCATGTCTAGTTTTGGTATACCGCCCAAACTCGTCCGTTTGTGTAGGATGACGATAGAGAATTCTCGCTGCTCCATCAGGGTCGGAAACGACCTCACCGACACATTCGATACCAAAAAAGGATTTAGGCAAGGCGATGCGCTGTCATGTGACTTCTTTAATCTGATACTTGAGAGGATTGTGCAAAACTCCAAAGCCAACACCAGAGGCACAATTTTCCAAAAGTCGGTGCAACTACTAGCAAACGCTGACGATATTGACATCATTGGTAGGACTCAACGTGATGTCATAGCCACGTTTGCTAGTATAGAGAAGGAAGCGGCGAAAATGGGTTTAGCAGTAAATGAGGGTAAGACTAAGTATATGCTGTCAACACGAAAGGACACACAACTTCGACGAATTGGACAGAACGTCACCATTGACAGATATAACTTTGAGGTAGTACGGGACTTTGTCTACCTCGGCGCCGCTATTAACTCTGACAACAACATCCGCTGTTTCTTCGGGCTAAGAAGGCAATTTACTAGTAAAGCCCTCACTCGAACTACTAAGGAGACCCTATATAAGACTCTGATCATCCCAGTCCTGCTCTACGGCGCTGAAGCATGGACCGTATCAAAAGCGGATGATGAAATCCTTGGTCGATTCGAGAGAAAAATTCTTCGAAAAATCTTCGGTCCCGTTTACGTTGACGGGCTATGGAGACGAAGATTCAACCAAAAACTATACGAGCTGTACAGCGACATGCCCCTGGTCAAAAAACTCCGCATTGGACGTTTAAGATGGCTAGGACATGTAGAACGAATGGACACCAATACTCCGGCTCGCAGAGTCTTCGATTCCCAGCCAGACGTCGGACGCAGTAGAGAAAGACCTCGCCTTAAGTGGCGCGCACAAGTAGAAACCGACCTCAACCAACTTGGGGTGCGCAACTGGAGGCAGTTAGCTAAGGACCGGGCTAATTGTGGAGGCATGTTGGTTGAGGCCCAGGTTCATCCCGGACTGTAGCGCCACATAAGGAAGGATACCTCGATAGGGGTGACTAATCTGGGTGACATGACAAAAGGACATTTCTGAAAGCCAAAAAAAGGAGAAGCCAGCCCAGCAAGGATCGTCACGATGTTTTTTTCTATTCAAAAAGCAAACCATAGAAAGACGCACGGGTCAGATGGTAGGTATAATACAATGTGGCCTAGTGGTTAGTGCGTTGGACTACTAAGCGCGGGGTTCCGGGTTCAAATCCCGAAAATGACAACACCTAAGTTTGTTTCTCACTGCTCTACCTCTTGCGAAAGTCTGACAAACATCCGATAGTAACACTGTAATGAGAAGCTTCTCAAATTTGCGGTTCAGAATCGGCGTTAAGCAGGAGTTCCTGTTCTTTGTTGGAAAAATAATAACTTCGCACACACAAATAAACGGAGAAGATAGGTTTGTGGCAATGTTTGGTAATGTGGTAATGGCAGATACTTCTTTTTTTGTTGAAGCACACCAAATCATATAACTCTAAGAGAGCATCCATTTCAATAGCGGCAAAGCCTCTCCCCACTCCCACTCGTTTCTCTCGATATGGTCAGTACACTCGTGGTACTTATTGTATACCGAAGGCATGTATTCCAATCCGTTCCTCCTGATTACCTCGGTATCTCCGGAAGCGGGACGTTATCAGTACTGAGTACGGAGCCTCGGTACGAACAATCAGCAATCAATCGGTAGAAAGGTGTAGCACAACAAAATCTCTCTCCTCCTATTTTCGTCCTTGCTGCTCAGCTTCGTTAACTAAAGAATACAAAAGAGTATGGCCAAGATCTACCTACGTAGGCCTATGACACCCAGATGATGACGGTTAGCTTAACCTTCAACAAGCCATTAGACCAAACACTGGATCTGAAACTGTGTACCTCGAAAATATCACCCTCAAAGGAGTCGAGGACAATGTCTAAATGCAAACGCACAAGAAGATTTGAGCTCCATATAAATGTCTTCTACAGGAGTTCCATTAACGAAGAGGAAGTCCCAATAAAATTAGAATTCACCTTGGAAACTACTGCTTTCAATATTTATCCTATGTGTTCAACATGGAAGTGAAAAGCCTCCTTCGCTTTTTATGCAGTAATCTGTAAAATCCGAACGTACCAAACACGTTAAGAGATTGCTGGCAGCATGGCCTCCCTCATAGCTTCCATTAGTCATTTCAAAAGCCATCATTGCCTATTAATGTAGGTCAGCCAACGGAAATACAATTGTAATGTCCAATTACTGCTGACCACTTCCACGTCATATGTGGGTCAGGTGCACTCGATCGCATGCACATGCCACATACGTCTAAAAATAGCCTACACTAGCATAGAGGTCCAACTATCAATGTCATCTCTATCGAACGGCAAATTATGAAATCATAACAAAAATAAAAAAAATAAACCTAGCACAGGCCCTCTCAATGCCATCAATGCTGTCCTATCTACTGATGCAAGCCATCAATCGCAAACTCTCTCCCTCGCTAGATAGCTCTCTAGCACTCGACTACTATTCCCAATCGATAGACTAAAAATAAACAAAAACCATCGCCATCGTAAACAAAATAACAATTACCTTCTGAGCACAGCCGTTCGGCAAGGAAAACTGCATCCTTGTTGTCGTAGTGGTTCAAGCAGTGCCAAATGGCAGCCTAGATGACGATAGATTGCATCGAACAGCAGTTGTATAAGCCACCACACGTCCACGCCAAACATAAAACGAAAGGGAAACAGAAAAAAAAAAACACATTTAGCATAACAAATTGGAACACACATTAGAAATTAAAAAAAAAAAAAGTGCACTTGGTAAAGAAAATCAATAAATTGAATTTTCCCCCCTCCTTGCAAGCGTCTGTCGATTTCACTCAAAAACACAACGACGCGAAGGCCAGTTGGTGAAGCCACAAAATATTGTCTCCTGGACGACGACTCTCTCACCTGAACAGGCTCCTGGATAATCATTCTGGCAAATCCGTACTGTCGGTCTGTGGAGTCGCAATCTTACGACACTTTTCTTTTCAGTTGGATTTTCCTTGAGGTGGCGTCCGATTTATACACTTTTCCAACTTCCACACACAAAAAAAAAAACAGAAATCTCGCAGCTATCGCTCGAGTTTTACTATTTTAATGTTGCATTGGGTATTCACAACTATCCGCCATAGATTTTCCGAATTGTGATAATTTTTTTTCTCTTTAAAAATCTTTTTTTCTCGAGATTTTCTCGACTGTGTGTATTTTATTGGAGAAAATGGGAACGAAATTCACTTGACACACACGCCACTGGGGGGAAAAAAAACGCAAATATTCTCCAAGTGGCGGTGCGTGGAATGCGTTAATTTTATTCTTAAAATATCACTTGCAATGTGGCGATTAAAATGCGCTTGCTTTTTGGGTGAAAAACTTTTGGACAAGTGGAGAAAATGATGATTTTCTTTTTGGTAAAAATGTAAAAGCTGGATGTGTGAAAAAAAAAATTTTTTTTTCTTTGATCGGATTTGACGACTACACTAACACATTGAAACGAAATGCCATTTTTAGGTTTGTCGTTGATGGATATGAAAATTGTTTATGGTTCTAACGTGCGATGTGACATCTGGTGGTGAGTAGGCGAAACGGGTAAATTGATATGCCAACTTTGATTAACGATGAATTTGCAAAATTCAATTAGGAAATGTGCGTGTTTCTTTAGGTACATATTTCGTTTATATTTTTTTTGTGAAATTCAAGGATTACGGGTCCAGGTATAGGTGTCATTGAAAAGTCTTATTGAACATTTTCTTTTACTTCTTGCGCCTTTTTTTTATAAATTCAACCATTTACGAGTTGGTGTCAAAACGAAGTTTATGAATTTTAAAACAAGATTATCCGAAAATATTTAAATTTTCAGTTTAAGTTTTCGCAGAAAATCTATCATTTAAAAAAAAAATCTCTTCATTCAGGAACAACATCTAATATTACCAAAACGTCAGGAATTGCCAAGTTTTGTCATTTAGGGTGAATATCGTATGGCCCACAAGAAATCATATTGGAGGCAATCAATCGTACAATGAAGGATATGAGAGGAAATCAACGGCTCTTTAATGGCACCTTAGTAAAGTGGCTATCGTTTGACGATATCAAGTCAATTAATGTAAGCGTTAATAATGAATTAAAAATAACTGACCATGAGACAATTACATTTAAACTACCAGTGCGTGTTTTGTGTATAGACACAAAAGTGAAAAAAATTAAAATTTTAAAATACAATAAATCAAAATTTATTCAAAAGGTGAGAGAAAGTAATATAAATAGAATAGGTTTACATTAGTGACTTAAACAGCAAACAATTTGAAAATAAAATGCTTAAAATTGTTAACAATTTTGTTTTTCTAAAAACATTTAAAGAAACTGACCATAAATGGTTTAATAACGAGTTAAGGAGACAGAAGTTGGATAAAATAAGAAGTCAAATGAAATTTATAATGACGAGAAACATTGAAGATTGGAACCAATATAAAAGAACAAGAAATACCTATAAAAATAATCTCAAAATAACAGAAAGAATATACATTAAGGATAAATTAAATGAATCTAGTTACCAAAAAAAATATGTGGAAGACATTAAAGACATTAGTGTTAGGACAGCTGGTGACAGAAGTTAATTAGATTAGATTAGAGATTTTTATTGTTTTCTTGTTTATAATACAAATTTATGTTACAAAAATCATTAAGCATGGCTTTGCCGTCTGCCTGATTGACATGAGATTAAACAAATAACAAGTTGTTTTAATGTATATTATCTTCTTGAATTTAAAACGATTTAAAGATAGCTATGTAAAAAAGCAAAACATAATAGTAGTAGAAATACAATTTTTTTTTTACAAAGTTAAAAGTTCTCAGTAATAATTTTAGTACGGTAATTAATTGCAGCTTTATAGAAATAAAAAAGTTGTTTTACATCGCTTTCGCAGTTTAGGTAGGTTATAATTTCTTCCTTAGATTTTACGTCGTTTCCTAGAAAATATCTTCTTATTTCTTTAAGGATGGGGCATCTTCCGATGAAATATAAAACGTCTTCTCTCTCGGATAAGTTGCAAAGACTACAATAAATTGGTAGGTCTGGACGATGTTGGATATAATTAAGGCGTATTAGTTCGCCTCTCATCTTAAAAAGAGCCGAAATTAGTTCTTTGCTGTTGTCATTGTGGAAATAATTTTTTTCAGACAGATTGTGTTTTAAAACGCTGTATGTAGCTCGGTGAACGGATGATGAAGCCATATTTACGCAATCAGCTCTGTATTGTTCATCTACTTTGGCAATAAGATTGCCAAGCACATCCTTACGGTATCTTTCATTTCCATAAGCTAAATTGCATTCGAATCTACAGTAGGTTGCTAGCTCTTCGAGTTTTTTTTATACCAGAGCGTATTTCTTTCTACTACCTTCTTTGCAATTATTTTTGGAAGTCTATCGTCCGACAGTTCTAAGACTTTAATTACCTAATCAACATGCAATTTTAATGATTTAATGAAAAGCGGTGATAGTCCTGTTTCGATATTGATCATATAGTTTGGTGTTGTGCTTGGTAAGTTAAAGCATCGTTTTATGTAGTATCTAAGGAGTTTCTCTACTGTTTCATATTGGCAATATCCCCAAGACTGCGCTGCGTACATTATAACAGATTCTGATACAGCTTGAAAGACCTTGTATTTTACGCTGTGGTCAAATAGTTGATTTGAAAAACATTTTTTCCATGTAGCCGATATAGCAGTTTTAGCTTTTATTAGTCTTTCCTTTAGATGCGGTTCCATACTAAGATTACTAGCTATTGTCACCCCGAGGTATCTATAGGTTTTCACAATTTCAATGGGCTGTCCGTTGAGATGCCATTTTTCATTTCTGCACTCTCTACCTGCTCCCTTCTTAAAAATCATAATTTTTGATTTTGTAAGGTTAACCGTAAGATTCCATAATTGGCAGTACAAATCAAGACGGTTAATCATTAATTGTAAGGATTCTGGCGAGTATGCAAATAGAACCACATCGTCTGCAAATAGAAGTGCCTTTATTAAATGTCCTGCAAACTCTATTCCTCCAGGTAAAAAGTCGGTGAGGTCATCGATGTACAAAGCAAAAAGATATGGGCTTAGTGTACATCCCTATCTTACTCGCATATTTGTTTCAAACCATTCTGATGTTTCGGTCCCGCTCCAGACACTCGATTGGTTCTCCTTGAATATATTTTCGATAACCTTCCCGAACTTTTGGCTCATTCCAGCGTTATAAAGTTTGCATATTAAGGCTTTTCGATCGATATTATCGAAGGCTGCCTTAAAATCAACGAAAAAGGAGAATAATTTCTTTTTTTGTTCTATGAATGTCCCAGCTATATTTTGCAGTATGAAAATGTTGGCTACGGTTGAATAACCATTCCGAAAACCAGCTTGGAATTCGTTGATCAAATTGTTGTTTTCGATCCAAATTGACATACGCTCATTTAAAAGAAGTCAAGTGTATTGAATTTAACGGGAACAAAACTGGTGAAGATAAAATAGTTGCAGATAAATTTAACGAATTTTTTTTATTAAAAGTGTAACTGAAATAAACAAACAAATACCCATTATGCATTGGACAAATCTTTCGGTAAATAGTGAAGTTTGTTTCAAGTTTAAAAAGTTAGATTCAATAGAAGAACTCTTAAAAATAGTTGAAATGATGCCTAATAAAAATGATTTTAATTTCATGAATAAATAAATGATAAAAGACAGTTTTACAATAGTTGGTCCTGCTTTATTGAAAATTATAAATCATTCTCTCGAAAGTGGACAGTTTCCAAGTACCTGGAAAACGTCGGTTATAAGCCCAGTCGAATTCAAATAAGTGCGAAGATTATAGACCGGTAAACATGCTTCCACTCTACGAAAAAATACTGGAAAAAGTTGTTCAAATCCAACTGGAAGAATATCTACAACTAAACAATCATCGAGGAACAATCTGGATTCAGACGAAAACACTTATGTGAATCAGCATTAAACTATGTAATAGCATATTGGAAGGAGATAATACATATAAAGAAGAAAATTGCAGCTGTATTTATTGACCTGAAAAGAGCATTTGAAACATTGGACAGATTGATTTTATTGAAAAAAAATGTATGGATACGGAATTCGGGGAATTGAATTTAAATGGTTTAAGTCTGATAGGACGAAAACAAATTGTAAAGTTTAATGGGGTAAGTTCGGTCGCATTAAATTCTGACTTGGGGGACCACAAGGTTCAATTTTTGGGTACATTATTGTTTATACTGCACATTTACGATATAAAAAAAAGTTTTGAAATATTGTAAGTTAAAGTTATTTGCCGATGATGGATTATTTTACGTTTTACCTACGTATTGGCCAACAGATAGAAACAAAATCTCTGATCTTGTCGACTTCTTCGTAACAAAGAATATCTCGTCTAACAATATAAAGGTAGAAGAAGGGCCTGATCTTGACTCAGATCATTCCACAATACTTTTAACACCTGGCGATAAAATCACTATTAAATAAAATAGCGCAAGGCTAAGAAATAAGCTGACTGACTGGAGCTACTTCAGGCAGCATCTAGAGGATAGTATTCAGCTCTTAGAAACAATTGGAACAGAAGAACAATTAGAAGATGCTGTTCAAATATTAACTGTAAATATCCAAAGAGCTACATGGGCTGCAACACTTAAAACGAAAACTAAGATCCAACAAAACTCGTATCCAAAAGTAATATGTGATATAATTACGGAAAAGAGACGAGCTAGAAAACGTTGGCAACAAACAAGGGCGTCCAGAGACAAAACAATACTGAATAATCTAAACAATCATCAAAGATCGATAAGAGAATTTAAAAATGAGTCTCCTAAAAAATACCTTACCAATCTTACAAATGACGCTAGTACCGAGTACTCACTCTGGAAGGCAACAAAAAAAAAATGAAAAGGCCAATTGCTCACATTTGACCAGTTAAAAACAGTGAAGGTATCTTAGCAAAAAACAACCAAGAAAAAGCCAATTTATTTGCTGAATATCTTGAAGGCGTCTTTCGACCATATGAAGATAAAGACTGTCAAGAAAGCGAAGAATTGTGCGAAGTAAAAAGACACATCCAACCGGTAACGGCTAAAGAAATTGCCAATGAAATAAAAAAGGGCATCAGTACTAAAAAAGCCCCGGGATTTGATTTAATATCAGGGGAAATCCTAAAACAATTCCCAAAAAGGGCTTAAAGAAACTAGCACAGATCAAAAATGCTGCATTCAGATTTAGGTACGTGAAAGTCGCGGAGGTGATTATGATACCAAAACCACGCAAACCGCCTAGTGAAGTCACCTCCTATCGCCCCATATCTATACTACCTATGTTGTCCAAGTTATTCGAAAAGATGTTGATTAAACGTCTGAACAAAATAATCGAAGAAAAATCGCTAATCCCAAACCATCAATTTGGTTTTAGAAATGAACACTCCTCGATCGATCAGGTGCTTAGAATAACAGATAAAATCGAAAAAGCATTTGAAGAAAAAAAGATATGCTCTACTATATTTCTCGATATAGCACAAGCTTTTGACAAAGTATGGCACAAAGGACTGATCTATAAATTGCAAAAGCATCTGCCAAAACAATTTTCAGAAATTTTAGAATGGCTAAAACACAATCACGCTTTGGAGCTTCGCTTTACCAACGTTACGCCCAACTTCTTTGCGCACGCTTTGACATATTTATTTTCTCAGCAGTTTCAACTTCTGCTACAAAAATGGGGGAAATGATTAAAATCTTTGCTAAAAATATCGTATCCCACAACCTTCTCAGAAAATAATCCAGAAAACAACAACAACTATTTCGACAATTCACACTTTTTCCAACCTTTGCTTTGCCCATGGCGCTTTACAGCAACGTTACGTTAAGATTTTACGTTTTTCATTTTGAGGTGGAAACTCAACGACTGGCAAAGCTAAATTGGGATAGGTAACATTAGGGATATTCATGCAACGTCGGAAAGTCGTCGTAAACGTTGTAAACGTGATAAATGAACTGTCAAAATTTGTACGGGAAATCTTTTCTAACAATATCGAAATTTTCTCACAGGTATTGGGTGCGTAAACTGATGTGGTAAACGTTGTAAACATATGAAATGCTATTTTGACATTTAATCCGTTAATTTCACACATTAAACACATGCGCTAAACTGAAACAAATTATCGAGAACGGGGAAAGAGAACAATAAGAACAAAATTCTATCAATAAATAAATTACTTAAATGAGATTGAATTCAGTAAGTTACCGTATTATTTAGTGGTGCAGTTTAAGGGGCGTTCATGAAACGTCGTAGTAAAATTATAATCTTTCTCACGTAGTAAAATTACGACGTTGCATGAATACCCTTATTGAGTTCATATGCTTGAACTAGGTGCGTCAGCCAACGCAACGCACCAAAGCGTGATTGTGTTTCAGCCATCAATGATAGCTATAACTGAACGCTTACGCGTTTCTTCTTATTTCTACCCTTCTGTTATAGCCTTAACACTTTCCCCAAGCAACCAAATCTCCCGATCCCTGAACGACAAACAGATGATCCAATTCACACACACACAACCAAAGCGAATGAGTTGTCAAAACCAATAAAAAAAGTCGAACGTCAACAGATTACAAGAAATTTTCAA
Organism: Rhingia campestris; assembly: GCA_932526625.1. Lineage (NCBI taxonomy): Eukaryota > Metazoa > Arthropoda > Insecta > Diptera > Syrphidae > Rhingia > Rhingia campestris. Next base: position 23,232,056 of record OW052184.1, read on the forward strand.
CACAAATGTTGTTATCCTTCTGTTTCTCTTCCTATTTTCCTAAATAGATATTCAAATTTACTAAAATGCTATCAAAATAATTAATTACTCTATACGCTGCACAATGTTGTTTAAAATTCTAATTTTTGTTGTGCTGTTTGTTATATTTTTCTATTGGTAAGACTCATCCGGCGACGACGTCATCCGTGCATATGAATAATTATGATGGTGGGTCTATCTTTTAATCAAGGTTCGTGCCAGCAAGTATCAGCTGGTATCTAGTGAGAAAGCTTAAGGCCAAGGTACGCATAGGGCGTATAAGTATCCGGATATTAGCCCTGAAGAATGTCAACATTAGCAAAAGTGGTTTCTCCGTGGTAAGCAACAGACCGTCGCGTGTGTGTAGATTCTGTTTAATTGATTTTTCAACACATCATCGTTTTTTTTTTTTAATTTAATTGAAGCAAATTGAAGAGATATGCCTACGCAGTAGTTTCTTCAACACAGAAGTTTCCAAGCTGCTGTCGATTCACATTCGTGACATAAGAATCAATAAAGATATCGACACCAAACAGAATGATAGTCCCGTTGACCTTATCAAAGAGCTGGAGAGACTGCAAAGTCGGAAGGGGGAGCCAAAGGGAATGCCCGACTTTCGGCAGGCTAAAGTACCGCCGAGTATTATCACATTCGCTCAGGTGAGGTCTCAGGGAAGCATGGTTTGGACGGGTTGGATTAATTATTGTTTTCAGTTTATGGCAGTGCATGTGAACAATATCTCAGTGGTGCTTATGAATAATGACTTCGAACCGGGATGGTTTCTGCATGCGACCGCAAAAGAACTCCACTTGGACGGAAGCATCGTCCACAACGCAAAGACGCTGTTGGTGAATGCGGTTCTCAATGAAGCGCAGGTAGGTTGGGGTTGTAGTTTCTCTGTATTTCCAAGTTTATCATATCCAATTGCAGGCGAAAATCCTTCGGCATTGTCCCTCTCGAAGGCAGTCATTGGAGAATTTAAATAAAATACGACCATGCCTGGCAGAGCTGAGTTTTGACATCGCCTTGGATGGCATTCTCTTCGCCCATGGACCACTATCTGTAGACGTGAGTTAAGAGGTGAGTGATCGACTTGTTCCTTTCTAATACGCTCTCCATTTCAGAAACTGACACTGTCTATGAACAACGCCAAAGCAACTATACACGGCGGTCTGTATGACTTCCTACGCGAGACAAAGCAACGTAAGAAACCAGCAGAAGTGAAGATTGTCCAGCAAGCAGTTCCATGCAAGCCATACAACAACGAGGCGTATCAGAAGATTGCGCCGATAATTCCAAAGAATTTGAGCTTCACAATCAAAGCGGCGACCTTCTCCGCGGTGAAGGAGAACTCGCAAAATGACTTTAGCGCCAAAATGCAGCTATTTCAGGTGAGTGGCCAACCAAGACACATATGGAGTCGACTTAATATATCTTCTCCATGACACAGATTACAGGAAAGTTCAACTCCAAATCGCTCAATGAAAACGTACACCTCCCTACGCTGTACACAAAGCTAACCCTGCAACACCTCGACATTGACACCAAGTTCGAGAAACTCCTATTCATCGAACAGTTTACCATTGATTCCGTAGTAAGTATCACAGCACCTGCACATGCCTCTCCCATAAACGAATCCCATTTCAGCTTGAAAACGATATGGTCAACCTGTATCTCAAACTCAAGACGTTTCAACTGATCTACAACCACAGCGAGATATACAGTTGGGTGAACAACAACTTTCTCTCGCGTAAGAAGTCACAACCCCTCCTCCTGTCTCAGTTGACGGCCGATGATGCTGCCTCCAAGCCGTTGTCACACAACAACGGCTTCATGGAGTGGATACTCAAGCGGGTTGTCATAAAAGGTTGTGCTGAGCTGTGGAATGTGTCCACCCTCATGAAGCTGGACGACCAAAACGCCGCCGTGAGTGTGAGTCACACGCGACTACTGCTGGAGCAATTTGATGAGAAGCGCAGCAATCGCTATAAAACCGAAATTCTCAATCTCCTCCTTGACCAACGTCACTGGAGCACAGAACTCATGGTGGAGTCATTGTGGTGGTCGCTGGGCAACTCAATCAACGACACCAATAACCTTAAAAAGTCCCACACACCCGGCAGTCCACTGTTTCTTGGCGTGAGTCTGGTCAAGCTGAGTAGCTATGGCAATGTGACAAAGCTCGAGGTGTCCATTCATACACTACGCACAGAGTATAGTGTTACACTGGCGGAGTTTGTCACCAAATCAATGAGATGTGTAAAGCAGTATGGCACAATGGACATGAACAAGAAGCCCAAAGACGCTGTTAAAACGCAGTCATCTGATGCCAACTCAGGATTACTCGTCTCGACGAAGATCAAGGACATCAGCGCGTTCTTCATCAACCACCACGACGCATGGTTGCTGGTGAGTTTGACAGAGATCACGTTGACCCGCTCGCACCAAGTGTCTAACTTCCGCCTGGAGGAGTTCCAAATGGCAATCATGCGATCAATGCGTTCCTCATCATTGTCCCTCAATGACTTCACCGACATCTTTGCAAATGTTAAGATAATTCGCATGGAATACGAAAAGTACAGCAATGCCAGACCAAAGATTTCCGTCTACATCCCAGGCGACAGCGAGGCCACCTGGAACTCTAACCTACACATGCATGTGGTGACTCTGCTGCGCGATATCAAGGAACTCAAAACTGAGTTGAACCTCTCACGACCTTCAACTCCATCAAAGGAATCACTACCACCACCACCGGCTGATCCAAAGAATCGCATGATTCTGGAGATATCCGCCGAGAGAAGCACTCTCTTTGAAATTAAAATCTCTGAACGTCACACAATGCAGTGGTTCCTCGAGAATCTGTTTGTCAGCCGCAAGGAAGGCAACTTCATATCGGCCGAGAATATCTTCATCAAGATCGATGATCAGCACATTTTTACGGTCAAAGATGTGGACATACACTCGTTGCCAAAGCTGGACATGTTGACGCACGAGAGGGCCAACTGTGAAGGATTCGCGTCGGCCACTAACAAGGTGTGGGTGACAACAATTGGGGTGTTTAAGGTAAGAGATTGGAGGACTAGATTTCAAGGCGATAATGGGTGATTTTGCTTTCAGGCTATCTTCCCCTATGACCATGACTTTTATGACGCGGTCCAGAACGAGTTCGTCTCGCTGTTCAAGTGGCTCAAATTCGTGCACAACGTGAAGAAGAAACCGTTTACCGCCACGTCGCCGTTGCCAAGTGATTTGGTCATACAGGTTAGTTTATGTGTCCACTTGATCTTGTCTCATCATCGTGTCTCCCTTTCCTAGATCAAAGAGTTCCTAGTCGAAATCAGCGACGATCCATTCGAGGTGAAACTGCGCGACAACTACGTGCTTCTAGTCGACGAGTTCCTGGAAAGTTTGAAGCGTAAAAAGCTGTTCGAGCAAAAGATCGCTGAGCGATGTTCTGAGCGGCTGCTAGTGCCCGCTGGCACCATCGAAAGCCTCTATGCCAACCTGATCAAGAAGAACTCGGAAATCTACATCCAGAGGTCGAAGAAAATCGGCGAGAGTGGTCCAGTTAGAACGCGTCTTCTAGCGTGGATCATGACCGATGTGGAGATCATGGCGATGGCGGATACCTCGATCCATGGCACTGAGAATGTTACGCGAATTATGAGGGAGATCGATGCGGATAGTCCCTGGCCCGAGGAGGGGTTGGGCTTCGTCACATTATGGTGTCGTAATGTAAACGTCAGTTGCACCGAGTGGAAATTCATGCTCAGGTGAGTGACCCGCAATTGTTTGTAACCTCAATCTGATTTGAATCATCTTTAGGGACTTCCCCCAGCCAATGTTCTATGTGAAAGCTATGCGTCTGTTTGGCACACTTTGTGGAGCCGAACAAATGGCCCCGAAGCGTGCCAAACGTGACGTTATCATCGAAGTTGGTCAGCCCTTCGGTAACGACACCATTCAGCGGGGAATGACGGCATTGAAGTTCTACCACGACTTTGACTGCGAGCTGGATTTCTGTAGCTATGCGTTTGGCCCATGCTGGGAACCAGTGATGGCGCAGTGCAATTTGAGCTTCGAGAAGATCTCCGCGCCGTCAAAGGATCCCAGTCCAGTGCTTCCATTTTGGGACAAATTGCGGTTGTTGTTGCATGGTCGTCTGACTATGATCGTGAAGCAGTTTACCGTGTTGTTGCACGCGTCATTGGACCCGTATAATACCACCGAGGAGATGGAGCTTACGTGGAACAACTGCGGCATTGTGTGGACTAATGCACGAATCATGTTCAAGGGGGAGTTGAATGTAAGCTTGAAAAATTCTCAAGAGTTCTGACTAACACGATCTATTTTCACAGATAACAGTACGTACAGCCTCGCGGTACGACGATTGTCGATTGCTTCACTTTCCCAACCTCAAGCTGACATTCAAGCTAAACTGGATATGCCTGGCCAATCCCAATGACCACCATGCAGTGATTCCCTGTGCACCGGACAAACTGCCGGAATACTCAAGCAATCAGGTGCATGACTCGTTTCGGGCTTTCCGATCGCAGAACCTCAACATTTGGATCTCTTTCGAGAGTAAGCAGAACGTGGCTGATGATCCCGAGGCGGATATTCCCAGTCTAGTGCTGTATGGTAGCACCTTGCGTTGGTTCGAAAGTCTTAAGTTGATCTTGTCAGGGGTGACGCGACCAACACGCCGCGGGCCGGTTTTCAATAACGTTCGGCCGAGGAAGAAGCAATTAAGCCGACACTATAAGCGTGCCAATCTGCAAATGGGCATCCATCGCTTCCAAGTGCTTTATTGGATGTCCCATGCCCTGCATAAGGGTTTTCAGTTGAACGGTGGAAGGGTTTCGTTTAGCTCTGAGCATTGCCTGACACTTTGCCCGATTGCCGATGGATTGATTCACAGGCCGAGGGCTGATTGGTCAACGGTGTACATGAACTGTGAGCTGAACGACGCTGAGATCTGGCTAAAGAGCATCCTCACAGAGAAACTCGACAGCAGTTCAGAGAACATATCGAACTCGGATGCGTTCAAGATCGTCCGCTTTTACTTCCTCAGCGTGGCTAAGGTATCATATGGCAGGGAAGCCCTTATTCCAAATGAAGATGATTCGAAGGGAAAGACGTCAACACCCACGCACAAGTTGGTTGTTTACGATTTGAAGGGTGCGTGGACAAAGAACAACCGCGACGTTGCCTTCGCTCTATTCGACTCCTTCATGAAGTCGCAAAAACTGAAAAACAATCTCTCCACAGAGGCGGTGAAGGGTTTCCGCAAAGAGGGCAACTCAAATGTCCTCAAAAATCGCCGCAGCGAGAGTGGAACCGCCACACCGGAGGTTCTTCCCATAGGAGCGGAGAATTCATCTACAGCGATAAAGAAACCTCAGTCTAGTCACGCCACGGCGATGCTGCAGCAACTGATCGCCGAAGCAGATCACAAATTCAACGTCTACAGCGACGATCAGAGTACACAAACGAGAGAACTGCAGCTGCAGGGACTGCAAGCGTGCAATTCTCTAGACGTTATCCACGAAAATTGGTCCATATCGCTGGTAAACTCGCAGGTCCTTCTCAAGGGCTGCGAGACATCCGGGTATGTGATTATCAGTGCGGCCAAGGCGGAGATATTACAGCGAGTTCATCGACCCGTGTGGCGGGATCGCTCACTGGTCTCAAAGACGACGTGGAAGGGATTGCTCGAGTGCATGCAGTACTATGCCACCGTCAGCGCTGGAGAGCATGATTCGCTTTTGGAAAAGGAGATCATGTGGCTGACTGTGGACAATATCCAAGAGAAGGACAAGGATGCTACGGTCATCAATGATTTGCCCGATATTCCCCACCTAGTTGGCAGCGGCCGAAGTGTTGGTGGGGTTGTTTCGGAGACCGTTGGAGCATCAGCTGTTTCGGATGCAGGCGAAACACAGCCAGTCCAACTGCAGCGCATTGTATCGCGGTGTAAGTGTGAATTCTTCTATGTCAGCTACGGCGATACCGTAGATCCAAGTACTATTACTGAAGTTCCACCACCTCCGTCGGAGGAAACCCTCAGTCCTTGGGAAAAACAAGATGACCCCGTTGATGCATTCACCCTCATGCATCACGATTTAGACGTCTGCACCAATTCTCTGCAGTACGCAATGATTCTGGACATTGTCAACAATCTGTTGCTATTCGTGGAGCCGCAGAGGAAGCAAGCCTTGGAGAAGCTAGCCCGTATGCGCTTCCAACTGCAGTTATACTCCAGTGAAGATCAAAAGCGCCCAATACAGCATTTGCAGACGCAGATTCGTTCGCTTCTGATGAAAATCCGCTCACTCGAGAAGGACATACATTTGATTGGCAAAGCTCGTGCTGAGGAAGGAGACTCCCGTGAACTACGCCACGAATTCGAGCACGTCCAAATGACCATCCGCGAGAGCAAAGAAGAACTAAACAACCTTAGCGAAGAGCTCGACATGATGCTGCTGTGCTACAAGGAAACCCAGCTCTCCACGATGAGCAAGATCACAAACGTTCGAGCAAACAAATCGCTTACCATAGTACGCGCCAACGAGATCTGCTTTAAGCGCGCTCAATGGCGTCTCACAGAAACCGACGGACAAATCGGTATCGCCGATCTCGTACTCAGCGGGTTTTTGTACACAAAGAAGTCAAAGAGTGATGACTCCGTCGAACATCTACTCGAACTAGGCAACATTCGCATGAACAACCTCATCCCGCGAGAGATCTACAAGGAGGTCATCTGTCCAACGGAAATTCAAAAAGACATGCCCGTCGACACGCACAAACGAGTTCTGCGTCTATTCTGCAGGGAAAAACCTCCCGTCGGTGGGATTTCCGTGAAGGAGCACTTCGAGATTAACGTTGCACCCATCACCATAGCCATCACAAAGAAATTCTACAGCACAATGTTGAAATTCTGCTTCCCCGATCGAGACGCATCCGAGACCGAGGCAGTCGATGATATCGAAGAGAACTCCTCGGGCAGTTCATCGTCCTCGCAGAAATCCTCGAAAAAGCCAGCCAAATCGAAGAAGAGCTCCAAAGACTCGGAGTTTTATGTGAAAATCGAAAAAGACGACGTGGAAAAGATGAAGGAGCGAGCGGAGAAGAACAAACTCTTCATCTACATTAAAATCCCCGAGGTACCTGTCCGTGTTAGCTATAAGGGAAACAAGGAGAAGAATTTGGAGGACATCACCGACTTCTCACTGGTTATTCCCACACTGGAATACCACAATGTCACATGGACCTGGTTGGATTTGCTGTTGGCAATGAAATCGGTAAGCAGGCGTGTAATACTCTCGCAGGCGATCAAGCAAAAGTTGCAAATCCATCGGCGTCAGCCGTTGTCATCGGCCGGTGAGAGAGCGTCACCCCAAGAGGAGGACAAGGCAAAGATGCTGTTCGGGAATCGTTTAGCGGTGAGTAGCAACTTTATTTCTCGAGATTTGTTGTTTCATTTGTTCCCTCTTCTAGAATGAGAACCGCAGTCAAAGAAAGGGAGTTTTCAAGTTCACCGCGAATAATCCCAAGTAGTCGACGGATTTGCTTTTTTGTTTGCATGCCAGTGATAGGAAGCTTTTAGGCATTTTATAGTCATGAATGGAGGGGTGCACAGTCCCCTTCAACCCCGGTTCCAGCAAGTATTAGTAGCGAATTTCTTTAAAAAAATGATTAGTAAGCCAGTTAATTTGTAGACAAGATAACTTGTGACATAACGCGTAACGTTAACGTAATAAATGTAATTTATTTTCCATACAACTCTGAATGTGCAGATGTGAGTGTTTTCTTTTGTTTACCAATATGGGATGGCGGGGGGTTTGGAGAGAGTTTTCGTGAAACTTCCCATGAAAGGAGGTGTTGCCTGTAGGAAATACTCTCGAAGCCGAATAGGCAGGCTTTCGCTATGGATACTGTTTTGCCCCCATCAACACCCAGTCGGTGATCGTCGAAAAAATGCCGAATATTGATCGTTTCTTCAGACGCTATCAGTAGCATGAGCAATATTCCTGGACATACCTTACGCTTGAAATTCTTCGGAATATCTTCGATAATATTTGTAGTGACAGGGTATAAGGGCGACTTCCCAGGTAGATATCCGACGCAGGAAAGGAAGACCTCGTCTTTATTGGCGCGCACAAGTAGAAACAGACAGCAGCTAACTTCAAGTGCACAACTGGAGGCAGTTACCGGGCTATTTGGAGAGACATGTTGGTTGAGGTCCATTTTTATTCCGGACTCTAGCGCAACTTAAATTAATTCATACCCTGCTCAGGGGGCATATCCCTCCTGTTAAGTTTTAAAGCTAATCATGCTCGTAATCTCATAATCAAGGCTCTTGTACACTAGTAGTTGGTAGTAGATGAAAATCATTCTTTTGAACGCATTTTTACTAGGACTACTGCCGCTCCAATTCCCAGAGGGGTTTGGCCTCTACTGGGCGCGTCCTCGGGTGGTGGATAGACTAAGCCGCAAAATGCTTAGTATCCTGTCATTCGATACTAGAACGATATGCATCGAATGGTGTTATAACAGGTTATCTGTGAAGGCCCATCCTGAACCAAACCAAGTCGGCTTCATGAAGGTCCGGGTCCGTATGGTAAATGGCGCTTAATTTGCTATGAGATTAGAGAACTTAATGTCCGATAAGCAATTGTAGTCATTGTAGTTGCTGGTGTTGCTGCTGACCTCTTACCGCGGTAACTTCTGAGATTCTGGACTGGGTTTAGCGACCCATAAAGAAGATCATGCGGAGCCTGGCCAGAGGCTATAGTCTGATACCACTGGAATCAGAAGCCCTAAGACATTTAATCTGAAACGAGCATAAAGGTTTTCTTTCTGGATGGTACTTAAATATTCGTGACTACTTTTGGCTGGACAAGATACTCGCTTACTCAAGACTTTTACTACTGCTGGGGTCATCATTCAGCGATCATTAAGGCGCTAACATGTCTGAAAATCAATCACAATGAATAATTTGCTATTAAACAGCCTGATTATCAACACAAAACTGGTTGATGCCTCGGCCAGAAGACATGTCAGTAGAGGGACCCCACAAGGTGGAGTCCTATCCCCTCTTCTCTGGAACTCAGTGGTAAACGAGCTGTCACGTGATTGCCTACGCGCATAACGTTGCTATTGCAGTTTTTGGGAAGCACTTGAATAAACTCAAGGAACTTCTCCAACGCATACCTATAGGGATTCCAAATACTGACCCAGGGTGTTGGAAAAGAGTTGGTGGCGGAGGAGCCCTCAATGGGTCAACGGCAGCGCTCATATCCAAAAAGGGGCTACTGACATCGGTATTTTTCCGGCCCGCTGTCCTAGGGTCAAAACAAGGGCCTGGTAGTGATTTTTGTTAACTACCCATCCACGGAAAAATGATTATTTTACGTAGCAACCAAAAGCCTCGGAAAGGACTGACATTACTGTTGACGACCCTGGTAAACGAAAAAATTACAACGGCGTTCGTATCTGCACTTGGAATCTGAGAACATTAAACAGGAGAGGTGCAGGCGAACAACTAGCGGAAGCGCTTAACTGCTACAAAGCAGACATTACTGCCATCCAGGAAATACGATGGGATGGGCCGGGCAAAAAGAGGATGAAAAACTGTGACATCTACTACGGACCGTGTTATAGTGAGCAGAAACAGCGACTATTCGGATGCGGATTTGTTATAAGTGCCAGACTTAGGCAAGACGTCTTATGTTTCCAACCGAACGAACGCATTGTGACGATTCGCATCGAGGTAAAATTCGCCAACATAAGCCTTATATGCGCCACGACTGAGTAAAGAGATGATATAGGGAATGATTTATTCTACGAGCTCCTTGACAAAACCTATGAGCGACTACCAAAGTACGATGTTAAAATCGTGCTGGGAGATTTTAACGCAAAGGTAGGAAGAGAAGACATCTTTAGCAGTACTGTCGGAAGATATAGCCTACACGACAACGCGTCTGGTAACGGACTTAGGCTAATTGACTTCGCTACGGAACAAAATGCCACTATAGCCAGCACACGGTTTCCTCACCTCGATATCCATAAGGGACATGGCGGTCTCCAGATCAACGAACATGGGCAAGAGGCACGCATCCGGTATTTTGGATGTCCGAACATTCCGAGGGGCTAACATCGACTCGGACCACTACCTTGTTGTAGCCAAGGTAAGGATGCGGATATCCAACACGTCACAACAAACTAGAAACACTGTGAAAAAATTTAATGTCGAAAGACTGCAATCGCCAGAGAACGCCAAGACCTTCGCGCACCGCGTATCCCTTAACCTCTCGATTCACACCATACCACCAGCATCTAATGTCGAAGAACAATGGCAACGATGCCAAAAAGCTATTAGATCAGCCGCAACTGATGTGCTAGGTTTCTCCCGACCACCAGCAAGAAACCGCTGGTTTGATGAGGAATGCCGACAGATTCCAAGAACGAGGCCTACAAGGCTAAGCTGCAGGTGAAGACGAGAGCTGCCATTGAGCTCTATAGGCAAAGAAGAAGGGAAGAACATCGGAAGAAAAGCGCGCGATCGAGGATATAGTGAGGTGCCACTCAAGGAACGATGTTCGCAAGTTTTACCAAAGTGTAAAACGTCAAAGCCAAGGCTCGAACAGAATCCTTTCGAGATGAACAAGGAAATATCGTGGTTGAAACACAGTCGATGCTGAGGATATGGAAGAACCACATCTGCAGACTGTTAAACGGCGATGACAAACGACATTCCGCTGTCAGGCAGAACGAACCATTTAATATTGGCAACGACAGCGAAAACTGCCAACCATCCGACCACAGTGAAGTGAGGATAGCAATATCTAAACGCAAGCTTAACAGGGCTGCCGGAATTGACTTGATAAGTAACATCCACCCAACTCATAAGCCAAATCTGGTCGGATGAAAGCATGTTTCAGGAATGGAAGAATGGAAAAGGAGACTCTCTGAACTGCGCCAACTACAGATGCATAAGTCTACTCAACATCGCTTACAAGATCCTATCTGCCGTAATATGTGAACGCTTGAAACCGTTTACCAACAACCTGATCGGCCCTTATCAGCGTGGTTTTAGGCCAGGAAAGTCCACAGCCGATCAAATTTTCACACTTCGGCAGATCCTGGAAAATACCCAAGAAGTCCAAATCGATACCCACCTCCTATTTATCGATTTCAAAGCCGCATACGACAGCATTTATTGAGACGAACTATACAGAGCCATGTCTAGTTTTGGTATACCGCCCAAACTCGTCCGTTTGTGCAGGACGACGATGGAGAATTCTCGCTGCTCCATCAGGGTCGGAAACGACATCACCGACACATTCGATACCAAAAAAGGATTTAGGCAAGGCGATGCGCTGTCATGTGACTTTTTCAATTTGATTCTTGAGAGGATTGTGCAAAACTCCCGAGCCAACACCAGAGGCACAATCTTCCATAAATCCGTGCAACTGCTAGGATACGCCGACGATATTGACATCATTAATAGGAGTCAACGTGATGTCATAGCCACGTATGCTAGTATAGAGAAGGAAGCTGCAAAAATGGGTTTGGCAGTAAATGTCAACACGAAAGGACATACAACATCGACGAATTGGACAGAACGTCACCATTGACAGATATTACGGGACTTTGTCTACATCGGCTCCGCTATTAACTCTGACAACGACATCTCGTCAGAAATTAAACGAAAAATTACTCTTGCGCTGTTTCTTCGGGCTAAGTAGTAAAGCCCTCACTCGAACTACTAAGGGGATCCTATATAAGACCCTGATCATCCCAGTCCTGCTCTACGGCGCTGAAGCATGGGCCGTAACAAAAGCAGATAAAGAAATCCTTGGTCGATTTGAGAGGAAAATTCTTCGGAAAATCTTCGGTCCCGTTTGCGTTGACGGGCTATGGAGACGAGGATTCAACCAAGAACTATACGAGCTGTACAGCGACATGCCCTAAGTCCTAGATGGTTAGAAAATGTAGAACGTATGGACACCAGTACTCAACAGTGCCGTTTTGACCAAGGTTTTGGGTCGACAATGCTTAGTTTACTGATAATATAACGATTATCCTGTCGTCTTTAACAACAAGGACAACAGGTTTCGTATGCTCACCGATTCCAGTAAAGCTATTCAATGGAACCACGGCATTGACGACGTCGATTGCATTTCCCAGTAGCTGACCGGATTTGTTAGAGAAAGTTCATTCCATGCCGTTCAACCTGTTTCATCACAAGAAATCGCTTTATAACTCATCTGCTTGTCAAAATCCAGTTCATGTTGGAAAAGTTCGCCTCCACACTGAACGCTCCATCGCATCTTCGCAATCATACATAAGTGAGCATAAAATTATTTTCTCTAGACTTTACTTTATTTTCTTAAAACCAACAAGTTGTTCCTTGGGAACTAAATAGATTGTAGCCTGCAGCCTCATTAAGGGAACGATCGTTTGGCATCATGTCCAGGATATTTCTGTCGATACTTGAGGCCAGTGACCAACGTTGAACTCTTGGGGAACGCCGTTTGTCCATTAAACTTGGTGTCGGTTTCCGGATTAAATCGCACGTATTCATATTGAATGTGAAGATTTGGTGGTAGGTCGGCTGTCTTCAATGCATCGTAAGGTGTTGTTGTATCAATCGAGGTCTTGTAGAACTGGATCACATCAGCTGGAGATTAAATGGTTAAACAGATCTTCAATATTATGAGAGTTTTACTTACCAACAGTATTGACCTCATGCACCTGTGAATTGGGAACTCCATGGTTGAAATCTTTAAAGCACGCTTCAAGCAATTTAAACTTCTCTTCCAAGTTGGTCAGTTTGTGATCAGCCTTGGTGGAAATGTTGAGACTGGAGCAGATTGCTTGGATTTTTGCAGCTGCATCATTTGCTGAAGTGTAGGGTTTAATTGGGCGGAGAAAACTGAAATTGGAAAAGAAATATTTGTTTGAACACTTTAATGGTTCGATGTTTTTGAAGACTCATGTTACGTGAGATACTTAAAGCGGATTGTGGTTCGGTTTGAACTAATGTCTGGCTTGGCAATTCATACTTTTTATGTCGAGGTGTTATGGTTTGACTTGACCACTAAGTGCAACCCAACTGAGCTTCGACGTTGTGTTTTATGTGATTTCAACATCGGTAATCTCTAGACGTGCCAGATAAGTCACCCATTTCGATGATCATTACCACCAACGATACATGAACTGATATTTTTAAAGTGTAGTATAGCCGGGTGCATCTTTCAAAATCTATGTTTTCAAATGCGCCGAATGTCATCTTCTTGGAACCACTTGCTACTTAAGTCAAGTCCATTCAATTCTTGTCAAAAATAGTCTTTTCAAATGGCACGATAGTAAGCTCCATTCATCGTAACATGACGATCATTTTCATCGATAAGAAATCCACACCGCGCGATCACCTTTTTTGGATTCAATAGAATGGTACAACTACTACAGATATGGCTTTGGGTATTGTTGGGTTTTTGCCATGAGTGTCGATGACGTAGATGCACAGAACGAGAAAAAAATCAAAACCCAAAGGCAATATCCGTTTATTTGTATCATCATTCAATAGAATTTCTCGAAGCACATGGGTCCAGTTGCTGACCTAGACCTCGCTTAAGCCAAAAATGAGCTCCATCGCTAAAGATGATTTTTAATGAAATTCTGAGTTCGCTTCAAACTTTTGCATATTCCAATCGGAGTAGTTTTGAGGTTTCAAATGATGAAATGGCTTCAGTTCTTGAAGCCAAGATCTTTACGCAAAAATCGGCACAATGTGCACGGAATGGCGTGGAATCGACTGCGATATTTTTGACACTCCGACCGGTTCGTTGGATCACATGAACAGGGACATTCAATAGTGAGTATGTTGACTCGAATTTATCCACTAAAGCACGCTCAGTCGGTTTGGTAAAAAGATTATTATGAACGAACTTTTGAGTAAGCTTTCTCAAATTTGATCCATAAAAAAGGAGACCATCTGAACCGAGCTAACTACAGAGAGATACTTCTCCTTATAATATCGCATCTGTCGAGACTTGCGAACGCAGGAAATCTTCCACCAATAACCTGATCCATCCTTATCAGTGTTGTTATAGGTCTGGAAAGTCCACAACTGATCAAATCTTCACACTTCAGCAGATCCTGGGAAAACCCTGGCGAAAATGTCATCAAGCCATACGATAGGCCGCAGCTCATGTACTAGGATTCTCCCGCACATAAGGAAGAAATCCTTGGTTTTACGAAGAATGCCGACCGATGCTTGCAGGAAAATAACGAGGCCTACAAGGCAAAGATGCAGGTAAAGACGAGAGCCGACATTGGGCTTCATAGGAAAAGAAAGAGGGAAGAACTCCGATTTTCAGATATAAGAAAAAAGTTATAGAAAAGGAACTACCGAAGATATAGAAAGGTGACACTCCAGGTACGATGTTCGCAAGTTTTACCAAAGTGCAAAGCCTCAAAGCCAAGGATATAAGGCTCAAACAGAATCCTGACGAGATGAACAAGTAGTTGAGACAGAGTCGATGCTGAGGATATGGAAGATGACGAACAACATTCCGCTGTCAGGCCGTACGAACCATTCAATATTGGCGCCGACAGCGAAATCTACCAACCACCCGACCTAAGTGAAGTGAAGAGTCTCTGCCTGAGACACTACAGCTTTCCATCCTCTACGATCCCGGGCTTCCAGTTGTCTAGACCAAGCGCTCTGGCATCCACGGTCTTTGAAAGGGAGGTTCGGTCTTCCTTGCCTTCTCAAACCTGTGGGCTCCTGGAGCATTATGGCCCATTCGCTTGATGTGGCCGAGTCAATGTAGTCGACGTGTTTTGCCCTATTGGACTACATCTACATCTTGGTACAGCTCATAGAGTTCGCGGTTGTATCTTCTTCTCCATTCGCCCTCCTCGCGCACAGGACCAAAAATCCGCCGAAGTATCTTTCTTTCGAAGGAGCCCAGTATCAGCTCTCCCTTCTTACTTATCGTCCAGCACTCGGCACCATAAAGCAGAACTGGCAGGATAAGGGTTTTGTAGAGCACACATTTCGTCCTTCGAGTTAGGAGTTTTGAACCCAGTTGTAGCAACTAGGTTGCCATTGGTGGAGTCTATGTTTACTCCGATGTAGGTGAACTCCTTTACTACCTCGAAATTGCTGCTATCAATAGTGACGTTTTGTCCTAGGCGGTGGACAGACGCTTTTTTGTTTGTTGATAGCATGTACTAAGGCATGTCCTCATTTATTTCAAGGCCAACGGATTTCGCCTGTTATTCAAGCGCCGTGAACGCTTTTATCACGGCACGCTGGGAGCAAACGATGATTCCGATATCTTCCGCATAGCCCAGAAGCTGGACAGCCATAGCTATAATCAAGGCTGCCGTAATTGACGGCCTTCCCGCCGAGCTTTATAAAGCCCCCAACTCTTAAGCCAAATCTGGACGGATGAAAATATGTCAACAAAATGGAACCTCAGTATCGTTTGCACGATCCACAAAAAGGAGAACCTCTTAACTGTGCCAACTACAGAGCCTATGTCTACTCAACATCGCCTACTAGATCCTATCTGCAGCAATATGTAAACTCCTGAAACCGTTTACAGTCTGCCTTTAGATCGGGAATAAACTGAAATAATTGATCGGACTTACCGAGATGTCACATACACGTTTGTTAGTATAGAGATGGAAGCCCCGAAAAGGGCTTTTAGAAATACTGAGGATAAGACCAAGTATATGCTGTCAACATGAAAAGACACACAACATCGAAGAATTTGACAAAATTTCACAATCGACAGCTATAACTTTGATGGGTTTTGTCTACCACGGCTCCGCTACTAACTAAAAACAACATCTCGTGCGAATTCAAACGCCCAGCCACTGTTTCTTTTGGCTAAGGCTACTAAGAAGCCCTCACTTGAAACAAACATCTAAAGAGATTCTATATGAGACCCTGTTCAACGCAGTCCTGCTCTATGCTGCCGAAGCATGGACAGTATCAAAAGCGGACGAAGCAACCCTTGGTCACTTTGAGCGAAAAATTTATCAAAAATTCTTCGGTCCAGTTTGCGTTGACGGACTATGGAGGCAAAAAAAATGGCTTGAATAAGCTAAATATACAAATTAATCAATTAAAAACTATACGAGCTATACAGCGACATAGGCCTGGTCAAAAAACTTCGCATTGGGCTTTTAAAACAGCTAGGACACTTAGAAAGAATGGACACTACTTCTATTACCATCCAGAAACCGACTTCTACCAACTTTAAGTGCGCTACTGGAAGCAGTAAGGTAAGGACCGAGTTAATTGGAGAGGCATAGTTTGGCATAGTCGCCAATAGTTTGATGTTGTTGTTGCTTTGTATCGAAAAATAAAAAGTTGACGGAAGAGGATGGTATTCCAAACGTCGTATTAAGATATTTGAAAGTAGAAGCCGTCAATATTGTCACCACCCTGTTTAACAATGCATATTATCCGGATCATTGGAAAACTGCGGTGGTACATTCTATCCCTAAAATGGACAGGGACAAAATAAACCCTGCAAATCTTTGGTCAATAAGCCATCTGCCGAATGTAAGCAAGCTATTCGAAACAATTGTTAACAGAGCTCTATTTCAGTGGGTTGTGGAAGACAAAATCATTCCAGAAAATCTATTTGGAATTCGGGCGAGGCATGAATCTACACTTTATGCCGGTTCGAAACTGGTTTCTGGCAATGTACGATCGCCTGTCTTCTTGCCTTCGAGAAGGCTTTCGACACCGCATGGTTAGATGGACTTTTATACAAGCTAACTAGACTGGGTAAGCGTAAATCCATTCTCTAATGAAATGCTTATGGGAAAGCAATTGTTGTCAAACTTAAACGTTAGCAACGTAACTTTAAATAAAGTTTTTAAAATTAAGAACGGTTTACAACAGGGTGCGGTGATCTCCCCAATATTGCATATTAATTAGACAAGTGATCTTGTAGGTTCCCTCAAACACGCTATAAAGTACGCAGATGATATTGTGGCGTGCAGATCCGGCCTCACAATCGAGGCTATAACACAATTTTACAGCCTGACATAGATCACTTTAAGAGATATTGCGATGATTAGAAATGGAAGATCAATTGCCGAAACAGCGCAACAGAACTCCATTGCTTAGGTCTTCTAGCGATACCAAGAACAAGTGGGAAAAATTGGCAATAATTGGACTACCGTTAGCGGTGAGAAGTGAAGTTAATCATCTTGACATCTTTCTTGACCAGTTACTATATTTTAACACAAATGTAGAACTTATCTGACTAGGGCCTAAGGGGCTTGCGCTATGACAAGGTGACTGTTTCAGAGCAGTCAACTTGACTCAAGAGTAAAAGTTTTATGCTACATGGGCACATGGCTCTTATAAAGTCACTTATCGCGATTCTTAAATTGCTTAAGGAACCCTGAACATATCGCTGCGTTTCTAGCGACATGGTATATGTGATCGTTCGCATGGGGATCATCACACGCGCAAATACCTCTTCATTAACGGCAGTAGATTTTGATTAGGCTCTGATAATGGAAGACAACATTGTTTTTTGAAAGCATTTAACGCTTTCCTTCGTTTAAAATCCAAGGTCAAAGTAGAGAGACGTAAATCTCAATATGAAAACGAATATGAGACGCTAAGGATACTTACATCAGCGAAGCAATAATTCGGATTAGACGTTACAGACAGAAAATTATTTAAAAAATTAATAGGACTTATTTTCAGAGTTGAAATCGTCACCAACAACTGAGATATCGTGGCTTCACGCATTTTCGAACAAAGTGAAAAAATCTTAATTTCAATACCATGGAGTAATGATTGTTTTTACTTTTCGGTTATTAAATCACCAGTGAACCTGTAACTGCAAAAACCTTACTGCCCGACATTGAAAGTTTTCGTGTTTCGAGATATTTCATAAGCGGGTGATTCTTCAGCGTTTCCAAGATTTTGGAAAGAGAGGACGTAAGTTCAATTGGTTGGTAATACATTTGAAACACTGGTTATATAACATATAAATACCATGGGATTGATACCATTGTATTGACAATACCGTGGTGACACACGCTTCATGTAGTATGAGTTCAGAAATGGCAATTGAAAAATTTAGTTCGTAAACGTACCACTTACGAAGAATGGCGATGCGATCGGTGTAATTCTGTGTACATATATTACGGTATGCTAGTATTAGCCTTCAAAACATTTAAAAAGAGCAATAATTCTGGGGACCGTGAGTATTTCCTTCGGCTGCGAAAAGAATATGTTGTTTGCACCGATTTTTATACAAGCAATATATTTTATCTGTTGAGTCAAACATAAAGCACAACAGCCGATCGTTTTGGTGCTTTATAAACTCTAAACGAAAAGATAATGGAATTCCAACCCTTATGGAATTCAATGAGCCTGCGCACACGAGTATGCTTCAACCGTAGTCATTATGGTTACTTTCCAAACACACGGGAATATGTTCAACCGGTTGAATTTTGTGTAATATACCAAACTTTATATGTATGTGTAATTCGATTAACACCGAACTAGCCGCCGTATTTTTTTTTTTTTAATACCACAACTGTCAGAAACGCATGCATGTGTTGGTAGATTCAACCTCTTCAACCACTTAATTTTGGGTGAAAAATTGCTCTCCAACGCCTCTCAAACTGTGCTCCCTCCTCACCCGTCCCACCAACAAACATGACGTTCAACCGGTTGAAGCATACTCGTGTGCGCAGGCCCAATGGGGCTAATTCAACAGATGAAATTTCTACATGCGAGTTATTTGCAGCGTATTTTAAATCTGTCTTTGTAGAACGAAATGAATCTACCGACAATAATTATTCCGAAGTAGATCCTATTGCTGACATTGGATCAATTTATTTAACAGAAATTGACATAATAAACGGAATTAAAACCCTCGAAAGTAAATGCAGTTTTGGGGTTGATGGTATTCCCCCTTTTATAATAAAAAAAATGTACTGCATTAGTTAGTCCATTGCTTAAGGTATTCAATCTCTCTCTTAAATCGGGCATATTTCTCGATGAGTGGAAGATTGATTATATCACTCCAATTTTTAAATCTGTATCTCGAAACAAAGTAACAAATTATAGACCTATTTCAAAGATTTCAGTTATACCAAAACTTCTGAAAAAAAATAGTTGAAGACAAAATTTACTTTTACGTCCAAAATGGTATAAGTCATCTTCAACATGGGTTTGTTACTGGTAGATATACGACCACTAATCTTCATATATTTATTAATATTCATTGTTGAAGTAGCATTAATTATTGTGTCTCTTTGATTTTCGAAAAATGTTCGCTAATCAAAAGAAGCGTCTGTGTTTGTTTTGGGACTGCTTGATTTTGCTGCATAAAGCTTGAAAGGATCCGTATTTGCTCTTTATTAGCTTGAGACCTTAAAAAACGAACAAATTTATTGTAATTTGTTAACATTTTAACATTCTATGTCTACTTACATTTGTCACAATAGAAACACTTTGAATAGAATTGTATAGTGCGTACCAAATCAGTTGGCCAACGGTCGATTGCGCAGAGAGAGGATTTAAGGGAAATTTAAGATATTTTACAATAAATTTTAAGAGACCTGCGCAGTAGAATGTCCAACTGGTTTGGTTTGCACTAGTTTGCCAACGGTCAAATGCGCAGAGAGAGGATTCAAGAGCAATTTAAGATATTGTAAAATAAATTTTAAGAGACCTGCGCAGTAGATTGGCCAACTGATTTGGTACGGACTATACATATCAGCTGCTCCGAATGACAGCGTCGGGAAGGAAGTGACGTTCAAAACTCTAAGTGCTGCCAATAATCAATCAGTTTTTTGTGATCGCTTTACGCAGAGCAAAGAAGAGTTGATAATCAAAAACGACAATCAACAAAGCGACAATCAACTATCACCTTAGCCGATTCCACCCCAGCTTATTCCCAAAATGAACCAATATCAAGATGCATCACATATTTCAACGAAATGTGCAGTTCTGACGAATGCGAATTTTCAAAAAGTAGATTAGCATTTAAACATGATCTTTTCATATCTTTTTACTAACTTAACAATTTCACATCCCAAATACTAACAATCCTTCGCAAAGTCTATACTCTTAGAAAAGGTTTTTATTTTTTTTTATTTTTTCTCTATGATTATAGAGTTTTTATTAAATATATATTTTTTTTCTTCACTTTGAAGTTTTTTTTTAAGTTAAATTAATCATTTTTTCAGGATTAAACTATTTTTATTATTAAGTCAAAATAATCTGTTAATATATACGAATATGGTAGATCAAATAAATAAATAAATCAAATTAAGCCACGCAAATACCTTGCTGCTCGAGTGGTACAGTGATATTTCCTGAAACATAGGGCGTTCATCCGTATATCATAGTATTATTACCACCAGTATGACTGGAGGAACTGTGTTAGGTTTTTTTAGGAACAAACTTGACACATGGAGATTTTCATACTCGTAAAGAGTTCTGTTAAAGAAATGCTTGCGCAGTGGTTTTGTTAGCGTAGAGGACAACTTCTCCAGATCAATGATGCAACTTTCTAAACTAGCGGATTTGTGAATGTAAAGATCGAATTACATATTAGGATGATCTCATAGTGCATGGAAAACAAACTATAGGTCTGTTTCCGTACTTTGGCAGTAAAAAAAAAGTAAATTATCAAATTTCTTGGATTGTGTGTAAATTTTCTCATATTGAGACAAATTTACTGAAAAGCACGGGACGAGTTTAGGTAAACTATAGTAAAATCGTTGCCTTTAACAAATTAACGACATAAAATACCTACATGTCAAAACAAACGATCTGAAACTTTCTTACACCAACTGACAGTTTAACAGGAAATTCTGCAGTTTTTTTCCGCTCTTATTGACGAGTGGAAAAGTTTGAAAAGCACCTCAACAGGATTACCATAAGAAAACTGTGTTTAAGACGAAAATCCAAAAGCGTATTTCCAAACATTTTACTATTAGGCAATAACAAGTTGGTATGGCATTTAATGGAATAAATAATGGACTTTTAAATATATGAAATGCTGTGCGATTAAATTAACATTTTAATACAAAAAAGTAATTTTAATTTGGCGCTATTTTTCCATACGAATAGCGCCACTTTTGCGACTAGTAGAGAAAAAATGAATATTACAATGTATACCAAAATGCTAGCCTTCAGTCGTCAATTAGCCGTGTTCCGGATTTTAGTTTACAAAAGGTGAGGTGATGTGTAACCCAAAATCTTAATATATGGTAAGGTAAATTTCAAACTATGCCAACATTTATTTTGCAATTCTATTTTTCATATTTATAGATTTTTATGTATTCAGAATAATTATTCTTTATCAAAAAAGTAAAAAATAACATGAATAAACCCACAAATAATGGGTGCGTTCCGGATTTCAGTTTTACCAAGTTAACTTTTCCGGTGCACTCCCTACTCTCATTGGTTAATCGATCATTTTAGTCACATGACATTTAAGGGGAAATGACTGGCAAAACTAGTTTGACCAATTAGAACAGTACATCAACATAGTTAACTTGGTAAGACTGAAACATGGAACACGGCCATCCGCTCTATTTTACTAATTGTTGCGTACGGGAACAGCAAAATATCAAAATATGTAAAATTCAGTTAAATTAATATTGTATGGGAACAGACCTTGGCATAAATTTACTTTAGCTGTCTTTCACTTTTTTTTTATTAATCGATTCGTCTCTGCGCACTGATCATTTATATGTATTTAAAAATTGTCGCTCACATTTAGTTTAAAAGTTTCATAAAACAAAATTTCACTTTTTGGGTTATAATTCCATACAAATTAGGTCTGTTCCCGTACAAAATAATATTTACTGATTCTAATTGATTCATACTGATTTTTACTTATTGCTGTTTCCGTACGCAAAAATATGTAAAAGAGACAGCTCACGAGAGAGCAAAAAACTACCCCTCCATAAAAATCTGTAAAAAAATTTACTGCAGAAATTTCTGTTGGTAAAAATCAGTAAACTGTCAGTTGGTATCTAAAAGTGACAACTTGCTTGTTTTGACAGGTGATTTATGTCATTTGTTCTTTATAAGGCATACAAAATATATAATTTTACTGTTTTTTACTTAAACGCGTTCCCGTACTTTTTGGTAATTTTGTCTCTTTCTATGATAATTTCCCCCACTCCAAGAAATTTGAGAATTTACTAATTTTTACTGAAAAAGTACGGGAACACACCTATTGTATGTAGTTTAACACTTTTTTTTTATTTCTGCTGCGGTGTAGGTACGCAGCATTGCAATGTTGAAAAAAAACATACCAAATAAAAATATTTTAACAAAAAAAACTGTTGACTAAGACGCCTGCCTGACGACTTTACATACCCTGGGCAAAGCAACGAAGTTGCATGAGAGTGGACTGTGGAGCGTGGACATTTAAAATCCTTTGATTTTTATTTTTACATTTTTTTACCATTTTGGGGAATATCTAGTATATATGGCAATGCTGCTTACCACTCAAATTTGTATGGACTGTCAAAAGTTGGTTGATTTCCATAGGGATTTTTGTTGTTTAATAACTTTTTAAATAATTGAGAGCGACAAAAATAAAAAATTGCTAAATGTTTAGCTTAATTTAATGAGTGGAATAAAAAAAAAAGTGCAAAAAGTGATTGGCAGCTAAAGTAGGTAAATATGTTCCTAGACCTTGTTTGATTATAATATCAGATTTCAGCTGTATTCTGTTAGACCGTGATATCAGCCTAACGCCTTAACAGTACAGGAGCGGAAGTGAATTTACAAGGTGGCGCAAAAGTTGTCACCCGTCGCAAAAGCTGTCACCCGATGTTTTTTGGTTGCAAATATTTGAATTCTTCCGCAAAAAAAGTAGAAAAATTTATTCCACGATTCATGTCCTATGCGCCACCTATAATAATTGTTTCAATTTTTTTGCAAAACACTTAAAAAAATGACGGCCAAGAATCATCGGGTGACAACTTTTGCGCCACCTTGTATTCTATAGAAAATGTTGGAAGACCCTTAAGTTTTGGGCACAGATTCATCACCAAAGATAGATTTTTGCTTTCTATTGCTATATTCATCCACTTGGCCTTTAAATCAATCTAATCATGAGTCATTCAATAATTTTAAATAGTTGATCCCATTAAATCTAGAACGTGCATATTTATAAAAAAAAAACAAAACGTGCATAAACAAATAAATTTTTGCATTTAAATAATTTAGGTACTACAAAACAATCAAAACCACCCAATTGCGATTGTAAAGCTAATTGCTCATTATCTATTTAAAGCGTAACAATGACGCAAAAAGTGTTTGTCATTTAGAAATCTGAATACAAAATACAACCTTCCTTAAGTTTTCGAATATAAAATGTTCGATGTTCGATGTTCGAAACTACGATCAGCGCAAACAAAATCGATACAAACGCAGTGACTTTAATTTAAGAGAAAATCTCTTAACATTTAGAGAAAATTTCCCTTCCATAAGGGGAAATAAAGTCACTTAACACACACATAAATCATCGCTACAGTTTAGTGTAGGTGTTTCTCCCCTTACGTAGCATTTATCACCGATTTTCTTTTATCGATGAAATTCCTATATTCACCACCCTCTCGGTTTTTTTTTACATTCCTATTCATATTCAAAACAATAAAAACCGAAAGGGTATAAATTCTGTTTCCCCAATTTCCCCATATATACACACCCTTTAGAGGCCAATGATTTTCCCACCGAATCAATACGGGCACTAACAGCAGGTCTAGGTCCATACTTCTTGTTGCCGGAGGCATAGCATTTGGCCGATTGCAGGAAGATCTGTAAAGCAGAAAAGAGAAAAAAATAAAAAAAAATGTCCTTAATCACAGAGGCCGAACAAACATTTATAAAAATTCAACATTCGGTTGAAAAGTATTACACCACTACAACCAACTACAACTGTCAAATCGGCAGCTGTCAGATTTTTTTTTTTTCATTTTCTGTACTCTTTCTACCCACAACACGATGTTATATGAAAAGAAAAATATCGTGTGGGGAGAATTTGGTTTTATAATCACTGGATTCTTGAATAACACCGGCGGAGATTAATATAATATTAGTCACAATTATGTTTACTGCTATATGGCATATAATTTAAAGCCAGTTTGTATGTAAATAGCTTTTTTTTTACTTACGTTTCGTGCGAAAATGTGTTGACCCGTTTTACGTAAACTCACTTGCCCAAGCCCCGCCATCGTGAAAGAGAAACTGACGAGTAAATGAGAATGTGTGAAAAGATAAAGGGGATTTTTCAAAAGTAGATAGATTTTCGTTTGCCGGGGCATTTGTTAGAAAGGGATGACAGGTGTGGTTGGTTTGAAGGGATTTTTTTCTCGGAAACTCGTAGAAAAATACACGCAACAGTGGTGTGAGTTTTCCCCATTCCGCAAATTGGAATTTTTTTTAGAGAGAAATCGTCCCCCGTTCAAACAAATTAAGTCTGCGTTTACATGTGCGGGGGATGTACAATATTTTCAATATTATGGCATAGCGACTAAAAATGTGTTTACTTCAAATAAAATCACTGCGTGATACAAAATTTCGGGAAAATTTTGCCCTTCCCTATTAACATGCAAAAAGTGATCTCCACATATTTTTCTCGAGAATTCAAGGCAGCGGTTTGAAGATTGGAGTGCTCCTATAGCTGACATTGAAAACTTGTCTATATTTTGTGGTTATATTTTTAAAAATTTGTTATTTGAAAAGTTATGCAAGGTATTGTCAGCGCTTTGCCTCTTCAGATGCTTCGATTCCGATAATTATTTTATTTTATTAATGAAAACCGCCACTTGAATATTCATCACACAGATTTTATTTTGTATTTGAAGTTCAAAAATGTTTAAAAAAATATATGAACGACAGCATTTATGAACTTCATGAAGAAATTTGCTTTTCGAAAGTGATCTGTCATTTGTTTCATGAGCCTCAGTTGGGCAGTCTAGAATAGGTCTGTTCGTACTTTTTCAGTAAAAATTAGTAAATTCTCAAATTTCTTGGAGTGGGGGTAAATTATCTCAGAAAGAGACAAAATTACCAAAAAGTACGGGAACGCGTTTAAGTAAAAAACAGTAAAAATTATATATTTTGTATGCCTTTTAAAGAACAAATGACATAAATCACCTGTCAAAACAAGCGAGTTGTCACTTTTAGATACCAACTGACAGTTTACTGATTTTTACCTACAGAAATTTCTGCAGTAAATTTTTTTTACAGATTTTTATGGAGGGATAGTTTTTTGCTCTCTCCTGAGCTGTCTCTTTACTTATTTTTGCGTACGGGAACGGCAATAAGTATCTCTTTACTTGTTGTCAGTTTTTCTGTTTCGATTGTATTTTATTTTTATTTTTTACATATAAGATAGAAGTCTCTACGCACAGGGTTTTCATCATTTTTAAGCAAAGCGTATATGAGTTTGTACCTACAAAATGTTTTTTTTTCTTTTTTACATTTAGCAAAAAGGTTTTGTAGATGTATCTATGCTTGACTTTAGAGACAATAAACTTATAGCGTTTTCGATTGGGATACAAAAAGCACTCTTTTTATACTATAGAGCACTTTTTTTTACCCTAGATCTCTTTTTTCGTTTTCGATTAGGATACAAAAAGCACTCTTTTTTTTACTCTAGAGTACTTTTGAAGAATCTGGATTCCAAGTCAGATTTACACCAACATGCACCAACACAAAAACATTTAACATCTGATTTAAAATATCAATTTGAAGTTTGCATTTCGCAGTTTGATAATTAAAAAGTGATTTTCGGGGAAAACTATAATTAGAAATTTAAATATTTTTGGCTAATCATGTTCTAAAATTCATAAGCTTTGCTTTGACACCAACTCGCCAATGGTTGAATTTATAAAAAAGGCGCAATGAGTAAAAGAAAATTTCAAATCATGGTTTACATTGATAGCTTATAGCTATAAATGCGGCCTAAAGATAAACAATAAGCTGTCAAATGGCACACACAGAAAACCAGAGTAACCTCTTTAATAATCGATTGGGACGGGTAAAATCTGAAATCTGAGAGTAAATCTAAAAATCCCAATCGAAAACGCTATTAATAAGTGACAAACTTCCGACGCACGTGGTAAATAAACTGTCAGTATTTGTAAGAAAAATTATTTGCAACAATATCGGGAATTTAGCTCATGAATGCGGGTGCAAAACTGAGATATTGTACGTCGCAAACTTTTGAAACGCTTTTGTGATATTAATCCATTACATCTGTAAATCAAATATTATGCGTTTAACTGAGAAAAATATTGGAAATTTAATAAAAACAAACGGATACATTCCTATGATAAAAAAAACTAAAATGAAATTGAATTAAATCATTTAGGGGCGTTCATGAAATATGTTCGTCGTAAATTTACAATTCTTAATCAATCGTGGAATCACCTTCATTATGTAAAACAAAGAAGAAAAACACTCGTTTGTCACATGATCAGACAGTATTCAAGAATGTTCCTGTAGAACTTAAATTTTCTGCGAAGAGGCGACCACTAAATGTTCCAAATGAAATTACAAAATAAAACATCCAACCTACTTAGATAATTGATACTCATAATTCCAAAAAAAAGCAAAGCAATTAATAAAAGAAACATAAACATAATGCGAGTTCATAGTAGGGTAGAGTAGCCTATTCTCGAACAGTTTACAGACTTTGAATAATGAATGGTCTGTAAAAAATGCTTAGAATAATCCTAGATATATGGTTTTGATTTTATTTTAAAGAAAAATTCAAATATTCTTAAACCTCATATAGTTGATTTTATTAATTGTTACAATTTATTAACAAATCAAAAAAATATGAAAACCAACCAATTTCCCCTATTTTCGGTAAATTAACCCCCGCGGGTGTTAATGCTTTTTCTGGGGGGCTTAGTTCCATTTCGATAAGGATATAAGCTCCGTGGGGGCTATTTCCTTTTATTTTGGAATAAAGCCCAATGGGGGTTATTTCGCTGCTCCAGGTGGGTAGGTAGGAGTTGGAAAGAATTTAGCAAAAGATGTGCATTGTTCCGGTTGTCCGAGTGGATGATGACTTCAAAAAGTAGAAGCAGAAAGCAAGATCTGCATATTGAGTTCTTGGTATTTTCTTGAAATCTTACTGGAAAACCTCTATCTTTAAATTTATGCTCGAACATATTCGGACAATAAAGTATTTCTGAAATATAACACAAAACGTAAATTCTTATACAGCAGATAAGAGTAAAGTTGAAGCCCCTATTGTATCCAAATTTTCATTTTGTGGATCACAAAGGAGTTCTATCTTCATAAAATGTTACTTTAATAGGTTAACAGAATCGTCAAATCACAGACGATTATTGAGCGATTTTTTCTTAATATCAAAACTATATTTCTAGGACTATTCTAAGCATTTTTTACAGACTATTCATTATTCAATGTCTGTAAACTGTTTGAGAATAGGCGACTCTACCCTACAGTGAAACTTTTTTTAAAGAAAAACAGATCCACCACATTCATTGAAACCTATAAGCAAACTTATATTTTTGTTGACATAAGACACATTAGTATGAATGTGATGCTTAAGGTAATTAAAAAAGGAATATGTATACGTACAAGTGTGCTGTGAAAAAAAGCAGATATGGTAAATTAACGATAATATAACGACTTTTGCTAAAAGTGTTCGAGAACTGGGCATGTTCGGAAAAAGGCGACTCTACCCTATAGAAATTTTGTTTGTGGCTAGTGGGACAAGGTAGTGTATGCATTTTTAAAAAGTTAAATTGCATCTAATATTTGGAAACAGTTTAGTTTTTGTATTTGCCTCGGTAGCCATTTTTTCCATTTTACAGTTTTATAGATATTTTAATCTACATAATATATGATCATAAGCATACAGATAATTATTGATTAGGCTGCTGATTATTAATCACCGAGTTGCTACCCGCTGACTAAATTTCTCTCATAAGAACTACATAAGCGCAAATGTCACAGGTTAGCTACATGTAGTTTTGCATTTACCTGAGCATTTTATTAAATATTTAAGAAAATTAATATGTGTACGAAGTATGAGATTTGGATCCCTAAACTGTTTTTAGAAGAAAGCAAATTTCGATAACTTATTGACAACAAAATCGATAAATCACCAGTGAAAGCATATTGAAGCACCATCATGGAGTCAAAAGTAATTCGGCACTGACAAACTTCTTTTATTTTTTTTTCAAAAACTTATTCAGACTTCATGAGTTACCTCTAAATTACATATAACCTAAGTTTCTAGTTGACTCTAGGATTACTCAAAATCAACTATGCACTGAAAAACCGTGAATTGTGAATTTCACAATGAATATCACAATAGCTCAGTTCAACTCACCGATCCGACCGAGATCTTCGAAAATCCGTAAATGGAACTTGATTCCTACCTTACAATATGCTTTAAAAAAATGGTTTTGGTTTCCATTCGCTCTACATGTTCCAGCCATCTTAAGTGTCCAATTTTTTCTACGTCGGTGTACAGCTTGTAAAGTTCTTTGATTATTCTCTATCTCCACAGCCCGTCAACGCAAACAGGATTGAAGATTTTTCGCTCAAAACTACAATGGATTTATTCATCCTCCTTTAATAAGCTTCAGGGGCGGAGTGCCTTACAAATTGACGGATAAAGTTCTGCTGACAATGTTATTCCGCACTTCATCAAAAAATCTCAACTGAAGCATAATCAAAAAGGCAATGGAGTTCTGATCTAGGCGAATATTTAGGGTTATCGCAAAGAAAGGCGGATTGCAGCCCGATATTGTGCCAAAGTGCTAAGCGGCTGAAAGAGATGGTTGTCAGATGATGTAATGGTGTGTTTTCAGAGAACAAAATATTTTTAAATATGTACGAGATCTAAGCAATTCAATTGCAAATCAAACCGATTTCAAATATTTACTATTCATTATTTTAAAAACATTTTCACTGCTAAACCTAATTATACTCTCTCTGAGAATACTCCTTTCGGTGTCGACAGATTTCATGATTTAGGTATTTATTTTGATCCCAAAATCGAGATTTATAAACACATTAACGTCACTGTCAATAAATCCATGTTGGGATTTATTAAAAGATTGACAAAATATTTTAATTACCCTCTTTTTATTTAAAACTGTTTTGTCCGTCCTCATTTAGACTAAGCCCAATAAGTTTGAACAACATACCATGAGGTACATTCAACCATGACGTACGAATCGAAGCAGTTTAGCGTAACTTCATTCGATTTGCCTTAGTTATGTATAGGGTAGAGTCGCCTTTTTCCGAACATCCCCAGTTCTCGAACACTTTTAGCAAAAGTCGTTATATTATCGTTAATTTACCGTTTCTGCTTTTTGTCACAACACACTTGTACGTATACATATTCGTTTTTTAATTACCTTAAGCATCACATTCATACTAATGTATCTTATGTCAACAAAAATATAAGTTTGCTTATAGGTTTCCATGTGGTGGATCTGTTTTTCTTTAAAAAAAAAAAAGTTTCACTGTAGGGTAGAGTCGCCTATTATCGAACAGTTTACAGACATTGAATATGAATGGTCTGTAAAAAATGATTAGAATAGAAATATAGTTTTGATTTTATTTTAAAGAAAAATTCAAATAAAGTTTATTTTTTTAATTATTATAATTTATTAAGAACACTTATTTCCTAAAGCCGAACAACAGGTTTCCTCTTTTCGAACACTTTAATAATAATTATAAGTTTGTCTAAAATATTAATTTTAAATAGGTAGGAAGTCCCTGTTTAACGTCGGGAGAGGACCTATTTTAGGACCTGTACGGGCCGTTGACATTTATGCAAATGACTTCTCCAGAATTTGTGTTAATGACAAAGAAGAAATCGATTCGGTCCACTGAAAGCATCACCGTCGTATCTTCTGCTTTTGGAATCTCTGTGATTATTCATGGAGGTGAAAAAACATATTGTCCGAATATGTTCGAGCATAAATTTAAAGAAAGAGTGGCTGTTAGAGGTTTGGCAGTATGATTTCAAGAAAATATCAAGAACTCAATATGCAGATCTTGCTTTCTGCTTCTACTTTTTGAAGTCATCATCCACTCGGACAACCTGAACAATGCACATCATTTGCAAAATTCTTTCCAATTTTTAATTTTTATTTTATTAAAATTTTGTAAATTTTTTTCTGTTAGGTACTTGAAGAGTTTTTTATATAGTTATATAGTCTGTAAGTTGTAATAATAATGGTAGACTTAAACAAATAAACATAAACAAAAAAAAAAAAACAACTCCTACCTACCCACCTGGAACAGTGAAATAACCCCTGCGGAAATGAGCCCCATGGGGCTTTATTCCAAAATAAAAGGAAATAGCCCCCACGGAGCTTATTTCCTTATCGAAATGGAACTAAGCCCCCCCCCCAGAAAAAGCATTAACACCTGCAGGGGTTTGGCAATTCGTACTCAAACTTTGCATACATCCAATTTCGAGAGTTCACGCTTTGCATATATGCAATTGTGACTTTGGAGGGGCGTCCTGCCCCCCTGAAACCCCCCTGCTTGGGCTAACTGTTGGATTTGGGTTGCGTGCGAGGTTGATTGTATGTAAAGGAAACAAACCCCACGAGCAAAATGAATTAACCCCTGCGTGGGGCTATTTTTCTTTTGTTGGGAATTAAGACCTATGAGGCTTATTTCCGCAGGTGTTATTGCACTGCATCTACCTGCCTACCTATTTAAAATTAATATTTTAGACAAACTTATAGGTAAGTATGATTAAAGTGTTCGAAAAGAGGAAGCAAGTGTTCGAAAATAGGGGGAATTGGTTGGTTTTCATATTTTTTTGATTTTTAAAATAAATTGTAATAATTAATAAAATCAACTATATGAGGTTTGAGAAAATTTGAATTTTTCTTTAAAATAAAATCATATTTCAAGGACTATTCTAAGCATTTTTTACAGACCATTCATTATTCTAAGTCTGCAAACTGTTCGAGAATATGCGACACTACCCTATAAACGGAGATTCCAATTTCAACAAACTCAAAAAATTCCTTGCCATCACATATTCCAATTGATCAACTTTTCATACAAACGCCGTCCACAAAGCCAATGTCAATTTTCCTGTTTGCCAGAACGAGATACTCTCCTACTAGACAGAGCACGATGAAAGTATCCGACACATCCACAATTTCGAATCAATCGAATAACAGTTTTGGGTTCATCGCGGTTAATATACCACCGAGGTGAAAAAGAAATTTTACTAAAAATTACATTTCTATACAATAAAATTGTACAAAAACAATTTTCAACTTTTCCCATGAAAATGTTGAATAAACAATTTTTCGCAATAAAATAAATTGTCTGTTTTTTTTTTTATACATTTGGTGAATATTTTTTTGTTCCCCTATACATATATTGGGGTAAGCTCTATAAATGTGTTGGCGGCGTGTGCGTAACAAATAATAATAAAAAAAAGAGATTAATGAGTTTTAACCGACAAAGTGTGAGAGCAAGATATCTACTCAACAAGGATATGCCAAACTTATGGATTCAATTGATTTCATCAAACATCCTACAATTATCACCATTTTAAAAATAAACTCTACATAAATAACTTTCCAAAGAATTTTTGTACAAAAAAAATGATTTGCTGAAAAAAAACCCATCTACAAAGAGAGTATCGGAAAAATTTCCCTCTCTTCTCCTGTTTGTGTGCGATGCAGAAGAAACCGAACAATTTGTTGTGTGTAGAAAAGAGACAGACCAATCGTGGGGGGATATTTTTCTACACAACTTCCAACTCCCTCTGTTCGGACAGCAGTGGTGAAATAAATCCAACCAACAAAATGTACATCATGAATTCATGAATACATACGGGACAGTAGTTGTGTGTATTGGATAAATGAAAAATCTCTTCAATTGTCGCCATTTTCATCACCACAGTCGCTAACGTCGTGTCGATGTCGTTGTCCGTCGTTCGATTGAACTCTCCGCAGAGTGCAACTTTAAAAGTAAATTTCTTTTTTGTTGTTTTATTTTTTTCAAAAAAAGGGAATAATGTAATAAGAAAGTATAATTAAAAAAAAAATTATTTCATTATCGATAACTGTGCAAATTAATTCAATCATTTGAATGAAATTTCCCGTCTTGTACAGAAGAGAATATCCCCCAAAATAAAAAGTAAATTGTACAATTCTGTGTTCGCGAGTGTACATTTTTGATAAAACAAACGCATCTAAACGTCAACAAATTTTTGAAAAGAATTACAAAAAAAAAAAAACGAATTTAATTTGAACCATCAACCCACATAATTTTTTCTTTCCTTGGTTATATTTTTTCATCATTCTTTTTGTATAAGAAAGTAGAGTGTGTGTTCAAAGAAAACGGTGGTGAGGTGTATAAAGTGAAAAAAGCAAAAATAAGGTGAAAAAAGAAGCACAAGCCTGTTCTTCCCCCTCCCCCAAAATATAAAACAAATACCTAAGTGAGAAAGAAACCCAATCGAGAGGAGAATTACGAAAATAAAAAAAAATTCTGAATTTTCGGCATAAAAGTGAATGCAAAAAATTTTACAAGCATACACAAATCCACACACACACATGAACGAGTTGGGCAAAGAAGCGTGTGAAAACCGTGTAATTAGCAGTGCATTGAGTGGTGTGTGGTGAGAATGTTTTTCTTTAACATGAACTGTCATTTTGTGAATTAACATTGTGTCAAACGGATGTTGCTTTAACTTTTCATTGAATTCATAAAAATTGTGTGTTCACCTGATCGCGGACATAGTGAACAAAAAAAAAAATACTTTTTAACAATTAAAAGGAACTAAAAAAAAACTGCCCCAATACACACTTGCGACCAAAACGATAAGAATGGATACACGCACCGCTTGAGTTAGGTGGAGAAAATCATATATTTTGTGTGCGCGTAAAGCAGTCGCCCATCTCCCTCTGACGATGGAGAAAGAGGGGTAAATAAGTGTCGTTCGCTACATTTTTTTCTCCTCTCCTATCCTGTTTCTCGGTTGATAAAGTGGTGTCCGTGTAAAACCCAACACACTTATAGCTCATATTGCATATAACAAGAAAATATTCGTGTTTTGTACTCGTTCGTTCGTCGTCGTCGTGTCGTCGGCGGTATATTTATTATAACCAAAGTGTGTGCAAAAGAAGAAATCATCACCAAAAAGGTAGAAGTTCGGTTTTCAAAGAAATACAACACAAGTGGTGAATCCCCCTTCCTCGTTCTGCAATGGTGTGCATGTGTGTTTCTTCTTCTCTTGTTAAGTGAATAAAAAAAAAAAATATATAAAATTCTATTTAAATGTGTGGTGAATAATAATAATATATACCTACCCGAGTTGTTTCTTTCTCTACGCAAAGAATTGATCACACTACACAACTACCAACTAGTGTCTCACATATAAATATGTATATCTGTATTTTGTTGTTTTAAAATTGTGTTGTTTCTACTCTCCAATTGTGTATTATAAAAAAAAAATTGTATTATTTGTATTTTATATCTAAATTATACTAAATAAAGTCATAAAAAATAGAATAAATTTATATATATATGTAACAAGTGAAAATTGTGCGAAACGAAGTAAATCAATTAAAAAATAATAAATACAAAAAAAAATTCAATCGAAAAATGAAAATGAGGTGTGAAGAAATATACGAACTATGACGCATCAAAATCACCAGACTAACGGCGCAAGTTTGGAGGATTGCCATACAAACTTTTTTGCCTTGGTATGTATATACACACGAATTATGTTCAATTTTATATTTGCCTCTCTCGCTCTCCACTATTTCGCACTAATACCACAATAGATACTGCTGAAGAGCATAGCGACACGAAAACTCTCGCACACAATTTCTGTCTAACCTGAAAATTCATAGCAAAAGCCAGTCGCGATTGAGGGGAAAATAGAAAACAGTAACTAGTGGCAGTAGTATAGTCGAATAAGCAAAAAAAAAAAAAAAAAGCAATTGGAATATAAAAATTATAAAAAAAGATATTATTATGGGAATGTGGGGGTACCTACCAGAAAAACGATGATGGTGGTGAAATGGTAGCAAACATTTTCAAGACGAGCAAAAATTGTGCCTGCCACTGAATTGAATTAATGGACATAATTTATTTTTTATATATAAAAATGAATTGAATTTTGAATTGATTTGACAGGCGGCGACAATCTTTATAAATTGGCATGTAAATTAATTACACCATGTTATGGTGAATAAGTAAGTGAATGTCATTGGGGATTTATTTCTTCTCTGTCACGGCAGTGGTTGGTGATGATTTGATAGGTTTTGTGGTGGATTGAGATATTTAATTCTCCTAAAATGTTTCTATACCTACAACATTTATTTTATCAATTTAGTTTAAAAGAAGAGGTGTCCCTTCAATATTCTTTATTCATAGAAAAAATTGCAGAAAGTATTTTTTTATGAGGTATTGCCAGTTTTGAAATGTTAATGGTCATGGTATAATTAAGGATGAATTTTGCATGATTGCCATGATCTAACAGGTCCGCCATCTAACGTTTTTTTGTCAACTAGTGCTTATATCGTGATTTGTCTGATTTGACAGATAATTAGTTTTATCCTTCCGCTGAGCGAATATGGTTGTGTATACACTTGAACAACGCTGGAAAATATTCCGACATTACTTTGAAAATCATGGTAATGTTTCAGAATGTGTGCGAAAATTGCGTACGGATTTTGGAAGAAGAGAAGCACCATCAGCTCCGTATGTTCGTTATCTTGTGAAAAAAGTGAAAGAAATTGGCATCCTCATCGATAAACCAAAGCGTGAAAAGCCAAAAACAGTGCATACACCCGAGAATAATGCTGCTGTGGCAGAAAGTGTGCGTGAAGCGCCATCAACATCGTTCTCAACAATTGAACATTACGGAGACATCATTGAGACGAATTTTGCATAATTTTGGTATGACGCCATACAAAGTCCAATTGGTTCAGGAGTTGAAGCCAACTGACTATCCAATGCGTTTTTGCTTCGCTAAGTGGGCCTGCGATCGACTTAGAGAAGATGCCGATTTTGCCAAAAAAAATCATCTTTTCAGATGAAGCTCATTTTGATCTTGGCGGGTATGTAAACAAGCGAAATTGTCGCATTTGGGGCACAGAAAACCCGCACGCATACATTGAAAAGCCGATACACCGATACACCCAAAACGAGTCCCTGTTTGGTGCGGATTTTGGTCCAGAGGCATAATTCGGCCATTTTTCTTCGAAAATGAGCACGGAGTGGCCGTTACAGTCAATGGCGATCGTTATCGGGCCATGTTGAACGAATTTTTGTTCACAAAAATTGAACAGGAGGATATTGGCAACATTTTGTTTCAACAGGACGGCGCTACGTGCCACAGCCGAAGCTACACTCGATGTTTTCGCCCTGTTTTTGAAGATCGCATTATCAGCCGCAGAGCTGATGTCGTTTGGCCACCTCGGAGCTGCGATTTGACACCGTTGTACTATTATTTGTGGGGATCCGTAAAAGATAGGTGTTATACTACGTTCTCACTGAGCAAAAAAGCTCATTTCGGTAATAAATTTGCAAATACGATTAAATTTCCCATACAAAATCAAATTTCCGTAATGTGTTAATATCATCACATTTGTAGGAAATGTGGTTTCTAATATGAAAAAATACGAGGTCAAACAAACGAACAAACCTTTTTTCATTGGAATGGAACAGCTAAAATGTCAAATTGGATGGGATTCATGTGACAAAAAAGGGAGGGTTCATTGTAAAAATGTAAACATTAAAAATTTTCTCTCGAAAAATGTATTTTTTCAGTTTGCTATTTATACAACAATTGATGGTTTCTGCTATTATTTCGTCCAGAACCTCCTGGGAGTTTTTCATTTAAATTTTAGAGTGTATAACATTTGAATCTGGAACCAAAGTTTTTGCATATCTCGCTTCCTCTGTTTTCAAACGCCAGTTGTCAAACGTAATTCGAAAACTTAGTGAGAACACCTTTTTGGTGAAATTGGAAATAATCTCATTTGAACCCCAGTGAGAACGTAGTATTACGCCGACAAGCCAGAGACAATTGACGCTTTAAAGGACAATGTTCGTGAAGCCATTGGTGAAATACAGCTGCACACAATCGATAATATGCTTAAAAATTGGACCGATTGTGTAGGCTACTGCATGGCCAGCCGACGCAGCCATTTGAATTAAATTATTTTCCATCATTAACCGGAAGGATTGTACTTTCAAATAAGAAAAGAAATTTGAGAAAATATTCAGTAGTTTTTTTTATAGCATTTTCAAAAAAAAAAAGTTATTTGGCGGACCCTTTAGATTAACCCCCTTATTCATTAGATTTCACTAAAACACATCTCAACCGTTGTATTGTTATACAGTGCATAAGTATTTATACAGCCTCTATTCAGTATCGCACAATTTCTTATTCATAACATATTTCCCCATCCATAATAGTTATACAGGGTTTGTGTCAAATAAATTACCAAAAATCTCGGCAGAGTTACCAAGGGAGCCTTTTTATGGTTGCGAAACTCATGGTGACAATTTTATTTTCTACATTTTTATAACATATTGATGACTTAGACTTATGTTGACTCAATAACATCGTTTATAATGTTGAGTCTGTAGGTAAAGAAGAATTCCCATTTGAACAAATTAAAGAGTGATACACAACTGGTAAAATACAAAAATACCCTAGATGATTTTTTTCGTCTTACAATTGAACCTTTGGTAACCCTGATGCTCAGCCGTCTGTGTATACAGAGATAAAAAAAATTATATACCCTTATACACGGCGTTACCAGATTTAGCAGTTTCCTGCAATTTTAGCAGTTTTTGATCATGAAAATGACCTGCAGCAGTTTTTTTTTTTTTAGCATTTTCTTAAGTTTTAGCAGTTTTCAGCAGTTTTCAAAAAAAAAAAAAAAATTATACATGTTTTTAATTGTTTGGGCGACAGTAAACACAAATACACGATCGTCTTCAATAAAAATGATCCCAAAGAAGTAATGCAAATACGCAGAGTTAGGGTCAGAAAGCAAACAAAGTAAACACAGCTGTTTATGGGTGGTGTCGGTCGGTGTGGTGGATACCTATTGATGTAACTGCGTAGCATTTTCAAAAGGAAAGTGTGTAGATAATTATTTTATTATTTACATAGGCATTGTTTGGAAAACGACACTCAATCCAAATTGTGTATTTAATAAATGCGTATGTCACTCGGTTGCTCTAGCTGTCAGTCATCCCAGTAAGAAATTGTCAAGATCCATTGAGCAATTGGTCAAAGATGTCTAATCATACTTTTCTCAAAGAAGTAAAAGATAACGAGCATTTTTAGAATTCCAAGAGTTTTTTTTTTAACAGAAAAGCATCCTTTGCGTCACTAAGACATTAAATGGCTATCGCTACATGCTTCCGTCAACCAAATTATAAAACAACAATAAGTATCCAACAATAACTAAATTTGCAATATTTATGCTTACTGCTTGTGAAACAATATTTTCCAGGTAAATTCGTTAAAAACTAAAAACCGTAATCGCTTCAGTAACGAAAATGTTGCTTTGCATGTAAAGCAGGGGTTTCTTAAGGTGAAGGCTGTTATAACTTTGTTCCAACAAATAAAATGGTAACTTAAATAAATTCAAAGATTCTCTATAAAGATTCCGAACGATTTAATATAATCACTTTGTACATATTTAAATTTAAAAATTATCATCTTTTATAAATTATCATCTTATGTAATCACAATTGTAACTGTACATGTATTTTTTTAACTAAAAAAAAACGTATTTCTCAAGGAAAAATCGATCGCAGTTTTTTTTTTAGCATTTTTTTTACATTCTTGTCTAGCAGGTTTTGCAGTTTTTCGTCCTAGCTTTAGCAGGTTTAAAAAAAAATATCTGGTAACGCTGCTTTACAGGCACTATTCAACCATCAAAAGCGTTTAGGATGTGCAGCCTCTATTCAAGGTTGTATAAGTTTTATGAATAAGGTTTTTGCGTTTGGAGGCATTTTAAGGAGTGCATAACTTTATAATGAATTTATGAATAAGGCTGTAAGTCCTTATATTCAACCCTATCGTGGTACTCAATTGGAATAATTTCCAAAACGAAGGTCAGTTCAGATACTTGCTTTCGAAGTATCCTTTGCGGAGCAAAACAGAAAAAGCTTGCGATCGCGTTTGAACAAATCACAGATACCGCGATAGGGGTGAATATTTTCCTCTTCGTAAGAAATAGTTAAAGAACAAAAGTGCTTTAGCAAAAACTCACTTTTTTCATTGTCACTAAATTATGTTAATAATTCAGCTGTTTTAAAAAAAAATGTTGCTCTCAAATATTATAAAAATTTATAAAACAATAAAATTCATAAAATTCCTATAGGAATCAACCAACTTTTGACAGTTTACACGTAGCTGAGTGATACATAAGAAGAAAAATATTCCAATGTAGCATTTCCAGAGAAAAAAATATGCATTTCCTACATATTTCTCAAAATACCTACAAAATATTAAACATTGCGGTATATATGAATATGTGTGCGTGCTGCCCCCCTTCTTGGGCTCCCTGTTGGATTTTGTGTAGGTGCTGTTAGGTTGGGTGAATGATGTGTATGCTGCAATCGATGGAATGTCAAAACAATTTGTATGGAAATTTTTATTTTGACCATAACTTCTTAGGCCGTGTGCCAATTGCGTTAAAATTTTAGCCAGTGGATAATTTTTAACATCAGTGAAATAGAAACTTCAAAATTTTAACCTGCTCAACAGCTCGCTAAAATTTAACCAGTGGCTATTTTTTGACATTTGGTATACCGTATACCTACGTACTGAGGGAGTGAGAGTGATGGAAAGCACACCCGTGTTCACATGTGTGGGAAAATAGCACATCATTCAGATTTTAATAAAAAGCAAAGAATGTGTATTTCATATCAGAAACTGTTAACAAAGTTGCAACATAAAGTAAAATTGGGTTTTTGAAAAAGGATGATCACTGAAATAGTATGACTACATTTATTTCGGTATATTTTGTATGCGAAAATATGTTTAACTTGAAGAATGTAAAATGGATATCCTTATGGCCGATTTTTCAATTACCAGATAAGCAATCACAAAACACTTAACAGTCATATAACACAAAAATACATTCAATAGGCGTATAGCACACCCTAGGTATATAACAGTTATCTGGCGAATGAAATTATCTGCTCCTCAGTGAGCTGGGTAAACTTTAACTGACTGTTTTTGAACTGTCAACAGTGAGAAAACTAGTCTGCTAGCTCTAACATATAAGATTGTCACTATATCTCTCTCTTTTTATTTCAGTTTAGTGAAGTTAGACCCAATTGAGTTTGACAAAATTGTTCAGTTACAATCTAGGAGTTATTCAATGATTGAAAATCCAGCACCTACTTAGCTAGTAGATAAAGAATAGATATATTTATTCATTAGACAGCAAACAGACTGTTTAACTGACAATTGAAAAATTGGCCCTTCATCATAAACACAAATTGTACAACAATCATGTTTTAATGTCAATAATAAATAATTAAGGTGATTTGTATGATTTCTCTGAATTCTATTCGATATTTTTGTATTACAAGAAAATATATAGAAAGGAATTTTGTTCTAATTCTTTTGGGAAATTAATTTAAATAGTATTAAAAAAAATCCCATTTAAACCAACTGACACAGCAAAAAGCAAATTTTTGTTGAACCCAGCTGAAATGTCAAAAATTAGCCGGTGGATAAAATGTAACCCCTTTTTTAACGCAATTGGCACACGGCCTTAACAGTATGTGAGTAATAGCATTAAATTTTCTGTTATTGAAAATTTAATTTAATTTGAATTATTAAGCCATTGTCAATGATTCGCAATAAATTGCATGACAAGTGACATAATTGAACTCCACTCTGTCTCTCGAATGGTGTTTTCCATTGGTAAATCTAGATTTTGATCTGTAATTTGATCTTTTTTGTTGATTTCAGATCGATTGTTTTTTGTCTTTGTATTTTTGTATTTTCTTGCCTGTGAAGTTAAAGTCGGTGTAGCTGTCAAGTTTCCAGTCACACATGTTGTTTGTTTTTGATATAATTAATATCTCATAAAGCACTGCTACAGTTTAAATGATTAAAAAACATATTTTTAACCACTGAAATAATAATAAATCAAAACGAAATTCGCTTTTGTCGAACTGACGTCTTTCTATTATATTTGTGTGTACAAGGAGGGGTAAATCTGCCAAAAAATCCAGATCTGTAATATTGATCTGAGATAGTAAAAAATCAATTTTTTTTACCCAATGGAACAAAAGCACTGTCAGAATTAGTCTTTTGACAGATCTAGACCAAAAAACTATTTTTTTACCAATGGAAAACACCATAATTGACACTCCAAATTGATCGGCGTTGTACCTATTAAATGTTTTGTAAATTAAAAAAGAAAGGAAGAAAAATAATGCAATGCAAAATTAATAATGAATCGAAGTAAAACAGTGACATATCAGTCACCTCTGATAATTTCATGTTCTCTTGTACAAAATTATTGACACACACGAGAAATGTTAAACTTTGTCATTAATTAAATCCCAAATGTGAAATTCCAGCTTTACGGGTACCTGAAAAGAATCATTTTGATAAGGTTTGTCAAGCAAAATAGATAAAATGGTAATGTTCTGGGCTCTAGAAATTAATGAGTCGCGAAGTAGTAAATCACGAGGAGACTTAACTGATTATTTATCGCGATTTTTATTGCGTTAACCAAAGGATTGGAAGAAGAGAGTTGCTCCGCAAGTAATAAAGTTCATCAGTAAAGCGTTTTAAAAAGACATTCAATACAAATGAAAAAGATGTGTTTTGAAAAAAAAACTTACTGCTCCCTGCAGTTATAAAGGGACTCTGGATCTGTTATTTCGATTTAACAACTCATGTCTGGGCACATGTCACTTTCTACCTACCAGACAAATTAACGATGTGGTATTACAAAAACGATAATTTCATCAATTACAGCCAAAGATATTTAAATGAGATCACCTGGCAATGCCTCGCTCCTCATCCATGTAGAGCGCAAAAAAATCCTCAAATGTACATACAAAAATATTGATTCACACCACAAAGAGATTTGTGTTGTGTTGCACGACGACGATGACTACGGCCATGATGATGATGTGGTGTCGTCATTGTAGGTGTCTCTGCACGATATTTTTGTGTATGCGAATGCAATGTAATGACGAAATTTTAAGAAAGAAAAACCAAAAAAAAAATCACAAAAAGAACAACACACGGAAAGCAGAAGAACGTAAGAAGAAAATATTTATTCGTCTGACGGCCTATAACAAACCCCAAGCAGCTAACTAACCATCGACAGTGTGGAGAATACATAAAGATCATCTGTGCGGTGTCGGGTGGTGAATAAGTTCCTGTTTTCTGTCATATTCACCTGTTTTGCTTATCTTACCTCCGTCAATGTATTGTGATAGAGCATAATATAAAAGAAAACGTTTTTGGTTTTTTATCAAATTTATCTAAAAGTTAACGTATGTAGTTGTATTTGCCCATGCCACCTGTCAAAAAATACTCATTTTTATTAATGACGTTTAAAAGTAGGTCAGTCTCTGAAAGAAAACAAAATAAGTACGGCAACAATTTTTGCGAGTGGAAACAATTTTGCTTGGA
This sequence comes from Rhingia campestris, assembly GCA_932526625.1. Taxonomy (NCBI): domain Eukaryota; kingdom Metazoa; phylum Arthropoda; class Insecta; order Diptera; family Syrphidae; genus Rhingia; species Rhingia campestris. The sequence goes on from OW052184.1 coordinate 23,273,806, forward strand.
TTTTCTTGTTTTGCAAGCATAATACACCACACAAGACCGGCTGTGTATTATAAATATGAAAACGACTATCGGAAAGAACAGAAATTAGGTTAATAACAAGCAGAGAGACATAGTTGCATAATAAAACCGTTGATTGTGTGAATTTTCTTGTGACAGTTGGGGTTCCTTTTTTCTACTCCATATTTGTTTTCTTTAACAAAAAAAATTGTATACCAACCAATCCAATGAAACTACCGTTAGACACAATACATACTTTTGTTTAATTATACCTGGGTATGTAGCCATGTGCATAAATCTTCTTGTACATATAGTCGTCTTCTTTGCATTTGCTTGGTTAATGGTATGGAAGAGAGGGGGGGGGGGGGGGGGGGGGGCCTGTTATAAAGCGACACGGTAAAGTGTGTGATTTGTGAATGGAAGCGATGAAGAATTGTTCGGATTTTGTTTGCCTCTTCTTTTTGTTTGCTTTCTATTGCATGAAGTAAAGAAGTAACATAAGTAAGCCAAATGGCGGTACATTTTGTTTTTATTGGTTAAATTCAGGTGGTTTTATGCTTTTGTTGATATGGCAATGACACGCATTTTGTTGTGAGTGGATTTGCGTAGAGAGTACGTCACTAGAACTGTCACTGTGGTGAATTCTGGTGGACTGCAATTGTAAGCCCTGCCATTGGTTTTCTTTAAATTGCTGTTATACCTACGCAAAGGTATAATATGTACCCACTGTCAAAGTGTCAAAAGAAATTAGGCAACGTCGGAAACGTTGTAAACGTGATAAAATTACGACGTGATAAATGAACTGTCAAAATTTGTATGGGAACTCTTTTCTAACAATATCGGAATTTTCTCACAGGAATTGGGTGCGTAAATTGAGGTGGTAAACGTTGTAAACTTTTGAATTGCTATTCTGAAAATTCCAACTCTTTCACACATCAAACGTATGCGCTAAACTAAAAAAAAATATCAAGAACGGAAGGAGAAAAATAAGAACAAAATTCTATCAGCAAATAAATTACTAAAATGAGATTGAATTCAGATCTCATTATTTAGTGGTGCAGTTTAATATACGTTTCAACCGAGTCGAAATGCGTCATTTAAGCGAAATTCGTGATTTCAGCCGAAACGCGACGCATTTCGCCATACAATTTCACATTCTGAAATTCGGCATTCCGCTGAAATACTATTCCAAACGAGTTATGTCAAATCAAACATAACTACAAGGTGGCGCAAAAATAACCTTCCGATGTTTTTTTGCTGTAATTTAAAAAAAAAAAAAATGAAAAACTTTGTTTCTTGTGGATTATTTTTATTTGGTTTTTTTATTTTTTTTTACATCAAGTCGAGAATACCTATGATGTCCTGTAAATGGCCGCCGCCACAGTTGATTGTCATTTGAGCCCTTTTTATGGCATTTTCCATCACATTGGCCAAAACTTCCGGCGATAGGTCCTCACATTCTTGACGGATATTGTCGATAAGAGCTGCAAGAGTCTGAGGCTTGTTGACATAAACCCGCGACTTCAAAAAGCCCCACAAAAAGAAGTCTGGAGCGGTCAAATCAGGCGATCTTGCTGGCCAGTGCAAATCACCAAAACGGGAGATTAGGCACCCGGGTAATGCATCCTTCAGCATATCGATTGTGGCACGTGCAGTGTGTGCCGTTGCACCGTCCTGTTGGAACCACATGTTTTCCAATCCCAATTCATCAAGTTGCGGCAAAAAGAACTCGTTGATCATTGCTCTGTAGCGCTCACCATTCACAGTAACCGTTTGGCCCGCGACGTCTTCGAAGAAAAAGGTCCGATGACTCCTCCAGCGAAAACAGCACACCATACATTGACTTTGAGCGGGTGTAATGGCTCTTCGTGGGTTACACGCGGATTTTCAGTGCCCCAGAAGCGTAAATTTTGCTTATTTACGTACCCGCTAAGATGGAAATGGGCCTCATCACTCATGATTATTTTTGATGAAAAATCATCTTCCTCTTGGTGGTGATTAAGGATGACTTGAGCGTATGTTAGACGCGATTGGCGGTCAGCAGCTAACAGCTGATGCACCGTCTGGACTTTGTACGGAAACATCTTCAAATCTCGTACCAAAATTCGCTGTAAAGACCGTCGACTGATACCCATTTGCGTGGCACGTCGTCTGGTCGATATCGACGGCGCTTCCATGACATCTTCGGCTACAGCAGCAATATTCTCTGCAGAACGGCTACTCCGGGGTCTGCCACGCCTGGCAGCATCTCGTGTTGTATTTCGCATGTGTTTACTATACAAATGTCAAAACAGAACTGACATTAGGGGCCAATCGCAAAATTTATAGCATTTTCTGATAGGAGGATTACTTTCGCGCCACCTACTATAAAAAGCTTTTTTTTTTTCTCCTATAAACGTCAAATTGCTCAGTAAATGTTTGTTTAAAACAAATTTTGATATAGGAAAATAATTCAAAATACTTTTAATTCATGAACATTTGAAGGATGTTCTCTTACTTTTTCTTGTCCAAATAGCTTTTGAAAATGTCATTGGTAGCCCTTATCTGCGAGTGGGCCTATTGAAAATTGTGTATACACATGAAATTGTTGACCTTGAGCCAGATTATCTCGATACCCGTTGTGCCTGATATATACCTTCTTGATCCCATACAAAGAATAACAAATACATTTTTGTTGGTGTAACACGATCGTTAGTATCCAGCGCCTAGATTTTTCTCTTAACTTCTATTGTATCCCTAATACGAACGGTTGTATTGAAATAAGCTTTTCTTGGCAGTTGATAGTACTAGATGATTTGTCAGATCATACCAAGACAAGGTCTAGTGAAAAAAAATTGTTTTGACAGTTTGAATATGCTTTTTCGTGGGAACACTATTTTCAAAAGTAGAATGTCGTTAATGAAATGACAGGTTTCGGTCCGGTGGAAACGTACTATAAGGGTCGTTCATGAAACGTCGTCGTAAAATTATAATCTTTCGCTCGTAATAAAATTACGACGTTGCATGAATACCCTTATTGTTACATTCTGATTCGGCATTTGCAAACGAATAGAAAAGCGATGATTAAAATACTATGGGCCGTTCATATTTTAATTATCGTAATCGGTAATGTCATAATTATTATCAACATAAATTAATTCAAATCTATGCGGTTTACCGTCCTCCTCTTATGGACATTAATATCATTTCACTTTCTACGATTTGGCATCTAATTTTTGCCTCAAACTGTTTACAAAATCAATGGCTACCAATCTACATGCTTCAAAACAGTTATTGAAGGAGCATTTCACTTTTATTTAGGCATTATTAACTAGATAAAGCTTAAATATACGACAAATGCCCCTTCGCTAACACTTGAAATTATAAGCAACGTACATTTTTCGATCGCTAAAGATTTTGCAATCATTCAAATAGTTGATCAATATTGGGTGACGTTTAAAGTTGTGACGCAAAGGCAGGTTTAGTTATTTTTCAAGTTAGTGTTCCCATAGTCATCCAAATTTGTTTATATGCATATTTTTGGTTAATCTTTCTTCTTTACCTGAAAATGCTGATTTCAAACGAGACTAGATCCAAAACACATCAACAGCAAAACATTTGACAACATCCTTATGACAGTTTTAAATTTACATTTCGATTGCCATTCGCCAAACATTTTTTTTTAATTATACAGAGGTGGTTGTAGTTTTTCTTCAAGCCTTATAGGCCGACCAGCAAGCTTAATTTTTTTTTCATGCAAAAATACAGAAATAACCTTCGCGAAGTAGTCTAGAGATGAGTGGCAATTTAGTAGGTAAGTAGTTTATTTTTATTTTGAAGAATATGGTGGAGAGTAGTGACGTTTAAAAAAATGTTAAACTGACATAGGAAATTTGTCATATTTTTTTAATAAATATATGGGATTAACAGAAATACAGCGCCTCAAACGAAGTTCCTTTTTTCATTTTAACATCCATTTTAACATCGACTCCGCAAACTGCAAACTGCAAAAAGACATCGTTACATCTGACAGTTTGGCGTGATTTAATATGTAGTGTCATTTGAATGCATCATCTAGTGATCTTACTGCACATTCTTATTGAGCAGAAACACATATTTGCATCACTTTAATCAAGCGGTCCCACCAACGTAGCTTTTAATTTTTCTACATATTCTTCCAACTTTTCATTCCGATATAGGTAGTATAAGGCAGTCTTCGTTAAGCGGGGATACTAGTCGACATTTTGGAATGAGAGAATGTATTGCGGAATGTCGTTTGTTCTGCAATGACGCTTGTCAAATCAGTGGATACTCAGGAATCCCCTCAACAAGTTGTTCACGGGGTTGTTTTAGAGGGTGTACCGACCTTCACAAAATGTCATATTTAATGTTCATATTTTTCTTTTATTGCTTTTATACTTACATACTTACTTAAGTGGCGCTACAGTCCGGGATGAACCTGGGCCTCAACCAACATGCCTTTCCAATTAGCCCGGTCCTTAGATAACTGCCTCCAGTTGCGCACTCCAAGTTGGTTGAGGTCGGTTTCTACTTGTGCGCGCCACTTAAGGCGAGGTCTTCCTCTACTGCGTCCGACGTCTGGCTGGGAATCGACGAATCTGCGTGCCGGAGTATTGGTGTCCATTCGTTCTACATGTCCTAGCCATCTTAAACGTCCAATGCGGAGTTTGACCAGGGGCATGTCGCTGTACAGCTCGTATAGTTCTTGGTTGAATCTTCGTCTCCATATCCCGTCAACGCAAACGGGACCGAAGATTTTTCGAAGAATTTTCCTCTCGAATCTACCAAGGATTTCTTCATCCGCTTTTGATACGGTCCATTCTTCAGCGCCGTAGAGCAGGACTGGGATGATCAGGGTCTTATATAGGATCTCCTTAGTAGTTCGAGTGAGGGCTTTACTACTAAATTGCATTCTTAGCCCGAAGAAACAGCGATTGGCAAGAGTAATTCTTCGTTTAATTTCTGACGAGATGTTGTTGTCAGAGTTAATAGCGGAGCCGAGGTAGACAAAGTCCCGTACTACCTCAAAGTTATATCTGTCAATAGTGACGTTCTGTCCAATTCGTCAATGTTGTGTGTCCTTTCGTGTTGACAGCATATACTTGGTCTTACCCTCATTTACTGCTAAACCCATTTTCGCCGCTTCCTTCTCTATACTAGCAAACGTGGCTATGACATCACGTTGAGTCCTACCAATGATGTCAATATCGTCAGCGTATGCTAGTAGTTGCACCGACTTTTGGAAAATTGTGCCTCTGGTGTTGGCTTTGGAGTTTTGCACAATCCTCTCAAGAATCAGATTAAAGAAGTCACATGACAGCGCATCGCCTTGCCTAAATCCTTTTTTGGTATCGAATGTGTCGGTGAGGTCGTTTCCGACCCTGATGGAGCAGCGAAAATTCTCTATCGTCATCCTACACAAACGGACGAGTTTGGGCGGTATACCAAAACTAGACATGGCTCTGTACAGTTCGTCTCTATAAATGCTGTCATATGCGGCTTTGAAATCGATGAATAGGTGGTGGGTATCGATTTTGACTTCTTGGGTTTTTTCCAGGATCTGCCGAAGTGTGAAAATTTGATCGGTTGTGGACTTTCCTGGCCTAAAACCACACTGATAAGGACCAATCAGGTTGTTGATAAACGGTTTCAGGCGTTCACATATTACGGCAGATAGGATCTTGTAGGCGATGTTGAGTAGACTTATGCCTCTGTAGTTGGCGCAGTTCAGAGGGTCTCCTTTTTAGTGGATCGGGCAAACGATGCTGAGGTTCCATTCTTCAGGCATGCTTTCAATCGACCAGATTTGGCTTATGAGTTGGTGGATGTTACTTACCAAGTCATCTCCGCCAGCTTTATAAAGCTCAGCGGGAAGGCCGTCATTTTTGGCGGCCGTATTAAGCTTGAGTTTAGATATAATGCGATCTTCAAAAACAGGGCGCAAAACATCGAGTGTAGCTTCGGCTGTGTGGCACGTAGCGCCGTCCTGTTGAAACCAAATGTTGCCAATATCCTCCTCTTCAATTTTTGTGAACAAAAATTCGTTCAACATGGCCCGATAACGATCGCCATTGACTGTAACGGCCACTCCTTGCTCATTTTCGAAGAAAAATTGCCCAATTATGCCTCTGGACCAAAATCCGCACCAAACAGTGACTTTTGGGTGTATCGGCTTTTCAATCGGCCCTATCGAGGTATCCGTCGGAGCGGAAAATTCTCCCATTTTGTACGATTCGGAGGATTTTTGCTTCGAGGTATTCTTCCGAAAAGCTGTTCGGAATATTTTTCCGACATTTTATAACGCAAACAGGCGAATTGCGTTGAAGTGCGTTCAGGTGCATTTTTCGTGCAATTTTTGACAGCTAAGTGCCGTTCTTTATCCAATTTCCTCCGACACGAATTCTTCGCGGAATTTTTTTTACGAATTGTAGTGAAGTGAAGCCGTCGCATTTGAGTAGAATTTTTTTCCGATGACACATACCTCGAATAGAATTTAAACCTCGATAGGGCTGAATATATGCGTCCGGGTTTTCTGTGCCCCAAATGCGACAATTTCGCTTGTTTACATACCCGCCAAGATCAAAATGAACTTCATCTGAAAAGATGATTTTTTTTTGGCAAAATCGGCCTCTTCTCTAAGTCGATCGCAGGCCCACTTAGCGACGCGAAAACGCATTGGATGGTCAGTTGGCTTCAACTCCTGAACCAATTGGACTTTGTATGGCGTCATACCAAGGTCTTTAAGCAAAATTCGTCTCAATGATGTCTCCGAAATGTTCAATTGTTGAGAAAGAAGGTGAATTGATGTTGATGGCGCTTCACGTTATAATAAATAAGGACTTCTAGGTGGTATATAACTTACAATAACGATAACTTCGATGAAGTTGGTGAATTTTATATTGACTACTACATGGTCAACATCAATTACTGCAGATGGTGGTGGTAAATTGATTGCATCACAGCGCCATGAAGTTCTGAAGTTTGTGGAAGCTGAAGTTGATTTACTCCTTGTTGAACATTTTGATTCAGGCTAGAGCACTTTAATCCTTCAGATCTGGTCTCATTAGCGTCCGTCTGAAGATTAGGTTGTTCTGCCAGCAGAACTGTTTCAATTGAAGGTGGAATGCTCATTAATTTCGGTGGTTGAAGGTCATTATTAAATGAATTCGGTTTTTCCTTAATGATTTTAGGGTTTAGCGAATCTTAATGCTGAATTTCATGCAGATTTTTTCTGTTGGAAGAACTGATTTATATATAAGAAGCCTTCAACCAGCGTCTTTAGTACATGACGCATCGAAGCTAAAGACCTCTTGCATTTCAGTAACTAACTTTGATAGACAGTTAAACGCTTTCTGTAGCTTAATTATCTTCCAATGTAAGATGGCTGGTGAAGTACCTCGATGCTTGTCACAATAAAAGTGTAAACCAGGAACAGATACAATTTTTCGACATCTTTTTCTTTTAGCCCCTCATTGCATTCATGCTCATTTTTTCTCAAAAATGTAGGGTTTATTATTATCTAGTTTTCTTTGAGAGTTTTGAATAGATTGCCAGTTTCAAATGGCAATAACCCCTGCGGGTGTAAATGCTTTTTCTTGGCAGGGCTTATTTCCGTGGGGGTTATTTCACTGCACCAGATTGGTAGGTGTCAGAAGCCGTGGAGGCATCCTATGCACTTGATATATACAAAAATACATTTTGGAACACCCTTAATAAGGTTCCAAAATACCTCTATTTCAAACAACAACAAAATATTTTTAAAAACACTTTATATGGCTTTCACATCGTTTCAAACTGATTTTTCGAAAACTACTGAACGCTTTCACACCGAACATCAACCAGGCTTCGTTTAAGTACACGCAGACACCCTAAAGATGAGGATTATGCCCAACCATTCCTCTATCGGGTCTTTTTAGTAGGGGTTAGGGCTACATTATTCAATTAGCTTCGTAGTACGAAGAACAAGTGTAATTCTTCCTCTAATTTTGGACTAGATGACGTTTCTTAGGTAGACACAATCTCTACTTTCTTATATATACTTTCCTGAGTCAATGTGAGCCTATAAAGCTGGAAATGCACCCCACGGTGAAGCCTGCTGAAATATTGAGATTGCTACTGAATTGTTATTGATTTTATGAAATAATATACATATCTGCTGTTGCCAGTACATACAGGGCCTAAACTGAGTTTTCGAAAACTACTGAACGCTTTCACACCGAACATCAACCAGGCTTCGTTGAAGTACACGCAGACACCCACATGTTCCCAAGAAATTTGTTTTGATAGCTAGCACGTCTGTTCTGTACGCTATTCTGTAGTACGTGTGGAACACATGTGTGGAACGTATCAAAAGGTGTGTTCGCTTCAAGAACCTCATACAAAATTATGTTTGCGAAGAAGGTAGTTTCGAGAAAAAACTTGAAATGTACCGAAAAACTTTTGTTCTTTGCGATAACTCAGTTTTGGGTTCGGTGTGAAACCAGTATTAGTTTTCTTAAAAACAACAGAAACAGTTATTACATGACATTTGCCCCTGCACATTTCCGTCAAAACACCTGTTTAATGTCAGCAAAATAGTTGCAGGTATATTGTCTAATGCACCACGTAGTGCCTAGTCATCTGCCTACGTATGCAAATGATCTATACGCCATATTATGTCCACAACAACAAGAATCTCCCAAATGACATTGATTTCTACGTGGGTCTGTATACCTTATGATTTTCTACGTAACGCGAAGCACACGCCGAACCCAAAGCTACAACCTCAATATGTAAATATCCAACGAACCGAATAAAAAAATAAAACAAATCCAAACGGTGAGACGAAGAATAAAACCGAAATGTAAGTATTACAAAGAAAACAACAAAAAAAATCCCAACAAGAGTGTGCAGACACAAATAGAAATATTCCTACACCTTCGTCGGTGCTTTACCATTAAAAAGAAGAGCAAACGCGCAAGCGATGTATCGCTACCGCTAGCAACGCTACCTACAAGCGATACAAAAAAAACGACAAAATAACGATATTAGCTAGAGCAAAAAAATGAATCGAATTTACGTCAGTGTAGGTATGTGGCCCACAAACAAAGAGTGTGCATATGAATAAACATTTTTTTCGCAAATGCATACATTCACCCTTTGTTGTTGCTTCCGATTTATTTCCCTTCTTTATTTACAAAGAGAATAAAATGATTAAAAAGTGAACATTGATTCTTGAAACTGTCACATTGAGTTTCACAAAATTTTCCAAACGAATATTGCCCTATTGCACCGAGTTGGAAAAAAAACCGGCACCCACAACACCAACACAACAATACGAATCCACCTTCCCAATCTAGTTTTGTTTTCTTTTAAATAAATAAGCAGCACGTTGAGGCGCGCACAAGCGGCGAAAAAGTAACAGCACTCTGCTAGTAACCTTGTTTGCTTTGGTAATTTTCCATGAATTCCAATGTCGTTGAGAAAGCCCCAAACCAGCGAAAACGTTGTAAATAAAATTTATTTCGAAAAAAAAGAAAACCTTACCTATTCTGTACCTACAACTGTCAGATTTAAAAAAAAAAAATCTCGACCAAAAAACAAAACAACGAAAATCTTATCACATACCGGGGCAGTGGTATGGTATACGCTTCTTATTTTAAACGTCACACACAGTACACGTTACGACATTGCCAACATCTATTTATTTTTGCTACCCCCCAACCACACACAGCATGTTGAATTTCATTTAAATGACGTAAATTCTGGTGTGGGGTGTAGAACAAGCGAAAAAAACATCAACTTATCTCGATGACACTGTGTGGGTGTTTGAACGCGGGCATATAATATTTTTTATTTATTTACTTTCTGATAACCCTATCAGTATTGGTTTTTGTCATGTTTATTAGTTATTACGTAGGTCAGTCGTAGTTTATTGTTATTTGTTTTTTTTTTCTCTCCGTTTTAAAATTGTTTCATTACCGCGATGCGCGAACGCAAAATCTTATCAGAAATGTCAAATTTGATTACTGTCAAGGAATTCTCTCTCGGTATATAGTTAATTTGAGATAATGTTGAACAATTGAAAACTGATATAAATATCTGACGCAAACAGCTCTCTTATGCACAGCATTCATATCAAAATTATGTTCGGATGAATGGGTTTTGTAGAAGATGTCAGAATCATGCTCATGCATGCATTTAAGGAAGAGACAAGGTACATTGACATCTTATTCTACGTGTGTCATCGTTTTATTTTGCAAGTGACACATTATGTGAATGCGTGATTGTGTTCAAATATTCCCAATACACAATAGACAGAGCTTATCAATACCTAATGGTGTTTATGTAAACAACAAATTTAGAGTAGATACAAATAAATAAATGACATTTTGTGTCTGCTGCAGAGAATCCGTATTATATGGTGTCGATAGAGCGCACTGGGTTTTTTAATTGATTTATTAGGGGCGAAGTCGTAAAAATATAAAAAAAAGGCCAACTAGGCAACAAAATGTGAAATTAATGCAAGTATTGATTGCATAAATGAGATGGACAAAGAGCGAACAGAGGAAGTAGGCTTTTGTGTGAGTAGTGGTTGTCGTCAAAGGCGTCGCGTGGTGGGGAAATGAGAGTGGTGACTTTTTGCGTTTTGCAAATGCATTTGTTTATTATTTACGTTTTTAAAGAGAAGTAAGAATGAGCAATTTGATAATGGAAAATTAAATGGCAGTAGGATTTTGACGTAATTAAATGTTATCTTTTGTGACGTCAAGGTGTTTAGGTTATGTTTTGTTTTCCTAGGTAGGTAACTGATAAGGAAAACTTTATGAATAGACAAATTTACGTCATCTTTGATTGAAGTTTGAAAATAAAAACAAAAACATATGCATACGTAATCGGTAATGTAGTTTAACGTCAAAATTCTTGCCAATATTACGCATTTCATTAGATCTGTCCCCGTACTTTTTCAGTAAAAATTAGTAAATTCTCAAGTTTCTTGGAGTGGGGGTAAATTATCTCAGAAAGATACAAAATTACCAAAAACTACAAGAACGCGTTTAAGTAAAAAACAGTAAAATTATATATTTTGTATGCCAGTTAAAGAACAAATGACATAAATGACCTGTCAAAACAAGGGAGTTGTCACTTTTAGATACCAACTGACAGTTTACTGATTTTTACCAACAGAAATTTCTGCAGTAATTTTTTTTTACAGATTTTTATGGAGGGGTATTTTTTTGCTTTCTCGTGAGCTGTCTCTTTTACTTATTTTTGAGTATGGGAACGGCAATAAGTAAAAATCAGTAAGAATCAGTAAATATTATTTTGTACGGGAACAGACCTATTAAGTCAGAATTGTAATGGTGATCTTATTTGTCAAAGTTATGAGATGTCGTCCTTTGATAATTAAGAACTTTTTTAAAGTGAACATTTTGCACATGAATGAGAATTGGTGTTTGTTTATTTGTTTTACAAAATTTGCCAATAGGTACATAAATGCTCAAATAGACCTTTTGACATAATGTTTAGATTTTCGGTTTGTTGGCGCTTAAATGAGGCTAAACAGTAGCGACAACCATTACCTGAAAAGAACAAATGGTGATGAAACGATATTATGATACTTAAGTGAGATAATTATGTTTTGCTCAGGGTGTCACTCCATTTTTATGTTCCTCTCTTGTCTCAATTCAAAATATTTGCCATTCTTTCATGCATATGAAAACAACACCATTTTGAATGATTGAGATGCTAAACGAGTTGCATACGAAAAGCACAAAGAGAAACACAGAATATGTTGATTTGGTGTAGACAGGCATGGAATTCGAATATGGTTATCACGCAAAAAGCCATGCACATACATTTTTCTGAAAAAAAAAAAAAAAAAAAATAAACACTTCAAGCTGGGATTACAGGACCCTAGAATATGCCGAATCGGAATAACCGAGTTGAGATCGTTCTTCTATGATAATTCATATTAGTTAGATGATTTGTTAAATCTAAATAATGGCGACAGGTTGGTTAAAAATGGAACCTACTAGAGACGTCAAATCTGGGCAATTTTAAAATACGGTCTTAACTGGACAGGTTATGCTACTGAATTAGTACTCAGGTTATGTTCACCTCTCCTCGTCGCACTCAGGGAAATGTGCAAAAATTGTGTCGTCCTGAAAAGCCAGGAAAAGGGGATTGCGGCTAGTTCCGGAAGGTCATACAAGGTGGCGCAAAAATAACCTTCCGATGTTTTTCGGCTGTAATTTAAAAAAAAAATGAAAAACTTTGATTCTTCTTGTGGATTATTTTTATTTGGTCTTTTAATTTTTTTTTTACATCAAGTCGAGAATATGTCATTTAAATGGCCGCCGCCACAGTTGATTGTCATTTGAGCCCTTTTTATGGCATTTTCCATCACCTTGGCCAAAACTTCCGGTGATAGGTCCTCACATTCTTGACGGATATTGTCTTTAAGAGCTGCAAGAGTCTGAAGCGGTCAAATCAGGCGATCTTGCTGGCCAGTGCAAATCGCCAAAACGGGAGATTAGGCGCCCGGGAAATGCATCCTTCAGCATATCGGTTGTGGCACGTGCAGTGTGTGCCGTTGCACCGTCCTGTTGGAACCACATGTTTTCCAATCCCAATTCATCAAGTTGCGGCAAAAAGAACTCGTTGATCATTGCTCTGTAGCGCTCACCATTCACAGTAACCGTTTGGGCCCGCGACGTCTTCGAAGAAAAAAGGTCCGAATACTCCTCCGGCTAAAACAGCACACCATACAGTGACTTTGAGCGGGTGTAATGGCTCTTCGTGGGTTACACGCGGATTTTCAGTGCCCCAGAAGCGTAAATTTTGCTTATTTACGTACCCGCTAAGATGGAAATGGGCCTCATCACTCATGATTATTTTTGATGAAAAATCATCTTCCTCTTGGTGGTGATTAAGGATGGCTTGAGCGTATGTTAGACGCGATTAGCGGTCAGCAGCTAACAGCTGATGCACCGTCTGGACTTTGTACGGAAACATCTTCAAATCTGGTACCAAAATTCGCTGTAAAGACCGTCGACTGATATCTACCCATTTGCGTGGCACGTCGTCTGGTCGATGTCGACGGCGCTTCCATGACAACTTCGGCTACAGCAGCAATATTCTCTGCAGAACGGCTACTCCGGGGTCTGCCACGCCTGGCAGCATCTCGTGTTGTGCGAGTCTCTTCGAGGCGAGCGGTTAAACGTCGCAGTGTTTCACCAGTAGGCGATGGACGGCTAGGAAATCTGCGACGAAATTCACGTTGTGCCAAAGTCACCGACCGATTATTGCTCAAAGAAATAGTCACCAATATTCCGCGCTCTGGAGCAGTGTAGCGTAACATTGTTTATTAGCGTGTATTTCGCATGTGTTCACTACACAAATGTCAAAATAGAACTGACATTAGGGGCGAATCGCAAAATTTATAGCATTTTCTGATAGGAGGATTACTTTTGCGCCACCTTGTAAAAGCGTTTTTACCTAGCGTTATTTTTGAAACTGAATCAGACTACAAATCTAAACTTTGATTTAGTAGTGCCCGATGAAGGATTTATTGGTTTTGACTTTATGTCAAAATATCATTTTTGTCCAAGCTGTCATGTGATACTGTTTGACAGACTGGTTTATCTGTTAAATGGTATAGTGCGTACCAAATCAGTTGGCCAACGGTCGATTGCGCAGAGAGAGGATTTAAGGGAAATTTAAGATATTTTACAATAAATTTTAAGAGACCTGCGCAGTAGATTGGCCAACTGATTTGGTACGGACTATAGTTGCAGATCCTTTGCCTAGTTCATCAGCAGTTCCATTACCAATGTATTCAGGGACCCCATCGATTTTAAATTCATATTGAATGCCAAAAACCTTCAACCCTACGTGAAAACACTTGCCAACTTAGATCTTATTAGAACAACAGTGTGCAGGAATTCAGGCTAACTACCAATCCAAATCGTGTTATCATGATTGTGATCTCTGCTTTAGTTACTTCCAATTTTATGATAAATCTGTTTCAACTAAACTCAATAGGGGTGATTTTTTCTGTCAAATCAACAGTTTCCTTACTTCGCAGCTTATAATATTGATGAATTCCCTTCATGACACATACAACAGAATGGATGAGAGGATGAATCCAGCAAAGTTTTGTCGCATGTTGAAGAAAATCCCTACTTTGCCAAGTTTCACTCACCGGGATTTCGGAGGGATTATGTAGTGCAACACCCCTGAAAGAGACTGCTGTTGAGCTTTGCCGAAAAGCAAGCTTTTGGTCATAAGGTTGTAAGTCATATCGTGTAGTGTAATCAACCAACTATTCTAATACAAGGTAACCCAACATGCAGTTTCCATATAGCACTTGTTGTGAAAACGTTTTTCGCGTTTGGGTCAGTGCTAGTATGCTAGTTCCCTCTTAGCTCATCGGTGAGTCTGGGTCTTACACAAAATTCATGCCAGACTTGTCGTCAAGCTGTTAATTATGACGATTGCTAGAATTTTCAATTAAAATTCGCTCTACTATGGTTGCCATTCTAGCTTGCCACTTCTCACTTCTATTGCTTTGCCGATATATGTTGTTCTTTCCTTATTCTACCATTCCCATCCTTTAAATATCTCTTTAAACTCATGTTTATGATTATATTATGACTTGAATCTTCTTGTTTCAAACTTCAAAAAAGTTCATCACATGTTTTCCCTATGCCCCCTTTGAGTCACCTGTTATATACGATTATACATGTGCTGTCAAATCAAATCAAATTGAAAATACAAATATAACTTAAATCCTGTTGTAGTCCTTGAAATCTAAACCATCAGTAATAGATACCTAGTACCAATGAAAACGACCCTTGTATCAAATCTCACATTTGTCACATCGCATAACAACTGTCACTTGTTGCAAAAAAAAAAAAAGACATAAATTCCGTTTCAACGAGTTCAATACTCCGTTCACACATAATTTTATTTTATTTCATTTTTAAACCATGTTCAGACATACCTTCATGTAGTTTTAATGCTACAACATGGCAAATCGACATTTATTAACCATCAAATGTCAATTGATATACGCACTAAATGCACGCTGCGTTTAACCGCTTTCAATTACGAGCACATCAACTTGACATTGATCTGACACAACAGCGTTGCCTTCTGTTCTGTGTGTGTTGTTGCTATCGTTGCAATTCTCAATGTCATTTGTCAACTGACATTTGTGTGTTCGCCAATCATTGTCTCGAGAACATTTCCAAATTTGCAATATAATCTTGCGTTGAATAAACAAAGCACGCAATTGCATTGGTAATTGTCATTGTTTTGTTATTACAATTGTTGTTGTTGTTGCTCGATTCTGAATAAATCATTGCACTGTTTATCCAGTTTCTCAACACATCATTAATGAGATGTGTGTGTGTGTAGTGATATTTTTTTTTATTTCAAAATAAAATCGAAAACAAAAAGTCTGCCATCAGCTAACTAATTATTTCTTCGCAAAAGGAGAAGCGGTTATCTTTTTGTATTCAGCTTTAAAGATTTAATGCAACACATACCTTAGCCAATACAAAGTGCGCGTCATTGCAAAAAGCAGTGATGCCAAGTTTACAGAAAAAAAGAAGAAAATCATCTACGATATTGAAAGCTGTGTGCCATTTCTTTTCTTTGGTGTCTCGCTTTTGTTTGCAACCTACAACGTTTTGCATTGCAACGCAACGATGAGAGAAGAGAGTACATTTGCACGTCGTTTACTTTGATTTCTTCCCTATGTAGCAAACTTTTTTTTTCTGATGCCTTTACGCGCCCCCATCCCTTTCGTTGGTGTAGAATAGACAGAGGAAAATTTCTTTGTTTTGACGGGGGCAGTGAGGTGTTTATTTTGTTTTTTACGCGTTTATCTTCTGTAATCCTTTTCTGCTTACTTGGAATAAATTTTTACAAATACGTTAACATTAATAGAGATGAAAGGAAAACAAAAATATATCTAGGGAGACCGAGACGTCAACTTAAATGACAACGACCTCATCTCATAATCATCATCATTATACACAACCCCCCTCTCAAGCATGTTATGGTTGGGCTTTTCATCGTTTGCCATGCGTCGCGTCGCGCGTTCACGATTTTGTGGAGAATAACGTAAGAAACAAGTGCCAACTGCCAAGTGAAATATATTTTGCACAGGTGTGTGTGTGTGTGTGAGTATGTATGAAGGAAATCAAGCAAAAGCACTTGTTTACCATATTTTAAGGTGGATAACGTCAAACATGGTTTGTAGGTATACATCGCTATGAAAAATGTAGAGTGCGAGAATTGCAATATGTATGAGTTGTGTTTTCTTTTATTATTTTATCGGCCGAGATAATAAAAAAAAAAATAAAAAAAAAATCTAGGGTGCAACTGTAATGTGGTTACCGCAAAAATATGTGATAAAGAAAAGTGCACCGCATAGATATTTAACAGTATAAAATGTTTTTCTCCACTCTACACAGAGTACAACACAATAATTAACCTTTTAGTTTGTGTTTCCTTTGATAAATTGCTGTTCTAACCGTATTGCGTATTTATGACATTTAAACGCGATAAAGTGCCCACTGGAGTCTTGGTTTTCCTGGCCTTATCAGTTTTTGGTAGAGCCATGTGTGGTTACATTATGGTGGATATAAACGTCAAAAATTGTGGATCATCATAGTGGTAAACTTACACAAACTACCTACATATAGTCACTTTAATACATCTTAAGTTTATTTCAATGTAACGGACTACTGAAGGATGGCCTTGAAATTACAAAATGGTCACTTTTAAATTTAAGAGAAGTTAATGAACAGAAAATAAGTGAGAATACAATATTTACCTTGGAGCGGAATTTCATAATACTTTTTAAAAAAGCAAAACATTTAGGTACTTGACAGATGTTTATTCGATTTAAAGATTCAGACAAACTTTTCCACTCGTTCATATAGAAAAGTAAAAGTTAGCCATTCGGAGTCGGCATAAAACAGGAGGTCCCGCCATAATGCAAGAAGTACACACGCACACATGAATGGTTGTGGGAAAGCTAGGCCCTGGGTACTAACGAGCCTGTTGCGCCAAAAATTTGTATTTTTTTTTTTGTACAGGGTGGCGCACCAATTGTGCTACAATAAGAAATTCAAATAACTTTTTTTTTAATCGATGTACATATTTCATTTATTTTTTTTATTGGTTAGAAAATTAAATTTTATTTTAAATAGTTAGTTGTTTTTAAAGATTATAGATCGCAAATGACCTCCACGCTCTCCCACGCATATGCGGCACCTGATCAAAAAATTATTCATTGCGGCCTGAAGAGTTGAAGTTAGGATCGCCTCAATTATTGTCGTTATGGACTGCTTTAATTCAGTTAAATTCCTGGGCTTCGTTTTATACACCTCTTGCTTGACATAACCCCATAAAAAGAAGTCTGGTGCAGTCAGGTCAGGTGACCTTGGGGGCCAGCGAAGAGTGGAGTTCCTAGAAATTAATTTGTTTGCGTATTTTTTGTTTAGCTCCGCCATAACTGGTCTGGCTATATGTGCAGTTGCTCCATCTTGCTGAAACCAAACGCTGTTGAATGGTATACGTCTTCGGCGCAGTTCTGGGTAAAAAAAAAACTCCTTCAACATCTTTAAATAACGGTCCCCATTGACAGTAACGGTTACACCGTTTTCTTCAAAGAAGTACGGCCCGACAATACACCTTGATGAAACTGCGCACCACACAGTGACTCGTTCTGGGTGCAGTTCCGTCTCATGGAGCATTTCTGGATTGGACTCTTTCCATATACGGCAATTTTGCTTGTTTACATTGCCGTTAAGATCAAAATGGGCCTCATCAGACATGAACAAACAATTGATCAATGTGTGGTCTTCTTCGGTCATTGATATAATTTTTTGGCAAAATTCCAGGCGAACAGGCAAATCCTGAGGGTTTAACTAGCTAGTAATTTGGACTTTGTACGGAAACAAGTTTAAATCGTCATGAAGTATCCGTTGTAATGACCGTCTACTAACTCCAATTTGCCCCGATAAGTTTCGGGTCGAAACGCTCGGATTGGCCTGTATTGCAGATGCTACTGCTGCGATTGTATCCTGAACCCGAACATTGGCATCTCGATGGTACGGCCTTCGTGCGATGCTTCCAGATTCGGCAAACATGTTTACAAACCTCATAATGGTCCATCTACTCGGGGGATTACCGCCAAACTCCCGCCTAAATTCCCTTTGGACGGAAATGACGGACTGCAAAGCATGGTACATTTGCACTATCCAAATTCTTTTCTCCGTATCCCAAGCATCCATTTTTATAAATCTAAATAGTAACCTACAAAATAAAAAAAAAATAAGCCGATTACTCACACAGAAATAAAGTTATTACGTTTTATTTTTGTAGCACGATTCGTGCTCCACCCTATAAATAAGTGGACATGATTTACATTAATTGGAATCTCAACGCCAAAAGATGTACAGCTGCCTGCCTAGTGGTATCGAAAAAGCCTTTGACACGGTTTGGATTGACGGGTTAATTTACAAACTTATTCGATATGAATTTCCATCTCATCTTACAAAGATGATAGCATCCATGCTATACGGAAAGAAATTTGCTGTAACAGATAGATAATACTCGACAGCTGAAGTTTTTTATGTCCATAATGGTCTACTTCAAGGCACAGTAACTGCTCCACAGCTCTTCAATATCTACATTTCTGATATACTTAGGGAACTCGATAATTCATTGGCATTTGCCGACGACGCTACACTGTATGCAAGCGGCTCAAAAATTGAAGACATTCAAATCCAACTTCAAAGCAAGTTTGATAGGTTTCAAGCTTTCTGCTCCGAATGGAAGCTTAAAGTAAACTATACGAAATGTGAAACCATACTGTTCCGCACCCCAATAAGACGCGGTAATTCAGATTTGAGACGCAACTGGAGAAATCTCAAAATAACGAGTTCAAATGGTCTTCGGATCG
Source organism: Rhingia campestris (assembly GCA_932526625.1). Classification (NCBI taxonomy): domain Eukaryota; kingdom Metazoa; phylum Arthropoda; class Insecta; order Diptera; family Syrphidae; genus Rhingia; species Rhingia campestris. The sequence goes on from OW052184.1 coordinate 23,292,767, forward strand.
AGTCGAGAACCGTGGTAAAATATTAAGGTGTTCATTTGGACAAGTTTCTGTATTACAATGAGCACATAAATATTCAATTAGACAAGGCAAGAGCGGCATTCATGTCGCTAAAAAGCCTGTTTTATTCCAACTATCTTAGATCCGATGTGCAGATCATTTGTTACCAAGCATTCGTTCATCCAATTCTGACTTATGCGAGTCCAGTGTGGTGGAACATTAACCCATCGTATATGGAAAAACTTCTAGTGTTCGAGCGCAAATGTCTTAGAGCCTGCACACAGATGTATAGGAGTGCACATTCCGATTATAGGCACTACGTCTCAAACGAAAGACTTCTGATTGCTTCCGGTGTGTCCAGAATTGACAATGTCACTCTAGATCTTGTAAGGAATCACTTTGTCCGTTCGGAAAGTGTTAGCGAAAACGAATTAATCTCTGGATTATTCTATCCGAATCCTGGGTATTTTAGAAATGCCTTTGAAAGTGGATACATTCCGCCAGAAATATTTCTGTTTCTGGATGCACATTGCTACCTATCGGATTCAACGAACGTTCCAATAATATACCATACTGCAAGGAGAGCAACAGATAAAAGGATCCTTTATGAGCCTTTTGAGTCGGGGGACGGGAATACTGATCAAATTAGATACTGCATTAGCATACCTGAAAGCGACAAAAGTAACACTAGATCAGGAACCCTACTCTATATTTCAACCCGAAAGTCATTTCTTCTCAAAAAACACTTAAATTACGTTTTCGGATTTTCATATTCGAAAGTAGTAAATTTTATTCGTCCTTTGATAGCAAGTAAAAAAAATGTTTTCAGAAATGTCACTTTTCGAATTACAGATTAGAGCCCTAGGTTTTAGATTTGGCCCAGTGATCCATACTTAAATCTTCTTTCAGCCACAAGTAGTCTAGCTTGACTTGCTTGACTATAACTCAGCATTTCTCCTTCCAACAGTCATGAATGAGATCCCATTCAATAAACCAGAACATCACTAACATGTTCCGGGTTTTTCAACAGGGACGCTACAAAAGTAGAGCGACAGGGACAGCAAACGACGCCATATTTCATGCCGCTCTTTTGACATTTCTCTCCAGTAAGTATTGCCATTTCATGATGGAAAGATATACGAGCCAACGAGTCGAAATTATTAATATTTACTACCGAAATTCGGAGTCAGTGGCCTCAACGTTAAGAGCGATACGTCCATTTATTCTACCAGATCAACAATTGAGCGTCTAGGGGAAAAATTTGAATCCACAGGCACAGTACATAATGTTCCCGTGCCAGTGAGACAAAGAAGGGCCCGTAGTGTCGAGAATATAGCTGCAATGTGCCTCTCACACGTCGTTCTCAAGCGATGGGCATCTCTGTGACGTCGTTGTGGCGAATTTTTCGAAAAGATCTTGGCCTACATCCTTCAAAGATTAAATTGACGCAAGAACTGAAGCCGCTTGACCACCAGATGCTTCGTATGTTCGTGAATTGGGCTGAGCAACAACTTGAAAATGATTCGGATTTTCATCGAAAAATCATCTTCAGCGATAAGGTTCATTTCTGGCTGAATGGCTTCGTGAATAAACAAAATATGCGGTATTGGTCAGGCAGCAATCCATACGTACTCCATGTGTCATCATTGCATCCCGAAAAAATTACGGTTTGGCGTCATTGGGCCGTACTTCTTCCGTGATGATCAAGACCGGAACTGTGAATGGGAATCGCTACCGTTCAATGATAACCGAATATTTTTGGCTCCAATTTGATGATATGGACTTGGAGGACACATGGTTCCAACAGGACGGCGCCACAAGCCACACAGCGAATGTCACACTCAATTTTTTGGAAACCAAGTTCGGAGAACGTGTTACCTCACGAAATGGTCCAGTCGCTTGGCCGCCTCGGTCGTGCGATTTAACGCCGTCAGACTATTTCCTGTGGGGCTACGTCAAGTCCATGGTCTATGCCAACAAGCCAGCGACGATTGATGAACTTCGTACGAATATCGAACGTGAAATTGCGGCAGTATCATCCGATTTATGCTTGAAAACCGTCGAAAATTGGGTTCAGCGTCTGAACTTCTGCAAGCGTCCCCGTGGTGGCCATGCAAAAGAAATCGAGTTCCATACGTAATCGCATCAAACGTACTTTCACAGGAATTAAGAATTTCATTGATATCCAAAACCGTTTTTGTTTTATTTAAAAAAAAAAAACGTTTGTACCGCTCTTATTGAAAAACCCAACCTTGACGAAGTCCGACATCCATAGAAAAAAGTGCTGCTTTAAAGCCGTTTAGACGAATACAGCTTTTAGAGTTTCTGAATGGGTTTGAAATGCCTTCAGTGGAGGTAGTACACTTTGAACCTCGTTGTTCCCGATCGTGTGCCTTCTCAAGTTTGATTTTTGACTGTTATGTGCAAAAGCGGGATACCTTATCTTTCAACTTGGATACGCCCACATATCTTGAATGTGCTTCAGTACCTATCTTGGAAATTACTGGTTTGGGTTGCTATATACCGTCTTCTATCAAAATTAGTGGAACCTCTTCTGTCATCCTTTTTCAAAACAGGAAACTTCAGCACAGTTTGATATCGCAGTTGCAACCCACTATAATGGCAGGAGAGAGCCGTTTTACTCGATTCCAATTAGTTAGGATTGCTACCACTCTATCTACCCAAAAGACTTCATCGATATCATCCGTGTCCTGTCAAAAATAAAGGAGCTTCACGAAGTGCTTAATTCTTATCTAAGATGTTTTTCTTACCGGAAAGAAGTCTGCCATCCCTGGATTTGACACCTCCAATGATTTTATACTTCCTTCCTCTGAAACGGCAGATGGGCTGCCAAAACACCTTTTTAGCATAATGCGTAGTCGGTGGCCAAACTTCTTGCCTTTACTCCACAACCCATAATATTCCTTGGTTTACACATTGTATGGGGTCACACTTTTACCAACAATTTTGCACATTAATTGACAGTTCAGCCCATTTCACCAAACGAACATCACAAATATCCTTGCAATACACGAAAGTACGATAAATGTCTTATCAGTGATTTTTGCTGGCGACCGAGTGTATATTATGTTTATGTAGGAAGAATAGGTTCATTACGGATTTTTCACACCGATCACACTACATCTGCATTAATGCCGAGTGTGCATTGATACCACCTATCAAAACGTATGAATCCATATCTGCCACCCCATTTTTAAGGCTGGCGTCTACTTCATACGGTGCAGTGGGCTAGTGGTTGGTGATTGGACTACTAAGCGCTGGTTCAAATCCCAAAAGTGACAACACCTGAATTCTTTTTACTGTCCCACTACCTGCAAACATCTGACAAATACCCAAGAATATAAAACTGTCATTAGAATCTTCGCTTCGCAGTTTGGAGTCAAATAATTTCGCACTAAAAATTGGAAAAGCTAGTTTGAGGACCTGTATGGTCTGTTTATGTCAGACATTACTTCATCGAACATACCTAAGGTGATACAGGCTTAAACATTCATTCATGCGCATGTGTGTACTTCTTACATAATCAACAGTTTTCCGTCGAATCCAAACAGCGCAGTTGAGATATGCTAGTATCATGGGAATTGATACTATGTATTTCAAAAAATGGCGCCCAATGCCAGACCATCTAAAATGTTTTTATCATCGCAATTATTTTGCATAAGTTCATGCACAGAATTAACCTTGGATTTCATAGAATTGAAATAAAATTGTGTATGTGAAATCGCTCTATCACATGATTGCGATGATTCAAACGTTTAAGATGGCCTGGCATTGGGCGCCATTTTATTGAAATAAAATTAAATGTCAAATAAAATTAACAAAAATGTTTAGAAAATTCATTCAAATAAAATAAACATATCAATGCTAACTTGAATCTTCCTCGTACCTACAAATCTATTCAAAAATTGCAACCAACTCTGTTCACATCCTCTCAACTCAGAGCCGTCCAAGAAATCAAACTCACAGCCAACTGCCTCAATCATGCTGATGTGTATTTTATATGTACCAGCTACCTCAGTCGCTATATTTACACATCCCCTTTCTCAAGACATCAAACATGTAGGTATCTACCCAACAATCGAAAAAAAAAACCATCAAGTCTCTGCATAATTCAATGCCCTCACATTCACAGACATCGTCGAAATTAATAACATCAAGGTCAACAGTCGCTCTCCATGTTGCTGCCGCTAGCACTAAAACTGCACTTGGTTCAGTGTGATTCACACATAAACACGACCTCCCATCAAAAGATTTTCAAAAATTAAATTAAAAAAAAACTCAATGCAAATCACAAAAAAATGGATGACCTTACATTCAAGTAGAACATTGGCGGTCAACCAGCCGCAACAATCGTAATTATTACCTACGTGTGTTGTTTCACTTCTGTCACTTTTTTTTTACGCATTTTGCAACGCAGGGATGGCAACGCGGAACAAGATTTTCTGCCGCCAAACAACGAGCAACGATGTAATCCAGAATTATCTGTCCCACAATGAGTAAGTCATACCAACACACTCATACGGCTCAAATCATCTTAATAACTTGTGTACAACACACCAAGCCAGAAGAAGTTGTATTTCCGATTTCAAATCATTCCTCCTCTACCTGGAAGAAGTCTCAACTAACACACACTCATACTCACCTTTCGAAGTAAATAGAACAATGAAACAAGCGAAAAAAAAAGCCAAGAATCCGCAGTGACCACATGGCAGTCTAGAGAATTTTTGTTTTGTAAAAATGCAAACGAAAAAGAAAAACACAAAAAGAGTACAAAAATCAACACACAATTAAAGGCGAACCAACACTTATATGTAGGGTGTTGGAATGGAACAACAACACATACAGGTGTTCCATGCGCGAGAGTCAGGCGTTTTTATGTGTGTTTACGAATTTAGACTCAAATTGCGAAGATGATTATATTTTCTTTTTTCTCGAAAAAAAAAACTTGTTTATGGCGTGGAAGAGATAACGCAAACAACAACACACCGCAGACTGAGAAGAGGTGAAATTTGTTTTGAAGGAATACATTGGCCTTGATGACCCTTATAACGGACGACTGTCGGTGGCTGGATTCAATTCTGTTTCTGTCCGTTCGGTAGGTAGATTGCGTGTGGATATAGATATTTTGTGTGGTAGGTACCACCTCTCTTGTTTGGTTAGATCTCTGGTTTCATTGTCAGTGTCGCCATTTCCGTTTTCACAGTCATAAAAATGTGTATTATATTTTTATAGGTTAGGTTGTTAACACACAATTAGTGGGGAGGGGCAATGAACTCTAGTTATGGGATTAAAAGTAGGTGTACCTATTCCCTTTAAATAATTTTTAATTATTTCCATCTAGTCTGGTTTGTATATGGAAAGTGGGAAACAAACGCAGATGACTTTCTTGAAAAACGAAACACTTAGACCGGTTAGGTAGGTAGGTAGGTACGCTCGTCATGATCAATTTTCCTAGTCCAATGACCCTTGGCTTTGGCTGAGTAGAACAGCAGGTGTATGGTTTTAGTATTTTTTCTCTGGTTCTGGTAGGTATATTAGTGTTTTATGATATTTTTTGGTTCGAACCTAACCATAAATGTCAGTAAAATAAACGTCAATTGTCAGTAATGGACTTCAATTTTTAAATATTTACAAAATAAATATACATGTGTACTACAGCAAATTGGAATTAAATTATCCTACTGTATCGAATGGCAATTTTAAGTAAATTGTGTTAGTAAATCAGTGCTGCCAACGTCTTAAGGCAAATAACTTGTATACAGCAAATGAACACAAATTCCTGTATTCAAAGTCATATTAGATGGATGATCACTACTAGTCTGGGAAAGACACTGCTCAGCTAGGGATTACTAGAAACATAACAATAGGCCTGTTCCCGTACAAAATAATACAAGGTGGCGCAAAAGTAATCCTCCTATCAGAAAATACATCGGAAGGTTATTTTTGCGCCACCTTGTATTTACTGATTCTTACTGATTTTTACTTATTGCCGTTCCCGTACTCCACAAAAATCTGCAAAAAAATTACTGCAGAAATTTCTGTTGGTAAAAATCAGTAAACTGGCAGTTGGTATCTAAAATTGACAACTCGCTTGTTATGGCAGGTGATTTATGTCATTTGTTCTTTAAAAGGCATACAAAATATATAATTTTACTGTTTTTTACTTAAACGCGTTCCCGTACTTTTTGGTAATTTTGTCTCTTTCTGAGAAAATTTACCCCCACTCCAAGAAATTTGAGAATTTACTAATTTTTACTGAAAATGTACGGGAACAGACCTGATACTAGCACCAAACACCGTCCCAATTGATTTTGTTCTGAATAATTCAGAGCGAATGCCTTCGACCGATTTTTATGACAGACCACTCGATGTAAAGCTTAAGCAGGCCAGTTAATGTAAATAAATGAAATCTATACCAAAACTCTCTATGGCAGAACATGAGCAGATAGATATGGCAATGTCTTGTATGAGCGATGGGTCTCATAAATACATTGCAATTGGCCATCATTACTCCACTTCAGTACAATGTCACGGGATTCAACTTTTATGACAATACATCAATTTCAACAATTTGTAGGTGCAGCATATTGTCATTCATGAGTTTCAGTAGGACGTTTATCCGCTCTGATAATGAATAATGGTTGTAAGGCGGTATAACTTTCTATGCCTCTTAAACTGAAAATCTGATCAATTTCGGTATCAGAATTACGCAGACAGAATTATTACAGAATTACATAACAGACATTTGTGTTCTATATTCGGTGGCGGAAACAATGATCCATTTCGATGGTAAATTTGCTCTTGAATGTATAGTTGGTGACAAGTTCCAATTGGTGAGTATCGTTGGTCCAGAGAAATCCAATTATAGATTTCTTTGAGACGGAATTACCTTAAATGTCAGAATCTTCAAAAACATTCCACAAAACCTCTCGCACTGAATGATGTCATTTAAAAGGAACCGTTGTTCCTTGTATATGTGGCCATACGTCAAGCAATATTTTGATTCTGGTAATTCCTCGTAAAGCAAAGAGCGCAATGGCTCTGGTGGTAATTTGACTTTGCCACTAGCACAATACAATCCTGGTGTCTCAGAACCTGGTGCATTGTAATATTAGTGAATCACATCCATGGAGTTCTTTCTAGAAATGTTGCATTCAAATTAAAAAGCTGCGCGATGTTTTTGGACATTTACGTCACTTTTCCTCACTCGACAATAATGGCGTTTGATTCTACTTGACAATGCACAACGCGACTGCGCTGCTGTCTCAGTCATTCAGTCGCATGTGCTTCTCCTTTCTCCTGAGTTTGTTTAGCACGATTCAAGTTAGCAGTTAGCCGAACCACAAGATAACTACAACTACAACTTTTTGGCGCAACAGGCTCGTTAGTACCCAGGGCCTAGCTTTCTCACAACCATTCATGTGGGCGTGTGTTCATCTTGCACGATGGCGGGACCTCCTGTTTTATGCCGAATCCGAACGGCTAAGTTGAGATAAGCTATTTTTGACAATTTATACTACTCCGACGATTTGTCAGATCATCACGAGAGGAGGGCCAGTGGAAATCATTTAGATGTTGCTACGGCTGGGAATCGAACCCAGATCTTTTGCGCGGCAGTTCATCGCACTAACCATCGCGCCACTGAGCCCCACAATATACAAGGTGGCGCAAAAATAGCCTTCCCATGTTTTTTGGCTGTAATTTAAAAAAAAAAATGAAAAACTTTGATTCTTCTTGTGGATTATTTTTATTTGGTCTTTTAATTTTTTTTTTACATCAAGTCGAGAATATGATGTCATGTAAATGGCCGCCGCCACAGTTGATTGTCATTTGAGCCCTTTTTATGGCATTTTCCATCACTTTGGCCAAAACTTCCGGCGATAGGTCCTCACATTCTTGACGGATATTGTCTTTAAGAGCTGCAAGAGTCTAAGGCTTGTTGACATAAACCCGCGACTTCAAAAAGACCCACAAAAAGAAGTCTGGAGCGGTCAAATCAGGCGATCTTGCTGGCCAGTGCAAATCGCCAAAACGGGAGATTACGCAAAAATTGTACTTCCTCAAATCTCATCAATAAAATAAGCGAACAAAATTGCGCTGACAATGTAACCCTGAGGAACACCTGAAGACGTTTCATACATATTAATTTAGACTTTTGTCAGATTTGGGTCAGTTTGAGTGACGACATGACAGTTTGATACTTTTGAATATTTGTCTGACTTTCGCCGTATTTGGGTCAGTTAAACAACGTCGGTGTTGTTGCTCTTGGGATTTGAATCACTGCACCCACAATCAACGGATAGAGTATAATTCGAATTCAAAATACAGTGACAAGTCTGTACAGATTTCGTTAAGGCTGAAGGCCTGAGTTGAAACAAGCTTTTGTTGACAATCGATACCACTCGCATGATTGGTCAGATCATAGCAAAAAGAGGGTCTGTGAAAATGCATTAAAGGTGTTGCTACGGCTGGGAATCAAACACTGAACTTCTACACGGCAGTTCATCGCACTAACCACCGCGCCACTCTGCCTATTATATTCATAATCTGCAGTTATAATTAAAAAAAACGCTCATAATGGGTGATCCCTTTCGAGGTTCCCTACTTTTTTAAAGAAAAAAACACAGAAAATTCAAATTTAATGGAGAATGTTTATTATCATTTGAAAGAACATTCTTTGGCATTTATTTTTTGAAGATTATGTCTATCAAATGTTGGCCGTTGCTACGTCACAGATGGTCCATCCGTTGAGTCCAATTTTCGATCACTCGTTCGAGCATTTCGACTGGTAACTGGCGAATGACACGCGTGATGTTTTCCTCCAAGGCTTGAATCGAAGCGGGTTTGTCGGCATAAGCTTTTGACTTTACATATCCCCACAGGAAAAAGTCTAACGGTGTGATATCACACGATCTTGGTGGCCAATCGACCGGCCCAAAACGTGAAATTATGTGCTCACCGAAATGTTCTCTCAATAAGTCCATTGATTGATGCGATGTGTGGGAAGTGGCGCCGTCTTGCTGAAACCAAATGTCGCCGAGATCACGAGCTTCAATTTCAGGCATCAAATAGTCGGTTATCATGGCACGATAACGGTCGCCATTGACGGTTACGATCGCACCGGCATAATTTTTAAAGAAATATGGACCGATGATTCCACCGGCCCACAAACCACACCAAACCGTTGTTTTTTTCTGGATGAAGTGGCAGTTCTTCAATCTCTTCAGGTTGCTCTTCGTCCCAAATGCGGCAATTTTGTTTGATTACATACCCATTGAGCCAGAAATGGGCCTCATCGCTAAACAAAATTTGCCTCGAAAACGTCGGATCTTCTTGGAACTTTTCAAGAGCCCATAGAGCGAAGCGATGTCGCTTGGGAAGGTCGAGCGGCTTCAGTTGTTGCACAAGCTGTATTTTGTACGCTTTCAATTTAAGATCTTGACGTAAAATGCGCCAAGGCGTTCCATACGTCAGTCCGAGTTGCTGCAAACGGCGCCAAATCGACTCTCTACGGTCTTCGTGTACACTCTCAGCTACGGCCGCTATATTTTCTTCACAGCGTGCTGGACGTGGTCTATTCGGTCGAATATTATCCAAAAATGAATGCTGGGTCTCAAAATGGGTGATGGTGTTGCGAATAGTACGCTCAGTAGGCCGATTATGTTGACCATAAGTTGAGCGAAGTGCACGAAACACATTCCTCACAGAACGTGAATTTTCATAATAAAGTTGAACAATTTGTAAACGTTGTTCACGCGTAAGTCTTTCCATTATGAAATGCCAAACAATACTAAACAAAAATAACATGACAGCATGACACGACTCACACGTGATCTGTCAAAAAAGGCTATTGAAAAAAGTATCTCTACTTGGATCACCCATTATTAACAAACCATCAAATTTGACAGCCTGTCTTAACTCAATGAATCCTGAGTTCAAATTTATCTTTTTGTACATAAATTTCTTCAGTGAACCCTATACTACTCTATTTCGTTGAGTTTCGTATTTTAGTCCAAATTCATAATGTTTCGACTCGCAATGACAGAAAATATAGCTGGGTCTACACGCTGGGGGCTCAGTGGCGCGATGGTTAGTGCGATGAACTGCCGCGCAGGAGGTCTGGGTTCGATTCCCAGCCGTTGCAACACCTAAATGATTTTTCACTGGCCCTCCTCTCGTGATGATCTGACAAATCATCCGAGTAGTATCAATTGTCAAGAATAGCTTATCTCAACTTAGCCGTTCGGAGTCGGCATAAAACAGGTGGTCCCGCCATCGTGCAAGAAGTACACACGCACACATGAATGGTTGTGAGAAAGCTAGGCCCTGGGTACTAACGAGCCTGTTGCGCCAAAAATTTGTATTTTTTTTTTCTACACGCTGTAAGGAGATATAATACTTAGGTTGGAAAGATAAGTGCTGACTAGCCCTTAAAAAAATAGTTTCCTCTTCTGAGTAAGAGGTGGTTTGGAAACGTCAAAAATATCAACATGGCACTATTACAAGCTTATTTTCTCTACGAGGCTCTTACCTAACCGGCTCATTCCGGCTTGGTTTTTTTCTCAATCCACATTTAATCGAATGGTGGGACCTAATATTACTTGAATTGATCTGAGAAAGTAATTGTAATTGATGAGTTGATGATTTGCCAAATCTCGATGTCAAAGATTTGTGGTAATGAACATCAATAATTTGTGTTGCATCGGTTAGGAACCTACCCTACCCTACACAAACCAACAATTCTCTTCAAAATACAACAAAGAATTGACATTTGTTTTCATTTAAACCCCATCCACATATTTGTGGTTAATTTCTACGACAGAAATATTTCTGATAACAAAATTCCATTGACAAGATAAGTATTTTTAATGCAAATATGTGGTAAGTACAAAATAAACATATTAATGACACTTGAACTGCTGGAGCATATATACAACCGTCAGTTCAACTTTACGGGTGGTTTATGTGTAATGTCAAAAATTTATCGATTACTCTCTCGATCCGCCGGTAAATTGAATAAAAATGAAGTTTATTTGACATTTAAACAACAAGTGAGATGGAATACGTATATCCACTGAAATTTATGCACATAACTTCAAGCATAAAAGGTACTCTGTCATAGCATTAGCGGTGTTAGTATACAATAAAGAATTTCCTCGTATATATACCTAAGCGCGTTCAATGCCGATTGAATGATTGTTACTTTGACATTTACCTATGTACCTATTTACACTGTGTAGAAAAAAGTAGTAGATCTATATTAAAATCCGTACCTAATGTTGTTTGTTTGAAGTTAGGTTGATTTTGATTGTATGCATGGTGGTGATAATAATACTTCCTGATTAAGGAACTTTCAAAATATGACCAATAACAATTCATAGTCGACATCTAAGTCACGCAACAAAAGTTAAATGATGGCACACGTTAAATTTTAAGCAAATTAAGCCATGATACTTGATCCTTTATAAGAATGCGCATACCAACGATTCCAGTAATCCCTTAAGCAAATTAGCTATGCACCCGACAGACTTGTCAAACAAATATGCGATAAGAACATAGGACAGAAAAACCACTCCAAATTGTCAATTATTCTATTTGATCGAATTTCCCTAATATGTAGGTACCTGTGCTTACAAACACCGTTCAAAAATTCAATTTGACGCAATATTTCTTGTTATATATTTTAAAGTATTCCCCCCACAAAAAAAAAGAATTCTATACTGCCGCACTTTTAGGGCGAGTAACAGCACACACCTACATCCTTATTCATATTCATGGTAGTGGCATTTTTCACTCAAAACATATGTTAAATGTACTGTGAAATTTAGACACTCACACACCGGCGCAGTGAGGGAGCATAACAAAAGTACCGTATTCCACAAAAAGAGATTAGAAGAAGAAAAAAAATACAGCAACAGCTAGCAGAGTCCATCTGTCTGCCGCTCTCTATCTCTCACATTTTATTTTCACCACCATTCCCAATTGTCATTGTCGCATTTGCTGCTGGTTCTGGCTTCTGGCTCTCTGTTGCCGGTTCTCTTTTTATTTCTTTGAAAACGCATACAACCGCAATATACTCCTCATTGGAATGGAAAACCAACACTTTGACAAAAATCTGACAGTGCTGCTTTTACAAAAGTCATAAAAATTCAAATTTGCGTAATGCCTTATTTTATTTATTTGCCGGATGAAAGTAACCCCTTAAAGAGTGTCACCCTCTCTATATGTGTTTGACTGTGACATGTGCGAAAATTCGAGAAAAATCATGTTCGAATTATCGAACATTGTTGTAAATCGAAACTAACAAACACGAAATGAGTAAACTTTCAAGAAACCTGAGATATAATATGAAATAGATGTAGAAAGGCGCATTATGATGCCTTTTTTCTCCCTCCCCCATGTGGCAGGTATAGCTGTGTATTTACAATGAATTGCTGCCGGCCGGTTTCGATACTACATTCGAATTGAAATCGAAATCGTCATCATTTCCGCAGGTGGGGGATTGGGTTGGAGAATTATTTTTATTTGCGGTTAGGTAGGTCACTAACCGATTCAGGGGCAGTTAACCCATAGGACGTAATGATTGCGTTTATTACAATTTTTAATTGCATGTTGTATTGTAATATGATAAATCAAGAGTAGTAGAAGGTGATAATTACATATCTTTCAGAATTCGAACGGTGGGCCATATTTTAATGCCGATTTTAAAATGTCATTAACCCCAATTTTTTTTCGTTTATTTTAAGTTTAATATAAATGATTAACATTTCAATTTTTGTTTTTGTTTATTTACAGACTGATTTGTGCGGCATTAAATGGCGCAAATTCGTAAATGGTGAGCGACATAATGCATCGAGCGAACCGCTCGACGATCCGATCCTTCGGTCATATTCACGATGCATGCAAGCGGATATGCTATGCGTATGGCGTCGAGTGCAGTCCACCAAACAGGATCAACCCGATCCAAATAATACGATGTCATTTGAAATTTGCACATCGAAAATACATCCGCCACTGTCATTGGCCGCTGCAAAGGAACTTTGGATATTTTGGTATGGTGAGGAGCCAGATCTGAATGGTTTGGTTGATACGGATTTGCTGAGAGTTTCTGGTAAGTTGTTGTTTGTTTATTCTTTTAGAGGAGAACATCTTTATGTGAAGTTTACTGGCGCCCAATGGTGGATCGATTTATTTTTTTTTAAATGTTGAGTCATGCTATATTGAAACGAATTAATAACGTTAGCTATATTGAGGATAGGAGATTTGTGTTCAGATGAACTAAAACACTTTTAAATGCCAGGATTAGAAATGACATTCTAGGCACAATATTCGAAAATCATAAAATTGGTGTTTAAAGTAACTTTTGTTAAAGAATACATAATGAGTTTGTATGATAATAAAGATACATATAGTGCTTTAAATTTATTAATTCTAAATAACATTCTAGTTAATTTTTTTGTAAATTGTAAGGCATTGTATGTTTACGCCTTTGTAAGTATTAAAAAAGATCGATTTAGGCTCATTCACAAGACGTTGAAAGGCAAAATCGTTTGTTTTTTAAAGTTATTTTTACAAAATCTCTATTTTAACCAGTGAAAGTCTTAAAAATCATGCAATATTTAACGTCATTTGGCACAGATGGCACCTGGACGACCTCTAGCAAAGAATCCATAGAGCTACTAATGGACACCCATTTCCCAGGTAGCTCACAGGAAGCTTTTCAAGACGACTTCAAAAGAACCAATCTATTGACCGGCAGCTTACAAGATCTCATCACAAAAGATAAAATACTTAAGGCAATACATAGCTTCAAACCCTTTAAATCCGCGGGACCCGACGGAATTATACCATCCGAGCTGCAGCGTTTTTTGGATCTCATCCTACCCTGGTTGGAAGCCATCCTTAGGGGCTGCATCGAGCTGATTTATATTCCCAAGGTTTGGAGAGAAGTCAAAGTTGTATTCATACCCAAATCTGGTAAAAGTTCTCATGTCAATCCGAAAGACCTAAGACCTAGCTTATCATCATTCCTTCTGAAAACCCTGGAAAGACTGGTTGATATTCATCTTCGCAGTAGCATTGATGTAAATCAGCTATCTGCACCCCAACATGTGTACTGTAAGGGAAAATCTGTAGAAACAGCCCTGCACACATTAGTGCGTATTATTGAAACGTCGTTATGCTGCAAGGAGTATACTATGGTTGCATTCCTGGACATCGAAGGCGCTTTTAACAACGTTAATTCGGGAGCGATCATTAAGGCGCTAACATGTCTGAAAGTCGATCACTCACTTGGAATGCTGATTAATTTGCTATTAAATAGCCGGATTATCAACACAACACTGGGTGGTGCTTCGAACAGAAGACATGTCAGTAGAGGGACCCCGCAAGGTGGGGTCCTGTCCCCTCTTCTCTGGAACCTAGTGGTAAACGAGCTTTTACTTATCCTGGAAGCAGAGGGAAGCCACGTGATTGCCTACGCGGATTACGTCGCTATCGCTGTCTCAGGGAAACACTTGAATATACTCAAGGAGCTTCTCCAAAACGCACTAAATAAACTTTCCAAATGGGCGGTCAGTTGTGGACTGGGTGTCAACCCACATAAGACTGAACTGGTCCTATTCACTAGGAAATATAAAATTCCTCACATTGACCTAAACGGAACCGAACTAGTCTTCTCAGACAAAGCTAAATATCTGGGACTTATTATGGACAGGAAGCTTAACTGGAAGCTAAACATAACAGAAAGAGTAAAGAAAGCGACGATAGCACTTTATTCCTGCAAGGCTTGAAATGGGGAATGAAACCTCGTATCACGCATTGGCTCTATATATCGGTTATAGGACCGATACTTCTTTATGGAGTAGTAGTATGGTGGACAGCACTAGAAATAGCTTTAAACAGCAAAAAACTAGCCAAAGTGCAGAGAACTGCATGTCTGTGCATTGATGGAGCACTCCGTACGACACCCTCAGCGAAATTTGACATTCTTTTGCACCACTACCCCTAGATATTTTCGGCAAACAAATGGCAGCTAACTCAGCCATACGTCTTAAAGCCATCCAACAGTGGTCAAATATTAAATATGGCCACTCAAAAATTCTAAACGAATATACAAATGTTCCTGAAAACACCGATTACACCCTCACCAGATTTAAATTTGATAAGAGTTTCCGGGTCACAATCCCAAACAGAACGTCATGGGAGAGCAACGAACCTGTGCTTAATGACTCGATCCACTTCTACACCGATGGTTTCAAAACAAATGACGGACAGGCTAAATCTCAGCCTATCTTTCCGTCTTCCTGATCATTGCAGCGTGTTGCAGGCGGAACTCATGGCGATCAAAGAAGCCTTATCCTGGTTGAAAGAGAATGTAATATCTGCCAAGGACATTAGCATTTTCTCGGACAGCCAAGCGGCAATCAAAACCATAGATTGCCGATCATCTCTGCAGGAGATGTCAAAGCATTTTAACATTCACCTATGCTGGGTGCCTTTGAATAGTGACATTCCAGGGAACTGTAAGGCTGATGAACTCGCCAGAAACGGAACCAAATTACCAATTGTACCCGACACGGGTGCCACTAGGTATTCCTATCGCTACATGCAAAAGCTAATTAGCGCAACATGCTAACAACAAATCAAACCTCAGATGAAGTCTTGGCACGACGTGTCAAACAACCAAACAAATTTGGCCAAAGCTAGATTTGAGAAGATCAAAGGGACTGATTTCGCTCGATAGACAGCATATTTGCGATACCATAGGTGTCATCACGGGACACTGCTTAATAGGTAGGCACGCAGAAAGGCTAGGCCTCTTCTCAAACGACTTCTGTAGGAGCTGCATGGACGAGGAGGAGGAGGAAACATTACTTCATCTCCTTTGTAACTACACGGCCCTATCAAACAAAAGGAAGCTACATCTCGGAGCTTACTATTTTCAAAGTCTCAGTTTGCTTTTCAAGCAAACTATACTATATGTCGAACTGTCATGAGAAGCTTTTCCAAATCGGATCGGCTCTGGTTCTATGCCATTCTGCCAAAAAATTTACTTTCCACATACAATTGACATGGAAAGCTAAATTGTGGGTAATAGGGTCTAAAAAAAGCCAGTAATGCCAAATATTGTTCCCTCATGTGAAGAGAACCTATTAAGTTAGCGCCCCAACATTTTTGCAGTAATGTAGTTCGTTCGATAGTTTCCTTGACAGAGTATTGTTATTGAGTTGTTCGTGTAATTGTAAGTACGAGATCATCCGTTTGTATATATATTTTACGGACTGAGTTAATTTTTGAAGCTCCTCTGGGCACTTGATGTAGTGTTTCTTATATAGTGACAAATCTTCTAGAAGTCTTCTCTTGAAGATTCAATGTTGCTCTTGAATTGGTAGGATATATTGAGGCCGAACTCTAAAAAGGTAAAACTGTATTCGTGACCTAATTTACTTCATCCTTAAAGACAAGTCCAATCAATTTGGTTTTTATCCCGATCAGTCTTCAATGTCAAACATGGCAGCTGGAATTTATTGTTCTTTCAGTCAATGTGGCTGATCAAATACTTTCGACAGTCTGCATTTGCATTTGGATGCAACTTCTTTGGTTCGAAAATGTGTCTTTTTTTTTATTCAGCATGGTCGCATACAGAGCTAAACATTTTATGAAGTATTTTCCTTTGATTGTCCTCAACCTTTTTGATTTATAATTAGCACGCGATAAAGGGTTTATGAATCCCTTATAGTGTTTGGATGTGCATTGGTTTTAAATTTTTGTAAATTGTATTGGGGAGGAAAGACTTAGTTTCGTAAAGCATTCCATATTCGTGTTGTTCTATTTATAGGAATGAATCTCTATATTTCATAGTACGTCCGAAGATAGGCTTGAGGGTGAACTGATTAGCATTCGTGGTACGGCGAGTATTACGGTTGAATGTTTGAAGGGGCGGAATGCAGCTGGCATTTCCTGTTAAAATAGAGGTAAAAAAGTGTTAGGCAAGAGATATTCCTACGATGTTCAAGCGAGACTATAGAGTTCGTTACGGTTGGATCTCCTATCAGTTTTATCGCACTCTTTTGTATCCTATCCAGTAGGTGCAATGATGTTTTTGCTGCACCTGACGAGATGTGGGCGTTGAACTCAAGTTTGGGGCGTATATACGCTTTACATATTGAGGCCAGATCAGAAGGGGTGAAATATTTTTTGCATCGATTAAGGAATCCTAGACATTTCGCTGCGTTTTTAGCGATTTCAAATATGTGGTCGTTCTAACACACATACCGAGCATGGAAAGTTTTTCGGTTTCGGCGGTGCAAGTGCCATTCATGGATAATGGCTGTAAATTTTGATTTCGCTCAGATGACAGAAGACAGCATTGTGTCTTGGAAGCATTAAATTCCACACTATTGGATTTACCCCATTTAATAATGCTCTCAAGATCGGAATTTAATGAGCTTAACATATTAAGCCGTTTCTGTTACACGTCCAAAGATGAAGGGCGTGGATTAGAGAATTAATACGAGAAGCTGAGAGTGCCGTCATCGGCAAAGGAATGGATTGCGCTTTTCCACCGCAAGTTTCTTTTTAAGTGAAATCTACTATGAAATCTACGATTCCTACCAGATTGCCTGGATTAGAGAACGAATACGAGAAGCTGAGAGTGCCGTCATCGGCAAAGGAATGGATTAGAATAGAATTTGCAGACAAGAGGTCATTAATAAAAATGAGAAAGAGTGTCGGAGACAGAACGAAGCCCTGGGGAACACCAGCATTTATTTCGTGAGTAGCAGACTGTCCAAAACAACTTGAATTGAACGTTTCGAGAGATAGTTTCTAATCCATAGAAGAAGAGTTTCATCGATTCCTAAAGCACGCATTTTCGACAAAAGGGCTTGATGCCAAACCCTGTCAAATGCCTTTGAAATATCAAGTGCAACGATCTTGTTTTCGCCACCGAGGTGAATAGATTGGTTCCACTTTTCGGTGAGATATGTCATCAAATCACCAGTGGACCTGTTGCAACGAAAACCGTATTTTCGGTCATTTAGGAGTTTTTCGTGATTCAAGATATTTCAGAAGCTGACAACCAGCCCCCATTGAGGTATCCGTTCTGACATGTGCATTTCTTCCGAAGTTGTCCGACAAAGAAATCTTGTGGAACATGTATTCAATTTCCAAACACGTAGGAAATTCTTGCCGTCTTCCAGTATATGTTTAGAAAAGTTCGGATTAACACCTATCAAACTTAATGCTGCATCACGTGTTCTCTAGAACTTGGTGACAGAACTAGATTAATTTCGGCCATTCATGAACTCGATGCAAAGTTAAAAAGAATCGTATATCCAAGATCTAACGAGGAATATCCTTTAGAAACACCTTAATAGTGCTTACACACCGAATCATAAACTGAGTTTTCGGCAAAAAGTTTACGTAAACCACTGGATGCTTTCCGACTCTGACCAGGTTTCGTTTGACATTTCAATCAGCTGTGAATTGTGATACTAGCTGCAACATTTGTGTGTGAAATTATTGTAATTGAATAATAAAATGAATTCTAATATAATCAAACTAATATTAGCATTTGAAGTTCAAAATAAAACAAATTTTAAGATTTTGACAACAGTTTTTGACTCAAGTCCGCCGCTTGTTTTGTTTTTATTTCATCTGGTGTGTAAATTTCTGAAAAAAAAGTTTTTTTGACAGCGAGTTCATGAGATGTTTTGTGGGACGTGTGGAACACGTGTAGAATGTATGAAAAGGTGTGTTCTTTCCAACAACCTGCAACGTGATGACGTCTGCCAAGTGGTTATGAGAAGGTTACGTCGTAACCTACTAGGTTTTGAGAACCGACAATGTATGGGAAAACTCGGTTTTCGATGAAGGTTTCAGGTGTTTTTGCGAAAACTCAGTTTATGATTCGGTGTGTAAGCACTATAAAACAGCAACATCAACGTTGTCAGTAAGAACGCAAAGTTAATACGTGGTGTTTTTTGTAGGAGATGGTCAAACATAACAGAAAATGGTCAAACATAACAGCAAATTTAAAACTATTCGTGACAATGACGTTTTTGTTAAATGTGGCGGTCCTTCAATGTGTTTCTCGCAATACGTAGGTTTTGTTCGAATTATATCCTTGCCACACTGAACGCCGCCATTATTCGTCCCATTCAACACCGTCAACTACTGTCACTGTCAAAAGTAAAATTGAAAGAAATTTTAAATAGTAAAACCATGTCTTCTCTTTAATAAGACAATCTTCTTATAAAGTGTAATAAAAATCAGCTTACACCGACTCCTTTAGGAATCATCCCCCAATTCATGTCCTCTTTGTACCTCGAAAAGCCACTCACAAAGGAAATACCTCAGATTAGGATGTTTTTTTTTTACTTCTTGCGTGTTTTAAAAAAAAATGCACAGTCTATTCATTTCCCTTAGTAAAAATATTGATTTTTATCTTTGTTCAACGATTGGAGGCGCCTCCTTCCTACTGCTTCCAATTTGTCTTCATGCCATTGCTAAAAGTTACCCCAAATCCACCCTAGTCAATTGAAAATGTCCATCCACATTCGGGCTCTTTTACTTTCCGGAATGCTGTTCTCAACTCAAAGGGGTCTTCTCCGAACCATTCAAAAGATGGGATTTTGTGTCAACACCGAATAACTTTTCACTTTAAATTCGTGTTCTATCGGGCTTAACGGATTTTATCCTTTCCATTGAAGAAGAAGGAAAAATCCGCCTCCTCCTGATACGACGCGGGGGTGCTCCGTGAATATCATTCCTTCTTCGTGCTGAATATAATCGATTTAAAATTGTCATTTCTTTTCGCCTCCTCCATCGTCGTCGTCGTTGTTTTGCAGCACTCTTGCTAGGATATTTTGTACTTTTTCCGTTCATTGCTTTTGTCGAGTTTCCTTTGCATATACTCTCGAGCACAGCACATGTACATTGACGTTTTCGTTTAGGCCTCGGAAACGGCCACTAGCACTAGACCAACAACACCCAATCTCTCCAGAAGCCCCACCACACCAGTGTGTGGTGTTGCCCAAAAAGGAGCACACACACACACACTGGGTAGTGTGGCTTGTTCGCATACTTTAGCTTTGTACGCCCACACGTATTGTAAACTGTTCACGGCTCTTGGTCCTTTTGTCGTAAATAAGCATCAGCACGTGCATTATGTACACACATTCATGATGAAGATATGGTGCTGTGTGGGGTACTTTTTGTGTGCGTTCTTTGTATTCTCCAGTTGCTTACCGATTCGGCGCATTGCAGCTGTGCCTGATAAATGTCAGGACAGTGTGTATTCTTTCTCTCTTTCTGGATATGGCTGTGTGTGTGTCCATAAATCCATGCTGTAAGCTGCAATAGGCGGTAATGAAGTCCTTCAAAAGGAAAACTGGGGAATTTGCCAACACCGCCGCCTTCACGATTTTTGCTTCGTCCTTAACCGAATCGTTTAGAAATTTACTTGGTTAAATATGCTCATGAATTGTGCGTGAATAATTTAAGGACAATGTAGTAGCTTCAGGCGAGAAATGAAAACTGATATCTTCTTCCAGTTCAATTATGAAGAAGAATCCAGTCCTGTGGGAGCAGCATAACGTATCCTGCCGCAGTATGTGGATTAAATGCTAATTAAGTTATTAATTTTGTATTCGCCTTACTTGATGGCATTCGTTCAGAAAAGGGCTTGTATCGATAGATTTGGAGGTTTCCCAAGACCAGTAAGGGTTTTTAATATTTTAGAGATGCTCTAGTTGTGAAAACGGAATGAAAAGTAAGGCTGTGTGCTCCGTTTTTGCCTTAAAATTTCGTTGGCTGCAATGTCATAATTAGGAAAAAGGGATATCCCTTAAAGGAATTTACCTACAGACCTCCTTTTTCGGTTTTTATCTCTCAAAGTTATGCGGATGTGTGTAAACATGAAATTATTGCGACGCATACAATGTTTCTTTGATCAAATGTAGAGCATAGATTCACCTGTTCCTAAAGTGGACTTAGGAACTCCTGAGTTCATCGGGTATCGGATCATCCCAATTCTAACCTAAACCCCAAAGTTTCTGCATCATAATTTTGGCTGTGATGACGCATGGTGAAATCCAACCAAGTGGATCGAACAGCTTGGCTATCGCAGACAACATCGAGCGTTTTGTGATTTCCTTTGTGTCGGGTTCACAGTTTTGGAATGAAAACGAATCGCTAATGGGAAACCATTTGATCCCAAGAGTCTTAACGTGACTTGACGCACCAAAAGGAAGCTCAAAATCAATTTCACAATCTCGTTCCGGTATATCTTCTATCACCGATTTCATATTACTCGTCCACTTCCGTAGATTGAATCCAGCGGACGCTAAAAGATGTTGGGCTTCGTCGCGCTTTTGCCTAGCTTCTTCGACTGAATCCGCGCCACTGATTAGGTCATCAACATACATGTCAACACGAATCGCTCTAGCTCCGATCGGAAAATTGTGAGCTCCGGATGGCTATATACGGTGCACTAGCTGTCCCAAAAGTGACGGTGTTCAGCTTGAAGGCCTTCAATGGTGCTGTTGGTTGTTCCCTCCAAACAATAAGTTGGTAGTAACTGTCACGTGGACTGACGAGAATCTGGCGATACATCTTTTCTATATCGGCTGTAAACGTTACTCGGTGGGTTCTCCATCGCAGAATCAAATCCACTATATTTGTTTGTAGTTTCGGACCCACGAGCAGATTGTCATTCAAGGAATGTCCGTTCGATGTTTTAGCCGCAGCATCAAAGACTACCCTGAGTTTTGTTGTTGTACTGGCTTCCTTGAAAACTGCATGATGAGGTATGAAATAGTGATATGGGGTTTGGACCATTGGGTCGTCTATTAGGTCCACGTCTTCCATGTGATTTAGAGTCGCATACTCCTTTAAACACGCACAATAGTCATGATGCAACTTCTTATCGGACGCGAGCCTCTTTTCCAATTGAACTAATCGTCGAAGAGCACATTCCTTGCTGAACCCCATCGCTGGATATTCCTTTTCTTTGAACGGCAGCATCACTTCATAACGACCGCAAGATAACCGTTTGGTGTTTTGGGCGGTATCACGGGTTTGAAACGGCTCTTCTTCCATCTCCCAGAACTTCTGGAGCTGCGTGCTGAGATCCGCGAACTGAAAATGACTGCGTACGCGATGTGGCGTTTGAAGTTCAGCTTTCCCTAAGACGATCCACCCCAATTCAGTTTTTTGGGCTATTGGTTCGATACCTTCATCACCTCGTAGGATATCTGGAAGGAGAATTTCAGCGTATACGTCACTTCCGAATAATAAATCCACGGGTGCAGGAACAAAAAAATCTGGATCTGCTAGATGCAGTCCTGTTAAATGATGCCATTTATTGGGTATCGTATGTTGGGCCGGTAGAAGCCCAGTCAGCGACTTCAAAACGTATGCTCTTACAGAGCTTTCAAATGTTGAATGCCGAGATGCAAACAGAATATCAACATACAGTGCACTCGCGAAAAGGTGAACTAATTCAAACCTAGGGTGTTCACGTTTTGGAACAGTGAAATTTAGGAGATAATATTGTTATAATTTACATCATTTGATAGGTTTTGAAACCAAAACAAGTTTTATGAAAAAACAATTGACGAGAGGATTTATTTAAAATGATTTTTTATTTATTCAAATGGTTGAAATTTAAGTATAATGGTACATACAATAAACCTAATTATATTATTTTTTTAATTAAATCCCCAGGGATACACATTTTTGAAATTATTATGTTTGTATTATGTATTGAAAAAATCAGTAATCTTTTTCTGTTGCTTTTTCTTTTCTAAGAACTTGAAAACGGCTTTCTCCCTTAGGCGCCGAAGAACATTTACATCACTCTGATCAACACCTTCATATCCAGCCCATTCCAATGCTTTATTAAAGATTTCGATTGCATCACTGGCATTAATGCTCTTTGCAGGTGCTTCAATAATTGAGTCATCGCTGTCGGTGGATTCCTCTAGTTCAATTTCCTCAATTTCAGCTAAGCCATCGACAAATTGATCTTCATTCCAATCTCGAACTGTTGATAATGTGTACTCAATATTTAAACAAAAATTAAATACATTCGATGTTATAAAAAAAATGGCCTTTAACCATACATATGTGTTTGAAAATGCAAACCTGGGGATCTAAGCTTTGAAGCAGATCAACTGTAAATTCCATGACAGAATTAATTTCTGCATTCCACCTTTCTTTTAGGATATTTAATGGAATATTATCTTCAGGATCTTCTTGATTTGGCACAAGGCTCAAAATATTATTCCAGCATTTAGCCAGAGTGTCTGTGCTTACTCTATTCCATGCGGCTTCCAAAATAGTAATGGCGTTGTCCAATGTTAATTTCTTCATTGATACAATCAAATTAGCCTTTTGTGCCGCAATCGAAGCTAAAAGACTGCTTCTGTAATACATTTTTGTAATTTTGATAGCATTCTGGTCCATTGGTTGTATGAGGGGAGTCACATTTGGTGGCATAAACATAGCCATTATGTTTCTATCTTCTGATTTTAGCTCCAACTCACTTGGATGAGATGGGGCGTTGTCTATTAAAAGGAGCGCTTTCAATGGCAACCCTTTATTTTTGAGAAACGCTTTAACCTAAAAAAACAGTAATTTGGCAACATTTGTAAGTTAACTTAATTATTACGATTGATGAAACCAATCCTTGAAAATTATAGATGTCATCCAGGCTGTTTTTGAGCTTTTATAATCAGTAGGGCAGTTAAAATTTTTAAAGCATCGAGGTTTCTTAGCTTTTCCAATTATCAACAGCTTTAATCTATGCGATCCTGATGCGTTTGCACAACACAAGAACGTGATTCGCGTCTTTTCTGTTTTTACGCCCGGAGCAGATTTTTTCGACGATGACACATAAGTTTTTTCTGGCAAAAGTTTCCAGAATAAACCAGATTCATCAGCATTATACAACTGATCATTGCACAATCCCAATTCGTCAATTTTTGATTTCAGCTTTAATTTAAATGGATCCACCAATTCAGTCTGCGATGACAATTTTTCTCCAGATATTTTGAGAAGGCGAACACCGTACCTTTTTTTAAAACGCTGCAGCCACCCATCACTGGCGTTGAATCCACTTTCGTTCTCTTTGATTTTTGAGTGCAATTCCTTAGCCTTTTCCTTAAGCATTAATCCACTTACAGGGAAGTTTTTCTTTCGCATTCGGTTGAACCAACCGTAGAGGCATTTTTCCATTTTGGGTAACTCTGACGTCCTCATCGTTTTTCTTATTCCTGGTCCAGAAAATGTATTGTTGACGCACTTTAAGATTTTCTCTTCTTTCTTACGTATTCCGCATATTGTGGATTTAGCAACATTGTATTGCTTAG
Source organism: Rhingia campestris (assembly GCA_932526625.1). Classification (NCBI taxonomy): domain Eukaryota; kingdom Metazoa; phylum Arthropoda; class Insecta; order Diptera; family Syrphidae; genus Rhingia; species Rhingia campestris. The sequence goes on from OW052184.1 coordinate 23,317,162, forward strand.
CCAAACTCGTCACATTGGCGCCCTTTTTCAATTTAATCAAAATCTCCGCCTTTTCATTTAATTTAAAAACTTTACTTTTTTCGTACTCATTTTTACAACGTCCAGCGCGAGACCAAAACATCAATTGACATACATCAAACAATGTTTGACGAAATCCACTTGAATTTTTTTACTTTTGGGAATCCCCTTTTTAAACAGGGAAATCCCCTTTAAAAAGGGGATTCCCAGAAGTAAAAAAATCAAATTATAAAGTATTTATGCCTTGTAAACGCAAATATAATACATTTTTTTGTTCACCATTTAGAGCCTTCAGACTTTGTTCACCTTTTAAGGTAGTCAATGTAAAAAAAATATTGTTCACATTAAGCGGTGTTCACATTATGCGGTGTTCACCGTTTCGCGAGTACACTGTAGTTCTGAGTTCTTAACATCTGTGCTGCAGTTTCCGAAATAAATGAGACTTCGGATCCTGGATCGATCAAAGCTCGTTAATTGTACCAAATACCATCAACCGACCAGATTTGGCTTATGACTTGGTGGATGTTGCTTACCAAATCATCTCCGCCAGCTCTATAAAGCTCAGCGGGAAGGCCGTCATTTCCGGCGACCTTATTAAGCTTGAGTTTAGATATAGCTATCCTCACATCACTTAGGTCGGGTGGTTGGCAGTTTTCGCTGTCGTTGCCAATATTAAATGGTTTTTTCTGCCTTTTGTCAAAAGTTAGTCAATCATAAATGTTTAAAAGTCACAGAACTCTGTCAATTTTTAAAACTTAACGCAACACGACCGATATAAATAAATATAAATCTAGTTTCAACTTGGCATAGAAACGCCGTCAAATGTAAAGCGAACGTTACATCTAACATTATTTTCATTAGTAAAAACATTTTTAACCCATTTGCGAAAAGATAACTTCCCAACATTAGTTAATTAACAGTTTCTCATTTAAAAATCACAAATATGTGTGTGAGAGCTTCAAAATTGCAAACCTCAATCTAAAAGCTCTGCAAAGACAAAAGAAAACACAAAAAACCTCAAGGAAAAAGTAATACAAGTCCACAAAAACAAGAATAAGCCATTCCACATAAATGAAAACAGTAATTTATGAAATTAACGAGCGGAAAACTGCTTCACAAAAAAAAAACGAAATACAAATGCAATAAAAAAAACTCGAACAATAAACGACCACATACAATATGTGGAGTAGATCAATCCAGAATCTCACAGAAAGTACTAGACGTACTAGATTGACGAAAAAGTTTTCCCTTACTTGCACAGCGTCAACAAAAAAGGGAACCATTTCAGACCATGATTTCATCGAATTCATCTCCCTAATGACGAAACAGTGTCGAATGAAAATAATAGCCAACACATTATATTGACAAAGTTATTTATGAAGCGGCCATAATCTTTAAGTAACCATAAAATCAACAAGTGGTGTATAACTTTATTGTATGTCACTGCCTTTCCCTCTCTTCTGTTTGTGTCATGGGCTTAAGGATTGCTGTTATTTAGTTTTGACATATTCGTTTGTACCGAAGCAGAACAACGGCAAACCAAAGTGAATCTTGAAAAAAATTGTTTACAATAAAATTAAACGGTTTTCGAGAAGTCAAATAAACAAAAAACTTAAACTGCGTCTTTTGTTTAAAAACAGAGACATCTACATCAATTGACGGTCATTATGTTGGCAAAACTGTCGTTGCTTGTTTTTATTTCATACATTGGCTTAAAAAAATAATACTCGCATAATACAGTAAATAACCCAGTACCACTGCGAATAAATTAATTGATCACCAGAGAGGAAGAAAATACAAAAAGAAATAATATACATACACAGAAAAAAAGGAATAGTCATTCAAGTCTCGTTGAGCATTGGACTGAGGTTGCTTCTGCCCGCTTTTAGCTGGCTTGCTTGCATGGTGAGGAATAATAAATAATTATAATAAAAAATAATATGAACAGAAAAAATGAAAAAAAAACTCATTGTATACCTACATGTGCATAATATCCGAAAGATATATTCTCACAAATACACAAAACTCGAATAGAAACTATTAAAGCACACAACATATGTGTGTTGCTGTTGTGCGCCAGCTCGTTTGTTCGCTGCTTCGATGCATTAATTTTATTTCCCCTATTCGTTGGATTTGACAGCGCGCGTGATATGTTGATGATGATGTGACGACGACGACAACAACTACCAGCGAGGTGAGTTTGGGAATTATAAAATGATATCCCTTCATGTGCTGTAGGTGGATATCAGACATGGGAGTAATGCATTACTACACAAATGATATTGGAAACAGCATTAGCATTGAGTGAAAGTAATGCCAATGAAAAAAATTTCATTAGCATTGAGTAACACAATGCTAATGACATTTTTTTTAATTACCATTGAAAATTTTCAATGCAATCAATTTTCATTACCATTTTGCAATGCTAATGAAAAGTATGAAAAAAATAAAGTACACCATTTTTTTTAAATTTTTTTTTAAGATATTGGGATGATATACCATAATCATATGTAAGCCCAACAGAGCACTGCGACCCAAAAAAATCGTTTGTGCTGTCCTCTTCTTATTTGTTACTTAGCAATTTGACCCAAACCCTGCATAGACCTCTGTATGGAAAATGGAATTATTGTTTTCTAGTTCCATGGAGAGTTTGTAGTTGGAAGCAACGATTTCAGTTGCTGCTACCATGCACATTCCATTTTATTCCACTAGGTTCACACAGTTAATTAATAACTCAACAAACATTGTGTTTCTTCTATACATGAGGTTTTTTTCAAAAAAAAAAAATAAATAAATAAAAAATGCCTTATTACTCAATGAAAATAGATTTCATTCAAAATTACTACTTTTCATTGGCATTAAAAAAATCAATGCCAATGCAATTTTTTTCCATTGGCATTATTATTTTCAATGCTAATGAAATTTTTTTCATTAGCATTACTTTCACTCAATGCTAATGAAATCGCAATGCCAATGCATTACTCCCATGTCTGGTGGATATACCTACTCCCGTTGTCATAATTATTATTATTTTTTTAAATTTATTTTAAGAGAGAGAATATGAAAGAGAAATGCGACGAGAAATAAAAGTAACGAAGAAAAAAAAAAATACCCAACAACAACTAGTTCTTTCGAGGACGTTTGCCTGTATGGGGAGAGGAGTAATACCACCACTGAATGGCATTAGCACAGAATTTTCGCTAGTGCGGCTTTACTCGCACTTAAATAGTCAATCAGGTCAATGACAGTTGATCTGGACACACGAGTGCTGTTTGTTGAGGAGAACTGCGGCGAGAGAACTGTAGTAGGTACCTTCATAATACAAGGTGTCGACATTCTAGTGTTTGAAAAGTAGAACAAAGGGCAATTCTTCAACCATATGTTTTATATTAATATAATGGTTTCGATGAAATGAAGGTGTTATTCAACAAACATAAAAGCAGCCATAGTGACGGCGAAAGTTGAACAAATATGTTTAGTTTGGCTTAGTAGGTATTGCCAGCACGAAAAGAATTGGTTAGCTACTGACTTTTAGCGTTTTCGATTGGGATTTTTAAATTAACTCTCAGATTTTACCCGTCCCAATCGAACATTAAAGAGGTTACTCTGGTTTTGTATGTGTGTTAGTGTGCCATTTGACAGCTTATTGTATATCTTTAAGCTTAGTACGCAGCTCGCGCTAAATTTTATCTCCCATACAAAAATCTCTACAGAGATAAAATTTAGCGAGCAAATTTATCAGTGCAGTACGCAGCTCGCGAAATAAATTCTTAACTTCATAAAGATGGGACACACAAAATGTAGGTAGGGTATAACAATATTATGTGTTATACGAAAAGTGTTATACTCGGCGGAAGACAGGTCTCCACTTATTTATCTCGCGAAATTAATGTGCGAGGCATTTAAATCGGCGAAATTTATATGAAAAATAGAAACAAAATGGAAGAAAATGAAGACGAATATTTGATGGAAGAATTTCTCGAGGAAGACGACATCTTTATTTACAAAGAAAATAATAATATTACTGACATCTACGAATGTATGACATTTCCCTGACTCATCTATATGCTGTGTACGAATTTAGCGAGCATTTATCTTTGGATTGGAGAAAACAAGTGGAGATTAGCAAAGATAAAATTTAGCGCGAGCTGCGTACTAAGCCTTAGGCCGCAATTATAGCTATTAGCTATCAATGGGCCTGCACACACGAGTATGCTTCAACCGTAGTCATTATGGTTACTTTCCAAACACACGGGAATATGTTCAACCGGTTGAATTTTGTGTAATATACCAAATTTTATATGTATGTGTGTAATTCGATTAACACCGAACTAGCCGCCGTATTTTTTTTTTAATACCACACTGTCAGAAACGCATGCATGTGTTGGTAGATTCAACCTCTTCAACCACTTAATTTTGGGTGAAAAATTGCTCTCCAATGCCTCTCAAACTGTGCTCCCTCCTCACCCGTCCCACCAACAAACATGACGTTCAACCGGTAGAAGCATACTCGTGTGCGCAGGCCCAATGAAAACCATCATTTGAAAATTTCTTTTACTCATTGCGGCTTTTTTATAAATTCAACCATTGGCGAGTTGGTGTCAAAACAAAGCTTATGAATTTTAGAACATGATTATCCAAAATATTTTAGTTTCTAATTATAGTTTTCGCCGAAAATCACTTTTTAATCATCAAACTGCGAAATGCAAACTTCAAATTGACATATTAAGTCAGATGTTAAATGTTGGTGCATGTTGGTGTAAATCTGACTTGGAATCCAAATTCTTCAAAAGTACTCCAGAGTAAAAAAAAGAGTGCTTTTTGTATCCCAATCGAAAACGCTATTTGATTCAATGTTTCCACAACTTAACGCTAGAGCTACAGCAGTTTTTATATTCTGCAAAGTTAGGAATCTTTGACATTTAACTGAAACGTGAAAAACATTTTACGTGGGTGTATGAATTGGGTTAAAATTGGGCTTACATTTTCCCAATGGCTAATTTTTGACGTTTCTGTAGGTGTGTAAACTGTTTACGCACTTGAACACTGTTGATAAGGCATAACCCACACAAAGCTTGCCATCCACTCCGAATGCGCTTCAATCTCCCTTATATGACAAATGTCAAAAATTAGCGACAAAACACATTTTTAGCGTGCTTTTGAGCAGGTTCAAATTTCGAGGACTAAGCTGAACCCACAAACCATGAAATGAAACGAAACAATCAAACTTTCCAACCTAATAAACATTTGGGCTTTGAAGACATTTTAGTAACGAAGCCCTCACACTAACAACTAAGGACCTTTCCCGGTCCTGTTCTACAGCGCAGAATCACGGACCGTATCAAAAGCTTATGAAAAAATCTTAAGTCGTCTTAATCAAACAAAATTCTTCGCAAAATCTCCAGTCCCGTTTCCATTGATGGATACGAAGATTCAACTAAGACTGTATGAGCTGTACAGCAGCTAAGGACCGGGCTAATTGGAGAGGCATATTGGTCCACGTCTTAAGTTAAGTTTACATTTTCATTTCAAATGTAAAATTTGCGTATGAAAGAACAAAAGAAAGAGAAAGAGCGAATCAATTCGCTTTTTCGTAAGTGAGCAAAAGTAAACGAAAACTGAACGAATCGAAGCGAAAAGCTAACGGGTGATCCAAGTAGAGATACTTTTTTCAATAGCCTTTTTTGACAGATCACGTGTGAGTCGTGCCATGCTGTCATGTTATTTTTGTTTAGTATTGTTTGGCATTTCATAATGGAAAGACTTACGCGTGAACAACGTTTACAAATTGTTCAACTTTATTATGAAAATTCACGTTCTGTGAGGAATGTGTTTCGTGCATTTCGCTCTACTTATGGTCAACATAATCGGCCTACTGAGCGTACTATTCGCAACACCATCACCCATTTTGAGACCCAGCATTCATTATTGGATAATATTCGACCGAATAGACCACGTCCAGCACGCTGTGAAGAAAATATAGCGGCCGTACCTAAGAGTGTACACGAAGACCGTAGAGAGTGGATTCGGCGCCGTTCGCAGCAACTCAGACTGAAGTATGGAACGACTTGGCGTATTTTACGTCAAGATCTTAAATTGAAAGCGTACAAAATACAGCTTGTGCAACAACTGAAGCCGCTCGACCTTCCCAAGCGACATCGCTTCGCTCTATGGGCTCTTGAAAAGTTCCAAGAAGATCCGACGTTTTCGAGGCAAATTTTGTTTAGCGATGAGGCCCATTTCTGGCTCAATGGGTATGTAAACAAACAAAATTGCCGCATTTGGGACGAAGAGCAACCTGAAGAGATTGAAGAACTGCCACTTCATCCAGAAAAAACAACGGTTTGGTGTGGTTTGTGGGCCGGTGGAATCATCGGTCCATATTTCTTTAAAAATTATGCCGGTGCGAACGTAACCGTCAATGGCGACCGTTATCGTGCCATGATAACCGACTATTTGATGCCTGAAATTGAAGCTCGTGATCTCGGCGACATTTGGTTTCAGCAAGACGGCGCCACTTCCCACACATCGCATCAATCAATGGACTTATTTCGGAACATTTCGGTGGGCACCTAATTTCACGTTTTGGGCCGGTCGATTGGCCACCAAGATCGTGTGATATCACACCGTTAGACTTTTTCCTGTGGGGATATGTAAAGTCAAAAGCTTATGCCGACAAACCCGCTTCGATTCAGACCTTGGAGGAAAACATCACGCGTGTCATTCGCCAGTTACCAGTCGAAATGCTCGAACGAGTGATCGAAAATCGGACTCAACGGATGGACCATCTACGACGTAGCAACGGCCAATATTTGATAGACATAATCTTAAAAAAATAAATGCCAAAGAATGTTCTTTTAAATGATAATAAACATTCTCCATTCAATTTGAATTTTCTGTGTTTATTTTCTTTAAAAAAGTAGGGAACCTCGAAATGGATCACCCTTTATTATGGTCGTACAATACAAATTGCATGTGTTCGCACAGTTACGGAAGTGGTCGTCCGCAACCAGCTTCTATTATAGTTCAGCCTTTAGTATTGCTAAAATGTTAACGCAATTGACACACGATATTAATTGAGGATTCTATGCAAACTATGCAAATTGTAAGACGCTATGGGTAGGCATATGTGTAATGTATAGATTAGACATTTGACAACTGCACTCTATATGATGTTTTACTTTGAATTGAAACCATAAACTGGTCTTTAACGATTTAATTCTAACCAGATATGCTATTTGACATTTTAATATCCTCTAAGTTTGCAAAATTTCCATTTATGACAAAACCTACATACAAATCACTGTGAGTGGAGTAATTAATCCATTTGACTCCAAACGCGGGTTCCCTAGTTCCACTAGTTCCCACCTCTTGCGAACGTCTGGCAGACATACAAGAGTATAAAACTGTCACGAGAAGCTTCTTAAATTAGTCTTTCGGAATCGACGTTAAACTGGGGACCTATTCATTGTGGCCAAAATATAATATCAGAAATTAATGGATAGGCTAGGTTTGAGGAGCTGTAGCGAAGCTAATAAAACAACACCGTGCATCCAATACGTTTTAGATTATAATACAGAAAATGACCAACTCTGTACAGCGGTTGTTTCAATACAAACCATTGATCTTTAAAGATCTTATGACAGATGTTTAGCACAATCTCTCTGTAGGTACCTACCAAGGTGCGCAGGCGAACCTTTTTTACTCAATTAATTTTTCATTGTCTACTGTTTTATATGATTTGACACTTCATATTCAGCCCTATCGAGGTATCCGTCGGAGCGGACAATTCTCCGCAACGCGTACTTCGTCGGAGGTTTAAATTCTATTCGAGGTATGTGTCATCGGAAAAAAATTATACACAAATGCGACGGCTTCACTTCACTACAATTCGTAAAAAAATTCCGCAAAGAATTCGTGTCGGAGGAAATCGGAAAAAGAACGGCACTCAGCTGTCAAAAATTGCACGAAAAATGCACCTGAACGCAGTTCAACGCAATTCGCCTGGATGCGTTACAAAATGTCGGAGAAATATTCAGAACAGCTTTTCGGAGGAATACCTCGAAGCAAAAATCCTCCGAGTCGTACCAAATCGTATTAGAAACCTTTCTCAACCGAACATACCAAAATATCCCCAAAAACACCTATCAAATCCAACTGCAGGCATCTCCATCTTTTGTCAAATTCTTTTGCATTTTAAATATTGACATTTCATATTATAACATCTTATTAATCTCCTAATCGACCATAACAACTGTCAAATGAAACTGCTGGCAACTCCATTAGGTAACATGCCCCCTGCACAAGCAGACTCATTTATTGCGAAAATTACAAAACAAAAAATTTTATGCGACCAGCGAGATGTAGAAAAAAAAATTAACACAAATAAACGGAGCAAAACCAACAAACACATGCAAACAATGGAAAAATATGTAAATACACAGCCAGCCGGCCCCGTGCTACCCCAAACATAGTGAGCCGACCGACGACAGGCGCGCGGATCGGATACAATCGCCGATGACATCTGGTGTGGTGGATTTATGTAAACATCTCCACGGTAGTGGTGTAATATGTTTGTCCATCATTGTATGTGTGTGTTGGTTTTTTCTCTTATTCCTGCAGCAGGTATAGTGACTAATGAGCGGCATAGACAGATGTGTAAACTGGTGTGGTCGTGAAGTAGCGAATCGCTATGCGTTGCGGAATGTAATTTTTTTTACAATGACCTTGAAAATATATTTTCTCAATTTCTTGTGTTTGTTTAATTTCACCTCAATTTCGCGAATTTCGAGCGCACAAGAAAGAGATGGCGAGTCGCCGAGTTGGATTTGATTTAATTTTTTTTTTTTTTCGAATTCACCTTTTCTTGTGGATGTCAAATTAGATATTTTTGTTCTTCTTGAAGATGGCAAGGAATGCAGAAAAACAATACGGCTGTTGTGTGAGAAAAGAAGGGGCTTGCCTTGGCAGGGAGTTTCAACCCCCCAGAGAAAAAGAATGGCACGACAAAGCGTATCAAGCGAGGAGAAGAAGAAGAAGACCAATTTTTGTGTTGGGTTCGTTATAATTTTTTTTCCTCATGCTCTTATATACATGGATCATGGATCTGGGAAATATACTTGTTTTCATAAGAAGGGGAATTTGCGGAACCATTTACCTAATGTCAAAAAGTCGTTGCCGTTAGAGGTGTACGCTCTGGTTTGGTTATGCTCTCTTGTGGGAATGGTGGTGAATTCGTGTGCTATTCAGAGTTACTATGTTCCATGTGGAAGTGTATAGTTTTCCCTTTTGTGAACCCCTTTTGTAAAGTCAAATATCGTTGTTTAGAGTGAGTTGGGATTGGGATGTTTTGGATTTTATTTTCTGTTTATTTGTTCGCTTTCTTGTGTTGGTGTTGTTTCAATGTGGGGGAAAGCAAATGGGATCGATTGCACTTGGATTGTTGTGCAGATGAATGAGAGGACACAAGGGATGTAAAGTTATATTTTTTTTGTTTATTTTTTTTTTATCAAATGAATGCGGGAAATGAATATATGATAGGGAAGTGAAAACAGTAGAATGGATGGTGGGTTATCGAATTCTGTGGGTGTGACATAGAGGAACACTTTTTTTTTTTAAACGTCAAAATAAATTATGTATTCAGTTCTAAGAAAATGATTCCAGTGATTTAGGAAAGGAAATCGTGTAGGTATATTTCTGTATTTGTTTTGGTGAAGTCATACATTGGAGTAGGTAGGTACCTAGGTATATTTGTGACAAGAGGCGATGTGTTCCCAAATTCTTTAGAATTCGAAAATACCTCTTAGGAGTAGTATACACAGTGCATATGTCACGCAAATCCTTATTCATAAAACATTTACCTACCCACCCATATTATTTTACGACAAATAAGCTAGGTATACCTACCTTCCTACCAAAAATAGGAAATCTATTACAATTAGCTGAGCAAGGTTACAATTTTTGTTGGTTGTGAAACTCATGGCGACCAATTTCTTGGTTACTAGACGGAAACTATTAGATGCAGATGCGTTTAGCTGCCTCTATTAAACATTGTTTTAGTTTAATGCCCTCATTCATTCACTAAAGCATAAAGCATAAGAGTGCATACACTCCATATAATTGGTTTATGAATAAGACCGGTAGCGTTTTTCAGTTTAGGTAGGTAGGTAGGCTTAACGACAGTACCTAGTCTTAGGTTTTTCTGACATATAGGTAGGTACCTACTTTGATTTTCAAATTCTTTCCCTTTTCCATTACTTACGACAATAGTCCTAGTTTTTCTGGCGTAGGTATAGGTACTTTGTTTTTAAATAACCCGGCAAGAATATTGCTATTTGTACGCAAAATTTCTCCAATAAGTTGTTGGTTCATGGTTAGTACCCCAAGCTCATTACATCTTTCACCATACGTGGAACGTGGTAATTGCGTTGCATGTCGTCTGGTCGATGTCGACAGAGCTTCAACTGATGTGTGGTATTTATAATTGAGCGAGAGGTCTTTCTTGTCCTCTGGTTGTTCTAGTATATTAAAGAATCATTAGAATCATTAATCAGTATCATTAAATGAATAGTGCTAGCCGGGAGGTAGGAAAACGGTCACGAAAAAAACGTTGTGCTTGAATCACTGGCGAAGTGTTCTTCAAAAACATTGTGGCGATATTGTTCCACGTTATTTAGGAACATAGCGTAGGTATCTGCCATTGCTTGATCTCACAAATTTATATCCTGTTTTTGCTTCTCAATAATGGCGAAAACGAATTGAAATCTTTGACACAATTTGTAAAATCTGTTACTTTCCGTTATACTCATCTATTATGACATACCTACCTTATACCCATTAACACGTAGTGCCAAGACCACTGTCGAATTTATATTCGAATTCGAATATCTTCGAGAGTAGCTTCGTTCATTCGCAAAAATTCGAATGTAGCTTCACAAATGTCAAAACCAAATTGACCTTCGCCACCTGTAAAGTCGATGGTTTCGAAGGGATAAAAAGAATAGCCCACCTTGTAGGTATTAACAGGTTACTTACTTAAGTGGCGCTACAGTCCGGGATGAATCTGGGCCTCAACCAACATGCCTCTCCAATTAGCCCGGTCCTTAGCTAACTGCCTCCAGTTGCGCACTCCAAGTTGGTTGATGTCGGTTTCTACTAATGCGCGCCATTTAAGGCGAGGTCTTCCTCTACTGCGTCCGACGTCTGGCCGTGAATCGAAGACTCTGCGAGCCGGAGTATTGGTGTCCATTCGTTCTACACAATGTCCTAGCCATCTTAAACGTCCAATGCGGATTTTTTTTGACTAGGGGTATGTCGCTGTACAGCTCATATAGTTCGTGGTTGAATCTTCGTCTCCATAGCCCGTCAACGCAAACGAACCGAAGATTTTCCGAAGAATTTTCGAATCAACCAAGGATTTCTTCATCCGCTTTTGATACGGTCCATGCTTCAGCGCCGTAGAGCAGGACTGGGATGATCAGGGTCTTATATAGGATCTCCTTAGTAGTTCGAGTGAGGGCTTTACTATTAAATTGCCTTCTTAGCCCGAAGAAACAGCGATTGGCAAGAGTAATTCTTAGTTTGATTTCTGACGAGATGTTGTTGTCAGAGTTAATAGCGGAGCCGAGGTAGACAAAGTCCCGTACTACCTCAAAGTTATATCTGTCAATGACGTTCTGTCCAACAGACAGCATATACTTAGTCTTACCCTCATTTACTGCTAAAACCCATTTTTGCCGCTTTCTTCTCTATACTAGCAAACGTGGCTATGACATCACGTTGAGTCCTACCAATGATGTCAATATCGTCGGCGTATGCTAGTAGTTGCTCCGAACCCTGGAAAATTGTGGCTCTGGTGTTGGCTCGGGAGTTTGACACAATCCTCTCAATAATCAAATTGAAGAAGTCACATGACAGCGCATCGCTTTGCCTAAATCCTATTTTGCTGTCAAATGTGTCGGTGAGGTCGTTTCCGACCCTGATGGTGCAGCGAGAATTCTCCATCGTCATCCTACACAAACGGACGAGTTTGGACGGTATACCAAAAACTAGACATGGCTCTGTACAGTTCGTCTCTATAAATGATGTCATATGCGGCTTTGAAATCGATAAATAGGTGGTGGGTATCGATTTGGACTTCTTGGGTTTTTTTTTCAGGATCTGCCGAAGTGTGAAAATTTGATCGGTTGTGGACTTTCCCGATCTAAAACCACACTAATAAGGGCCGATCAGGTTGTTGGTAAACGGTTTCAGGCGTTCACATATTACGGCAGATAGGATCTTGTAGGCGATGTTGAGGAGAGTTATGCCTCTGTAGTTGGCGCAGTTCTGAGGGTCTCCTTTTTTGTGGCAAACGATGCTGAGGTTCCATTCTTCAGGCATGCTTTCATTTGACCAGATTTGGCTTATGAATATCCACCAATTTACTTACCAAGTCATCTCCGCCAGCTTTATAAAGCTCAGCGGGAAGGCCATCATTTTCGGCGGCCTTATTATGCTTGAGTTTAGATATTGCTATCCTCACTTCACTTAGGTCGGGTGGTTGGCAGTTTTCGCTGTCGTTGCCAATATTAAATGGTTCGTTCTGCCTGACAGCGGAATGTTGTTCGTCAACAGTCTGCAGAAATGGTTCTTCCATATCCTCAGCTTCGACTGTGTCTCAACTACGATATTTCCTTGTTCATCTCGACAGGATTCTGTTCGAACCTTGTATCCTTGACTTAGACCTTTTAAACTTTGGTAAAACTTGCGAACATCGTTACTGGAGTGGCACCTCTCTTTATCCTCGATCGCGCGCTTTTCTTGCTCTTTTTTCTTCTTTCTGAAAAGCCGATGTTCTTCCCTTCTTCTTTGCCTATAGAGCTCAATGGCAGCTCTTGTCTTCACCTGCAGCTTAGCCTTGTAGGCCTCGTTCTTGGGTGCGATCATCTGTCGGCAATCCTCATCAAACCAGGGGTTTCTTGCTGGTGGCCGCGAGAAACCTAGCACAACAGTTGCGGCTGATCTAATGGCTTGTTGGCATCGTTGCCATTGTTTTTCGACATTAGATGCTGGTGGTGTGTTTTGAGTCGAGAGGTTAAGGGATACGCGTTGGGCGAAGGTCTTGGCGGTCTCTGGCGATTGCAGTCTTTCGACATTTTTTCACAGTATTTCTGTTTTTTATTGACGTGGTGGATATCCGCATCCTTACCTTGGCTACAACATGGTAGTGGTCCGAGTCGATGTTAGCCCCTCGGAATGTTCGGACATCCAAAAAACTGGTGTTGACAGGTTGGATTGTTTTTTTTTTGTGATACGGATCATGACGGTGTTTCAAACAATACTCTCATAAAATATGGGCCAAATGAAATGTGAAGTTTCGTTCAAGTGATGAATGTAATTGGTTTGCGCGATTACCTACTTAAGTGGCGCTACAATCTTAAGGGTGAACCTGGGTCTCAAACAAAAACGACTCCGAGGTTTATATTTGGCCGCTCGGTTTTCCAAATATGCAATCAAAAGAAAGAGAAATCCAAATATTTCTCTACCGGAACAACAAAGTTAAAAAAAAAACATGAAACATAATCCTATCCACTTTTTCATGTAAAAAAAAAAAAATATTCTGCGTTACGTTACGCCAAGTGACTTGCCAAAATAAAAAAACAAATGCGAAAATAATTTCAATGAAAAAATAAAACGCTACGTAGGTTGCGTCGTCCATTCATTTCACGGCACTCTAAACTCGCTCGCCGAAATTGTGTCAAGTTTTTGAAAGTGAATTTCTTTCCCGCAGCAACACCGCTGTCAAAACTCAAGTGCGCGCGTATATGTATGAAAAATAAAAAAAACACGGATTACTGCCGACGCGACGAGAAGGCGACTGTGGTGTTGATGATGAATGTAAACAAAACCAGATTCCGTAAAAAAAGGATTTGATGTGGTGTTTCTTTTCTAAACCGTTTATGTTTATTCCTCGAAAAGTGCAGTGTCATTGTTTGCGACGATTTTCTTGTGGATTTCTTTCTCAATCTCTCGCATCACTTCACGATAAGTGCACATAAATTCAAAAGAAACAAAATAACGATAAAATAGAGCGCGCGAAAACCTATACATCTATGCTTGAACTTTTGCATATTTTTCTTAGTTTTACGTTTTCATGGCAACAATACGAATACCACCAGACCACATACCCCATTCACTACACTACAGCACCACCTTACGAAACGTAAACTGAACGGCGAGTTTTATTCGCGAAGAGATAGGTTGTTCCCAGTAAAGTGACGACAACGACGACGATGGTTGCCATTGCGGTCATCTACCTCCTCCTTCTTCTTCTTTTTTCCTTTTTGATTTTTTTTTCTCATACATATACCTACGTCGTTGTTGGTCGATTGTTTTGCTGCTGCTTACTGTTTGCTGTGTGTTTTCTTTTTCTGCTTTGCTTGTGTGGTTGACTTCTATTTTTACATTACCGACGACTCTACTTTACGTGTTACGTACTACAGGTCTTGTGCGTTTTTTCTTCTGTTTCACCATTGGAAACAAAGTTTTTTTTCCTCAATATAAAAAAATCTTTTATTTGAATCGAGTATTTTCTTTTTTAATTCACATATACTAGTTGTCTCGCATGGGTATATATATGCCTGCATCGTTGGTGGAATGTTTTTGCGCAGGTAATTCAATTGTGAATCTTTGTAAAGGAAACAAAACTCCTACCTATGCAGAGTGTTTTGTGTTTGCAAGCCAAGCCGTACACGTCTTTGACGTTTGGTTGCTGCAACGGCAAAGGTTGCTGCTGCAGCTGTTGGTGTGTGTATGTAAATCAAGCTGTTTATGGAATTGTGGATTGATTTCTATTTATTTATTTTTTTTTTCTGGTTTCTACAGTACAACTATCTCAAGATCCACTCTTTCTTGTTTTCTTCATATTTGTTGTTCCAATATCTGTGTCGATCTCGAAGCATATTTCGCAATATTGGGTTACTGACTGTGCCTCGGATTTGGTTTTTGGTTCATTGCAAATTGAATTTGATTTTTTTTTGCAATTTTTATATTACGTGCAAGTCATTTAAGTGATGTCAGGAAAAGTAGTCGTTTGTTTGACATTAAATAGAAAAAAACTAGAGATGTAACGGATATCCGGTTAGTATCCGTTATCCGGCTATCCGGCCACTTTTTTTCTATCTGGCCGGATTGCCGGATAGAGAGTATGTATTCGGCGAATACCGGATAGTTAAAATAAAACATAAACACAAGAAGTCGATTGAAAGTTTTTTTTTTTATTAACAGTAGGTACTTAAGTAAGTAACAAAATTAGTACTTATAATTAATTAAAGGTAGGTAGATTATGATGAATAAAAATAATTTCTGCATTAACCGGTAAAAGACGGTTGCGTTTATTTTCATATACTAAGCCAGCTTCAGAAAACAGTCTCTCGCTGTATACGCTGCTACTTGGTGATGAAAGATAGACCTTCGCAAATTTTGCTAGAATTGGGAACTGTTGATGATTAACTGACCACCATGCGTAAGGGTCGATATTCCGGTCAGTCCGAACTGTCGCAGTATCATTTTTTTCGGAAACCTCATATTTTTTATCATTCGCCACTTCATCGAAACAGTCCCAAAATGCTGCATGCGTATCGCCAGTTATATTATTAACTTCGCTTTCATTTTTTTTCTTGCTGGGTGGAGAATCCCCTTCACTTTCAGTGGTATCGTCGTCGCAGCTCATTTGCAAAACTTGCAACAGAATTTTCTGGCGGGCTCTCTCGATTTGAATCGGTCCTAAGAAACTTGCCTTGAATCTCGGGTCCAGTAGAGTTGCTACTAGGTAGTTTGGTTTTTCATCAAGGTCGAAACGATGTTTTAATTCAGTAGCTAATGAAGTCCTTATGCTCAATAAATTAGGTGTTCTTCGTACCGTTTCTTCTTTTTGTATGCACCTTATTAATGTGGTAACATTTGGTATAACTTCCGAGATACATGAAATCCCAGAACTGGTTATTTTTGTTATTTCTTCTAAATTGAAAAATTGTTTACTGTGTCGTGGTCAGTGATATACAGAGAAATGGCTCGTTTCTGTTCTAACAATCGCTCCAGCAAGTAATACGTTGAATTCCAAGGTGTACAGATGTCTTGGACTAGTCGATGTTGTGGTAAATTCAATTCTTTTTGTATCATCGTCAGTTTTTCTTGAGCCAAGCTCGAATGATTAAAGTGCGTAACAATTCGTCTTGCAGCAGAAATCATCTCCAATGCTTCAGGGTGAGACTTCAACGATTCATTCACTGCCAGTTGAAGCGAATGAATAAAACATCTGGAAGAATCATACCCGGCGACTCTTACACCTTTCACCATGTTGGCCCCGCTATCATGAATAAGCAAATGTATTTTGTATTGGGGAATATTCCAGCGAGTCGCGATTGCATTCAGTTCTTTTGCAATGTTTTCCCCTGTGTGAGATCCTGCAAAGGGTTTCATTGCCAGTATGGCATGTTCCAGTTTAAATTCAGAGGACAACCAATGAGCTGAGAAACTCAAGAAACTGTTATTGCTGTGCAAACAGGTCCACATGTCTGATGTCACCGAAATTGCAGTAGCTTTTGAGATACATTCATCAATTTTAGAATATATTCGATCATATATGTCAGGAATAATTTTGTCAGTAATATAATTTCGGCAAGGAATTTTATAACGAGGCAGTGCTTTCTCCATAAGCCTCTTAAAACCAACTCGTTCCACAATAGATAGTGGTTCATTGTCCAAAGCAATCATTCCGCGATCAAATAGTGGTATTCTTTCGATTTTGAATCGTTAATGTCCCAAAGCATTTTTTTTTTCCAAAGTTTCTGCCAAAGTTAATTGTTTCTGCTCCTTTTTTTTGTGACAGAAATGATGCACTTGAAGACGGATTGGCATCGATTTCAGAAAGCTTCTCCGCATGTTTGAATTTAATGTGATTTTTCATAGCTGTCGTACCGGCTTTTTTTCCTGTTCCGCCACGAGAAATCTTCGACTTGCACAGCAAACTTACAGTCATTCTCACAGATTTCAAAATGATTCCAAATTGGGGATCTTTTGCTCAGCGGTTCCATTTCCGCCCAAAGTGTATGCCGAATATCCGGTATCCGGTATTTTGCAAAATCACTATCCGTTACATCTCAAAAAAAACTACCATGATTCAAAATTTGACATTTCTGTGTCAAATGGTCAAACTGTTTACTTGATCAGCCAATGCAGAACCATGATGACATTTCTTGACTTTTTAATTCTGTGTTGAAATTTTTAAGATCAATTTTAAAAAATGATGACAAACGCGTCCGTATGCGTACTTGAGTACTTGGATGTGAAACTTCACGAAGCCTTACGCGTAGGTACCTACCTACCTACTCAGAAAATTGTTCATTTAATTTTTCTCAATTTAATTCATGTAGAATTGCGGCTGGTATCAAAATGGTCGTGTTCCGTGTTTTAGTAAGTTAACTTTGAGCTCTGTTCTCATTAATTAACCACTTTAGTCACGTAACATTGGAGGGGAAATGAGTTCTCAGATAAGAGTAAAACAGCTGTTTTTGCTTCGACCTGTCATTAAATTGTTTTTGATTAAATAAAAACGGTTGTTCATACGATTAAGATAAATCCCCTACTAGTTTTGAAGCTTGTACCTTGTAGTTTGCTCTGGAATTTTGACATTTTAACCGTTTACTCATTGGAAGTTTATGTTTGTGGTCGTTGATTTTTTATGCTCTGTTACATTTCATTGTGAGTGAGATTTCTTTAAGGATAATGCATATTTTCTTGGTGTTATTATTTATTATGGCTTCTGCAAAAAAAAGGAAGCATGTTACTTTGACACTTTCTGAGAAATGTAAAATATTGGATGATATTGAAAGTGGCAAATCAGTAAGACAAGTAGCAGAAATTTTCAAAGTCTCGCAGTCAACTGTTTTTGATATAAAGATGAAAATTCAGAAATTTGTATCTAACACATTCCAAGGATCAGGCAAGCTGAAAATTTAAGGTATAAGAATATGAACCCACATTTAATAATTGCTTCAAGGACAGAGAAAAATGATCAACCAGGTGAGCATGGTTCATGCAACAAAGAAATCATCATGTGCAAATTTCAACAGATATGATATAAAACAAATAGATGACAGGTAAGGAAGATTTCGCAGCAAGTTCTGGTTGGTTGGAATAATTTAAATTGCGACATGAGATTCGATGTCTTAAGATTTGTGGCGAAAAAGTATCCAGCAACATTGCTGATGTTAAGCCTTTCAAGAAAAAAATTTAAGAGTCATTCAAGAAATGAACAAAAGTGAAGAACAATTTTATAATGCTGATGAGTCAGCTGCCTTGTGGATGGTTCTTCCGGGAACGATGAAAAATCTGCTTCTGGCAGATATCCAAAGATGGCGTTACTTTTATGCCATGTTCTAACGCTACGGGAACTCATATGTCGTCGCCCTAGTGACACAAAAACCTATGTCGATATTTGATAATTTTCAATTTTTTTGCGTTTTTCAATACTATGAGTTTCATGAATACTTTTGTAAAGTGCTAACTTCTATTCTACTTCACTTAAAGGTAATTTTTTTTGGAAATTCTATGTTTTAAGTAAGGTGGCATACCCAGTCCAAAATAAACAAAAAAAATTTGTTACGTTCTTCTGTCACTAGGGCGACGAAATTATTCCTCTAAGTTATCGGAAAATCAGTTAATCCGAGGGATTTTAAAAACGTTAATCTTTCAGTAGCATATAAAGCTACCAAAAAAGGCTGGATGTCTACAACTATTTTTTGATTGGTTTAGGAATAATTTTATTCCAAGTGTGAAAAAGTTTTTGACAGAGATTTACGTGCCGTTGAAAGCGCTTTTGGTTTTGGATAATGCCCCATCTCATCCTAAAGAGGACGAAATAAACGTTGATCCCAACTTCAGAGTCTTATTCGTACCACCTAATTGTACTGCAGTATTTCAGCCGACTGATCAAAATTTAATCCAGAATATAGAAAGCATCTGTTGACCCACATTCTACTGGAAGATGATAAAAACATTGCAGCAGTCTTAAGAAAAATTCAATTTGCGAGATGCTGTTTTTTTTTTTAGATGCAGCATGGAAAGGTATTAGAGAGAAAAATATTAAAAAGAGTTGGTCAATATTATGGCCAGAACCTGCATCGCAATGGGATAACAAAAACTTTATACCACTTTTTACAGTTACACCAACAAATTGACTCGGATTCTTCGCTTGCTGATTTAATGAATTATATCATTGCATAATAAGAATCATTGATCCAAATGGTAGCACATCCAAGATGAAATCAATAAATGGGCAACTGGTCAAAATGAACTCTTCTACGACTTTTCTGATAATGACATTATTCAGTCCGCTTGGCAAATCCAACAAAATGTTGATGAAGATGATGAAGAAGATGAAAATGTGAACAAAGAAGTTTCGAAAGTTTCAAAGAATGACGCGAGGAAGATATTTGCCAAGGGCATTCAGTGGGCCCAACAAAATAATGCATCTCAAATGGATATCCTTCTCCTAAAGAGGTTACGCCCAAAAAGCTGAAAAGATGTTTTTAGATAAAGCCTTCCAACCAACAATTAACAGGTGATTTCCTACCTTTTAAAAAAATTAAAATTAAATTAAAGTACCGGACTAGCGAGGCTGTACTGTACTTCAAACTTGACGTTTTCATATTGCATTGCGAAACGTGAACTTTTCATTGAAATGAGTATATTCTCCCTCGTTAGGTATGGGAGATTTTTCTTCACACATAGGGGCCCGTACAGACCTAAAGAGTGTTCGTTTATTTTCAGTCATTCTCATTTGACTTTTGTTTTCAAAAGTCTTTTTTTCAAAATTGTGTCTCTATACAATAGGTATAGCACAAATCTGTTCATAATTTCCAAGTGGGATATCCAACCCTTCTGAGATCATTGATCTCTCTGCATATTGTCCCATAAACATATTTGGGTTAACGACCGGGTATTCTGAGTTATGGGCCTATAATGCTCAGCTAGTATAAACAAAATGTTTTATTACCAGATCGCGTATCGCATAATGTACTACGCTCTAACGATGTCTCTGTCAATATGTACATTGTATACGTATTATGTTTGGAGATTTGTTTCATTTACTAATTGATTTGAGAAAATAAAGTAATTGTTTTGGAACATTAAGTGGTCGCTGGTGCGATCCCCTTCACACATTACTCTTGATATGTCACCAACTACAATTGGTATAAACAAAAAGGAAATTATATTTTTGTTGCTGCAGCCATTTTTCAATTGCTTTTTATTTGAAACCTTTTGCGCAACGAATTCTTGTTAGAGATGTGTTTTTATTACCGGTAATATTACGGCTATATATGTTCCAAGGAGCTTTAAAAAAATCATCTAAAAACGACACGGACCACGCAATACAAAAAAGTCCATAAAACTAACTTTGGTTAGTTTATTAAACTACAAGCACGTGTTCCCTGATTTAAGTATTACAACTCATGTTTTTTCACTGTTCTATCTCTTGCGAAAGTCTGACAAACATCCAAGAGTAGGCATATTTCTGTCATGAGTAGGTTCTCAAATTTGCCCTTTGGGTCCATTCTTTGTGTTAAAAATGGAAATTCTCATACAAATGAATGAAATAGCCACGTTTTAGGCCCTGTATGGACTGGCAATAGCAGATATGTATATTATTTCATAAAATCACTAACAATTCAGTAGCAATCTCAATATTTCAGCAGGCTACACCGTGGGGTGCATTTCCAGCTTTATAGGCTCACATTGACTCAGGAAAGTGTATATAAGAAAGTAGAGATTGTGTCGACTTAAGAAACGTCATCTAGTCCAAAATTAGAGGAAGAATTACACTTGTTCTTCGCCATTACGGAGTTAATGATGTAGCCCTAACCCCTACTTAAAAGACCCGATAGAGGAATCGTTGGGCAAAATCCTCATGTTTCAGTCCTTCTCACGGGCGCCTACCTGAAAATGACTAATCAACATGCCTGTTTAGTGGCAGCCACTTAGATATTGACCGTGCGCTGTGTGGTATACGGATGGTTCTAAAATGGACTCAGGGGTAGGAGCTGGCAAACATGGACGAAATAGAAACACCTCAATACCTATGGGAAAAAACCCTAATGTATTCCAAGCTGAGCTCCATGCCATAAAAGAATGCGCAAACCTAATACACAACTCAGGTATTAAAGGCGCAATGTATTCACGGACAGTCAAGCAGCTATAAAAGCCCTTAGCTCACACATCATTGACTCCAAATCAGTACTACATTGCTTCAACTCCCTCCAAACACTCAGTTCCAGGAACAAAACCAGACTATGGTGGGTCACCGGACATAAGGGGATTGAAGGTAACGAAAAAGCTGATGAACTAGCCAGAAAAGGTTCGGAAACCCCCTTCATTGGACCTGAACCCTTCTGTGCAATCCCCAAATCAGCCATAAATCTGGTCATAAAAAACTGGGAACAAAACAAATGTTTTTCATACTGGGAAACATCCCAAACCTAAGACAGGCCAAAAGAGCTATTCAGCCCTTCAAAGCAGATGCCAATAAGATACTAAATCTTCGCAGGCACGATATCAAAAACTTAGTAGGCTACCTAACTGGTCATCACGGTCTAGTCAAATCACCGGAGTGCAGACTATGTCTAGAAGAAGATGAAACAGCCGAGCATAACATATGTGAATACTCGGCCCTTAACGGTTTGAGAAGGGAATCTTTCTTCAGGGAATTTTTAAGTCCCGAAGAACTGAGGAAATCTTCGGCTGCAAGTATTATCAGCTACATTAGGAAAGTAGAAGCGCTACTAACCTTAAAAACATCTGACGGCAAGCACAATAGATCTTTTAGGTCGATGTGTATATTTTACTGCTTAGGCAAGTCAGAATTAAAAAAAAAAGGAATGCTTATCCTTGTTAAACATGTTTCCGATTTATTTTAGTACCTACCTACAAGAAATAGTTTTAAGATATTAAATTTTTACTTCCTAACCTATTTGTCAATGCTTACACTATCTGTCAAGGCCGCTCCAGTTATAGTTTTTGCCCGTCTCTGCAAAAGATTCTCATGCAAATCGATAAATCGCATAATTTCATAAGTAACGCACTTAAAAAAACACTTTAAACTAATTGAAACAACATAAAAAAAAAACTTACCCCATTACATTAAATGAAGTTTATCCTGGCAACTCCCTTTGAAATACTTACCATCATTATATGTCATAGTACCTACGCTTCCTGATTATTATACCTTCACCCCACAATCATAATTTGAGAATTAAAAGGTTCTTAATATTCTCGTCACATTTATTCAATCTGCTTGCATTTATTTCCTGTATGACAGCTGTCATATCTGCATCTGACATAATGTTGATATCTTTTCTCGATGTTTCTTAGATACCAACATCGTCCATCTCGATTACGTACCTATCAAATATTAATCAACAGCAGCATCAAAGGAGTAGGTATGTCTCTTCAAATAAACGCCTATGCACACAACATTAAAAATTACGCGTGTGCCTATAGCACACTGTGACAAAGGACTTTGCAAACATTGAAATGTCAAAGGCCTAATTCTCCAACACAACATCGTTTTCCCCTCTCATTCGGTTCGGTATCGTTAGGATACCTACCTGTTCTCTCGTGCATCCTAAGAAAATACCGGAAGTAAGTATATAATATCCAAAACCCAAAAGCAATCATCTCTCGAGATAGGAATTCCATCATTCACCTGCCTTCGCTCATGCTACCTTATCTGTAGTTCCCCTGTTGTGCTGTTATCTTTCTCTTCATTATTTTGTGTAACTGCCTATCGCATTTACACGCTTACGTACCTACGTTACGGATGTGTAGTGTGTACAACTACAAGTAGTAAAATAGGAGAGAGAGAGAATATATGCCCTTCTGTTGCCATTCTCAAATGAGGTGAATAACATAATATCGCCCATCCTGCCGGTGTCAGCATCATCATCATCATCATCATAGCAGTCATCAACATTACAAAACAGAACGAAAAAAAAACCGAAAGAACAAAACAAAGCAAACGATGAGTAGGACACACCATCATACCAAGAGAATATTTACTCGCATGGGGTTATATTTTCTTGAAAATCACCTATTTTGCTTCCATACACGCCTACTATGCCAGAAAAGAACACTCACATGCGACGGGGAAACACATTGGCATTAAGAAGAAGAATAACATAAAAGAAAAGTGAGCAAAGCGGCTATGTTTTACCGTTTTTTCTTTTGTTTTGGAAAATTTTCAAAAGAACAGAAAAAAAAATTTCGCGCATGCGAGATCTAAATTTGTTTTCTAGTTCCGACTTTGCAACAGCGTTCATATATTTTTTAAAAGTGACATCCCTGACACATGAAATAATGTGTTTTTTTTTTTTAAACTACATCGATGGCAATTAAAACATCAACATTTCTAGAAGTGAATTCCCTTTTCCTTCCTCTGCTATAAAAAACCAATCGAATATCCGTGGTGAAAAAACCACATTACTACAATTCGTATGAAATCTGGCACCGTCGCAGAAATTCATTTACTCGCTCGCTGCCCAGCCGGGTTGGTACACAATAATTAGACCAGACGTCATTACCCTTTGTTGGTATTGTTGTCGTTGAGAGCAAAATCCCAACAGCCCAATACAAATAAGAAAAAATGAAAACAATCAAAAACACTGTGTATGTGTGAGTGACGGATTCCCCTCTTTGGACATTTCTGTAGAGATTCGTTATTTGGTGTGTCGTCGTCGTTGGCGTTGTCGGCGAAGGCGAAAATACTGTTGCTTCACTTTTTCACACTGCTGATAACGTTATTTCATTCACCAAAGCGAGGCGCAGGTTTGCATTTAAGGTTCTTTTTGTTTTTGTTGTTTGTGTTGTTGTTATGCCGTTAAACGTTTTGCGGCCAAGAAGTGCGACAGTGTGGCGAATCGTATGCGATTTTTTGAGGCGAAATGAATTGATTGCGCATATCGGGCGCATTTGTGTGTGTTGCCAATGTATACCTATAATCTCGCGATCAATATAAACGACAAGAGGGATTGGGTGCGAATTTTTTACTTTAGACACAGAAATCGAATCGACCTCGATTCACAATAAGGAAATTTGAAAGTCGCGTGCGCCATCTAGATTAGATTGATTTTTGTTTTCTTTTTTTACTTTTTGTGGCGTGTGCGTTTGTTTTTTATTTTATTGTAAGCATACACAGCACGCACGGTTTAATTTACATCTAATACCCTAACCAAGCTATTTGTCTTTTGTTCAAACGGAGAGAGTTGTTGGCCATTTACTTTTGTTTTTAAATTTTTTTCATTCGTTGATATGGTGAGTTGTGTGTTGCTATACTTATTTTGCACAGTTGGATGCTCAGTTCAACCGGTTTTTTTTTTCAGTTGTCGATGATGCATGGAATAAGTTTGGGGCGTTGCCAGACTGAAGTTTCTTAATGCAATAGACCAGGGATGAAAAATGGCTTTTCAGCATTGTATTGAAATAATTGTAATTTTTACAAGAATTACGAAATAATAAAAATCATTAAAAGCAGGCATTTAATTTCTCTTAAAAAGGAAAAAAAAACCTCTCTCACTTGTGGCGTTTTCCATTGGGAGAAAAATCAATTTTTTTTTGATCTGAAGACCGATTTTGACAGCTGTTGTGTTCCATTGGGCGAAAAAATTGATTTTTCTTTGATCAGAGTTCAATTTTGCAAATCTGAATTTTTCGGCAGATTAACCAATACGAATACAAATGATAGCTGTCAGTTTGACAAGAGTGATTTTCATTTTGATTTTGTACTTCGATTGTGATGTAATGGATATAGGTAGACACAGAAAAGAAAGTTATACGTGAACGATTAAATTGATTGAATGAATTAAATGAAGATAATTTCTGTATTTTCAAATGTTTGTTATGTTTTTAATGTTGGCAGCTATACCGACGCTAACTTCACAAACACGAAATGACACCAATACAATGACAAAAAAAAAATAAATCTGAATCGTGTTCCATTGACACTCAAAAAGATCAAATTTCAGATCAAAATCAAGATTTCCCAATGGAAAACGCCATTAGTTTTGTTTTTCAATGTACATAATGGCCGTATCCGTCACTACTTCCGATCATTTTTTCCCTTTATCGCCACTCTTTTGTCAGCTTTTAGTCCATATGATCATTTAACGGAAAAAACAAGTGAAAGCTTGTAATATTTCTGTTTTGAGTGTACGAGTGTACTCTTGATAGCTTGCCAGGATCAGTATTGTTTAAATTTTTAAAATCGTTGCTTACAACAGTCATCAGGATTTCGTTTTTTCTATTTCGTCATTTACAAAAAAAAATAGAGTAAAAGTTTTTAGAGTCATGGCGTTCTCAAATGGAGTGCGATCCTATGGATGCAAAAAATATAAACATGACTACAAAATTTATTCGCTTAAAATTAAGTCGTTAAAATTCGAAAAAGACGTTTAAGGCCCAGTTTTTCAGTGCGAGTTCATCCTAGTTTCGGGAGCTTACTCGAGTTAACTTGAGAAAGCAGTTTTTCAGGCGATTTAAATCTCAGCAAGTTTGCTGAGTTAACCACGGAATTAGATGATTAGATGGTTTTGACAGATGATAAAATACCAGACATGGGAGTAATGCATTGAGATTTGATTGGCATTGATAAAATCAATACTAATGAAAAAAAAAGTCATTAGCATTGAAAATAATAATGCTAATGGAAAAAAATTGCATTGGCATTGACTTTTTTAATGCCAATGAAAAGTAGTAATTTTGAATGAAAACTATTTTCATTCAGTAATAAGGCATTTTTTTATTTATTTATTTATTTTTTTGAAAAAAAATTCATGCAACTATAAAAGAAACACAATGTTTGTTGAGACATTCATTGCGTTTCTCAATGCTAATGAAATTTTTCCCATTGGCATTACTTTCACTCAATGCTAATGCTGTTTCCAATTTCATTTGTGTAGTAATGCATTACTCCCATGTCTGTAAAATACCAGGCAAACATTTTTTTCAATTCCATTTATGTGGACATTTAATTTAATTTTGAGAAACTAAATGCAGATCTTAGCGACTTGAAATTGTATAAAATATTTAGTTTAACTATTTTAAGAAGATAAAGACTTGCAAGTTTGCGACAAGAGCATTTTCATTTGTTTTGGGAAATGGAAACCAAACAACTGATAAAGTGATCACTGAGCAAAATCGATAAATCATTAGTGCTACCAAATTAAATCATCACACACGGAGTCAAATTTAATTCTGTACTGAAAAACTGCATAATGAGTTAACTCTAGCTTAAATTTATTCCGGAGTTATTAAACTCTGTGTTAACTCAGAGTTAACTCAGCACTGAAAAACCGGCCCAAAGATGGCTAGGTCATGTAGAACTGTAGCTCCACTAAACAAACGAACGAAAAATAGTTTCAACTATAAAAATACAGCTGTTTGGGGGATTTTCCTGTGGTACTTAAACCCATTTACCAGGGCAAGTTACCCATATCAAAACAAACATTAATTGATTTGGTGAAGCTTTCCGAAAGAGCTTGTGCCGTGTATAAGGATCTTCCAACCCATTGTCTTAAAGATGCAGAGTGCTTGCCGGAACCTAATCAACATGAGAGTGACTTAAAATTCGAAACGAAAGTGTTTTGGTTAAAAACGTTTGCTTTACTTATTTTTATTTGAAATAAATACCCTAAAAATAATTTTGTGTACAATACAATAATGTTCGAAATACGATCATCTTAAGATCATGTAAATTAACTGTTTTTTTGCTTATAGAAATTATGACATCAAGTGAGTAAAACCAAATAACAACCTAAAAACAAAAATCCATTTTTATCAGCATAATTGTAATTTTAAAACCACAAAATGTCTAGTGTTCCCACCAAAAAAAACGCATTCCAACTGTCAAACATTTTTTTACTGCCCGCTATCTTTTGCGATAATCTGACAAATCATCCAGTACTATCAGCTGCTAATAAAAGCTTATCTCAATACAACCGTTCGTTTTCCGGGTAAAGAGTAATGAGAAAAATCTAGGCCCTGGGTACGTACTAACGATCGTGTTACATCAACAACATCGTCTTTATTTTTCACCAGGCCAACGGGTATCGCGAAAATTTGGCCCAAGGTGAACAATTTCATGTGTACACACAATTCGCAATAGGTTTACTCACAGATTAGGGCTACCAATGACATTTGCAAAAGCTATTTGGACAAGAAAAAGCAAGAGAAGGTCCTTCGAATGTTCATGAATTT
Organism: Rhingia campestris; assembly: GCA_932526625.1. Taxonomy (NCBI): domain Eukaryota; kingdom Metazoa; phylum Arthropoda; class Insecta; order Diptera; family Syrphidae; genus Rhingia; species Rhingia campestris. Next base: position 23,344,468 of record OW052184.1, read on the forward strand.
AAAGTATTTTGAATTATTTTCTTGTATTAAAATTTGTTATCTAAAAGATTTTTTTTGAACAAACATTTACATAGCAATTTGACATTTATAGGAGAAAAAAAATGTTTTTTTTTTATAGTAGTAATAGTAATGTTTGATTTATATAACTCGGTTGGTCCTAGTTTGGAATAGCATTTCAGCGGAGTGCCGAATTTCAGAATGTGAAATTGTATGGCGGAATGCACCGCATTCAAGCTTTTTCGTACGCATTGTTCAGAATCTTATTTAAAGTTTCTGTGGTTGCGTCGATTTCCTCTGGGGTATCTAACGTATTTTGTTGCAGTTTTTGTTTATTCTTCCCGACTTCGTTGAAGAATATTTCCCAGTTTGTTATTCTGGGGTTCCTGCATTTACTTATTATTTCAACATTAGCTTCAATTAGGAATTCAATAATCCTGTGGTCTGAAAATGATGCTTTTTGGGAAACAGTCCATTATCGCACAGAAAGATTTTGTGAGTTGTTGTAGAGTGTTACGTCTAAGACCTCACGCCTGTTCCTAATTGTGAAGGTTGGTTCGTTACCTTTATTGGCAATCAACTAATTGTTTTCAATAATGTATTCAAAAAGAGACTCACCTCTGATGTTGGTGTCTGTACTGCCCTATTGGGTGGGATGGGCGTTGGCATCGCAACCTAGAATAAGGTCCCATCTTTCCCTTTCCGCTTTCTTCGTAAGAGAGTGCGTCAGCTCGGACGGTGGACCGTCTGGAGAGTCAAACGGCATGTACACTGCTGCTAGTATCAGCGGACACATCCCTTTCCTCTCCCATTTTACCACTGTTTGGTCTGTATTGCTGTAGCTAGATAAGAGAAATAGGTTAATCTGTTTTCTAGCAACAATACATGTCCGAATCTTACTGGTATTTGGTATATTGGTGTTATAGACCACCAGGTCCTTTGACTTCAGCCCTTTTATTTCCCCCCGAATAGTCCAGGGTTCCTGGATAAGGGCGACGTCAGCATTGGTCTTTGTCATATGGAGAGCAAGGTTGGCACTGGCCGCCTTACTGTGATGAAGATTTATCTGCATTATCTTCATGACGGCCAGTTGACTCTCTGCTTTCCATCTTGTAGTCTGCCGCTACCAACCGAAGCTTACATCGTGTTATACCCACACGGACTTTGAAGCTTTGCTTGCGGAGTAGCGGCAGTGATTTGTGGCTTAGAAGTACGAGGACTTCCATACCACTTTCAGTGTGTTCCCCCGTTTCAAGGACTTTCCACTCCCTGCTTTCCAGTTCTGAGTTAAGGAACTGCAGGTTGCGTTCTATCCTGTCCACGGGTAGATAAGGTCCTTGTATGTGTATACGACCTTTTGGTCTGGTGAGGTTGAGGATTTCTTTCCTGTCAACGACGCGCAGGTTAGCATTTGACCAAGGTGCGTCTGTGTTGACGATGAAATTCTTGAACCAACTCAAGGTGTGATCATTGTCACATTCAATTCTTCTGAATTCTTTGAAGGTAGTAAGCTGTCCAAAAAGTGGAACCGTGCCGTCTGCCTTCAGGATAGCGTCATTGACGCCATCCAGGATTCTTACTTCTAACAGTTTCCATTGGTCTTCGGTGAGTCTTCGCTTTGGATTTCCAAGGTCGACTACTGCGACACGAAGACTCTCCTTGACCTTGTCAGAGAGTTTCATTTTTTTCGGTTCCCTACCTACTTTCGGGGAGACAGTGTCGTCATGCCGACCTCTTTTGGAGACTTCAGGAGCTCTCACATAGGTAGACGAATCCTTATGTGTGACAGCTCCAGATCGCTTTAGAGATGCCAGCGCCCTATTTGAGCTGGTCCCTGCTCTGCCTTGCAGAAACGTTTTGGAGCAGCTGTGTGTCGGCTTTCGACTTGTCCTTGGCTGGGATGACACTGGCTTTCTTGGGGTTTGACCTACTCAAGGCAGACTGAGATGTACATTCCTTCCTTGGTCCGGTCAAACTTCCATCACCAGTATGGTTCTGCTGCATCAGGGCAGAGTATAATAAGGGGGAAAGAGTAGGTATAATAACGATGGGTCGAAGTTGACAGGCTGTGAAGACTCCTATGTGGTTTTTCTGGGGTCTGTCAATTCCGATAAAAATACAAATTACAAATCCTTTCTCTTACAACCATTCACGCGTGAGAATGTACTTCTTGCACGATGGCGGGACGTCCTGGTTTATGCTGAATCGTAACGGCTGAGTTGAGATATATGCTTTTCTTGACAATTGATACCTACTACTCAGATTTGTCAGAATATTGTGAGAGGGTGTCTAGTGAAATATTTAGGTGTTACTACAGCTGGGAATCGAACTCAGATCTTCTACGCGGCAGTTCATCGTAGGTACTATCAAAGAGGTGTAGATCTACATAGAGTACGCATCACAGCTAAAAAAATGTTGTAGCCGTTTCAGACGTGGGCGGTGCCGGTAAGTGCGAAGGGGAAATTTCGTCGTTCGTATGCATCGGCTATGCTGTTGCGTGATGCTGGTATAAGAATTTGAACTTGGTTATCAGTATCAGTACCCCAGTATGAGATGCGCACTCTACGTAGTTCTATACCTTTTTGGTACTATATATTGCGCAACTGAGCCCAAATCACCATGGAAAGTTACACGATTAAACAGAACGTTCTAAGGGTAAAGCTTTACTATCAAAAAGAGTGTTCGTTGGCGCAATCTCATTTTAGGACAGACTCGGATTTCCTTCAAAGTCGACTTTTCAACGTTTGGTGGTTGAATTCGGGACGTACGGTAAGCAACCCTCAGCACTCATACCTCAATAAGAACGTCAGATCTGGCGAGAAAATCGCAGCTGTCCTTGAAATTGTTTAAGAGGACAGTCGATATCCTTGGCGTGAACATGAACTCGTCCTTTCCAACTTTGTGAATTTAATTTTGAATCGTGATTTGGTTCTGCACAAGTAGGTATACAGGATCCAATCGACCCAGGAGTTCAAAGTAAATGTCCAAAGACAACGCCGTTTGTTCGCTTCGGAGCGTTTGGAAGGAGATTCCAATTTGGATCGTTTGTTTTGACATGTGTGTTGTTATGTCGTTTGTTTTATAAAAAAATCAATTGAAACTATAAAAGTCAAACGAAACTCACTTTTTAACTGCATTACCTACCTACCAAACATTTTGTAAATTTGCCTCTCTGAAAAAAGTAAGGTACCTACCTTTCCCCGCTCCAAGAAATTTGAGGAATTAGGTACCTAGGTACCTTCCTACTAATTTGAAGCTTTTATCAATGCTTGCAAAACTATGACAAGTAGGTACCTACGACTTACAGCGATGAAGTAGGTAACTGTTTATTATTTGAATGTTTTTGATTGTCAACAACATTCAAGCTCAATCACGCAAAACCTGATTTTATAATGTTTACATAAATATTCTTGAAAATTCTGTCAACAATAAAAAAAACATGTAGGTAGGTACAACACATTAAACTTGGCAACATTGCAAGCAGTGTTAATATTCATAGGGGGTGTTATTAAATCGGTATCACTGTGCGCAACAATGTTGCTAGAGCACACTCAAAAACTCTGCTAATAATCGTTAAAAACAAAGGTCTACCTCCCCCACTCCAGCAATCAAAGTACCATATAAATTATTTATATACGTGTGTGTATTATCTTCTGCCTAAGTAGGGAAAAATAAGAGCGTTTTTCTAAAATAAATAAATACCTACCCATATCTACATGATATCTATTTAATAACAATGGTTCTCCCCCGAATTTGCATATTTCCCCATGTGGTGAGTTCGAACTGTCACTTGTCACAACAATGGTTTTATGCAAATATTTTCTGGTGCTAATCCAAAAAGGAACTACAATGCAATAAATTCTTGTTTCCTTTACAGTAATAATAATTAATTAGAAAAAAAAAACACACACACATACAACTCAAAGTCAGGATATAAATATCAATTAAAATTATATATGTCACAACTACTAATGTCACCATTTACGCACACTTTTAACTGATTTGACCTCGTCCAGAAATGCAATCGTGTTGGAGTCGCTTTCGATGTATTTGCGCTGGCGACCGGTGAAGGGGAAATTTCCCTCTTTTCCCCGCTTTTCTTGACTTGATTTTTATATGTGTGTAGCAACATGTGCACGACTACACGTGCTTCTTAAAAAAGTTTTTTTTTTCTTTTCATCTATTTCTTACGTTCTGCTTCGTCACTTTTTTTCGCATAAGTTAAATGTAATCACACAAGATAGTGTGTGGGGCAGAGGGAATATGTGATTAGATGAGAAGCAAAAAAAGAGAGGCAGGCGCAAAGGAGAAACACTTATATCACCACATCTGATGCATCATAAAATTCAACCCAAAACGGTGAGATTGTATATGATGGGGAAATAGCTTAAGGAAGAAGAAATAATTAAAAAAAAAAAAGAAAGTATGTAAAAATTGATGGAAGAAATCAGCGATGACGGGGGAGGAGGTTTGGCTGATAATATTTTGATAATATTGATGGAGATGATGGTGAGGGCGCGCGTGTTTGCCATCATTTAACCGCGCATGCATTAACACCACATAGACAAAAAATGTAGGTATATAGGCGAAAAGAAATGTCAAATTCATAGGTAGTTGGCAATCGCTAAATATTTCATACACTCAATCTGACCATGGACCCTAATGTACTGAGGGATTGCATTTTTTTTTTTCAATTTAATTTAATAATCTGACCTAAAATATTTATTGCGCAACGTGGTTTTTCTTTAAACAAAATATTTTATCTATGAATCAATGCCTAAGAAAATGACATTTCTGTTAGACAGTTGACACATTGATTTTAAATCAGTTCAATGTGAAGAAAGTGTACCTACCTATATACATTTCCGATGTCTACTGATGATAACTTTAAATTTTCAGTTTTTACTAAATTTTAATTTGATGTCTTGTAATGTCATTCTAATATTAATTCGTTGTTCACTAAATTAGTTGCAATTACATTAAAAATGTTGGATCACTTATAAAATATCTGGAATGTGTATCAATAACTTATAGCGTTTTCGATTGGGATACAAAAGGCACTGGCGCAAATTTATAGTCGCTTAAAGTACACTTTAAAATTATTTTATCACGTACTAACACGTTTTGATAATTATAGTCGTCAAAAAGTGTACTTTAGCGTTATCACTCTGCATTAAAGTTAAAGCAACCGAATCCTCACTTTAAATATTTAATAAAGAGTTAGCGTTCTGTCACTTTTTAGGTGAGTTTGATTTAGAGGCCTCATAGGAAAGTCCATAAGCATACACTAACTAGCGCCACGTTAAAAAAGTGTCTATTATTGAAAATATGTTAAAGCAAGCTTTTAATATAATGTACCTCATAACTAGTGTGGAGTTAAACGCTTAAACATCGATTGACTATAAATTTGCGCCACTCTTTTTATACTCTAGAGCAGTTTTTTTTAGTCTAGATCTATTTTTTCGTATCCGATTGGGCTACTCTTTTTTTTACTCTAGGGTACTTTTGAAGAATCTGGATTCCAAGTCAGATTTACACCAACATGCACCAACACAAAAACATTTAACATCTGACTTAATATGGCAATTTGAAGTTTGCATTTCGCAGTTTGATGATTAAAAAGTGATTTTCGGGGAAAACTATAATTAGAAATTAAAATATTTTTGGATAATCATGTTCTAAAATTCATAAGCTTTGTTTTGACACCAACTCGCCGATGGTTGAGTTAAGAAAATTTCAAATGATGGTTTACATTGATAGCTAATAGCTATAATTGCGACCTAAAGATAAACAATAAGCTGTCAAATTGCACACTAACACACACCGAAAACCAGAGTAACCTATTTAATGTTCGATTGGGACGGGTAAAATTTGAAATCTGAAAGTAAATCTAAAAGCTAAGCTATTAGATAAATTTAAATCAGTACCTATTATCAGAAATGCCACATGTCAAACTATTGGTCAGAAGTCAGACTTAATTTGATCATGAGAGCGTACAAAAACATACTGTCAGATTTATTCCATGTAACTTATGTGGTCTAATAAGAATGCGTTCAATTGGACTAATGAATTCAAAGTGACATTTTACATCAATCAGGGTTTTCGGATTTTTAACTTTCTCTTACAAAGAGAAAGATATTGTTTTCGTGAACATTTTCGACCTCGAGATTTTGATTGATTCTAACATTACGATGATAGCGGAGCCTAAAAAAGTGGTTTTTGGAATTCCGTCCGTCGGGTCCGTCTGTCCGTAATGGTCTCCCCAGCCTAAACGGCTAGACCGATTTTCTTCAAACTTCGTATCCAAGTTTATTTTACTCATAATTCTAGGCAATTTTTTTGTTTGTTTTTAGCCACGTTAATAAATGTCACCTAACCTCAATTTTCTCGAAAACGGCTCTAACGATTTTGATTAAACTTTATATATACTATAACCATATTAGCTCCAACAAAACTGCATACCCAGTTTTTTCGAGAAAATCCATATAACGGATTTTGTAATTTAGACAATATAAGGAAAATTGATAATCAGCCCTATCGAGGTATGCGTCTGAGCGGACAATTTTCAGCAACGCATACTTCATCGGAGGTTAAAATTCCATTCGAGGTATGTGTCATCGAAAAAAAAATACTACAGACGCGACGACTTCACTTCACTACAATTCGTAAATAAATCCGCGAAGAATTTGTGTCGGAGGAAATCGCAAAAAGAATGGCACTTAGCTGTCAAAAATTGCACGAAAATCGCACCTGAACGCACTTCAACGCAGTTCGCCGGGATGCGTAACAACATGTCGGAAAAATATTCCGAACAGCTTTTCGGAAGAATACCTCGAAGCAAAAATTCTCCGATTCGTACGGATACCTCGATAGGGCCGAATATCTCGCAAACTATTATGTCAAATTGAATGATAATGCGCAAAAATAACCTTCCGATGTTTTTTGGCTGTAATTTAAAAAAAAATGAAAAACTTTGATTCTTCTTGTGGATTATTTTTATTTGGTCTTTTGATTTTTTTTTACATCAAGTCGAGAATATGATGTGATATGATGGCCGCCGCCACAGTTGATTGTCATTTGAGCCCTTTTTATGGCATTTTCCATCACTTTGGCCAAAACTTCCGGCAATAGGTCCTCACATTCTGGACGGATATTGTCTTTAAGAGCTGCAAGATTCTGAGGCTTGTTGACATAAACCCGCCACTTCAAAAGCCCCACAAAAAGAAGTCTGTAGCGGTCAATTCAGGCGATCTTGCTGGCCAGTGCAAATCGCCACAACGGGAGATTAGGCGCCCGGGAAATGCATCCTTCAGCATATCGGTTGTGGCACGTGCTACAGTTAAGGCCAAGCTACAGATTCACGAAGATACACATTGTGTAAGCGCTTAAGGCCTGCTCAGAATACATATCTGTAGCTCGTATCTTGCATCGCTGCCAAAGAAGAGATACATTTCTTGCATGAAGTTGACCTCTATTCAACTTCAAGCTACAGATTCACGAAGATACACATTGTGTAAGCGCTTACGGGTTGCCTTGATTTTAACTTTTCACTCAGCTACAGATACCAGCTACAGATACCCATTCTGGTCGGCCCTTTACCGTTTGGCCCGCGACGTCTTCGAAGAAAAAAGGTCCGATGACTCCTCCAGCGAAAACAGCACACCATACAGTGACTTTGAGCGGGTGTAATGGCTCTTCGTGGGTTACACGCGGATTTTCAGTGCCCCAGAAGCGTAAATTTTGCTTATTTACGTACCCGCTAAGATGGAAATGGGCCTCATCACTCATGATTATTTATGATGAAAAATCATCTTCCTCTTGGTGGTGATTAAGGATGGCTTGAGCGTATGTTAGACGCGATTGGCGGTTAGCAGCTAACAGCTGATGCACCGTCTGGACTTTGTACGGAAACATCTTCAAATCTTGTACCAAAATTCGCTGTAAAGTCCATCGACTGATACCCATTTGCGTGGCACGTCGTCTGGTCGGTCGACGGCGCTTCCATGTAATCTTCGGCTACATCAGCAATATTCTCTGCAGAACGGCTACTCCGGGGTCTGCCAAGCCTGGCAGCATCTCGTGTTGTGACAGTCTCTTCGAGGCGAGCGGCTAAACGTCGCAGTGTTTCACCAGTAGGCGTTGGACGGCTAGGAAATCTGCGACGAAATTCACCGATTATTGCTATAAATAAATAGTCACCAATATTCCGCGTTCTGGGGCAGTGTAGTGTAACATTGTTTATTAACGTGTATTTCGCATGTGTTTACTACACAAATGTCAGAACAGAACTGACATTAGGGGCCAATCGCAAAATGTATAGCATTTTCTGATAGGAGGATTACTTTTGCGCCACCTTGTATTAGTTTTTATTTTGTTGAAACAATTTTGTTATTTTTATTTCTTTGACACCAAAAATGTAACTCTTCGTGAACGCGAGTACCACCAACGTTCAAAATATTTCAAACCTGACAGCTGTGGATCGCTTTCGCTTTCATTTTCGGGGATTGGTTTACTTTGGCTCACTATGTATTTCTAAGTGTAAAAAAATAGGTTATGTAAACATTTTAGCTGACTGCTAAATCCTAGCTAAAAGCTTCCTGCGTCTTGTTATAAAAAAAGAAAACTAAAACCCGTCAAAACAACATAAATTCAAACATACCTACACACACCAGCAAAAAAGACACGTTTGTCTCCTTAACAAGAAATTGTCACTGTCACACATTTATCTTAGGCCGTGGTAGCACTTTCTTTTGTTGTTCCCTGTGTCGTATGAGTAATGGCATTCTAATTTTATCATCACCCGGTGTCGTTTTTTAATCATCGAATTAGTCAGCCATTAAAAGATAGAATCGGCAAAGATAGTGCCAAATATCTTCATTTATCTCATCCCTAGCATTCCTTCTGTCATTAACATTTTATTGGAACAGAAATTTTGTTTTTCTTCTTCATGGCAGACGGTTTTTTTTTTCTCTTATACATGATTTTCTTTTCTTGTGTGTATGTGTTGTCTTGTTTTACAACTCAATAAACACAGTCATCAAGAAGCCGTACGAGCGTGGAGCGTATCTATTATTGCTATATCGGAGGAATGTTGACTTCCTTGGTGGCACATAGGCATAGCATAAGTAAAGCGAGCTACTCGGCTACATTGGTCGCTTGAGTTGCAGAGAAAAGTCGCAGTATTCGCTTCGCTCTGCCTCTCTTCCCATTCTCATTCACTATTTGGATGAATGCGTGTGCGCATCCACCAATACAGTGACAGTGACCGTAAAAGAGAGACAACCCGCAATTGGAATTGGAATGCAACTAGATTGCTTTTGCTTGTTGGTTGTTTGTTTCATTCCAACATTCAAGAGCGCGCATCTAATAATAAATCGCCAAGTGTGGTGTGTATCGCTAATTGCATGTGTGTTTGTGGGAGGTTTTTTGTTTACAGATTGTTTACCTTTACATAATGGCTTTATGGGTGTCTCTTTTTGGCTGATTTGGTTTTTGTTGGTGTTACACTTTCGCCCCGATTTGGTAATGTTTACATTCACATGTTGGCCCTGTTTTTTTTTGTTTGTTGTGTATTCTGTTTGTTGTTTTGTGCCTTGTTGATCGGCGGCGGTGGCTGTAGTTGTAAATTGGCAGCGATTTGCGATAATTGTTTTATGGTTTTGATTTGTCACAAGTGTTAATATGCCAATTCGAGGTGATTAGCGGATTTTTTTTTTTGGATATGACGTTTTGAATTGGTAAACAAAATATGTTATTATCTGAGAACTGTCAAAACGTAAGGAAATCTAATTTCTGAAGGGAAAAAAATAATTTTTTTTAATGAATGGGAAACTTGAAAATTGTAACTGGAGCTGATATGTCATTTTATAAGTTTCTAGCTTTATAAATGGCTTTGTTTGCTTTTTAAGATGACATCCATGGTTCACATGCCACTGGCAAATTGAATCAATATATGTATAGATGCAAGGTACATGAAATTTGTAAAATGTATACAAAGTAAATCGCATATATTGTATATTAATGATTCTGTAGAAATTCCCTGCTTCGCCTCATTGATTTATTTTGTATTGCTGCCTGTCTGCAGTAAACTCGATATATTTCGTTAAAACGATTTAAATCGATTTACTTGTTGAAGGTGGTTTTGTATTTGCTGCCTTTTCCCTTAACAGTTGCTGTTTTCATTGAATGCAAGTTTTTATTTCATATAAATAAATGTATGATCACATTCTAGTGAATAATATTTTTATGACTTGGCAGCACGTGCAGGGGACTTTTTCTATGTGTGAGTGTAATTGACATTATAACACAGGGACGTTAAATAATAGATTGTGTGCAATGTGCATTAATATGTGATGATATCAATATATGGCGGATAATCCAAAGGTTGAATAAATACAAGTACCTATAAATATTTTGTATGGCGTTAGTCTTTGCAGAAAAGATTTGTTTTTTTCTGAGCTTGAGTCTAATAGTGATCTATTTTTTGTTTGCATGCTTTAGAATGGCGCATATTTATAAATGTTGCTATGTTGTTGCTTGATTAAACATGAGTTTAATCACTAAACTATTTTGACCGTTCTTTTATAAATTTTAACATTTAGGATGGTGGGTGCAGTGGCCTTAGACTTCTAAGCACGGGGGGTCACTGATTCAAATCGCGAAAGTGACACAATTTTGTTCATTGCCCACCTTCGACAAACATCCAAAAGTAGCACTGACATAAGAAGCTTCTCACATTTGACGTTCAGGTTCATCTCTAATCAGAAGGCCTTCTTTTTGTGGCAAAAATAATAACTTCGCACATACAAAATAGGGAAAAGTTAGGATTTAGCCGCTTTTACTTTTGAAAATAGAATCGGATGTCCATTTTGGGAACAAAATAAAAACATAGATCTTTTAAGCTGTCAAAACCGGGAAGAGGATGGCAAGACATAGTCAGCCATATTTATAAAAGCATTTTAGAGGTTGCCTAACTTTAGGCAACCTTTAAGTACTGCCTAAGTGCAAAATCGTTATTTATAATGGATTTTCACATTTAGGCAACGTTGTCTAAAGGCCGCCTAACTTAAGCGCGAGCGAACCCTGCCTAGAGGCCGCCTAAGGAATTTTCATTTTCATTTTGACGTTTACGAGAATTTCAATCTGGAAATTTATTTTGAGATTTTGTGTATTGGTTTGCAATAAAGTGAAAATATTTTAATAAGAATGGACTCAAGCTACATTTCATTTGTAAATGATTTAAGTGAAGTTAATATTATAAATTCATACATGCCAACTAGTAGGAGACCAAAAATATACAAAACGCTTACTCGGTGATGGGGGCTATGCCTGCTCCAACATTCTTTTCACTCCACTGTTGAATCCTCAAACTAATTCCGAACAGCAATATAACATTGCCCATATAACTCCATGTTCTTCCTTTAAGATATTTGTTTACAAATAACATATGCTGTCAAACCCAAAAAAAAAAAGGAAATCTGATGTAAACAAAGTACAAGAATCTTAATTTTTTTATAGGTACTAGATTTGTAAACTCTACTACTTCTTTTGACATAAACTTCGCCTAGTTAGGCAGCAATGGAAAATCGATTATAGATAAGAATTTAAGCAACGTTGCCTAGAGGCAACTTAAATATTTAGGCATGCCTAACTAGGCAACCTTTGAGACACCGCCTAAGGAAATCTAATAAATACGGCTGAGTATGTATAATTCAATTTAGACAGGTATGTGCTCTCGACTTGTTCGCTGATTTGTTCCATAGTGTTTTTTTTTTTAATTCTGACTTGCCTAAGAAGTAAGATGCACATCGACCTAAAAGATCTATTGTGCTTGCAGTCAGATGTTTTTTTTAGGTTAGTAGCGCTTCTACTTTCCTAATGTAGCTAATAATACGTTCAGCCGAAGATTTTCTTAGTTCTTCCGGACTTAAAAATTCCCTGAAGAAAGATTCCCTTCTCATACCGTTAAGGGCCGGACGTTCACATATGATATGTTTGGCTGTTTCGTCTCCTTCTAGACATAGTCTGCACTCCGGTGGGTCGACTAGATGCATTTTATTTAGGTGATATCGCAGACCGTGATGACCAGTTAGGTAGCCTACTAACGGATCCGCCATCTAAAGTTTTTTTTTTAACTAGTGCTTATTTGGTAAATGGTAACACTTACCTCATGTCTGATTTGACAGATAATTAGTTTTATCCTAAAAAAAAACTGGCATACTCATCGATAAACCAAAGCATGACCCGAGAATATTGCTGCTGTGGTACAAAGTCAACATCAATTCACCGTCGTTCTCAACAATTGAACATTTCGGAGACATGATTGAGACGAATTTTGCATAAAGACCTCGGTATGACGCCATACAAAGTCCAATTGGTTCAGGAGTTGAAGCCAATTGACCATCAAATGCGTTTTCGCTTCGCTAAGTGGGCCTGCGACCGACTTAGTAAAAATGCCGATTTAGCCAAAAAAATCATCTTTTCAGATGAAGCTCATTTTGATCTTGGCGGGTATGTGAACAAGCAAAATTGTCGCATTTGGGGCACAGAAAACCCGCACGCATACATTGAAAAGCCGATACAACCAAAACCAGTCACTGTTTGGTGCGGATTTTGGTCCAGAGGCATAATTGGGCCATTTTTCTTCGAAAATGAGCAAGGAGTGGCCGTTACAGTCAGTGGCGATCGTTATCTGGCCATGTTGAACGTATTTTTGTTCACAAAAATTGAAGAGGAGGATATTGGCAACATTTGGTTTCAACAGGACGGCGCTACGTGCCACACAGCTGAAGCTACACTCCATGTTTTGCGCCCTGTTTTTGAAGAGCGCATTATCAGCCGCAGAGCTGATGTCGTTTGGCCACCTCGGAGCTGCGATTTGACACCGTTGGACTATTATTTGTGGGGTGCCGTAAAAGATAAGTGTTACGCCGACAAGCCAGAGACAATTGACGATTTAAAGGACAATATTCGTGAAGCCTTTGGTGAAATACAGCTGCACACAATCGATAATGTGCTTAAAAATTGTACCGATCGTGTAGGCTACTGCATGGCCAGCCGAGGCAGCCATTTGAATGAAATTATTTTCCATTATTAACCGGAAGGATTGTTCTTTCAAATAAAAAAAGAAATTTGAGAAAATATTCAGTAGTTTTTTTTTATAGCATTTTCAAAAAAAAGTTATTTGGTGAAACCTTTAAGTTTTTGATATCGTGCCTGCGAAGATTTAGTATCTTATTGGCATCTGCTTTGAAGAGCTAAATAGCTCTTTTGGCCTGTCTTAGGCCTGGGATGTTTTCCCAGTATGAAAAATATTGGTTTTGTTCTCAGATTTATGGCTGATTTGGGGATTGCACAGAAGGGTTCAGGTCCAATGAAGGGGGTTTCCGAACCTTTTCTGGCTAGTTCATCAGCTTTTTCGTTACCTTCAATCCCCTTATGTTCGGGGACCCACCATAGTTTGGTTTTGTTCCTGGAACTGAGTGTTTGGAGGGAGTTGAAGCAGTGTAGTACTGATTTGGAGTCAATAATGTGTGAGCTAAGGGCTTTTATAGCTGCTTGACTGTCCGTGAATATATGGATGTTTGCGCCTTTAATACCTGAGTTGTGTATTAGGTTTGCGCATTCTTTTATGGCATGGAGCTCAGCTTGGAATACACTAGGGTTTTTTCCCATAGGTATTGAGATGTTTCTATTTGGTCCATGTATGCCAGCTCCTACCCCTGAGTCCATTTTAGAACCATCCGTATACAGCTTTAGGCCGATTTGGCAGTTTGGTGGGTTATTGCTACACCATGCATTTTCCATAGTGTGCTTTTACACGTAGACTCCTTGAGTCAAGACTTTTTTTTGAAGTTCTCTTTGTTAAAAAGAGTCGAAAAATCTACCCACGACTCACAGGTCACAGGACAAAATATTTTTCCTCTCAACTTTTCGAATTTTCTTTCTCTTTTGCACTCATGTGAGTCTTGACTCAAATGGCTACGTGTAAAAGCACACATAATATGCCAGTTTTACTTTTAGTTTGATATGTGGTTCATCCAATCCAAAATTTATATTTCGTTAAATATAATATGCTTCTAGATTACAATAAAAAAAAACTCATTCAGAATTAGAATCCTCTAAAACAGTGCATGAGTATTTATGCAGCTTTTATTCAGACTTATTCTTATTCATAAAATATTTTTCCGCCCCTTATTAGTTGTACAGGAGTTGTATCAAATAAAGAACTGCAATGAGGAAATTCTAATACCATTAGCTGTTCTAAATGAGAAACACAACTCAGCTAAGTTATGGTTTCCAATGACAAATTTAAATTTAGTCGTTTCCGACAAGCAGGATATTATTTAACTTTCAAACGCGTTTGGCTTATGCAGCCTGAATAACGATTATAAGTTTTAAAAACAACGTTTTTTCATTGAGATGTATTTTAAGTAGTCCATAATTTGTAACATTATTATCATAATTTACGTTTTCACAGAACTTTTATTTTGTACCAATGATAAACGACATACGCTTTAGCCATGAAAATGATCAGGGCTTATTAAGCCCATAATTTAAAAAAAAGCTTTGTATTGGTAAAATGTCAAACAAAGATGAGGAATGAAACGATTATTTAGAATGCTCACGATAGATATGTTGTTTACGCTAGCGCTTCTTGAATAGGTTTTAAAATAAATTCCAGAAGCAAATTTCTGGAACGGAATTGTCAGAGTAATATTTTTATATTGGAGTTTTGACAGTTCAAACTCTTTTTTATTATTACGAAACGCCATTTGTATGTCATAAGAAAGTGCTATCAACATAGAGGTGAAACAAATTTAATTGCAACAGTGCAGTGGTTTAATTTGTTTAATAGAGGGTGACTGACAACATGTAACTAATAGCGTTTTGATTGGAAGTAAAGATAAATCATTTCTTGATATTTGATCTGGATAAGTTTTCGTATTTCATTAGGGAAAAAAGTTTGATTTTTTTATTTAAATATCGATTTCAATCGAGTCACTCGCACCAATACATATGACCGCTTCCTTATGTCAGTTTGAAGTTTTTACCTCTATTCGCATTAGGTAAATAGTTTCATTGAATAAAGAAGAATATATTGGGTGCAAATTAGGTTTATATATGCCAAGTTTATATTTATTATAAGGGTATTTATGCAACGTCGGAAAGTCGTCGTAAACGTTGTAAACGTGATAAAATTACGACGTGATAAATGAACTGTCAAAATTTGTATGGGAAATCTTTTCTAACAATATCGGAATTTTCTCATAGGAATTGGGTGCGTAAACTGAGGTGGTAAACGTTGTAAACTCGTAAACTTTTGAAATGCTATTCTGACATTTAATCAGTCACTTTCACACATCAAACGTTTGCGCTAAACTAAAAAAAATAATCGAGAACGGAAAGAGAACAATAAAATGAGATTGAATTCAGTGGGGGTACTGCATTATTTAGTGGTGCAGTTTTAGGGTCGTAAAATTATGATCTTTCTCACGTAGTAAAATTACGACGTTGCATGAATATCCTTTATGTTTTTTTTTTTTGATAATTTCGTAAATATTTTATAACAAATCCCAAGTAAAGAAACAAACAAACTGTCAAATGACACGCTATTACAAATAAAAAGAGAAGAATTACCCTCCTTTAGGTTTTATTGTGACAGAACAAATGTTAAACAGACACTTCAATCTAAAAACCTCAATCAAAATCAAAATCAAATCAAAAACGCTATAAAAAAGTTGTTAATCCTAGAACACACTTCAGTCAGTGCTGCCAAACTACACTTAACATTTTAAAAGCGCCAGTAATTTATTGAATAGGATAAATCTATATGAAACCATTAAGTTATGAATAATTAATGCAATAGAATAAAAAACGTTGCGGAACATAAAGGACTCTAGAAAACTGAGTAATTTTTATACCCTATCCCATAGGGGTATATTAGTTTTGATACATAGTTTGTAACATAGAGAAATAATTTAGCTACATATACCTCAACGTATATGGATCGACTCAGAATCGCTAGCTGAGTCGATTGAGCCATACCTGTCTGTCCGTTCGTCCGTTCGTCCGTTCGTCCCTCTGTCTGTCTGTATGTCACCGATTTTTAGACCTTAAATTTTGAGCTAGTATAATGAAATTTGGTATATAGGATCCTTGCCGGAGGCTATAGAACAAGTGTAAACATTTCCAAAATTCGTCCACTGCCACGCCCACTATTTGGAAAAACGTTCTTTTTGGTTAAACGAACCACTTTTTGGGGGCGTTTTTAGTATAAAACGCTTCTTTTCCAAGTTTTCAAAAGTTGGAAAAAACTTTTGTAATGGTAATATGATAATTTTCACCTACGCCCACTTTTTGGGGGTGTTTTCTTACAAAAATCATTTGTATACCCCATCACAAGGTATTAGCAATCGAAATACGTTGTCTTTTGTCGAACCACAAAAGGTTTCGATAAACTGTCTGATCAATATGTTGTGACAAAGTCATTTTCTATATTTCATCGCCAGAACATCAATTCTAATCAATTTTAAGGATGGGATGGGATAGGGTATTCAACGATCCGGACAGCGGATTGTAGCCTTCTCATATGTTTAATATGAACTTTGAATATAGCATGACATACTAAGTAATAAAATTTGTTTTTAGTTTAAAGATGTTCCTTACCCCTCTATTTTATTTCCTAAAAATACAATCTATCTAGAATTCCAAACTGATTCCTTTATTATCTTTGATTTTCCAGCAAACCAAGCAAATTGGAATGGAACGTGGGAAAATGGACTGTCCTACGAGTGTCGTTCGTTACTTTTCAAAGCTCTACATAATCTCATGGAAAGGTATGCTCTCAAAACCTCCTTTTTTTAAAGTAAAATATTGCTAAATTGATTTCTTTTCTTTTAGATTTGTTTTAACAAAAGGCATTGTTCGCTTTGGCAAATGGTTTGTCCAACCGTGTACAACAAATGATCGAATTTTCGGAAAGAGGTGAGTTTCCCCCCCTCGCCATTTGATTTTATTGATTTTTGTTTGGATCTGACAACTATGATAGCAAAGAAAACGCCGCTTTGCTGTTTTGACGATCATGTCCTAGAAAAAATACAGGATCTCTGTGATCACTTATTCAGATATATGATTGATCATCGTTCTCCTTGTAACATTACCTTCCACTCGAATCACATGTACAAAAACCTGCAATTACAGTACTAAAATGCACCTTTATTGTTCATATTTCAGCTCGCAGCATCTTTCGTTCTCTTTCACATTCTTCGTGCATGGTGATACCGTGTGTGCTTCAATTGATCTTCGCGAGCATCCTGCTGTTCGAGAGTTAACCGCTCAGCATTTAGTTGATGCGGCAGCAGCTTCAGCAGCCGCTCAGTCCGGTCAGCAAGATGTTCGGCAACGAAGTGTTATATTGGCGCCATTTGGCTTGGCAGCTACACTCACCGGGAACAGTTATAAAGCAACCGATCCTCTCGCCGAGAAGCTACTCGAAGACTGGGCATCATTTTTTCCACCGTGCAATAAGGAGAACTCGGATATTCCACCTGCGGTTGAAGTTGTGACGGGTTAGTAAAACTTGAAATCTTATTTTATTTTCTTATAATCGAATGATCCTCGGTATAGGTGGAAACAAAATGTATTATCCCTCGATGTACGCTCTAGTCACGGATCTGGATGATATGGAGAATGTGCTTGATGACTCTTCTACAGATCCATTACAGGGAATGCTACCCGGCATTGGTATGACTGGCAGTTGTAGCGGAAATAACGCATCTACACCGACAGTCGCTGCCGCCGCTGCAGCAGCATCATCATTAGTCAATCCGAGGGCTACGCCAATAAATCACATCTCCCCGCCGACACCAACGGCCTGTGGTTTAGTTCCAGTATCAAAAGCAACACCAACCAGTGGTGGTATTACTCTACCATCACCGTCACCAGGTGGTGGTGTTGGTGGAGGAATACCTGGTGCAACACCATCCACCACATTCAATAGCGATAAATCGTACACGAATTCCAAAAAGTTTGAAAACAAATCGCAGCCTTTCTATGAGACTTCCAGTAGCAGCAATTTTAGCAACAACGCAAATACTCATGCACCGCCACCAGCTTCCACTGAAATGCCCGAACGGGTGTGGCAAGATTGCATTACGAATCCCATCTCCAGTCTCAGTCTGAATATAACATCGAATGATGGCATCAAAATGGAAGTGCCCGATCTGCAATCAACCGATGGTTCTATGAACAACAACAATAATAATTCATCGTCCGATACAAAGCCACCACTCTGGAACTTTGTTGATCCGTCACAGAAGGCACCATGTACTTGCACAAGGTAAGTGCGCTTTGTTTCGCTAGTAGTTAAATAAAGAACTCTATTTGCATTCTCGTTACAAAACAGCAAAATTAAATGTTTCTTATAATTTGTTTTCTGTTCGTCCCCTCATGAACGAAAAAAGTTTCTTAGTTTCTGTATTAGCAAAGAAAAAGAGGCATGTGTATGCATTTGTATCGTAAATATCGATTTTTTGTTCTTTCTTTTTTTTTCTCCATTGAAGATGCGACTTAATCTGGTCTTTGCAGTTTTTGCATCAATCTTCATACCACTGAACAAGTCAAGTTCAGTGAAAAACAATTTAGATGGCGTGCTTGCAAATCTTTTAGAAAGTCTATGTTACTGCCATTTAGAGATGGTCCTAGGTTTTTTTTTTGCATGACTAGATCAAAGGAAATGTTCTTATTTAGGCCTTGTGTAAGGCGTTTGGCTT
Source organism: Rhingia campestris (assembly GCA_932526625.1). Taxonomy (NCBI): domain Eukaryota; kingdom Metazoa; phylum Arthropoda; class Insecta; order Diptera; family Syrphidae; genus Rhingia; species Rhingia campestris. Next base: position 23,363,238 of record OW052184.1, read on the forward strand.
TTGTAGAGACATCATCTATGTATACTGCTTTGTAGTAAGTCAATTTTTATAATTTTGTATGATGGCCGGCCGAATTGGCTTTAGAGAATGCTTTGTGTATTATGATCGTCTAAATGATGTTGTCGATCGTTTTCAGAGATAAATTGCTTCATTGGTTCACCGATCTTTAAATGTGGCTAGTCGAGCAGATCATTTCACAAATACTGTACCATACGTTTCATTCCTCTTGCACATTTGGTTAGTAAAACCATAGACAATAACTATTCTCCGGTTTGCTCTCAGATGTTAAGATCATTTAAATGCTCCCCCACTATTCTACGAACATACCGCCTCTGTCTTTTCCCTGCTCAGCACAATTTAGGAACTCGAAAATATTCAATGAGCTCGTTTTTCGTTTATATTAGCAACGGCAAACAAATTTTATCCAACGACCAACGTGGGTTAAATCGATAACGTTTTGTATTTTGATCGATAACTTCGTTTGTGCAATTACACACAAGTGTTGCTCTTCTGGCGATCAGGGCTCTAATGGCGAAATATTAACTCGATTGGTCGATGTCGGTTAGACGATTTTTTGCTTTATGAATACTGAGTGCGATCGGTTTATCGAAATAGTCACTTCGACTTTCCACCTTAGACTTCATTGAACACGTTTAACTGTTCAACACATACGTAGATCGATCTATACGACGATCGTTTTTAAATTCTGCGATTGGAGCACAGATAAAACAATGGAAGGATGTTTTTCATTTGGTAAGAAAAGCATATTTCTAAAGAGGAGTTATCGAAAGCAGTTCAAATCATATGAGAGAGAACGATAACTTTTTTATTTTACCATAAAAACCGTCATTAGCTAATTTTGTTAAATATTTCGGGATATAACTAAGACCTTTACTAGGTACCCTTTCAGAAGCATGAAAAAATGCCTTTAAACCGATCCTTTTGTTCGCGGCGGTTGTATCTTATATGTCAACTGAAACGGCTATAAAGAGATAGCAAACTTGCAAAATTATGGAACTTCTCGTTTCTCCGTCCTCGTGAATCGTCTGTAATAATGAAAATTCATTCGATGAATCCATATGTCTTGTGTGTCACGTTGGATATTTTAAAGTTCTTGCGTACTCTGGCTTCTCTTCAGTGTCGAATAAATCTTTCGCCTTTTACTAAAGATTTCCGTGGAGAGGGGCACTCTAATGAGTCTAAAAGCAATTTTTTGTAGTGCCCTGCCGCAAGCGGGGCCGTAATAAAATATGTTTGATCAGTCTGGAGTGTGCGAAACGCTGGCCCGTTCATATTCCGGCTCATTATCAAATTCTTCAAGCCGGATCACTAGGTCTACCTTTATAGGTACATTCTGACTAGATCTCACTGTGCAGATTTACGTTTTACTGTTATATCTCAGCCTTCAAAGTGTGCCAACGAAAATGGGAACGGTTGCGAACGAATGCGCTACTTGCTTTAAAACGAGGAATAGGAACTACAGGATTTCATTAGTACTTCGAGCAAGGGTTCCATTATTTAATTCTGTTGCACTGTCATTGTCTCAATGGGGCGATGGTTAGTGCGATTAACTGCCGTGCAGAAGATCTATCTAAATAATTTTTCACTGGCCCTCCTCTCGTAATGATCTGACAAATCATCCGAGTAGTATCAATTGTCCAAAAATGCCTATCTCACCTTAGCCGTTCGGATTCGGCATTAAACAGGAGGTCCCACCATCGTGCATGTAAAGAAAAAGCTAACATGTTGCGCCAAAAAATTGTCTAATATTGTCATTTTCAGTTGTGAAGCGAAGGCAATTTGACGACGTTGTGTATTGTCTCTTCTTGTTCACAGCAAATGGCTTTGTTCCCTCTTACTATATTCATCCCATTGCCGAGGACAGTCAATATCATCGGGACGTCCAAGTAGTTGCCCAGTTATGTCCCTTATGTAGGTTCGTGAGTTTCTCAAAAGCAATCCTCTTTGCGCCTTATTACCGTGGTTAAACCCCTTTTTATCCTTTTTCGCTTTAGATGATGTAAGTGGTAGTTGTCGCTGATATCGTCAAAATAAAATGGTTTGCTGGAGTTGTTTTCTCTACTATTTTACATTCTCCAGAAGTGGTTCTTTCATAATTTCACGACTGTAAAGTTATTTAATTTTTTTTTGTAATCACCTCGACTGGCTTCTTTACGAACCCTGTATCCCTGAGTTTGACGTTTTACTTTTTTGTAGAACGGTCAGTTATAATTTCTGGAGTGAGGTCTTTCTATGTAATTGGCTGCATTTCTTTTGTCTTCCTTTTCTATTTTTTCCTTTTCCTATGATTTGAAGCCCGACTGCAGTTCTCTCAAAAAATCATGCCTTCCCCTGCAGCATTGAATTCTTAGCCTGATTATCAAATTTTCAATAAAGCTTTGTATGTTCAAAACAGTGGTCTAGTGGTTAGTACTTTGGTTTGCAAAGTGAAGTCCCAGGTTAATACCACGTTTTTGACATGAAACAACACCTAAGTTTTTTCAATCCATATGCCCTAATTACAACAGAACTGACATACACAAAAATTGAACAAAAACGTGGTTTCCGAACGTTTTATTTAACGGTGAAGACATAGTTTTTCCAGTTTACCCTATCATTTGAATTGATTTATACATCGCAAATGTACGAAACGTTTTAATGGAACGTTTTTGGAAAGGACTATGCTTAATATTTCCAATCAAGGAGTTCAAATTTAAAAAAAATGTTTGTCCTCCAACACTTACATATTCCCGTTTCCAAACGTTTTATTTAAAGGTGAAAATCTAGTTTTTCCAGTTCATCCTATCATTTGAATTGTTTTTACTTATCAACATTCAACTACACATAGAAACGCAGGTATAAATCGGAATTATACGAAACGTTTCAAACGAACGTTTTTCGAAAGGATTGTGCTTAATATTTCGAATCTTTAATTCGATTTTGAAAGGTCCTCCAACATTTACATATTGCCTTTCTCACTACTTGTCGCAAAAATGGCGCGGTTCGTATGGATTAATGACATTAAAAATGGCATTTTCTTACCAAAGTATTAATTTAATCGCCATTACCTGCATTTTCGTCTTCGACATTGTTTTCTAATATGTAAATGGAAGTTTTACTCGATTATATATCACTCTTCATATTCGTTTTTGTTTTTTTTCAAATGTAGAGGCGCTTTTCAAAATGTTCCACTCGTCAATTTTGTTCCATTGACTCTTATATTTCTAAATTGAATTCGAACAACTTTCTATTCCAATTCGAAAAAAAATTCGGACTGATTGCGTTTTCATTAGTAAAGAGGAAGCGTTTTGGCTCTTTGGTTGCATAAACCAAATTCCTGCTGAATCTCAGATGTTTTCGATAACAAATTTATTTTTTCCAATAGAAAACGTCATAAATTTGAAATGTCACATCATTCGAGCCGAAACATTAATAAGTTCAAATTAAGCCCCATTTTGTTCGAGAAATACTCAAATTTATGTTCAATTGAAATATTTTTTTTATTTAATTGAAATGTCACAATAATATCGATAAAATGAATTGAGAAGATTCGAAAAATGTTCGACATGACATTTAGATTAAATTTCAAATTTTTTTTGCCAAAGGGACAGTTATAGCAATTAGGCAAATGAGAAACATGACATTTGAAACGTGCATTTGATGTGAATTTACTGAGAAATGGATCATTGAACATTTTAATGTACGGAAAAAATTAGAAAAAAAATGTTTGCTAAAATTAAAATTGAGTTCTAATTTGTTTAATTGCTGAATTTTATTTAATGCATTTGCATTATAATTCATCAGATACATTTTCATAGTTGGTTGAAGTATATACATAGTTCAAATGCTCAAATGCTGATGACTTTTTCTGATTGTTAAAAATTCGAAGGTTTTCCAGTCTTTGCTATTGGAAAGATAATCTTCTGGCAATATAATTTAAATATGATTTCTGGCATATGACCGCCACGGCTGGCTCGGACGTAGTCTAACCTGGATTCTGGAAGTCCAATTTTCGATGACTTTTTCCAACATCTGTGGCCGTATATCGGTAATAATGCGGCGAATGTTGTCCTCCAAGTGGTCAATCGTTTCGGGCTTATCGGCGTAGACTACCGACTTCACATATGCCCACAGAATAGTAAAGCGTGACATGTGTGACATGTTGCGCAGTGTTTTTGAAACCACAGCCCCTGCACATCATGGCTGGTCACATCATGATGAACGAAAAAGTCAGTAATCATGGCTCTATATCGGTCACCAGCTACATTCCTCCCATTCAACAATTCAGCCGCAATACTCGTTACGCAATGAATGCAAATCAGTTTACCCTCAAGCCTATCTTCGGACGTATGCTGAAATACAGAGATTCGTACATAAACCGAACAACACGAATGTGGAATGCTCTACCAAACTCTGTTTTTCCTTTCTATTATAACTTACAGACATTTAAAATCAATGTGCATCGGTATCTCTTTCTTCTTATCCCTAATTTCCTTAACGCCCGCACTGTGCTAAAACATATAAAGGGTATTCATAACCCCTTGAGTGCGCGCAAATTATAAAAAAAAATAAAAACTGTTACGTTCTGGCCAGCATCGTTTGTAAAGAAGTACGGACCAATTATTCCACCAACCAATAAGGCACACTAAACAGTCAGTTTTTGTGAATGTAACGGAGTCTCAAGATACACTTGAGGATTATCATCACTCTAAATACCGCAGTTTTGTTTATTGACGTATCCATTCAACCAAAAGTTAGCTTCGTAGCTAAACAAAATTCGCTTATGAAAATTGGGATCGACGGCAATCTTGTTTTGGGCCCATTCACCGAATCTACGCCTTCCTATGTGATCCTGTAGCTTCAATTCTTGCACGAGTTGGATTTTGTGCACGATGGTGGAAAGACTGATTCGGGTCTTCCTCTAAGCTACGCTCTACAGCAGCAAAGACTTCTTCTGTACGCACTGTACGACGTATTTGTGGATGTGCATTAACATTTAGAGTTAACGTGGTGCGAAAACGTTCCATATGCATTAATTGCTCTGATGGACGATTGTGTTGACCGTAAAATGCACGAAGTTCGCGATACATATTTCGAACAGAACCATGATTTTCAAAAAAAAAAATTTGCACAATTTGGAAGCGTTGTTCAGACGTCAGTCTATTCATGTTGAAATGACCAACCATTAACCAAACTAACCAAACTAAAAAATCACTTGACAACTGACAAAATGGCCGCCAGTTAAAATAGTGTTGCCAACTGAAAGTTCTATACCTCTAAAAAAAACACCGTTTATGTGTGCTTCGATTTTTTTTTAGATTTAAACTCATTATTTTATTTTGTCTGTGATTCTTCTGTAATACAAATGTCGGCGGTAAAATCAATCATAACCAAACAAAATATAGATCATTATAAATTTGTCTCTTTCTACTTCCTCCATAAGTTACAAAATATTTGTGGGATCAGTTTTTAGTGGTACCAAGCAATACAATATTAAATTCTTTTATTCTACAACAGTTATACACAAACTTGGATAACTTTCAATTCGAATGAAATATCGAAATAAATGCAGTTATCGATAAAAATGTGAATCCTATTCTGATACTATCGAAAACTATGAAAATTATAAAAAAAATGTGTAGATATGGCTAAAAAAACACACCCCCTAGATACATTGACAATTTTTCGTTTTCTTTTTTCGATTATTTGCAAGCCGCCATCCAACCAAAAAAAGAATATAAAGCAACATTTATTTTTAATAAAAACAACTTCATTACTAAACACAATTTCCCTTTCCCTTCTACATACAAAAGTCACTCAATTTAACTAGGATAAATCCCCCATAAGTTTAAGGACAATTGTAAATACAATTACGCAAACAAAAACAATCTTTTTGAACTTCAATTATATTGCAACAAAAGAAAAAAAAAAACCAAACCCCACATTTCACCAACAGGTGTAAAAAAGCGGCTGGCGCAAGTCGCACAACTTCTTCGTCGTCATCAACATCGTCTTCGTCGGCCGCAGCTAATAACAAACTGATTGGTGGTGGCAGTATTCGTCCTGACAAATCGACACGTTTCAATCGAATACCATTTCACAAAAGGCATACAACTTCTGATCATGGTTCAACAACAGTCTTGACACCTGTTGGTAGTACGACTACATCCACCACAACCATCTCCACCACTACCACAACCACCTCCTCCTCCTCCACCTGTAAAAAATCAAAGAATCTTGCAATTGAACAGTGTGATGTGGATCAAACAAAAGCCGACATCGACACCATACCAAATCAAAGGTTTGTGTCCTCATCACTTGCTAAACAAAAAACATTCAATTTTTTGCGAAACGATATAAAAAAAAAAATTAAACATTTGGTGGCACAACTACTCACACACACTTACTTCCTTTCTCTTCCTCATCTTTTGTCAATATATTGATGCTATTTTTTTTTTGTTGGTTGTTGTTTTTTTTTTTTTTTTAATTAATTGGAGACATTATAGAGCAATAATACTTAAATCATTTAACTTTCTTGCTTTTAATTAAGTTTTGGTTTTGAAAACAGTTTTTAACTTTGTTTTTGAGGTTTGTAATTCATAAACACAATATGTCGCTTTTTTAACATTTATTTGGTTTTGGTTAATCATTTCTGACAAGAGTGTACATTTTCGAAAACAAAATAGATTTCGAATTTGATATCCAGGTTTTGCTTAAAAGTGAATTTAATTAAGTAATGAGGGGGTTTTTGTGCAATAATAAAAGAAAAACTGGTTTCTATTTAAAATCCAATTTTTAACATTTGGCTAATTGTTTAAAAATATCGCTATTGTGAATTTTATTGATGTAGTTTAAGAAATTCAGATCTGAACTTTAGTTTCCTATATTCAAGGACATTTTAAAGAAAAATAAAAAATAACGGGTGATTTTTTAAGAGGTTTAGAACTTTTTTAAAAAGAAACACAAAAAATTCGAAAAAATGAATGAAATATTTATTTGAATCGATAGTTTGAACCTTGCAATTTAATGTTTTAAGATAATTTTATGCAAATGTTGACCGCGGCTGCGTCTCAGGTAGCCCATCCGCTGAGTCCTATTTTGGCATACTCTTTCACACATATCGGCCGGTATCTCACGAATGAATGCATGGATGTTGGCTTCCAGTGCGTCAATCGAAGCGGGCTTGTCCCTATAGACATTAGCCTTGACATACCCCCACAAAAAATAATCTAATGGTGTCAAATCGCACGATCTAGGCGGCCAATTGACCGGCCCGAAACGTGATATTAACTGTTCACCAAACACGCCTCGCAATTGCGCCATTGTTTCGCGTGCTGTGTGGCATGTGGTACCGTCTTGTTGAAACCACATATCATGCAAGTCAAGAACTTCCATTTCGGGCAAAAAAAAGTTTGTTATCATCGCTCGGTAGCGTTCACCATTGACAGTAACGCTGCGATTCGCATCATCTTTGAAGAAATATGGCCCAATAATGCCGCCGGCCCATAAACCGCACCAAACAGTGGCTTTTTCGGGATGCATTGGTAGCTGTTGCAATGCTTCTGGCTGATCTTCACTCCAAATGCGGCAATTTTGCTTATTTACGTACCCATTAAACCAAAAATGAGCCTCATCGCTGAACACAATTTTTCGATAAAAAAGCGGATCCTCGGCCAGCTTTCCAAGAGCCCATTCACCAAAAATTCGGCGTTGTGGTAGGTCGGCTGGCTTTAGTTCTTGCACCAGCTGTATCTTAAAAGGCTTTACGCCCAAATCCTTCCGCAAAATTTTCCACGTAGTGCTGTAACAAAGGCCTAACTGCTGGGAACGGCGCCGAATCGACATTTCGCGGTCTTCTGTCACTCTAGCTGATACGGCCGCAATATTTTCTTCACTACGCACAGTACGTAAACGTGTTGGTGGTTTAATGTCCAACAAAGTAAATTTGGTGCGAAATTTGGTCACAATCTTCCGAATAGACTGCTCAGAAGGTCGAGAATGCCGATCATAAAATGGAAGCAGCGCGCGATGAACATTTCGAACCGAGCACGAATTTTGATAGTAAAATTCAATAATTTGCAAGCGTTGTTCATTTGTAAGACGATCCATGGTTAAATTGCAAACCAAACTGAAGCTGTTTGACAGTGACACAAGGTACTAAACACACGTCAGCTGTCAAAACCAGTGTTGCCAAAACCAAACCAGCTAAAAAATCACCCGTTAATATTAGCTTCCGACAACGCACTTCAACGCAATTCGCCGGGATACGTTACAAAATGTCGGAGAAGTAAAGGGTCCGCCAAATAACTTTTTTTTTTTGGAAAATGCTATAAAAAAAAACTACTGAATATTTTCTCAAATTTCCTTTTTTTTATTTGAAAGTACAATCCTTCCTGTTAATAATGGAAAATAATTTCATTCAAATAGCTGCCTCGGCTGGCCATGCAGTAGCCTACACGATCGGTCCATTTTTTAAGCACATTATCGATTGTGTGCAGCTGTATTTCACCAATGGCTTCACGAATATTGTCCTTTAAATCGTCAATTGTCTATGACTTGTCGGTGTAACACTTATCTTTTACGGCACCCCACAAATAATAGTCCAACGGTGTCAAATCGCAGCTCCCAGGTGGCCACGCGGTGTATGGCATGTAGCGCCGTCTTGTTGGAACCAATTTTACTCCAAATGATTTCCAATGACATGAGGAAAAAAAAAATCACGAAATCATTTTCCTGTGGCGTTCGCCATTTACGGTAATGGTAGCACCGGTTTCGGATTTAAAGATAAATGGGCCGATGACGCATTCCGCACAACCACACTAAACAGTGATTTTTTCGGGATGTAATGGAGTTCAAGAGTCTCATGAGGATTGTGCTCACTCCAAAAATGACAATTCTGCTTGTTTACATACCCGTCAAGCCAGAAATGAGCCTCATCACTGAAGTGGATTTGACGATACAAATCTGGTTCAACTTCCAGTTGATTCTCAGCCCATTCACCGAACACACGACGCAGTTGATGAAGGTCCACTGGCTTTAATGCTTACACCAGTTGGATCGTATGTGGATGTAGGCCAAGATTTTTCCTCAAAATTTTCCAAGAAGTGGACAGGCAGAGATCGAGTTTCTGAGAACGTCGTTAGATAGGTAAATTCGGTACCCGTGTCACAATCTCGTCTACAGCGGCGATGGCTTCTTCTGTACGCACGGTACGGGCTCAATTTTTTGACCAAAAAGAGTAAATGTGCTCATGAAGTGATCCATAGTATATTGACGAAGTCAAGTTTGGCGAACAGAGCTCGAATTTTGGAAATAAATTTCTACGATTTGTATACGTGGCTCTGGGATAAGTATTTCCATGGTGATTTGCCAAAGTATTCTGAAAAAAATTAAAGAAAGAGTATGACAGCTAGATTGGCAGTCATCCCTATGGGAAGTTCAACCTCCTACCATCTACCATCTACCATCTACCATCAACCATCAACCATCAACCATCTACCATCTACCACCTACCATCTACCATCAACCATCAACCATCAACCATCTACCATCTATCATCTACCATCCGCCATCAACGGCGTTCAACATAAAGGATCCGCCAAATAACTTTTTTTTTTGGAAAATGCTATAAAATTTCTATTTTCTCAAATTTCCTTTCTTTTATTTGAAAGTACAATCCTTCCGGTTAATAATGGAAAATAATTTCATTCAAATGGCTGCCTCGGCTGGCCATGCAGTAGCCTACACGATCGATCCAATTTTTAAGCACATTATCGATTGTGTGCAGCTGTATCTCACCAATGGTTTCACGGATATTCAGCCCTATCGAGGTATCCGTCGGAGCGGACAATTTTCCGCAACGCATACTTCGTCGGAGGTTTAAATTTCATTCGAGGTATGTGTCATCCGAAGAAAATACTACACAAATGCGACGGCTTCACTTCACTTTAATTCGTAAATAAATTCCGCGAAGAATTCGTGTCGGAGGAAATCGGGAAAAGAATGGCTCTTAGCTGTCAAAATTGTACGAAAAATGCACCTGAACGCACTTTAACGCAACGCGTTACAAAATGTCGGAGAAATATTCCGAACAGCTTTTCGGAAGAATACCTCGAAGCAAAAATCCTTCTAACCGTACAAAATCGGAGAATTTTCCGCTCCGACGGTACCTCGATAGGGCCGATTGTCCTTTAAATCGTCAATTGTCTCTGGCTTGTCGGCGTAACACTTATCTTTTACGGCACCCCACAAATAATAGTCCAACGGTGTCAAATCGCAGCTCCCAGGTGTCCAAACGATCTTCAAAAACAGGGCGCAAAACATGGAGTGTAGCTTCGGCTGTGTGGCACGTAGCGCCGTCCTGTTGAAACCAAATGTTGCCAATATCCTCCTCTTCAATTTTTGTGGACAAAAATTCGTTCAAAATGGCCCGATAACGATCGCCATTGACTGTAACGGCCACTCCTTGCTCATTTTCGAAGAAAAATGGCCCAATTATGCCTCTGGACCAAAATCCGCACCAAACAGTGGCTCGTTTTGGGTGTATCGGCTTTTCAATGGATGCGTGCGGGTTTTCTGTGCCCTAAATGCGACAATTTTGCTTGTTTACATACCCGCCAAGATCAAAATGAGCTTTTCATCTGAAAAGATGATTTTTTTTGGAAAAATCGGCATCTTCTCTAAGTCGATCGCAGGCCCACTTAGCGAAGCGAAAACGCATTGGATGGTCAGTTGGCTTCAACTCCTGAACCAATTGGACTTTGTATGGCGTCATACCAAGGTCTTTATGCAAAATTCGTCTCAATGGTGTCTCCGAAATGTTCAATTATTGAGAACGACGGTGAATTGATGTTGATGGCGCTTCACGCACACTTTCTGCCACAGCAGCAATATTCTCGGGTGTACGCACTGTTTTTGGCTTTTCACGCTTTGGTTTATCGATGAGGTTGCCAGTTTGTTTCACTTTTTTCACAAGATAACGAACATACGGAGCTGACGGTGCTTCTCTTCTTCCAAAATCCGTACGCAATTTTCGCACACATTCTGCAACATTACCATGATTTTCAAAGTAATGTCGCAATATTTCCCAGCGTTGTTCAAGCGTATACACAACCATATTCGTTCAGCGGAAGGATAAAACTAATTAGGTCTGTTCCCGTACTTTTTCAGTAAAAATTAGTAAATTCTCAAATTTCTTGGAGTGGGGGTAGATTATCTCAGAAAGAGACAAAATTACCAAAAAGTACGGGAACGCGTTTAAGTAAAAAACAGTAAAATTATATATTTTGTATGCCTTTTAATTTAACAAATGACATAAACCACCTGTCAAAACAAGCGAGTTGTCCCTTTTAGATACCAACTGACAGTTTACTGTTTTTTACCAACAGAAATTGCTGCATTAAATTTTTTTACAGATTTTTATGGTGGGGTAGTTTTTTGCTCTCTCATGAGCTCTCTCTTTTACTTATTTTTGCGTACGGGAACGGCAATATGAAAAAAATCAGTAAAAATCAGTAAATATTATTTTGTACGGGAACAGACCTATTATCTGTCAAATCAGACCTGAGCTAAGTGTTACCATTCACAAAATAAGCACTAGTTGAAAAAAAAAAAAAAAACGTTAGATGGCGGACCCGTTATTAAGAACAGCTTTTCGGGAAAGCAAAAATCCTCCGAATCGTACAAAATCGGAGAATTTTCCGCACCGACGGATATCTCGATAGGGCTGGATATCTATTAAGTTGCATGTAGCTTCATATAAAGTGTCTTACATTAGCGACTTGACAACTTAAAACTTTCTGTCTGAACGCACCCTCAAACCGAATTCCAAACTGTCAATGGAAACATTCAGTGAAATCATCATTTTCATCATGATGAAGTACACCAAGGAACAACGTTTACAAATTCCGAGTCGGTTGTTGCCACTTTAGAAGCGTTAATGCCAATTTTTGGCAGTAATTCTCGTCCCAGTAGACAAGCAATTCATAGTTTAGTGAAAAGATTTGAGTTCGCTGCTTAATGTTGCCGTGCCAGTAAGACTACGTCTTGCCCGAAGTTTGAAGAATATTGCTGTCGTACAGGCGTCCGTCGCAAACGAGCCAAATTATTCAATTTCATTTCTCCCAGATCGCAGACATGGCGAATTTTGGGTAAGGATCTTGGCCTGCATCCTTACAAAATCAAGCTAACTCATGAACTAAAGCCACTTGATCATATGAAGCGACGTACATTCTTGTATTGTGCTCTGGGCATGATGGAAGAAAATGAAGAGTTTCATCGCAAAATCATCTTCAGCGATGAAGGGCATTTTTGGTTAAATGGGTTCAATGAGCTAAATATCCGTTACTGGACAGGTGAGAACCCTCATGTGCTTCATGAAACAACACTTCATCCGCAAAAAGTGACTGTTTGGTGCGGTATTCATACCGGTCGGTGGCGTCATTGGGTCGTTTTTTTCGTCGATGAAAATGACCGTCACGTTACGGTAAATGAAATTCGCTACAGAGACATGTTGGACCGTCATTTATTTGAGAAATTGCATGAATTGGACATCAGTGATATGTGGTTGCGACAAGACGGCGCCACAAGTCACACAGTGGAGGTATAGAAGTCTCAGTTCGGTGAACGTGTTATCTCTAGAAAAGGATCCATCGATTGGCCGCCGAGATCGTGTGATTAACGCCTCTCTACTTCTTCTTATGGGGCTACATTAAATCATTGGTTTATGCCAATAAGCCGACAGCGTTAGAGGCGCTCAGAGCCAATATTGAACCAGAAATAGCGGCCGTATCGGTTAAAATGTACAACCGAGTCAACGAAAATTGGGTTCGACGTATCGACCGCTGCATATGTTCCCGTGGTGGACATACAAATGAAGTCGAATTCCATTCGTAAATGTTTTGATAGAAGTCGAGTCTCTGCAACAGCTCACTTTTTTCCAATCAATAATTCTTAAACCAAACCAAAGCCGAAGCTCATCACTGGACAAACAAAAAACTCGGATTAAGGAAAACCGTGACTGCAAATCGGAAGAAAAGAATACACTCTTAGACACTGATCCTTTTCGAGGTTCCTTTTGCGTTTAGAAATTTGACATTAGCCATCGGGATACACTTTGAATCCTGCAGCCAAAAGGTTATGTCACGGTGAGAGTATAGTTACAGCTACGAACCAGGTTTTCCGAAGAAAACCGTTACGAACTAATAAATTTAATCACTCTAAGGATAACTTGCAATTGGTATTTGGCACACAAACCCTCTTCCTTATGACTCTAGTCCCTAACACACATCACTTACATTTATTTCCATGATTTCCTTCATTGAATGCGCATGCAGTTGACTTATTTATAATTTTGCGGTAGCGGTTTGGATTAGTTATTAAGTTTGGTTTCTGTTTTGGTTGCGCTTTAAATTCTAATCCATGGCGAAGGTTTATATTTCTCTCATTCTCTCTCTTATATCCGACTCCATCGCTAACGTTTACCTTCTCTCATTACACAGATCAAACACAACTCCAGGCACTCCGCATGGGGGAGGGTCTTCCTATTCAAGAAACTCAATTGGAGACTCAATGCCCGTACCATCGGTAGGATCACCGGGCAGTGCAGCACCGTCTCCGCATCCAAATTCCACATTATCACAGCCAACATCTGTGCCGCCAGCTGATCAGGTAAGGTTATCACGAATGCTTCCAACTTGAGCAGCAAATAATGTGAAATGTCTCTTCCCTTAGCTTATGTCGGTGATATCACCGCGACCGCCAACGTCGGTGCCCACGTTACAGCAGCCAGCGACGCCGATAGATCATTTGCTTGATAAGAACACTCCTGCCCCGACACCAACGGACCAGCATGACAACAAAAGTATTACCGCCTCGCCGTATGTCCAGCCAACGCCTAGTGTTGAGCCGCCACCATCAGCCGAGGGTATTCAATGTTCTGGTCCTGGTTCGGTGCCTCCGCCACCCAGTGTCGAAAGATGCACGCCAAATCTGCAGTGTGGCACGATATCGGTGAAAAAGTTCGACACCACCGGTGGAAATGGTGGTGGTGGGGTTAACGAAGCCGGACCAGGAGGTATTACAAATTCGATGAGCATTCCAGGCGCTGATTCTCAGCTAGGCAATAACCGGTGCAATAACTTGGCATCGTCGGCAGCGACCACGGCGTACTTTAATCTGTATAAGCGGCCCAAGTTGACGGCCAAAGATATCGATGGACTGGGGAACGATGATCTGCTGTCGTCGGACATGTTGCATGACTTTTCGTTCATGGATGCGTGGTAAGTGCACATGCATTTGGGAATCTTTTAATTTTAGAGCATTCAAGGGGCATTTGCTTGCAGACCATAAGTCTCTGCCATCTTTGGCTCTTAGAGTAATCATTTCAGTCGATCGTTCTGCCTCTTAAGTACTGAGGCGGGATGAGAGAGCTTTGCAATGACATTCTCCTATACTCTCTGGTAGGACATCTGATCAAATCGTTGTCTCTTTTCAGGTTAGACCATCCGGTGAAGCGTTTCAAAGTCAGCGAGACGCCAAACTCCAGCCGAAGGATGCGTCACACAAATCTCTACGATAGTCATACGCATCTAAAACCCCTAATGCCGACACCCGGCTCCGTCTACGACACACACCTGCTGAGCATGGAATCGTCGTCACCAGCAACAGCATTTGACAATAGCGGCCTTACAAACAATCTCTCCAGCAACAACAGCATGCTCCAGGAGCACGAAATCAAAAAGGAAGCGGGCACTGATCTCAAAGAGACGGGGCGCAATCTCTTCACCGAGGAAGGTCTCAATCCCTCATACAATGACTTGGATCAGATTTTCGATAATACCGACGATGAGGCGGGCATGCAAATCCACACACCACCCGATTCGAACAAGTCCACGAATGGCTGCACCAACAACATCGATGACATGAAACGCTCGACGACTACCAACTCTTCGTTGTTGAACAACAACAGCGCAACGTGCAACAGTAACAACAACAGCAATTCGAACATGATCCAGGCGGAGGACTTGACAAAGATGTTTCCGACACCGCCTAGTCATGAGCAACACCATCCGAATTCGAGTCCCTGCGCTATTGACATCTCAATGACAGAACTCACTGAAATTGTCAAGTACAAGCAAGAGTACTCGGCCGAGTTGGGCAGCCCTTGTGAGGAGAAGATCGACGATTGGTCGTTTGTGTACAAGCCGCAGCAGATGTGCAAGTTTGTTGGGTCAACAAAATATGCGCCACTTACTAATTTGCCAAGTCAACAGCTGCCTCCGCTTGTTATTCCTTCAAATTGTGTGTACAAGCCTTCGTGGCAACAGCCCCCACCACAGCGACAACAGCAGCAACAGCAGCAGCAACAACAGCAACAACAACAGCAGCAACAACATCAACTGCTGCAGCACCATCAAGAGTTGATGTCCAGTACAAACCCAAATAGCATGCATCCTATGCAGATGCTTCCACAACAGCAGCAGCACCATCACCCGCCTCCACCACCACCCCCGTTGTCGACTGGCTCGAATCTTCTTCTGAATCAGTTGAATTGCCCCCAAGCGGCACTGACCAACACGAGCAGCAACAATCCCATGATGCAGCAGATGTTGCGTTCCGGCCTGTCACCGATCTCTCCTGCATCAGGAGTAATACCTCCACCGCCGGTCATCTTTCCGCCAACTGGTAGTCCGATGATGAACCGACGGACACCACTTCACCCACCACCACCGTACGAAGTGGCCACCTCCAGTCCATCCAACTCCACCTCCTCCTACTTGAATAAACAGTTCAACTCGCAGGAGCCGCCGCAGACGCCCTCGGCGCCTGGTTCCAATGCCTCGTACTGCATTCGTCTGCCGGAGGTGAACTCGCTGATGGTGAACATCCTCCTTTACGACACGGCACTGAATGTGTTCCGAGATCACAATTTTGACAGCTGCACACTTTGCGTGTGCAACGCTGATTCTCAAAAGTGGGGCAACATTCGCGGTGCCGATTCAGGAGCTTATGTTGCCCTGCCTGGTCACAGCTTCAATCCGGCGAATAGCATATGCGCAGCTGGCGGTACAACTGGCGCGGGCCATTCCATTAATTCCGCACATGGTGGGAGCAACAACCTACGCATGCTTAGTGCCTTCGGTGGACTTGATTCGCCGGCATTGATGGGAGGATCCGGTTCCGGAGGCCATGGCAGCACAAACAACCACATCACCGGCTATCTGGACGACGATCCGGTGTCATGTTCGTGCGGCTTCAGTGCGGTAGTCAATCGCCGATTGGCCTACAAATCAGGACTATTCTACGAAGACGAGTTGGAGATCACGGGCATTGCCGAGGACCCAGCCAAGTACAAGAAGAAGTCAATGGTTGCTCTGCTGGCTAGCCTTGCGTCGTCTACATCTCAGACATCGTCGGCATTGATGCCGACAGCAGCTGCAGATACCTTCAGCGGGGACCAGCACCTGATTCTCGACCTCCTGATGGATCAATGCACGATGATACAAACCTCGACAAGCTCAATCCACCGAGCACTGACTCGTCATCGACGGAAAAAGGCCAAAATAGCACCCATCACCCTTATAGCCAACGTTTTGGAGTACACCGATGCCAACGACATCATCTGTTTGGCACTTGAGCAGGCACGCCTCGCATTCAACCGCATGGAACTGATGATGAGCAACGGCAGGAGCAGTAGTCCACCACCAACGAGCGCGATCGGTGTACACAAGTGGCCGTACATCCCAGCGGGCTATACACGCAACAACAAAGACATTGTGCACATCATGAATTCGATGCAACCGCTGCTGCAGAACGCCTTCCACACCAAGTCGCGCTCGGGACAAAAAGACGCCACATATACGGTGAGTGGTCCGCTTACTTGGAGGCAGTTCCATCGGCTGGCTGGTCGCGCCTCCGGACAATGTGAACCGCAACCTATTCCATCGATTACCGTCGGCTTTGACAAGGAGTTCATCTCGGTGGCTCCCTTCGCCATCCAGTACTGGGACAAACTGTTACTTGAGCCGTATTCCTACCATCGGGACATTGTCTATCTGATCATTTGCCCGGAGAACGAGTATGTGGTCAGCAAGACGAAGACCTACTTCAAAGAGCTGAGCACAACGTACGAGATGTGCAAATTGGGACGACACACACCCATGAAAGGCTGGGATGGCATTCTTACTGTTGGCCCCAAAATGGAGGGCTATGGCAATGGTAGCACAACTCTAGACGAATGGCTGCGAACCCTCGAGGAAGTGCCGTTGGCTGAAAAAATCCGTCTCTACGCTAACGCTTTCCAAAATCTACTCTCGCCGTACCTCAATCGCGTGCCGACTGACAAAACTCTGCTGAATCTACCGGACAGTGGTACATCGGGGAATTGCGCAACTCGGCCTATGGCGAGTCCAATGCCGAATTCACAAGATCCCATCGGAATGCACAACAACATCGACAAAGCGCCCAGCACGCCAACCAAACCTGAGTCATCCACCTCATCGGATCAGGAGAACCGTGATTCGCTCAACACATCGGCAACGCTGACCAGCTCGCCATTAGGCGAAGCTCTCGGAGGCTCAGACGATGACATAAACCCGCCCATCATCGTACTGTATGTGGTGGAGCCCTTCACATACGGCTGTGATTCACCCGAGCTGGAGCGAATCGCTTGCATATCCCTGCTGCGCTGCTACTCCGAACTTCTCAAGACCATACCAGAGTCGGTGCGCAACAACATCAACATACAGATTCTTTCGCTTGAGTCTATCCTTGAACTGGGCCACAATCGCAATCGAAAACGCCTTAGCGACGAAATGAAATGCCTTGCGCTGAACATATTCTCGCAGTGTCGCCGCTTTCTGTCGCATGCCAGCAGTGTCAAGAGCCTGACGGGCTTTGGCACGGCCGCCAACATGGAAATCTTCCTTAAAACCAAGGACGACCAGAACCGACAAGCGTACAAAATGTACACGCCTCCGTACATCCTGGCGCCGATGCACGAAAAGACGGACAAGACGGACTTTTCACGCACTCGCAACGGCTTCGACCAGCAACAGTTCTCCGTAATGTACTGCAACTACTGCATGAGCGAGGATCAATCCTGGCTGCTGGCCACAGTGACCGATGACCGAGGCGAGCTTCTCGAGAAGATAACCATCAACATTGACATTCCGAATAGAACGCGTCGGCGCAAGGCGCCCGCTCGCCGCATCGGCCTGCAAAAGCTGATGGACTTCATCATGGGCATCATCTCGCAAACGGATCAACCTTGGCGCCTGGTAATCGGCCGGATTGGTCGCATCGGTCACGGCGAACTGAAATCATGGAGCTGGCTGCTGAGCAAACAGAATCTACAGAAGGCCTCCAAACAACTGAAGGACATTTGCAAGCAGTGCTCGCTTATGTATCCGCCGAGTATATTGAGTGCATGCCTGGTCACGCTGGAGCCGGACTCGAAGTTGCGTGTCATGCCCGATCAATTTACCCCCGACGAACGATTTAGTCAGATCTCGATGCAGAATCCGCTGTCGACCCCGCAGGATGTCACGTGCACGCATATATTAGTCTTTCCCACCAGTGCGGTGTGTCAGGTACGAAGTCGGTGTTACATTTTTGAGGTTTGTTGACTAATTTTGTGGGTTTTATTGCAGTCCTTCCAGAAGGCCTTTAACGAGCTGAACGAGACCCAGACGGACCTCGATACGGACTTCATGTTTGAACTGGACGACGACCCGGAGAATCCAATGAGTGAGGTCAACATGGACATGGACTTTTGGGACCGTAAGTACACAGCTCTTAAATCTCTCCTCAGGTCGGTGTGATCATTTTTTTTTTCCTCGCTCCTAACAGCAGCGGTGGTCCCTTCGGGTTTGGAACGAAATTCAAATCATGGCAGCCCCGATCGCATGGAGGACAATCGCAGTTGGCAGAGTTCCGGTGGCAACAACTTCAACTCGGGGCGCATGCAGCACGATGCTCAGGATATTGAGGAGGTAAGTTCTCAACAACCACCCCACCCTCGGAGTACCAAAATGACGCATCCTATCTCTTTCCAGGTCGGTTCGGTCCTCCAGCAACCTCTTGCCGTTGGCTATTTTGTGTCGACAGCGCCCACCGGTCGTATGCCCGCATGGTTTTGGTCAGCCTGTCCACACCTGGAAGATGTGTGCCCGGTCTTTTTGAAAACCGCTCTCCACTTGCATGTGCCCAACATACAAAACACTGACGACATCCTAAACGCCAATAGCCATTCAACCGCAAACGATCATCCACTTGACTCCAATCTAACCGCTGACGTTCTACGGTACGTATTGGAAGGTTACAATGCCCTGTCATGGCTAGCACTAGACTCCAACACCCACGATCGTCTCTCCTGCCTGCCAATTAACGTGCAAACGTTAATGGATCTCTACCATCTGACGGCAGCCATTGTCTAGGCCAAGTAAAACCGTTAAATCCCCCCTGCACTGTACATTTTATATAAAAATATAAATTAATATTTTTTTTTTAAATTTAATCGTGTCACCCTATGTTGAGAGGACAAAACAAAACGAATTGTGTACGCAAAACAGAAAAGCTTATAGGAAGAGGCAAGCAAAACAGAAATAAAACAAAAAAACAAAAGAAAATCTGTGATATTAGATTTTATACGGTTAGAGAAAAAAAAACATGAAAACTTAACAAAAACAAGAATATAATCAAATTTGTAAGGATTTACTATAAATACACACTCAATGCATCCCAACAAGCAAGCACACACGTACCACATACAATACGCACTCACATGGGCAAGGGGACGGATACTTTTTTTTGTTTTAAATTATTAAAGTTGGTCTTGGAAACAAAATTAAATAATTCTAGACATAGGCAGACCAACGGAGAGGATACCATCAATACCTCAATGGGCTTTGAAAATCCCTTACCACGAAGACGGTCAACATGATTTGCCACAACGATTCGGCGAGAGATTGTGCGTGGAGAAATGAAGAGGTAGAGCTTTTAATCGGCGTAGGGCAAGACAGATTAGGGCTTTCATCTGTGACATCGGAATTGGCTTAATATGGGTTCCAAGTTTGGTTTAATGGGCTGTTGACACTCAAGTGAGCCGTCAATCTCGTGGGCCCCCTTTGTTGAAGAATACTTGTCCCTGGAAAAGAATGTTAGGCTAGAGATTTGTGCTGCTCCATCTGCTTCAAAGAGATAATCACCCCAATCGAGGTATCCGTTCGAAACAATTTCCAAAACGAGTCAATTCCAATCGGAACTCAATTTCCATTCGAGGTATCCATTGTGGAATAAAATAAAAAAGCACACAATCGCGTTCGATTGATTCAACTCTTTGTCGGACAACTTCAGAGGAAATTTAACGCATAGCCATCACCATCTTAATCTTCTTCGACATCTTCCATGTGGTTATCGTTTTCTAGAGGCATAGAGACAGTTCGCTTGAGATCAAAAGATTTCATGACTCCTGGTTCGTTTTGGTTTTCTTGTGTTGTCGTGCTCTAAGGCTGCTAAGGTACGGGTATGTGCTCAGCAACATTCTGTGTATGACGTCTCTGTTACAAGCAACACGTGAACATTTTCGACTAAATTTCAGTCTATATTGCCTGAAGTGCTTGTTTCAAGCCTCAGCTGCCTCCTCCGATAGCTGACCAATAGCAGAATTGCATGGTTTGACCATCTTTTTATTTTCATCCTCTGAACACATTTCTACTACACCTGCGACATTTTTACATTTTGTGTCCCTGGTTCCTATATTGTGTTCTTCTTCACACGCTGTAAACTAATATCAAATGAAGATTTTTGCCAAAATAAAATACTCTGTGGATTTTCGGTGCAGTCTTGCTTTTTCTTAAGGCTTACACATGAAAACTACTTATATTGCTGGATATGACTTTTATTAAGATGACTGTGTACCCTGGGATCTAGCGGTTATCTATGTCTATTTAGAAGTGCAACACTTCAGCAGTTTCCACCAAAATTCAATTTTAATCACCGCCTGACCTTACCCACCCTAAATTTATTCTCTGCGGATCCATAAAAAAATTCTTTTTTATCTCTCTGGACATGACTTTCCTTTAAAAGAACGGATAGCTAATGATCTTTAGGAACGCAGTCAACATTTCAGACCTTGTTACTAAATCCAATCATAATCCCCTCCTGGCCTTCAGTTGCTATCAACCATTCGTACCCATCCAACCATCCATTATTAGTTTATCCTCTGCCTACCCTTACTGATCCCGCTGGACATGACATCATTCCATTGAACGTTTAGTCAGACACTTAGCGGTTATCTATGCCAATTTAGTAATGTTGTCAACATTTCAGCCCTTTCCCCCAGACCTATTCATAATCCCCGCCTGATGTTCATTCACGATCGACCATTCATGTCCAAACTTTCAGAAACCCCATTTTCCCATCCGACTTACAGTCGTAATAAAAATCGCACGACTATACCTTACCACTTCCCCACTTTCCTTTCGTATCTACAAACATAATAACTGCATTTCTTCTTCACTCATCACCGACTCTTCTCCGAACAAAGCATGCAACCTCTGGAAATGAAATATTTTTCCCAACCCAACCATGAATCTTCTCCGTACAAAAGGAATAAACAAATTTTTGGCGCAACAGGCCTTTTAGTATCAAGGGCCTTCCTTTTTCTCACAACCAATGATCGTGTGCACTTCTTTCATGATGGTGGGACCGTCCATCCAGAATAAACAAATTTTTGGCGCAACAGGCCCTTTAGTATCAAGGGCCTTCCTTTTTCTCACAACCAATGATCGTGTGCACTTCTTTCATGATGGTGGGACCGTCCATCCAGAATAAACAAATTTTTGGCGCAACAGGCCCTTTAGTATCAAGGGCCTTCCTTTTTCTCACAACCAATGATCGTGTGCACTTCTTTCATGATGGTGGGACCGTCCATCCAGAATAAACAAATTTTTGGCTCAACAGGCCTTTTAGTATCAAGGGCCTTCCTTTTTCTCACAACCAATGTTCGTGTGCACTTCTTGCATGATGGTGGGACCATCCATCCAGAATAAACAAATTTTAGGCTCAACAGGCCTTATAGTATCAAGGGCCTTCCTTTTTCTCACAACCAATGTTCGTGTGCACTTCTTGCATGATGGTGGGACCATCCATCCAGAATAAACAAATTTTTGGCGCAACAGGCCCTTTAGTATCAAGGGCCTTCCTTTTTCTCACAACCAATGTTCGTGTGCACCCCTTGCATGATGGTGGGACCTCCTGAACGAAAAAATCCTCCCGGATGGAAAAATGTCCCCCTTTCGAACATACAAACATCATAAGCCCCATCGCGGTATCCATTTCCAATTGTAATTCAGTTTGATTTCGAACTATCTGTTGGGGAATAAAATAAATGAAGCATACAATCGCGTCCCAATAATCCCGCAACAATTTTTCGTCGGACAACTTTGGAAGATATTCAACGCGTAGCTGTCAAAAATTACGCCTTATTTCCCTGCTCGATCATGTGCAATACATTTTGTCGGAAGATCTGTTCGAAATGCTAATCTTAACAGATAGCTTGGGTGTCAAATTTTTTCCCGAACGGATATCACCGCAGAGCTAAATGTCTTCATTTTTACCACATCTATCACGGAATCTTCTCCATACAAAACTAGCATCATCCCAGTCGGAATTATTTTCCTCGCTTTCTTTCAGACATGCGAACATATGAACATTTCTACATCACCCGTCACCGACTCTTCTCCGTGCAAAACTTTCTACACACGCGATGCTGTGTCTTGTGAGTGATATCCGTTGATTTCCCACGATTGGCGGGAGTCTTTCTAAACCCAGGGTTTCAATTGTGAACATCTAATAGCTGGGTGCTTATGTTCAGTTCATTTGGCGCTACAATCCGAAATAAACCTGGGCCTTAACCAACATGCAAATGGGTGCTTATGTTTGATTGATATTATTTCAGAGTAGCATTTGTAATCGATTGCAAACACGATCGGTGAAAAATAATTCCAACAGCCAGGCGTGGTCATAGAAGGGGAGAACCCGTCGCTTATTGTAAGTAGGTGTGAGCTTTGTAAAAAATGAAAATCACGTGCCAGCCATCCTTTACATTCATTATACTTAACCATATCACTTATGAGGCCATATCACTTGCTAGTTCCTTAATTATCGTTGACGGGCTCAGTGGCGCGATGTTTGGTACGATGAAATGCCGCGCAGAAGGTCTATGCTCGATTTCTAGTTGTAGCAACACCTAAAATGTCTTTTAACTGGTCCTCCTCTAGCGATAATTTGACAAATCATCCTTGTAGTATCAATTGTAAACATAAGCTTATCGCAACTCACCTGTTTAGGTTCGGCATAAACAAGAAAAAAATGCTATACCTGGGTCTTAACGAGCCTGTTGCACCAATAATTTGTTTAGTGTTGTTCATGTTGATTGGTTTTCTAAAAATTCATAGTCGTACCCCGTCTCGTATTTTTTACATGCTTTGATGACGTCCCTTATAGTTTGGTGTTTAGGTTGTAGAGAGAGTGATTATGTCTGACCGTCCGCCTAAACATCTTGGTTGGTCAAAAGAGATCGTCGTCTCTGATCCATCGGATTTTAGTTGTCTTGTAGCGGATTTGTTGGTGTTTAGATTGTAGCGAGACACTGTAATGCTAACAAGGTCATTATTTATGTTGATTCTCCATTTTTGGTTGTCTAAAAGCTCATGGTCGTACCCCGTCTCGTATATTTTTGTACATGCTTTGATGACGTCCCTTATAGTTTGGTGTTTAGGTTGTAGCGAGAGTGATAATGTCTGACCGTCCGCCTAAACATCTTGGTTGGTCAAAAGAGATTGTCGTCTCTGATCCATCGGATTTTAGTTGTATTGTAGCGGATTTGTTGGTGTTTAGCTTGTAGCGAGACTGACTGTAATGCTAACAAGGTCATTATTTATGTTGATTCTACATTTTTGGTTGTCTAAAAGTTCATGGTCGTACCCCGTCTCGTATATTTTTTACATGCTTTGATGACGTCCCTTATAGTTTGGTGTTTATGTTGTAGCGAGAGTGATTATGTCTGACCGTCCGCCTAAACATCTTGGTTGGTCAAAAGAGATCGTCTTCTCTGATCCATCGGATTTTAGTTGTCTTGTAGCAGATTTGTTGGTGTTTAGCTTGTAGCGAGACTAACTGTAATGCTAACAAGGTCACCCGTCATCATCGTGTTGACTTTTTGGACATTTCCATTTCCAGACTTCCAAATTATTCTGTTTAATGCTGCCTGGATCGATTCTTCCAAGGTTGGTTGGGTTTCGACGAAGCTGTATTTAAATGGAACCCCCATTACTCAATCTTTCTATTTCTCCTGCCTGATACTGCCTGGACCGTCCGCCTAAACATCTTGGTTGGTCAAAAGAGATCGTCGTCTCTGATCCATCGGATTTTAGTTGTCTTGTAGCGGCTTTGTTGGTGTTTAGGTTGTAGCGAGAGTGATTATGTCCGACTGTAATGCTAACAAGGTCATCCGTCATCATCGTGTTGACTTTTTGGACATTTCCATTTCCATACTTTCAAATTATTCTGTCTAATGCTGCCTGGATTGATTCTTCCAAGGTTGGTTGGGCTTCGATGAAGCTGTATTTAAATGGAACCCCCATTACTCAATCTTTCTATTTCTCCTGCCTGATGCTGCCTGGCTCCAAAAATTTCTTAGGCATCAACGACGCTGTATTGAAGAGGAATTCCTTTACTACGATAGATGGGGCGTATGAAAATATCTTCATAAGCCCGGGGTTTTAACATTCTTAAAGGTTCCCAGTCGTACTAACTAGTTTGTAGGTTGGATCTCAAAGTTTGAAGGTCGTGGACTATGGCAACCGCCCACTTTCTCCAGATTATGTGAGAAACGTAACCATATATATTCTACAAAAACATGTTTGAGATGCCAAGGACTCTTTCGAAAACAGGTTTTGCACCATTGCATACCGTCAAAGATTATGAATTCTATATGGATGACACATTGAGAACAAAAAACAGAAACTTTTGCTCAGTAGCTTCATGGTAGGCGCGGGCGGTGTGCATGAAAACACATGAAAAACAAGAACAAAACATATGGAGCTGTGCCAGCACTACGCGCCATAGAACAATTTTTCTTATTTGGAGTGCGTCATCTGTATAGAATTCATAATCTTTGTTACCGCTTACAAAATATAGAAATCTTTTCATTCGCTAACAAAAAAATCATAGAAAACAGAGAACTATGCCGATTAGAATAGTGTTTTTCAAAGTAGAGAAACCGATTCGACTACCAGAATAGCTTTTTCCTCTTAGTCTCACAAATCTCTCCAATCGTTTGGCACCCAAAAAAATAACAATCTAAACAAACCCAGCCTTTCTGAACAAACCAAACGTGACTCGATAGACAGAATATTTTTAATTTATTTTTCCTTTCTAAAAAAGTAGACATTTTCATTAAAAAAAGACTCAAAACTAACCTACAAAAAAGCCCCATCACGGCTTCATATAACTAAAAACCAAACTGGTGCGTTGGCCCCTAAATAATGTGCCCTGCCAGCCAAACAAAACAGATCCCAAATTACCACAAAAACAAAAATCCATAAAACAAAATGGAAACTTTTATTTTTTAAATTATTAATTTTATAGCGGTAGTAAACAAAAAATTGTACATAAATAAATTGCTTTTCAAAAAGAAACCCATGATCCAGTAAACACTATATGCCTAAGCTAAAAAATGAGATTTTGTACATAGACAAAGATAAATAAAAGAACAAACAAATTATAAAGAAATTATTTTATACAATTATTTTGTTTTATTTTCAAACATTGCTAGTAGACAAACCTTAAACTAAAAAAAAAAAATCAAACACAAAAATGTAATTCACATATACGTAGTTTAATTGTAAATTATTGAAAAACAAAAATTAAAAAAAAATTAAATAATTATAGTTAATAAAACAAAATACAAACAATTGGTTAAGATTATAAACATGTAATTAAAATAGATGTATTAAATGATTTTATTATAATTTATGTGTACAATTTTATATATACATATATACAATAGCAAATTAAGAAAACAAAATGTTATTACATAAAAAAACACACACACATTACTATTTAATGCATTCAGTTACTGATTTTTATTTGTTTAAAAAAAAACAAACAACCAAACTCAATTGAAGCAATCACGACTAATTACGTATTAAAAAAAAAAAACTATTTTATTAAATTAATTTGTATGTGTTATTTTTTATAAATATTTAAATTTAAGCAAACAGTCATTGAACGATTTTTGGTCAAGCAAAGAAAAAACAAGCAAAAAAAACAAAGACGTTGTTTTTCGTTTTTAGGAAAAATTTTGTTTTTCTCTCTCTTTCTGTCCGCCGTGTAGTATAATTAAATATTTCCGGAGAGACACACAATTTCTTTTTTTTTTATTTTGTATTAATATTTTGTTTGCTTGTGCAAATTATTTATTTAAATTTAATTATTTCTCAACAAACTTAAAGTTTAAAAAAATTGTTTGTAATTTTTGTTCACACACACTTAATGCACACCCATTTTTAGGTAAACTAAATATAGTCTTATGTATGTTTTAAGTTTTTTTTAATTTAATTTTAAATTATGTACAAAACAAAGCATTGAGTTTAAAAAAAAACGAAAAAAAAATTGAATATTATTTTAACTAAACATTAAGTTAATTCAAATTCACATTAAGAATAAAAAAAAAACACTACCGTTAAGAAAAATAATAAAAAATTAATTCATTAGATAAAATTGTATTTTTAATTTTACTTTTAATTATTTTATTGCACTCCCTACTACAACAATATGTACATTTAGTTTAAATTTAAATTATTAATCAAACGTTTTTATTTTTTATTTTATTGTAGTAATTTTATTTTTTTTGCAACAAAAATAGTTTAATTCTTATTTCAAGACGAAATATTGTTTAATTTTCATTTTTCAATTTTATTATTAAAAATAAAGAACAATTTAAAAAAAAATAAATAAATTGGTGCATGCAGTTTTTATTTTTTCAGTTTGCTTTGACATTTTTTGTTGGTTTTAGTAATTTTAGTTACTTTTTGACATGTTGCTTTGCGTTGGATATTTTGTGCATTGAAGAGATAATGGATGGTGTCACAGAAGAGCTCGTTACATAGTTGAACGTTCCATAGGATTATTGAAAAGCAGATTTCGTTGCTTGTTATAGAGCTGGCAATATTTGTCAAAGCTATCATAGCGTCCTCTAAAGGGATGAAAGAGTTTTGCCTGGGGCCATATTTTATAAAACGAATATCGTTGAAATCACTTCGTTCTCGTTGAAATTCGATTACATAAAACGAGTATCGTTCTTGATTTTACGATACTCATAATTTCTTACGACTGGCATTGGGCAGTCGTATAGCTTTCGTTTTCGTTGAGCTGTCATAAATTTCTCGTTTAACACAATCGCGCTTTTGTCGTGACTATCGTTTACTTCTGTTTCGTTTACTTGCCGTTCGTGTCGTTTTATGTAATAGAGCCTCTGTATGACCCTCCACCAGTTGCCACAATTTCTTTCTCGTTTGCCGAAAGTTTTTTTTATTTCACACACACATTTAAAAATATATGAAATATTCTTTAAAAAAAAAACATGAAATATTCTTCAGTTAACATTTCCAGCGGCCTATTTATTAATTCCCTGGACTATTTCGCGCGATTTAAATCCCGAAAGTTACAAGAACCTATGCTGTCCTTGCCCTCTTGCGAAAGTCTGACAAACATCAATGCGAAGCTTCACAAATTTGCCCTTCCGAATCGCCGGTAATCAGGAAGTCCCATTCTCGAGGTCGGTTTCTACTTGCGTGCCACTTAAGGCGGCATCCTCTGTTGTCCAAGTCTGCTTTTAATACGTGTCCCTTATGTTTTATTTTAATGTTTATTTTGTAGCGAGTGCTATTATGTCTGGCCGTCCGCGAAAACATTGGGTGAAAGAGATTGTAGTTTCTTGGCCACCGAACCCCTGGGGCTCTATTACATAAAACGAAACGAGCGGCGAGTAAACGATACAGAAGTAAACGATAGTCACGACCAAGTGCGTTTGTGTAAAACGAGAAAGTCGTAAGAAAATTGTTGCCAAATTAAATCGAAAAAAACAATTTTTTTTAAAGCGCAACCAACTTCAATCCCATTCCCAGAAAACGTCAATGGTGACGTTCTGTCCAATTCGTCGATGTTGTGTGTGCTTTCGTGTTGACAGCATATACTTAGTCTTACCCTCATTTACTGCTAAGCCCATTTTTGACGCTTCCTTCTATATACTAGCAAACGTGGCTCTGACATCACGTTGAGTCCTACCAATGATGTCAATATCGTCAACGTATGCTAGTAGTTGCACCGATTTTTGGAGAATGGTGCCTCTGGTGTTGGCTCGGGAGTTTTGCACAATCCTCTCAAGAATCAAATTGAAAAAGTCACATGACAGCGCATCGCCTTGCTTTTTTGGTATCGAATGTGTCGGTGAGGTCGTTTCCGACCCTGATGGTGCAGCGAGAATTCTCCATCGTCATCCTACACAAACGGACGAGTTTGGGAGGTATACCAAAACTAGACATGGCTCTGTATAGTTCGTCTCTATAAATGCTGTCGTATGCGGCTTAGAAATCGATAAATAGCTGGTGGGTATCGATTTGGACTTCTTGGGTTTTTTCCAGGATATGCCGAAGTGTGAAAATTTGATCGATTGTGAACTTTCCTGGCCTAAAAGAAGGCTGATAAGGGCCGATCAGATTGTTGGTAAACGGTTTCAAGCGTTCAGATATTACGGCAGATAGGATCTTGTAGGCGATTTTGAGCAGACCTATGCCTTGTAGTTGGCGCAGTTAAGAGGGTCTCCTTACCATCCATACCCATCCATATATCCATCTATATACCATCCAACCAGATTTGGCTTATGAGTGGATGTTGCTTACCAAGTCATCTCCGCCAGCTTTATAATGCTCAGCGGGAACGCCGTCATTTCCGGCGGCCTTATTAGGCTTGAGTTTAGATATTCCTATCCTCACTTCACTTAGGTCGGTTGGTTGGCAGTTTTCGCTTTCGTCGCCAATATTGAAAGGTTCGTATCGCCTGACAGCGGAATGTTTTTCGTCATCGCCGTTTAACAATCTGCAGAAGTGGTTCTTCCATATCCTCAGCATCGACTGTGTCTCTACTTACTTACTTACTTACTTAAGTGGCGCTACAGTCCGGAATGAACCTGGGCCTCAACCAACATGCCTCTCCAATTAGCCCGGTCCTTAGCTAACTGCCTCCAGTTGCGCACTCCAAGTTGGTTGAGGTCGGTTTCCACTTGTGCGCGCCACTTAAGGCGAGGTCTTCCTCTACTGCGTCCGACGTCTGGCTGGGAATCGAAGACTCTGCGAGCCGGAGTATTGGTGTCCATTCGTTCTACATGTCCTAGCCATCTTAAACGTCCAATGCGGAGTTTTTTGACCAGGGGCATGTCGCTGTACAGCTCGTATAGTTCTTGGTTGAATCTTCGTCTCCATAGCCCGTCAACGCAAACGGGACCGAAGATTTTTCGAAGAATTTTCCTCTCGAATCTACCAAGGATTTCTTCATCCGCTTTTGATACGGTCCATGCTTCAGCGCCGTAGAGCAGGACTGGGATGATCAGGGTCTTATATAGGATCTCCTTAGTAGTTCGAGTGAGGGCTTTACTACTAAATTGCCTTCCTAGCCCGAAAAAACAGCGATTGGCAAGTGTAATTCTTCGTTTGATTTCTGACGAGATGTTGTTGTCAGAGTTAATAGCGGAGCCGAGGTAGACAAAGTCCCGTACTACCTCATAGTTATATCTGTCAATGGTGACGTTCTGTCCAATTCGTCGATGTTGTGAGTCCTTTCGTGATGACAGCATATACTTAGTCTTACCCTCATTTACTGCTAAACCCATTTTTGCCGCTTCCTTCTCTATACTAGCAAACGTGGCTATGACATCACGTTGAGTCCTACCAATGATGTCAATATCGTCAGCGTATGCTAGTAGTTGCACCGACTTTTGGAAAATTGTGCCTTTGGTGTTGGCTTTGGAGTTTTGCACAATCCTCTCAAGAATCAGATTAAAGAAGTCACATGACAGCACATCGCCTTGCCTAAATCCTTTTTTGGTATCGAATGTGTCGGTGAGGTGGTTTCCGACCCTGATGGAGCAGCGAGAATTCTCTATCGTCATCCTACACAAACGGACGAGTTTGGGCAGTATACCAAAACTAGACATGGCTCTGTACAGTTCGTCTCTATAAATGCTGTCATATGCGGCTTTGAAATCGATGAATAGGTGGTGGGTATCGATTTGGACTTCTTGAGTTTTTTCCAGGATCTGCCGAAGTGTGAAAATTTGATCGATTGTGGACTTTCCTGGCCTAAAACCAAACTGATAAGGGCCAATCAGGTTGTTGGTAAACGGTTTCAGGCGTTCACATATTACGGCAGATAGTATCTTGTAGGCGATTTTGAGGAGACTTGTGCCTCTCTCGTTGGCGTAGTTCCGAGGATCTCTTTTTCGGTGGATCTTGCAAACGATGCTGGGGTTCTATTCTTCAGGCATACTTTCATCCAACCAGATTTGGCTTATGAGTTGGTGGATGTTACTTACCAAGTCATCTCCGCCAGCTTTATAAAGCTTAGCGGGTAGGCAGTCATTTCCGGAGGTCTTATTAAGCTTGAGTTTAGATATTGCTTTTTCGAGTTAACTCGAGTTTAATCCCGAAATTAGGGTGATCTCGCACTGACAAAACTAGGCCTTAGTGAAACACGCGGCTATTGTTTCCGAATACATTTTTTCAATTTTTTATTAATTATTGGCTATGTATTAATTTTATTTTTTAATCTCGTGGGGAACTCCGAAATAAGTATTAACTCTTATAATCGACCATTTGTTTTTCAAAAAATTCGCACATTTGTCCCTCTTGGAAAAATGGACTAAAAAAAATTAATATGGTTGCCTCCACTGTATTTGCTTATAACGAAAAACACCGTCAAACTAATCTAAACGCCTTTTTATGCACAAAAAAAACGTTGCTCGCAAAAAATGTTGAAACACAAATCAAAAACATAAAAAAAATAAAATAAAAATGGTTTCAAAAATTAAAACGTTGCCCCATTTAAATAAGTTTTTTATTTTATATGACATTAGTTTTATTGTAAAGCAAGAGTTATTCTAAAAAAAAAATAAATCATGTAGATAAGTAGTTTAAAATAAAAAAGAAACGTTAAAAAAGGAAAGTTAACTAATAGATGTCTTATTTCGAAAACAATCGATTGTAAATATAAAAAAACAACATTTTGTTTTAGTATAAATAGGGCTTAATGTAAATATAATGAAAAAACAAACATAATAAATGTAAAACAAAAATTGTTAGTTTAAAAAAAATCCCTTCATTTTGTAATTAAATTTAATAAAAAAAAACATATTTATACACAAACCATCTAATTGTACATATTATATCATTTTTAAAATGCTGCAAAACATAACAAAAACAAAAAAAAAAAAGAAGAAATCAATTACATTCATAGACTTAAGGCTAAAAATAAAAGAAAACGATTTGTTTTGAATCAACGGGGAACATAAATTGAGACAATTTCAAAAGAGTAAAATTAAAAATAAACATAAACGTAGTTAAATGAAAATTTAAGTAAAAAAAATAAAATTTCCATTTTATAATTAGTTGTAAATATAAATTCCCATCAAGCGAAATCAAAGTGTTTTAAACGTATTAAACTTAGTTTGAAACTTAATATAGTATATTAATACCATTAAAAAACAAAATAATAATTAAAAATTATTAATATATAAATGGATTTACAAGTTTGTTAGGGGTTTCTATTTTTAATAGAAACTTTTAATATATAGAATAAAAATTCAGAACCAATTACTAAAAGAAACCATAAATAGGCAAATAAAACATAAGTTAGTAAGTAAAATAGGCCAAATGTAAAAAAAAAAACAAAAAAATATAAAAGAAAATAAAATGAAAATAAAAACAAATTTTAAAAGCAAAACCTAGTAATATTATTTGGTTAAGAAATGAAAAAACAAATTATATATATACTGCATACATATATGTATAATTGATAAATGAAATTGTAAAGATAGATGCAAACATTTTTTTGAAAACATAATAAACAGTCAAAAGTAAAATATTAAAAATAAAATTAATTTATTTTTTTTTCTGAACACGGTGGACATTTTACTTGTACAGACATTGCTCAATCCATCTAAACAAGAGGGGTGTTCCGCTTACGGATTTCTCAGAAATTTTTCTCCACCGCGTCAGCTGAGATTTTTCGATTCAGAGGACCAACATTCTCAGCATTGAGGAACTTTTCCTAAATAATTTCCTTACTTCGTAGCTTATAATATTGATGAATTCCTTTCATTATACAACAAAGATATCCAGCTGTACTCTTTTAGCAGAAGGGATGAGGGGATAAAACTAACAAATTTTAGTCTCAGCATATTGCAGATAATCTCCATTTGTGCTCATCTTACGGATTTTCCAGATGCCTTGAATGGAACCGTATGTGGAAAACGCTTAATAAACAGACCCGTGCCCCGATCCATTCGAATTTTTGAGTTGTGGGGTAATGTAAACGGGCTCAGTGGCACCATCCCGCCAGTGCGATGAACTGAGGTCTGGGTTCGATTCCCAGCCGTAGCAACACCTCAATGATTTTTCACTGGCCCTCCTCGTGATGATCTGACAAATCATCCGAGTAGTATCAATTGTCAAGAAAAGCTTATCTCAACTTAGCCGTTCGGATTCGTCATAAAACAGGAGGTCGCGCCATCGTGCAAGAAGTACACACGCACACATGAATGGCTGTGAGAAAGCTCGGCCCTGGGTACTAACGAGCCTGTTGCGGACATAGAATACTACTGGGGGACCAAAATTACCATAAGGTAGATGAGGGGAGGTTTTTCGAAAGGTGATCAAAAAAACCTCTCCAAGCGGCACCGAAAGAATTCCTAAGATAGAGTCAACGATAGCATCTACAGTCCCAGTTAGGATGGACGAAGTAAAGAACCTATTTGAGCTGCTCCTACATATTCAAACTAAAGGTCATGTGGGAATCTCAAGGATTAGTCAGGTCCCATGAATAGAGATGGTGACGGAACAGCTGAGAGGCCAACCGCAACGCTCAATCGCGTAGTGAATACTGATGGCCCCGTGTCCTACTGTTGCCATTTCCGTTCTTGATTAAAACACCCGACGCGTTTCTTGGTTCCAATCAGACTCATTGTTCAAAATGCAGCAATAATGTTTCGACATAGTGCAATGACTCAAGTCGGTTCAACCCAGGTTATGCTAAGTGACCTAGATACTAGGGCATAACACTACGAGTATCTAAAATTAGGGTTGGCCTGGTTGAGGCTTGTGCTTTGGGCTAACTAATCACTCCGGAGAAATTGTTGTTACGAAGCAATCAAGAGCCTGAGAGGACTGCGATCATGCTTAACGAAGAACGGAAAAATAAATTCGTATCTGCAACTAGAATGTGAAAACATTAAACATGGGAGGTGAAGCCCAATAATTAGCGGAAACCTTAAGACTTTTTAAAGCAGACATTACTTCCATCCAGGAAATACGATGGGATGGCCCGGGCAAAAAGAGGATGAACAACTGTGACATATACTACAGACCGTGTTATAGTGTGTACAGAAACAGATTTGTTATGAGTGCCAGACTAAAACGTATGAGCGACTACCGAAGTACGATGTTTAAATCGGGGTTTGAGAAGAGAAAACATCTTCAGCCGGATTATCGGAAAACGCATCCTTCACGACAACAAGTCTGGCCAGCACTTTCGATGTGCGAACATTCCGAGGGGCTAAAATGGACTCGAACCCTCACCTTGTTGCAGCCAACGTTAGGATGCGGATATCCAACATGTCACAGCAAATGAGAAATACTGTGAAAAAAAATCAATGTCGACAAACTGCAATCCAAAGAGACCGCCAAGGCCTTCGCAGAACGCGTATCCCTTAACCTCTCCATTAACACCATATCACCAGCATATAATATCGAACGATGCCAACATATCACCAGCATATAATATCGATGATCTAATGGATCAGCCGCAACTGATGTGCTAGGTTTCTCGCGCCCACCAGCAAGAAAAGCCTTGGATTGATAAAGAGTGCCGACCGAGGCTCGAAGCCAAGAACGAGGCATACAAGGCTAAGCTGCAGGTATATAGAAGAGAGCTGCCATTGAGCTCTATAGCAAAAATTGGAATAAAGAACACCGGGTTTTCAGAAAGAAGGAAAAAAGAGCATGAAAAACGGCGATCGAGGATATTTATAGGTGCCACTCCAGGAATGATATTCCCAAGTTTTACCAAAGTGTAAAACGTTAAAGCCAGGGGTACAAAGATCGATAGATGAACAAGGAAATATTGTAGTTGAGACACAGTCGATGCTGAGGATATGGAACCACTTCCGTAGACAGTTAAATGGCGATGACGAACAACATTCCGCTATCAGGCAGAAGGAACCTTTCAATACTAACTACCTAACTGGCGACGACAGCGAAAACTTTCACCCACCCGACCCAAGTAAAGTAAGGATAGCAATATCGAAACTTAAGATTAACAAGGTTGCCGCAAATGACGGCCTTTCTGCACAACTGTATTAAGCCGGCTGAGATGATTTGGTAAGTAACATTCACCAACTACTAAGCAACATTTTGTGGGATAAAATTTTGCCTAAAGAATGAAACATTAGCAGCGTTTGCTCGATCCACAAAAAAAGACCCTCGAACTGCGCCAACTACAGAGGCATAAGTCTCCTCAACATTAATCCTATCTGCCATAATATGTGAACGCCTGAAACCGTTTACCAACAACCTGATCGGCCCTTATCAGTGTGGTTTTACGCCTTTTTCGGCAGATCCTGGGAAGAACCCAAGAAATCCAACTGGATACCGACCACCTATTTATCGATTTCAAAGCCGCATACGACAGAATTTATATAGACTAGCTATACAGAGCCATGTCTAGTTTTGGTATACCGCCTTAACTAGTCCGCCTGTGCACGATGACGGTTTGAAATGCTCGCTACTCTATCAGGGTCGGAAATGACTTTACCGACGCATTCGATACAAAAAAGGATCTAGGCAAGGCGATGCACTTCTATAATCTGTTGTGAGTCTAGGTAAGCCACGGGGGGCAACTTCGATGCTGGAGAAGAGGGCTCGGCACGCTTGCGATTGCTCGGCTTAACTCGTCGGACGGGGGTAGTTCTTGCCCCTTCCCCAAAACATCCCAGCTCAACAAACATTTTGTCTCGTGCCAGTTTCAAATAAAAATAAAAAGAAAGATGAAGAAAGCTACTTTACTTCGACCTCGGACGGAAAATAAGGACTCTAAAAGGAAAAGATAGAAAGAGAAGAAAGAAGAAAATGAAACACTGAAATGCCTTTGCCAATACACTTGAAAAAGACTGGGAAAATAACCGCGATACTACTAACTAACTCTAATTAAAAAGGAAAATAACCTTTTTTTTATAAAACTATTTCTAAAATCTAAAACTAACCTAAGACGATCAAACTCATCCCAGTATCTTTCAAGCATATCGGTTCGATAAAATCCCGAAATATGCCAGATGTTGTTGGCAGAGCATGGCCTTCCCACCCCTTTGTGTCTCGCGCACGTAACACAGCCGATGGCTATCCTCTGGCCAAGTCTATGAGGAATAGCCCCTAGATAACTCCACAGTCGCAATCGAAGTCCTGAAAAGTCTAAAACAAAAGTCACGTCATGTCCTGTCGTCGTTCGTAAAAGTCACTTCACGTCATGTCATGCACCAAAAGACGGCCCGCCTACCGTCTACACACCACCAGCGAAAAGGTCCTAAGCACACATTATCACGACAATAATTTCAACCACAATATTTTCTTATAATAAAACTCATTAATTTATTCCAAAAGAAAAATCTAATCGAAAGAAAAATCCTGCTTCTAATATTAATTTAAAACTACTCTATCCAAAAAAAAATGAAAATCAAACGATCCAGAAGGGATCGGAAATGTAATAAAAAAAAACTTAAAACAATTACTCACGGTTTTCCTCTCGTTGTATGTCCCTCGAAGTCCTGCCGGCAGCACCAAAGAAGGATGAACGATGGTTGATTCCACAATAGTGGTTACACGCGCACAACTTAATACTAAAAACAGAATTCTTATACCCTAACCTTAATACAATATTCAAAAAAAAACCAAAATCAAAATGAAAAATCTTAAATCTAAACTTAACACTAAAATTATATATAAAAATTATAAATTGAATTCAAATAAGATTCAATCTCTTGGATTGATCTTTTATTTCACTATTTCACTTTTTTTTTTTTTGTCGCTGGATTGCTCTCGATTCCTCACCCTTGAGACACTTGATGGATTGGTTAATACGGAGCGGGAAACTTTGTTTCGTCGTTCGGCGTCGAAGCACCCACTTTTGCATATATGCACTGACACCTGGTTATCAATGATTTGTGGTTTGTTGAACACTCTGGGGCACGCTTATTAGGATTCAGGAGCCTCGCTTTTGATTGCGGAGATCTCCGCTGAATCGCCGTTTGAAGGCCGCTAATACGGTCCCACAATAACCCTCAGGTGCACAAAACTCACTCACTAAAATCACCAAGGTGATGCTTGCAGGTGTAAATGGTAGCAGAGGCCCGATTGAATTATCTTTACACCTACACAAAATGGGGGGTTAATTTCCACGTAAAAAAAAATCATGTGGTCACACATACCTCTGCGAAATGAATTTTATATCCTATGAATTCCTAATTCCCTCGGATATTCATACCAAAAAGGATGCCTGCTATCTGACTGTCAATTTGCCAAAATTCCTATAATAATG
Organism: Rhingia campestris; assembly: GCA_932526625.1. Classification (NCBI taxonomy): domain Eukaryota; kingdom Metazoa; phylum Arthropoda; class Insecta; order Diptera; family Syrphidae; genus Rhingia; species Rhingia campestris. The sequence goes on from OW052184.1 coordinate 23,400,162, forward strand.
GTGTTAATTTAGGCCATTTAAATGGATACTAAAAATAAAACTCACCCTGAAACAAAAGTGTCAATTATTTTTCCACTTCACTGTAGAACACAAAAAAAATCGGGAGCAGCTGATTCTAGGTCTTGCCTCTATTCAGTTTTTTTGCGAAAAGAATTTAAGGGCACTGACCGCGAGCCGTTAGCTATCATTGAAATTGATAGTCCATCAGCTGTCCCAATCTCTTGCACATACTTGCTCATACCTTCATATTCTGCCCTCTATTCCTCTCTCTCATTGACCTACCTCACATTTCTTTCCTATCAATGCATTTTAGTTTTTCTTTCGGTCATCTGCTTTGTCTTCGCAGATTCCCCTACACATTTTTTTTTTCAGTCTTCTCTCTCTTTAAATATTGAAAATTTACCATCTCATGTGTTCCTTTTCTACTCGCGAAACTATCATTTGAATTCGCCCTATTTGCAAATTCATGATCAGTTCACGGTAGATTCGATGTTTCAAATAACTAAACCTAACATAACATAGAATAATAAATAATACATAACATAACTAAATCAATACATAACATAAATGACACCTAAATAGAATCGTATCACTATTCACGATACAACAAAACAATAAAAAAAAAATGGTTTGTTTACCTTTATGTTCCTATAAAAAACTACATATAAAAAAACTGCATATAAAAAAAACTACACCCAAATGTTATTTCAATATTCGCCCGAGTGAGTCGCTCTCACTGACGAATATGGAACAAAGGAGAATGCAAGAAAAGTCCATATCGTTAACGAATATGCATCATAAAAGGGACTGCCAAAAATAAAAGAACATGAACACGTACACATCGGTCGGACGAAAATCAAAGGTAAGAAATTAATTTGTTATGATTGATATATTGTTTGTTATTGTTTTAATTAATGTTGTTAATTGTTAGTAGGGGAGTGCATGGATCTAGGAGACACTGGGGATTAGGATAGATTCCAAGGAATTATATCTACATGGGAGAAGGATAGGTAAGTTAGTATTTTATCATTTAAAAATCTCCAATTGATAATTTTTGTTTTATTATGTGTTAATAAAATTTTATTTCTACTTCAGGTTAATATGAAAGGATGATGGTGTTAGCAACAGGTGGGGATCAGACGAGTACGTGGGAAATTGGTGGTAGCTTGCAAAGCTATGGATTGAGGACAGGAGGACGTGGATTTGGAATGTTGGTAAGGACCGCGGTGCTTGTTGTAATGCCGTCGGCAATTTGTTGTAATGCCGTCGGCAATCGTCAAATGTTCGTCCGCGTCGTATTTTATTTCAAATATAGAACTTATGTTATTTATAAGACCGGTGTTTCAATAAATAAAATATGTTAACAAATAAACAAAATTTTTTTGGCGTTTTATTAATTTTTGTTTTGTTTTGGGAAGTTAATTTTGAATGTAAAGGGTAGTGTTAAAGGCTGCCGTAACAAATCTGATTCTTGAGGGGATTGTGCAAAACGCCCGAGCCAACACCAGAGGCATAATCTCCATCAATCGGTGAACTGTAAGCTAGCCGACGATATTGACATTATTGGTCGGACTCAACTTGATGGCCAAGCCACGTTTGGTAGAATATACTATATAGGTCCAAATACATGTTTCTTTTTAAAAATGCAATAAAATTATCAAAATGGCTCCATCGGGTGTTAGCGCATTCTGTTACTCCAATATTCCAAGACCTAGTTCATGGTTTCGGGCTCTAGCTCACGGATTGCTTGGATGATATTTAGCTTAAGTGCTTGAATCGTTTCCAAATTGTTGGCATAACATCGGTCCTTTACATTTCCCCACAAAAAAAGTCCAAAGGAGGCCAACCTCAGCTCCAAGGCGGCGAATTTGGGAATTTGGTGCGCAAAAGATCGATTGTGCCATATGGGCTGTGTGGCAAGGCGCACCAACCTGCATGAATAAGAGGTCGTCCAAATTCATGTCTTCAATTACGCTTAACGTGGCTCTGTAACACCCACTGTTGAGCGAAACGTTGTTCCCAGCCTCATTTTCGAAGAAAAATGGTCCAATGATGCCACCACTCCCCAATCCGCACCGAACTGTCACTTTCTGTGAATGCATCGGCTTCTTGACAATAAACGTGCGGGTTTTTCGAGCCCCAGATGCGGCTGCGGGCTGAGGTATGATACTGACTTTTTGTCATGATTTCGAGCTGGAAACAGTTGTCAGTGTCAAAATAACCCTACAGGAAACACATATTAAACACAACACCCAAGCGGTGTCACCTAAACAATACGAACCTTATTTCCACAATTTACCCTCAATTACTACTGCAAAACAAGGCATAAGTCTTCTCATTCACAAATTAATCCCTCAAAATCCTGTGAACATAAACTCCAACATATCTACCATTGCAATCGAATTAACTAATTCCACCAGATCAACAATTCACATGCCTTGAAAATATAATAAAAGACATACGAACTCCAACCATTCTTTCAGGCGATTACAATGCCTGGAGCCCTTCTTAGGGTTCCGACGCCTACAATAAGCGTGGGAAAGTAGTTGAACGTTTCATCACAAACTCAGGACTAGCAATCCGAAGCAATGGAAACCCCACCCACTTCTCGACACACAAATAATTCACCCACATCGATCTAACCCTGGTAACACCCTCTCTCATTCCGTTCTCTACACGGAATATTTCTGAAGACCTTCACGGCAGCGACCATTTCCCTATAACTATTACCCTCACACTTAGCTCCATCCCTGCAAAATCCCATCATTGATTTCTTCTAGATAGAGCGAACTGGGAGCTATTCCAATCGAAAATTTCTAATCAACTTCATCACAGACAACAATGCCTAAACATTAACCGTGAGGCTGCTATCCAGCGAATGAAACTATTCCTCAATCAAAACGTAGAACCTACAAAAAAACAGTGTCCTGTTGGAGTCCAGAAATTAGTAATCTCCGCCAAGTAAAACAAACGGCTTGGCGACAATTTAAAACATTTCCAAACACCCACCTTGTCTCTTATCGTAAATCCAACGCCATATTTCGTAAAGCAGTTAAAGTTCAAAAAATTGCCTGTTTTGAAAAATTCACCTCCAACATCAATCCACAATCCAACTCAAAAAAATGGTGGGTTGACATAAAAACAATCACAGGTAGGTAACTACGTTCCTTGCTTAATATCTGCCATCAAAGTCGGAACAAAGTGTATTACATGTCCAAGGGAAATTGTCGAACATTTCGCCGAAACCTGGCAAATCTGCGCAAATGACTCAAATTTCCAACCTGAATTTATTAATGATAAACTTTCAACATTACGAAATCAACTACCATCTCATGATTTGTCTCCATCTGCAATCCTAATTGAATCAGACATTAATATGACAGAACTAGAAAGCTGCTTGGCCTCCGTAAAAGGCAAAACTCCTGGATTTGACCGCATATCTTACCCAATGTTAAAAAGAGGCCCCATAGCTTAAAAAAAAAAGGTTATAAGAACGTTTTTAAAAAACGTTTTTTTAAAAAACGCCCCCAAAAAGTGGACCTGACAAAAAATATATTGATTGACGAATATATTGACGAAATATAGATATTACGATTCTCTAAATATGCTCAGACACTTTTTTAAAATTCTTAACGGTTTGGCCAAAAATAAGTTTTTCTAAAAAGGGGGCGTGGCAGTGGGTGGATTTCAAAAATGTGTACACTTGTTCTGCTGGGAGCAACAAAGAGCACGTGTACCAAATTTCATCCTTCTAGCTCAAAACTTAAGGCCCAAAAACTGGTGACGTACGGACGGACGGATCCAGAAGCTCAAAAGATCCTGTACCCTATAAATGTGTCTTATAAAAAACTAAAAATCTATATCAGGATGGGGCACACAAGGATAACCCACGAACATCTCATCACCAAACAACCACCGCCACTCTGTCAGATGTGCATCGCCAAACCAAAAGTTACAATAGGGCACCTACTTGTCTGCAAAGAAGTGGATCGAATCTGCAAAAACATTTCCGACAAAAACCTCCTAGAACTTTTGACCATACTTACTTACTTAAGTGGCGCTACAGTCCGGAATGAACCTGGGCCTCAACCAACATGCCTCTCCAATTAGCCCGGTCCTTAGCTAACTGCCTCCAGTTGCGCACTCCAAGTTGGTTGAGGTCGGTTTCCACTTGTGCGCGCCACTTAAGGCGAGGTCTTGCTCTACTGCGTCCGACGTGTGGCTGGGAATCGAAGACTCTCCATAGCTCGTCAACGCAAACGGGACCGAAGATTTTTCGAAGAATTTTCCTCTCGAATCTACCAAGGATTTCTTCATCCGCTTTTGATACGGTCCATGCTTCAGCGCCGTAGAGCAGGACTGGGATGATCAGGATGTTATATAGGATCTCCTTAGTAGGTCGAGTGAGGGCTTTACTACTAAATTGCCTTCTTAGCCCGAAGAAACAGCGATTGGCAAGTTTAATTCTTCGTTTGATTTCTGACGAGGATGTTGTTGTCCGAGTTAATAGCGGAGCCGAGGTAGACAAAGTCCCGTACTACCTCAAAGTTATATCTGTCAATGGTGATGTTCTGTCCAATTCGTCGATGTTGTGTGTCCTTTCGTGTTGACAGCATATACTTAGTCTTACCCTCATTTACTGCTAGAAACCCATTTTCGCCGCTTCCTTCTCTATACTAGCAAACGTGGCTATGACATCACGTTGAGTCCTACCAACGATGTCAATATCGTCAGCGTATGCTAGTAGTTGCACCGACTTTTGGAAAATTGTGCCTCTGGTGTTGGCTTTGGAGTTTTGCACAATCCTCTCAAGAATCAGATTAAAGAAGTCACATGACAGCGCATCGCCTTGCCTAAATCCTTTTTTGGTATCGAATGTGTCGGTGAGGTCGTTTCCGACCCTGATGGAGCAGCGAGAATTCTCTATCGTCATCCTACACAAACGGACGAGTTTGGGCGGTATACCAAAACTAGACATGGCTCTGTACAGTGCGTCTCTATAAATGCTGTCATATGAGGCTTTGAAATTGATGAATAGGTGGTGGGTATCGATTTGGACTTCTTGAGTTTTTTCCAGGATCTGCCGAAGTGTGAAAATTTGATCGGTTGTGGACTTTCCTGGCCCAAAACCACACCGATAAGGGCCAATCAGGTTGTTGGTAAACGGTTTCAGGCGTTCACATATTACGGCAGATAGGATCTTATAGGCGATGTTGAGGAGACTTATGCCTCTGTAGTTGGCGCAGGTCAGAGGGTCTCCTTTTCTGTGGATCGGGCAAACGATGCTGAGGTTCCATTCTTCAGGCATATTTTCATCCGACCAGATTTGGCTTATGAGTTGGTGGATGTTACTTACCAAGTCATCTCCGCCGGCCTTATAGAGCTCAGCGGGAAGGCCGTCATTTGCGGCAACCTTGTTAATCTTAAGTTTAGATATTGCTATCCTCACTTCACTCAGGTCGGGTGGTTATCAGTTTTCGCTGTCGTTGCCAATATTGAATGGTTCGTTCTGCCTGACAGCGAATGTTGTTCGTCATCGCCGTTTAACAGTCTGCAGAAGTGGTTCTTCCATATCCTCAGCATCGACTGTGTCTCAACTAAGATATTTCCCTGTTCATCTCGACAGTATTCTGTTCGAGCCTTTTATCATTGGCTTTGAGGTTTTACACTTTGGTAAAACTTGCGAACATCGTTCCTGGAGTGGCACCTCTCTATATCTTCGATCGCGCGCTTTTCTTGCTCTTTTTTCTTCTTTCTGAAAAGTCGATGTTCTTCCCTTCTTCTTTGCCTATAGAGCTCAATGGCAGCTCTCGTCTTCACCTGCAGCTTAGCCTTGTAGGCCTCGTTCTTGGCTGCGAGCATCTGTCGGCATTCCTCATCAAACTAGGGGTTTCTTGCTGGTGGGCGCGAGAAACCTAGCACATCAGTTGCGGCTGATCTAATGGCCTGTTGGCATCGTTGCCATTGCTCTTCGACATTCGATGCTGGTGGTATGGTGTTAATCGAGAGGTTAAGGGATACGCGTTGTGCGAAGGTCTTGGCGGTCTCTTGCGATTGCAGTCTTCCGACATTGAATTCTTTCACAGTATTTCTGGATTGTTGTGGCTTGGTGGATATCCGCATTCTTACCTTGGCTGCTACAAGGTAGTGATCCGAGTCGATGTTAGCTCCTCGGAATGTTCGGACATCCAAAATACTGGATGCGTGCCTCTTATCTATCGCAATGTGATCAATTTAGTTGACTGTTCGTTGATCTGGAGACCGCCATGTCCCCTTATGGATATCGAGGTGAGGAAACCGTGTGCTGGCTATAGTGGCATTTCGTTCCGTAGCGAAGTCAATTAGCCTAAGTCCGTTACCAGGCGTGTTGTCGTGTGGGCTATATTTTCCGACAGTACTGCTAAAGATGTCTTCTCTTCCCACCTTTGCGTTAAAATCTCCCAGCACGATTTTAACATCGTACTTCGGTAGTCGCTCATAGGTTTTGTCAAGGAGCTCGTAGAAGCAATCCTTAGTTATATCATCTCTGTCCTCCGTCGGAGCATGAGCGCATATAAGGCTTATGTTGGCGAATTTGGCCTTGATGCGGATTGTTACTATGCGTTCGCTAATGTCTTGGAAACATAAGACTTCTTGCCTAAGTCTGGCACTTATAACAAATCCGCATCCAAATAGTCGCTGTTTCTGCTCACTATAACACGGTCCATAGTAGATGTCACAGTTTTTCATCCTCTTTTTGCCCGGCCCATCCCATCGTATTTCCTGGATGTCAGTAATGTCTGCTTTGTAGCAGTTTAGGGCTTCCGTTAGTTGTTCGCCTGCACATCTCCTGTTTACTGTTCTCACATTCCAGGTGCAGATACGAACGTCGTTGTCCTTTTTTCGCTTAGCAGGGTCGTACACAATAAAATCAGTCCTTTCCGAGGCTATTGGTTGCTTCGTAACCATGTTTTTTTTCTGTGGGTGGGTAGTTAACCCAAAGCACAACCCCCAACCTGGAGGGCCAGTTCCAATTTATTAGATACCCCTAGGACACGGGGCCATCAGTATCCACTACGGGATTGAGCACTGCCGTTGGCCTTTCGGTTCATCCGCCACTATCTCTGTTCAAGGGGCGTGACTAACCCTTGAAATTCCTAGACAACCTGTTGACCGAATATGTCAGAGCAGCTCATCTAGGTTCGCCTGGGACAGCAGGCCGGGTATTCATCCGTGCCATTCTCACCAGGGTGTTTATAGTGTTGCTGTTTTTCGTCGTGTTATCAACACTCGCACTTATCGTTTAGCAAGTCAAATCCGGTTGGATGAGACCAGTACCCGATGGTTACCACTTGGAGGTAAAAATAAGCACATTTGATGTGTAGTCAGAGTTATAACACTGGGCATTGCCAAGTTAATGCCAATCAGAGTCTACCCTCGTTCTAGTTACCCAACCATTGACCATAGTCAACGATAGAAATATAAATGATGTATATACTTTGATTTTAGAAATTACACTAGAAAATTGTATATAAATTTCTCATATTGTTTCCTATTACCAGCCGAAAGCCCTAGCAGCTAGCGCTATTAAATTATAATAATAATAATAATAACAACCTATTATTTAAAAAGAAACCACTAGATATGGCCCAACCTGAATAGAGAAGGAAGTGGGAAAAAGTAGGGTTTAGCTGTGAATGAGAGTACGACCTGTAACAACACTTATGTAATTGAGTGAGTCAACTTCCAACACCCATTTTTTGTGTCAACACTCTGAAAATCTAGGGATTGAAGACTGAAAAAATAGCAGTAAATAAAATCACATTTTCTTCTTGAACTTATAAATTAATCGCCTGGCATTTAATATCTTTGGAAAGCTCATTATTTAAACGTTAAAATAACATTTCAATGTTTTTCCAGTCGTCACAACATAAGAATCTACATTCTGACACTTTACAAAAACGCTTTCGATGACTTCATAGCTCGATTGATAACAATATTCTCTTATAGCTAAAATATATGAAAATAGAAAAAATATTCAAAATTTAACAGTCACCACTCACCAGTATATGACCTTCCTATTCGCCATATTGGTAAACCTACTATACCGACAGTACAATTTCTTCATATTTCCAATAACAGAGGGCACCGCTATCACAACAAAGAATTGAACTGTCACTTTCCGATTGTCCCCCATCCACATGTTGGTTATTTTTGTTTACATCCGTGTTGTACCTGAACTTAGAAGTGCGGTTTTCAAAGATTTTCCCGCAGAAAATAATAAATTCTCCGCTGAATAAATATTAATCTATCGCTATGAATGAGAGTGACATTGAATTGGAGCCAGACACCAGTCTACCAATCGGGGAAACACAACCGCGACATGAAAGTCAGCCGAAACGCAAATCTATTGTTGTTCCATGGAAAGATGTGTAAGTTTCCTTGCCCGATTTGTAAAATTTCACACGAAAATAACACTTTCTCTCACCCAGAGATGAGTTTAATAAAGTTTACTCATGGATTTACGGCACAAATGCAACCGATGAAACCAAACGCCTTGCTTGTCGCCAAATGACAGTCTGGAAGATTCGGCGTATAAATCTAACCCCGGCCGCCGTGCTAGGCACACTCGTCATCCTCGAAATTCAACTAAAAGATGCCGAGAGAAGCGCCAACATCACGATGGAGGGAATGAAGGACCTTCAGATACTCTATGCCAATGCGTTTACACGCTTCTTCAACTACATGTCGTCGATTATGCAAACGAAGAACATGCGATCCATGTACGAGACAGCCAAGGAGCTCAACCTCCGCTCGTTTGTTGTAGACTTGCGACACATTTGTGCTCACGGTCAAGATATGCCATCGATTGAGTTGCTTCGCAGTACTTCCAAGTACTGCTTGAAGTGGCTGAATGAGTTCTATTGGAGCTCACAGTGTGAGTCCATGCAAAATGTAGACATCCGAAGCATTCGCCGAAAGGATCAAACACAGTTCGAGGAAGACATCGCGCAATTGTTTCGGTACTATGACGCTGCGTTGGAGTGTGCCATCAAAGGGGAGAAAAAAATCTCCAAAAAGTACATAAAGGGCGAGAGGTACCAGGCGGTGATGGCTTACTCTGAAAAGAAGGCCATTTCGGATGTGAATCTGTTGCTCGCTGAGATTGTCAAGGATTTGGGGAATAAGGGGAAGGTTCAACGGCAGATGATGGATCTGTCGGAGATATACAACGAGGAGATCCTCCGAATGAAGTTCTTTTTCAAATTAGTCGGTATGTACGCCACTTGAACCCGCTTCCGGAGTAGGAGTCTAATTTTGTTTTACAGAAACACACGTGGACACCGATGAACAACTTGAGAACCTACTCTCACACACACAGGGTCTGTTCCGTATGCTTGCGATTTACGGGCTACTGGAGGACCTATTTACCACTCTCTTAGCAATTGCAGAGAACAAGAATCAAGATGCACCACGACGCAAGGCAGCCGCCTTTTGGGCAAATCAACTCGTCAATGGATTTATTGCGTTTCGTCGATGCAAGGAGGTCTACAAAAAAGACAGGGAGCAGGTAGGTTTTTACAGTTCTCTATCGAAATGGGTAACTGACACACTTGTCTCTTTGTATAGAATCCAACCAATAGCTACGATTTGCTCTCTCTCAACTATGAGCACACTTCGAAGAAAGTTCTTGCGCTGTACACTCGTATCGGCATCAACGTGAAGAGAACTCTAATCTTTGGAGACTCTGTGCGTCGACCATGGGTCTGGACATTTGACAGGGCGTTTGTAGAGGAGCGACTGCGTAGTGCAAACGAATACACCGTCGAAGTACTGAAGAAGTAAGTGCAATGAAATGTAGTTTGTGACCAGTTCCATGTAACGTTACTCTCAGTGTTCTTTATATAGTGGATCCTGAACTCACTGACGAGGAGATTAATACGCTGCGCGACCTTTTCGACTTGAAGATAAGCAACGATTTGTCAGTCGATTGCGATGTAGAGTTGAGTGAGTCTACTGACGCTGAGAAGATATACACAGCTGAGGATTTGCTGAAACAAATCGGCGCTGGTGACGGTGATTGTGTCATGGAAGATGCCCCAGGGGGTGTTGACGAAGATGGTGTAAAAATGTATGGCGTTTGGTCAACTGCTCCTGGTAAGTGTAAACTTGCATAGACCCTGAGGTATCATTAAAATTATAAATCCTTGCAGATTGTCAGGATTGGCACGCTTGTCCAATTGGAAGGCTTATTTGGGACTAATGGAGTTTGCTACATTCCTCCGGACTACACATTGACCTGAGCTATAATGGAAGACTTGAAATAAATTTATTTGTTGAATGTATCGGTTTTCTTTTCATGCGCGCAGGCGTTAGACTCCTTAAGATCGCTTATAGGATCCCCACTGTTGTAATATGTGAGTGCTCGGAATCGCCTAATATTGGCTCAGCTCTCTTGCTCGGCGTCCTAAAGTAGGACTGGTAGAATTAAGTTAAGGTGGGGAAAGCATTCGGGCTTCCTTTTGATTTGCTAAACTACAGAAGGATCGGCTTCCAAGGGTCAAATTTGTTCGTATCTCCACTAACGTGTTATTTTTGGGGTTGATGTTGACTCCGAGTTAGATGAACTCTTTGGCTTTCTCAAAGTTGTTGCACTCAACGAACATTCTGTCCAAGGTTGTGGATTGGCAGTATTTTGCCTTGTCCTCGTTAACTATCCGACTTGCCTGTTCCACCTGCTGCAAATGCTTCTACAACAATGGCACGGCCGATGGTGTCGATTTCGTCTGCCTATCACAGTAGATGGACAGGTTAGCAATGCTTGTCGTTCCCTTGTAACCGCGTGAAAGCACATCTCCTTGTCGAATTCCGGTGTATGTTTGAAAAAGTTCAGATGAGCTGCTTCCTAACAAAACGTTGCATCACCTGTTAGGCGGCACATTTGTATCAATTACGATGGAATCCCGAATTTCTTCATAGGTCTATAGAGCTCTAGGCGATAGACACATGGTAATGCGTGTCGCCTTGAAATTCCCAGCAGTCGCCTTTGTGTGGAAATTCGGTCAATGGACAATCTGCCGGTGCTTAAGGATAGTGATGCGACTACATGAGGACACAAGCGTTCTCACTCTAGCCTCTCACTATCAACTTCTACTCTCACCTCCACGCTGGTGACTGGTGTGTGGCTAGTACCTCGACTGGAGATGGGTTATTAAACCCTTGTTGAAGGTCGTTGTTGGCAGCAGACGAGAGAGGGGGAGGAGTGTCCTCTCACTAAGGCACTCACTCTCAGGCGGCAACGGAGGAATTCCCTAGATGGAGTCAACGGTGGCGCCTACAGCTCCAGTTTGATCGAACTGGTAGTGTAATCCCTATATGAGCTGCTTCGACATATTTGAACACCAGGTCTATAGGGATTTCCAATACTGTGCCAGGGTATTGGAAAAGAGTTGGTGGCGCAGGAGCGCTCAATGGATCAACGGCAGCGCTCATATCCCAAATGGGCTGCTGACATCGGTATTTTTTTCCGGCCCGCTGTCCTAGGGTCAAAACAAGGGCCTGACCCTCCAGGTTGGGGGTTGTGCTTTGGGTTAACTACCCATCTACGGAAAAGAGATTATGTTACGAATGGGCCGGGCCGGGCAAAAGGAGGATGAAAAACTGTGACATCTACTATGGACCGTGTTAAAGTGAGAAGAAACAGCGACTATTTGGATGTGGATTTGTTATTAGCGAACGCATTGTAACAATCCGCATCAAGGCCAAATTCGCCAACATAAGCGCTCATGCTCCGACGGAGGAAAAAGATGATACAACTAAGGACTGCTTCTACGAGCTCCTCGACAAAACCTATGCGCGACAACCAAAGTACGATATTAAAATCGTGCTGGGAGATTTTAACGCAAAGGTTAAGGAAGAGAAGACATCTTTAGCAGTATGTCGGAAAATATAGCCTACACGACAACATGTCTGGTAACGGACTTAGGCTAATTGACTTCGCTACGGAAAGAAATGCCACTTTAGCCAGCACACGGTTTCCTCACCTCGATATCCATAAGGGGAAATGGCAGTCTCCAGATCAACGAACAGTCAACCAAATTGACCACATTTCGATAGACAAGAGGCAAGCATTCTGTATTTTGGATGTCCGAACATTCCGAGGGGCTAACATCGACTAGGACCACTACCTTGTTGTAGCCAAGGTAAGGATGCGGATATCCACCACGTCACAAAAAAACAGAAATACTGTGAAAAAAATTTAATGTCGAAAGACTGCAATCGCCAGAGACCGCCAAGACCTTCGCGCAACGCGTATCCCTTAACCTCTCGACTCACAACACACCACCAGCATCTAATGTAGAAGAACAATGGCAACGATGCCAAAAAGTTATTAGATCAGCCGCAACTGATGTGTAAGGTTTCTCGAGGTCACCAGCAAGAAACCCCTGGCTTGATGAGGAATGCCGACAGATGCTCGCAGCCAAGAAGGAGGCCTACAAGGCTAAACTGCAGGTGAAGACGAGAGCTGCCATTGAGCTCTATAGGCAAAGAAGAAGGGAAGAACATCGGCTTTTCAGAAAGAAGAAAAAAGAGCAAGAAAAGCGCGTGATCGAGGATATAGAAAGGTGCCACTCCAGGAACGATGGTCGCAAGTTTTACCAAAGTGGAACACGTCAAAGTGAAGGATACATGGCGAGAGCAGAATCCTGTCGAGATGAACAAGGAAATATCGTAGTTGAGACACAGTAGTTGCTGAGGATATGGAAGAACCACTTCTAAAGGCTGTTAAACGGCGATGACGAACAACATTCCGCTGTCAGGCGGAACGAACCATTTAATATTGGCAACAACAGCGAAAACTGCCAACCACCCGACCTAAGTGAAGTGAGGATAGCAATATCTAAACTTAAGATTAACAAGGCTGCCGCAAATGACGGCCTTCCCGCTGAGCTCTATAAGGCCGGCGGAGATGACTTGGTAAGCAACATCCACCAACTCATAAGCCAAATCTGGTCGGATGAAAATATGCCTGAAGAATGGAACCTCAGCATCGTTTGCCCGATCCACAAAAAAGGAGACCCTCTGAACTGCGCCAACTACAGAGGCATAAGTCTCCTCAACATCGCCTACAAGATCCTATCTGCCGTAATATGTGAACGCCTGAAACCGTTTACCAACAACCTGATCGGCCCTTATCAGTGTGGTTTTAGGTCAGGAAAGTCCACAACCGATCAAATTTTCACACTTCGGCAGATCCTGGAAAAAACTCAAGAAGTCCAAATCGATACCCACCACCTATTTATCGATTTAAAAGCCGCATGCGACAGCATTTATAGAGACGAACTGTACAGAGCCATGTCTAGTTTTGGTATACCGCCCAAACTCGTCCGTTTGTGTAGGATGACGATAGAGAATTCTCGCTGCTCCATCAGGGTCGGAAACGACCTCACCGACACATTCGATACCAAAAAAGGATTTAGACTAGGCTATGCGCGGTCATGTGAGTTCTTAAATTTGATTCTTGAGAGGACTGAGCAAAACTCCCGAGCCAACTCCAGAGGCACAATCTTCCAAAAATCGGTGCAAATACTAACATTCGCCGACGATATTGACATCGTTGGTAGGACTCAACGTGATGTCATAGCCACGTTTGCTAGTATAGATACGGAAGTGGCAAAAATGGGTTTAGCAGTTTATGAGGGTAAGACTAAGTATATGCTGTCAACACGAAAAGACACACAACATCGACGAATTAGACAGAACGTCACCATTGACAGATATAACTTTGAGGTAGTACGGGACTTTGTCTACCTCGGCTCCGCTATTGACTCTGAAAACAACATCTCGTCAGAAATCAAACGAAAAATAAGAATTACTCTTGCCAATCGCTGTTTCTTGGGGCTAAGAACGCAATTTAGTAGTAAAGCCCTCACTCGAACTACTGAGGAGATCCTATATAAGACCCTGATCATCCCAGTCCTGCTCTATAGCACTGAAGCATAGACCGTATCAAAAAAAATTCTTCGAAAAATCTTCGGAAGGGCTTTGGAGACGAAGATTCAACCAGGAACTCTACGAGCTGTACAGCGACATACCCCTAAACTCTGCATTGGACGTTTAAGATGGCTAGGACATGCAGAACGAATGGACACCAATACTCCGGCTCGCAGAGTCTTCGATTCCCAGGCAGACGTCGGACGCAGTAGAGGAAGACCCCGCCTTAAGTGGCGCGCACAAGTAGAAACCAACCTCAACCAACTTGGAGTGCGCAACTGGAGGCAGGCTAATTGGAGAGGCATGTTGGTTGAGGCCCAGGTTCATCCCGGACTGTAGCGCCACTTAAGTAAGTAAGTAAGTATGCACCGAGTAATGACTAATAGCGCTGTACATGCACTAGTACCGAAGAGGTAATCTGTGACACATTTCATGTCACTTAGTCATAAAAGTTGTTGCAAATTGGTTTAAGGGCGCATAAGGTTATGTATTTCTAAAATGATTTCATTGATTGAACAGTTTGCGCCGCATGAAAGTCAAAGTCGGTTGATACCAAGTACCCCTTAGAAGACTCCAGCTCCAGTTCCTTGCTCTGAAAAGAGTATAGATAGCAATGTATCTGGATTGATGTGATTTCTCCTGTGACAATTTTTCAAAGTTCGCACAGATTAATTGCAGCCAATTTCTTCAGCTCTTACTTTTCCAAATGAAGCGTTTTCCCGTGCAAAGAAAAACACGTAACCACACACTAAATCCATAAACTATATCCACTCGGAACGGCACACTATCAAAGGAAGCTGCCAACAAAACTCCAGTCCGTACATTCTCACCAATAAACAATCCATTCCAATCCAATTCCGCAGTGTTTATTATATCTTCCAAATACGAGACTGAGTATCCCTACCTACAACCGAACTAAATCGGATTCCAAATACAAATCCAAAATCCCATTCGCGCAATCCAATTCCCCCGTAACATGTGTGCGTTTGTCTTAACGGTAGCAACAGAGTCGAGTGGAATAAAGTACGAAGAGAGAAAAAAAACTGAAAAGACGAATTCCCAGCGCGTCTCTCTAATGAGATACTTTTTCTGTTACATATCCGTAAATGGAAATCCGTAATGCGACCGCTGCATCACGTAGTGCTTCTTCAAAGTGCGGCAACAACTTGCAAATCTCCCGCGCAGCAGATTTTTGCGCCCCCATTGCTAGCGCTCCGTTGTATTATTTGTTTGCCTTTTGCAATTGGGAATTACCAGGTACGAACATGGTCCATGGACTCCTCTGTTCATAAATTAATTGCTTCACCATGCTGGTCGGCCGGCCGGCGACGCAGCCAGCTCCACTTCATTTGTCAATAATTTTACAATCATTCTCTTCCCAGCAGTAAACTAACGATTGTCGATTGCTCTGCAGACTTCAAGCCGAGCAGCGTGGTCCTTTTCGGACAGTTATGGGGCTTTGCTGGCCACGCAGCAGGTTTATACTGCCGCACAGCCACGCCAAAGTGAGCAAATAAATTCGTAACAAGCTTTCGTCGTCGTTGTCGTAAGTCGTCAGCGTGGCTTACGTCGAACTTAGCTCTGATCTGACTCCGGGTGTCGGCAAACGGTTCGAAGAGAAAGGAGCTCTGTCCACACCGACCGGCAACTCCCCAAACGGTGAGTATCCGCACGAATAATTGTTTTCAATTAAATGGCAAGAAAAACTGCACTTCACGGTGGAGCTGACTGATTTCGAAGTCGAACTCCTTTTTGGTGTTTGCCCACCCAATTGGTGGATTGGATTCGTTTATTTGGAGGTTTTGGATGATTGAGGTTAGGTATTGTAGGCGATTCATTTGTTTCCTGGTACAAGACGTGTGCGCAATCATTTCTGGTTTGCAATACTTGGGGAGGCGTGTATGTTGGTGTCGATTGAGTTCTTATGAGATACTGCTTGCAGTTAGTCATTTAGGAAGGCGTCACGCCTTGTTGTGGACGTTGCTGAACACGTGAATCGATAAATCGAAGGACAGTGAGTTCGTTTTTTTATTGGAGGCTTGTAATTAGATGTGGATTTACTGTAGCAATGGGTGTTGTATTAAGCAGTCCGTAGTCCGTACCTATTGTAAGTTCCCACAGATTCAAGTTGAAGATTTGTCTGAATGCAAGGTGCCAGGGAAGAGAGAGGTGCCTATGGAAACTTACTGGGAAATTGAAAACCTGTTTGAAAGGCAATTGAGTTGATTATATCCACCAATCTTAGCAAGATCTCAGTAAAAACCCACCCTTATCGTAGCTTGCACTACGATAACGATGCATTTGTGACACAAAACTGAAACACATTCGTAAAGCCACTCGCTCTCGAATCAACGTTGTTAAAAATACCTTCATGCCTCTCCAATTAGGCCGGTCCTTAGCTTAATGCCTCCAGTTTCGCACTTCAAGTTGGATGATGTCGATTTCTACATGTACGAGCCACAAGGCTAGTCTTCATCTACTGCGTCCGAGGTCTGGCTGGGAATCGCTGACTCTGCGATAGGGAGTATTGGTATGCATTCGCTCTAGGTATCGTAAACGTCCAATGTGGAATATTTTTGACTTGGGGCAAATCGCCGTAATGCTCTTATAGCTCGTGGCTGAAACTTCGTCTTCATAGCCCGTCCACGCAAACGGGACCGAAGATTTTTAGAAGAATTTTCCTCACATATCGACCAAGGATTTGTTCATCCACCTTTGTTACGGTCTATGCTTCAGCGAAGTAGAGCAGGACTGGGAAGATTAGGGTCTTATATAGGATCTCCTTAGTAACTAGTTCGAGTGACGGCTTTACTACTAAATTGCCTTCATAGCCCGAAGAAACAGCGATTGGCAAGAGTAATTCTTCGTTTGATTTCTGGCGAGATGTTGTTGTCAGAGTTAATAGCGGAGCCGAGGTAGACAAAGTCCCCTACTACCTCAAAGTTATATCCGTCAATGGTGACGTTCTGTCCAATTCTTCGATGTTATGTGTCATTTGGTGTTGGCAGCATATACATGGTCTTAACCTCATTCATTGCTAAATCCATTTTACGGCTTCCTACTCTATACAAGCTAACGTGGCTATGACATCACGCTGAGTCCGACCAATGATGTCAATACGCTAATAGCTCCACCGATTAATGGAAGATTTAGCCTCTGGTGTTGGCTCTCAATCCTCTCAAGAATGATATTAAAGAAGTCACATGACAGTGCATCGCCTTGCCTAAATGCTTTTTTGGTATCGAATGTTTCGGTGAGGTCGTTTCCGACCCTGATGGAGCAGCGAGAATTCTCCATCGTTATCCTACACAAACGGACGAGTTTGGGCGGTATACCAAAACTTGACATGGCTCTGTATAGTTCGTCTCTATAAATGCTGTCGTATGCGGCTTTGAAATCGATAAATAGGTGGTGGCTATCGATTTGGACTTCTTGGGTTTTTTCCAGGATCTGCGGAAGTGTGAAGATTTGATCGATTGTGGACTTTCCCGGCCTAAAACCACACTGATCAGGTTGTTGGTAAACGGTTTCAGGCGTTCACATATTACGGCAGATAGGATCTTGTAGGCGATGTTAAGGAGACTTATGCCTCTGTAGTTGGCATCGTACAGAGGGTCTCATTTTTTGTAGATCTGACAAGCGATGCTGAGGTTCCATTCTTCAGGCATACTTTCATCCGACCAGATTTGGCTCATGAGTTGGTGGATGTTACTTACAAAGTCATCTTCGCCAGCGCTATAAAGCTCAACGTGAAGGCCGTCATTTGCGGCAGCCTTGTTAATCTTAAGTTTCGATATTGCTATCCTCACTTCACTTGGGTCGGGTGGGTATTAGTTTTCACTGTCGTCGCCAATATTGAAAGGTTACTTCTACCTGACAGCGGAATGTTGTTCGTCATCGCCGTTTAACAGTCTGCAGAAGTGGTTCATCCATATCCTCAGCTTCGACTGTGTCTCAACTACTATATTTCCGACCGGATTCTGTTCGAGTCTTGTATCCTTGGCTTTGAGGTTTTACAATTTGGTAAAACTTGCGAACATCGTTCCTGGAGTGGCACCTCTCTATATCCTCCATAGCGCGCTTTTCTTGCTCTTTATACCCTATCCCATAGGGGTGTATTAGTTTTGATACTTAGTTTGTAACTTAGAGAAATAATTTTGCTACATATACCTCAAAGTATATGGATCGACTCAGAATCGCTAGCTGAGTCGATTAAGCCATGTCTGTCTGTCCGTCCGTCCGTCCGTCCGTCTGTACGTCACCGATTTTTAGGCCTTAAATTTTGAGCTAGGATAATGAAATTTGGTATATAGGATCCTCGTCTCTGCCTACAGAACAAGTGTAAACATTTTTGAAATCCGCCCACTGCCACGCCCCCTTTTAAGAAAAACTCAGTTTTTGACCAAACCGTAAGGAATTTTAAAAAAGTTTCTGAACAACATATTTAGACAATATTAATATCTATATTTCGTCCATATAAAGTTTTTTGCCACGCCCACTTTTTGGGGGCGTTTTCAATAAAAAACTGTTTTCAGTCAAATTTTAAATTTTTCGAAAAAAATTTTGATGCAGAATCATTAACATTATTAATATGAACATTTCTTCTATATACCATTTTAACCCACGCCTACTTTTTGGGGGCGTTTTTATATAAAAACCATTTTTATACACTACCCCATAACATATGCAAGAGAAAACCTTGTCTTTTGTAGAACCGTTAAAGTGTTTTGTAAGCAGTCTGAAGAATTTGTTGTCACTATATCATTTTTAACTTTCTCTTACAAAGAGAAAGATATTGTTTTCGTGAAAATTTTCGACCTCGAGATTTTGATTGATTCTAACATTACGATGATAGCGGAGCCTAAAAAAGTGGTTTTTGGAATTCCGTCCGTCGGTCCGTCGGTCCGTCGGTCCGTCGGTCCGTCTGTCCGTAATGGTCTCCCCAGGCTAAACGGCTTGACCGATTTTCTTCAAACTTCGTATCCAAGTTTGTTCTGGTCATAATTCTAGGCCATTTTTTTTGTTTGCTTTTAGCCATGTTAATAATGGTACCTGCCATATAAAATTTACACATAACCTCAATTTTCTCGAAAACGGCTCTAACGATTTTGATTAAACTTTATATATACTATAAGCATATTAGTTCCAACAAAACTGCATACCCAGTTTTTGCGAGAAAATCCATATAACGGATTTTGTCATTTGGGCCATATAAAGAAAATTGTTAATTTCTCGCAAACTGCTATGTCAAATTGAATGAAATTTAATATATATACTACTATTATAGTTTGAAACAATTCCACATAATTAGTTTTAGCCCAACTATCACTAAACGGAATTTTAAGTTTTGGCCAATAACGGAAAATCATTATTATTCACATAGACACCGATTCCTTCAAATTTCGGAGTAAACGTTCGTATAATCACATTTCGACATTTTTTATATCATTTTTAGCATCAATAATCAAAATGCGTACTTACTATTTGATCTTACGCCCAACTCGCTGTGAAAGAGAAAGTTGCGTACGACCCAGTCGTGCACCCACCACTCGTTTCTATTTATCCACATCGTGTTTTTAGCCATGTCCCCTTTTTTGGGAATTTTAGTTTTATGGATAGGATGGGATAGGGTATTCAACGATCCGCACAGCGGATTGTAGCCTTCTCATATGTTTTTTCTCCTTTCTGAAAAGCCGATGTTCTTCCCTCCTTCTTCGCCTATAGAGCTCAATGGCAGCTTTTCACCTACAGCTTAGCCTTGTAGGCCTCGTTTTTGGCTGCGAGCAGAGGTTTCTTGCTGTGGTGTCCTAGTGGCTGATCTAATGGCTTGTTGGCATCGTTGCCATTGTTCTTTGACATTATATGCTGGTGGTATGGTGCTAATCGAGAGGTTAAGGGATATGCGTTCCGCGAAGCTCGTAGCGGTCACTTGCGATTGCAGTCTTTCGATATTTTTGTTACAGCATTCTTCCCTTGGCTGCAACAAGGTAGTGGTGCGAGGCGATCTTAGCATCCAACATACTGATTGCGTCCCTCAATGTGATCAATTTGATTGACCGTTCGTTGATCTGGAGACCTCCATGTCCCCTTATTTATATTGAGGTAAGCAAACCGTGAGCTAACTATATTGGGATTTCGTTCCGCATCGAAGTCAATTTGCCTAAGTTCATTGCCAGACGTGTTGTCGTGTATGCTATGCTACAGATGTCTTCTCTTCCGATCTTTGCGTTTAAATCTCCCAGCACGATTTGAACATCGTGCTTATATAGTCGAACATAAGTTTTGTCAAGGAGCTAGTAAGACTTATGTTGGCGAATTTTGCCAAGGTATAGATTGTTACAATACGTTCGCTTATGTCTTGAAATCACAAGACTTCTTGCCTAAGTCTAACTGTTAAAATAAATCCACACCCGAATAGTCGCTGTTTCTGCTCACTATAGCACGGTCCGTAGTAGACATTACAGTTTCGCATCCTCTATTTGTCCGGCCCTTCACATCGTATTTCCTGGATTGCAGTAATGTCTACTTTCTAGCAGCGTAGAGCTTCTGCTAGTTCTTCGGCTGCACCTCTCCTGTTAAATGTTCTCACATTCCAGGTGCAGATACGAACGTCCTTTATTCAGTTTGCATGGTCCTCAACAATAAGATCAGTCCTTTCCGAGGGACTTGTTTTTTTTCCATTAATGGGTAGTTAAACCAAGACACAAGCCCCCGCTCTAGAGGAGAAGAAGAATTAAATGTATACCAAGTTAAAATTGCTATTAAGTCGAACAAATACCATGCTGCTCGCGTGCCATAGCAACTCACACATACACGATGCATGATGTCAATTGATTGACCGAGTAAGGGCCGCTTTAGGGTCAGTTCAAGAATGGATGGCTATTCGCCACATATTGACAAATACGCGACGTCTACGTCGATAATGCTCTAGAGCTCCATCGTTTTAGCACGCTTAATCAGATCGCAATGAAATCAACACACCAGCACATCGAATTTAGTTGGCTGAATGATTATGAGGAAAATGAATCTGCGCTACCTCAGGACTTTACGGACCTGTAGTCTACACCTTAGTTTTAGACTATGCTGTGTAGCTTAAGATTAGCTTGGGTCCTTGTCCATAGAACACTACCGTCTCGAGTTGATAAAAATTAATCAAAAAAAAAATGAAGTATGTCAGCCAAGCTGTCATTTCCAGACAACAGACAAATCGATATGTACAGCCACCATTGTCATTTATTTGCCCCGCCATTTTTAAATAACACTAAAAAAAACTAAGTTAGTAAAAAACGAATCTGCCAAACTGACGGAATTTAGAAGTACAAAAGTTGCATATCAATGTAAAGTGCATTGCACTGGTCTATAAAAAAAAACAAAAACAAAATAGCCCCGAATTAAACATGAAAAAGTGTTGGAACACTAGTTAGGAGCTAAAAAAATTCCTTTGTTTGGCTGGAAATTGAAACTAAAAAGAGAACAAACCAACGCAAGGATTTTTTTCCTCCATTTTTTGTTCGCAAAAGTTAAAGCGGGCTTCCGTTTCGAAGTGATTACGAATAACTTTACGCAGGAAGCGTTTTTTTTTCTATTCGACTTGGTCGAGAATGGAAAAGTTGGACTGGAAGTTGTGTATTTGGAGAGTTACATCGCACTGAAGTTTCACTTACTTTTAAATTAGTCGGAGGATGACTTTTGCAAATGTAGTCAAGTGTCAAGTGTATAAGTAAGCTGGACCCATCAACAGAAGTGCCGCAATAGAAGGATTTAATTAGCTAAGCAGCTTTCATTAAGTTTGGTTTTATGCAGGACTTTTTGCTAGCCATTTTGTAGAGGAAGATAAAAACTAAATCCGAAGCGAAAGGATAGTGTATCCTTTTAACAAAATATGAATAAAAACTTTTAATTACGCAGAACAAATTGGTACCATGAAATGTCAATTTAATGACGAGGTATTTTTTTTTTAAGCAAAGGATTCAAACAGGAGGCAGGGTTTCATATTGGGGTTCTTTATATCTAATTGGGCCGCTCAACATTTTTTTTATGTAAAAGACATTTTTTTTAGAGCTGTTGACAATGGGGCTTTTTTTTATTAAATTCTGACTTGCCTAAGAAGTAAGATGCACATCGACCTAAAAGATCTATTGTGCTTGCCGTCAGATGTTTTTTAGGTTAGTAGCGCTTCTACTTTCCTAATGTAGCTGATAATACTTTCAGCCGAAGATTTCCTCAGTTCTTCGGGACATTAAAATTCCCTGAAGAAAGAATCCCTTCTCATACCGTAAAGGGCCGGGCATTCACATATGATATGCTCGGCTGTTTCGGCTTCTTCTAGACATAGTCTGCACTCCGGTGAGTCGACTAGACGCATTTTATTTAGGTGATATCGTAGACCGTGATGACCAGTTAGGTAGCCTACTAAGTTTTTGATATCGTGCCTGCGAAGATTTAGTATCTTATTGGTATCTGATTTGAAGGGCTGAATAGCTCTTTTGGCCTGTCTTAGGGATGTTTCCCCAGTATGAAAAACATTTGTTTTGTTCCCAGTTTTTTATGACCAGATTTATGGCTGATTTGAGGATTGCACAGAAGGGTTAGGTCCAGTGAAGGGGGTTTCCGAACGTTTTCTGGCTAGTTCATCAGCTTTTTCGTTACCTTCAATTCCCTTATGTCCGGGGATCCACCATAGTCTGGTTTTGTTCCTAAAACTGAGTGCTTGGAGGGAGTTGAAGCAGTGTAGTACTGATTTGGAGTCAATGTGTGAGCTAAGGGCTTTTATAGCTGCTTGACTGTCCGTGAATATATGGATGTTTGCGCCTTTAATACCTGAGTTGTGTATTAGGTTTGCGCATTCTTTTATGGCATGGAGCTCAGCTTGGAATACACTTGGGTTGACAATGGGTCTGCTAAATTTTTGTTTAAGGACCAAGGGTTCTAAATGATTGGATTTCGCAAGCCTGAGATGTAGATAAATACATGAAATATTGACATATTGAGCCACTGATGTTACTCTATGTGCTCTGAGATTCTAAGTACTCTCTGGGAGTCTTCAAAAAAAGCCCAAACAATTTCCACTTTTCTAGCGAAAAAGAGCCGGATGAATGAAGACAAGCAAAGAACGGATGACAGAATAGCAGAAACAGAAACAGAAGCTCATACAGCGTCTTCCGATATAAAAGAAGAGGATTCACTTTTTCAATGCAAAATAAAGGCGGACCACGACAGTAGGACCGATAATCGGCCCTATCGAGTTATCCGTTGGAGCGGAAAATTCTCCGATTTTGTACGATTCGGAGGATTTTTGCTTCGAGGTATTCTTCCGAAAAGCTGTTCGGAATATTTCTCAGACATTTTGTGAACCTGGGCCTCAACCAACATGCCTCTCCAATTAGCCCGGTCTTTAGCTAACTGCCTCCAGTTGCGCACTCCAAGTTGGTTGAGGTCGGTTTCTACTTGTGCGCGCCACTTAAGGCGAGGTCTTCCTCTACTGCGTCCGACGTCTGGCTGGGAATCGAAGACTCTGCGAGCCGGAGTATTTGTGTCCATTCGTTCTACATGTCCTAGCCATCTTAAACGTCCAATGCGGATTTCTTCATCCGCTTTTGATACGGTCCATGCTGCAGCGCATCTAGCAAACGTGGCTATGACATCACGTTGAGTCCTACCAACGATGTCTATATCGTCGGCGTATGCTAGTATTTGCACCGATTTTGGGAAGATTGTGCCTCTGGAGTTGGCTCGGGAGTTTTGCACAGTCCTCTCAAGAATCAAATTTAATAACTCACATGACCGCGCATCGCCTTGCCTAAATCCGTTTTTGGTATCGAATGTGTCGGTGAGGTCGTTTCCGACCCTGATGGAGCAGCGAGAATTCTCCATCGCCATCCTACACAACTAGACATGGCTCTGTATAGTTCGTCTCTATAAATGCTGTCGTATGCGGCTTTGAAATCGATAAATAGGTGGTGGGTATCGATTTGGACTTCTTGGGTTTTTTCCAGGATCTGCCAAAGTGTCAAAATTTGATCGGTTGTGGACTTTCCTGGCCTAAAACCACACTGATCAGGTTGTTGGTAAACGGTTTCAGGCGTTCACATATTACGGCAGATAGGATCTTGTAGGCGATGTTAAGGAGACTTATGCCTCTGTAGTTGACATCGTACAGAGGGTCTCTTTTTTTGTAGATCTGGCAAACGATGCTGAGGTTCCATTCTTCAGGCATACTTTCATCCGACCAGATTTGGCTCATGAGTTGGTGGATGTTACTTACAAAGTCATCTCCTCCAGCTTTATAAAGCTCAACGTGAAGGTGAAGGCCGTCATTTGCGGCAGCCTTGTTAATCTTAAGTTTCGATATTGCTATCCTCACTTAGGTCGGGTGGTTGGTAGTTTTCGCTGTCGGCGCAGAAATTGAATGGTCCGGTCTACCTGACAGCGGGGGATTGTTCGTAATCGCCTTTTAAAAGTCTGCAGAAGTGATTCTTCCATATCCCCACCATCGACTGTGTCTCAACTACTTTATTTCCTTGTTCATCTCGACAGGATTCTGTTCGAGCCTTGTATCCCTGCCTTCGACGTTTTACACTTTGCTAAAACCTGCAAACATCATTCCTGGCGTGGCACCTCTCGATAGCGCGTTAACTTGCTCTTTTTCTTCTTCTTTCTGAAAGGCCGGTCTTCTTCCCTTCTTTGTCGCTTATAGAGTTCAAGGGCAGTTCTCGTCTTCACCTGTAGTTTTGCATTGTGGGTCTCGTTTTTGGCTGAGAGCATCTGTAGGCATTGGCCGTGTTCCGGATTTAAGATTTCGTAAGATATCTCAGATGAAGCTCTGCTCTCATTGGTCAAAATGGTTCATTGACCAATGAGAATAGTGCTTCATCTGAGATATCTTACAAAATCTTAAATCCGGAACGCGGCCATTCTTCATCAACCCAGGGGTTTCTTTCTGGTGGGAACGAGAAACCTAGTTCATCGGTGGAGGGTGATCTAATGGCTTATTGGCATCGTTGCCATTGCTGGATAAAAGGGTCCAGGTCTATAGACTACGCATGCTTGTATGTATGCACTACCAGTTTGCATGCGCAATCGTAATGTGGGAACACTTTAAGCTTTACGCGTTCTGCAATGAACTTGGCAGTTGCATTCTTTAGACATAAGTCCGCATTCTTACCTTGGCTGTAACAAGACAGTGGTCCAAGTTCATTTTAGCCTTTCATTTCGAGTTCAGAGATGCTGAATACTGAATGCGTGCCTCTAGTCCATCGCATTGTGGTGAATTTGTTTGGGCTTTTGTTGATCTGGAGATCTCCAGGTCCCTTTTTGGATATCAAGGTGAGGAAACCCTTTGATGGCTATAAAGTCAATTAACCCAAATTTGTTCTCAGGCTGTCTTCTGACAAAACTGCTAGAGATGTCCTCTCTTCTTCATGATCGTTGAAATCTCTCAGACCGATCTGAAGGTCCTACATCGGTAGTTACTCAAACGTTTTGTCCATGAGTTTGTTGGGACAATCTTTCTCGTTTTCAAAAATGAAGAACTGTTTGGAAATTTGGAGCGAATTTACACTTGGTTCTGGCCCCAGGGAACTTTGACATTACCACCATCGAAATTGACGCAGTAGGGAGACCCCCGCCTATAAGTGGCGCGCAGAAGTAGAAAGTTATCCAGTCTGATTGGAGACATCTATTTTGAGGTGTAAGGCCACCAAAGAAGAGGATGATGTACATGTCATTGGGATCTACATATCTTCGCCATCCCACACTTGTCGGCAAATATTTATCTTCTGTAATGAAGTCCTTGTTTGGAACACATTTGAAATCTAAACATATCCACCGTGTTGTCCACAAATCGACTTAACCACGTACACATAAACATTGACAGCCTCTCGAAATAGCAATACACTTCAACTGTATTAGTACCGGAACCGTTCACATTAATAAATTCCTGAATATTACAATAATTCCCCCGGCGGCGCGGCTTCCTAATGAAATGTCCTTTTCCTTCACATCCCTTCCCCCATCCGTAACATAGAAACCAATCAATCAAATTGAAATTCAAATGTCACGTCCCCAGGCCCCTGCCTACATGTATATAAGAACCACCTCTATGCCCTTGAGTACACATACTCCCACACATACGGATAATAAGATTCCAAGTGAGTCCTGTAGAGATATGTCTCCGAATATCCGTTGCCTAATTTGCTCTCCTGCTGTAGATGCGTGCGTCTGAATGAAATTAAATTCTCTACCGAGGTAAGGAGTCGACATTCACCTTCCAAATTACCAAGAGCAAATAAAATGGATCCGGACCACGCGAATGCTGTGACGTACCGAGAGTTGAGACGTGCCCAAGTCACTGTATCCGCAGCTGGGATTAACCTTTTTTTTGACTGAAAGCAGTGGCGGTCGTTGGTCGGTCAGGTCACAAGGAATTAATTTGCTGCGGATGTGATTAGGAAATTTTCTGTTTTGATTGGAATTAGACCCATTCATGGGATTCGTGAAGAAATATGCAAGTAATGGCATCACGTAACGGATGGTAGCATGTGAGATATGTGAGTTCCTAATGCCTAAGCCGTGTTGATTGATTTCGTTCATTTGGACGATTGTCCCGTCAGGTGGTGGAAATTTGAACGATTTGTTGTCGGAAAAAAAGACGGAAATGATTTTGGGGAAGAATCAGGAAGTAATTGATATCGGTCGCGAGAAAGGTGAGGTGGCTGTCAGTTGTCAGTAGGATAGGGTTGCCATATCTCTGTAAAAATAGTTGAAAATTGGTTTAAAAAAAACACGTCTGGTGTTATTTTTTCCAGATCAGTCTCGTAGGGAGCTTGACACCATCCACGAGTAGAGATTAGTCAAAGCTTGGTATATGTTTCCAATGGCTCATCATATTATAGTGCATGCCTTAGTGGGCGTACAATTGACTAAGTTGCACATCACTTGCAGACGCAATTAAAGGGTTCGGCTTTTCGGCATACTCGACTCGATATATCCACGCAGAAAATAGCCGGATGGCGTCAGATCACACGATCGGACAGGGCAGGATCGATACAGATCCTTTAAGAGAGATTATACATACGCCGAATATGGTCGACTGAAGCGGTTGATGTATGAGATGTATGAAAACGAACATTTTTCAGGATCTAAAGGGTGGTCCAACGAAAACGCACGATGTTCATTGTAAATAAAACAAAAACGTTTTCAGAGAATTCTCTTAGTATTTTTTGTTTTAATAGAGGGATCTAAAGGATAGTGATGCGATTATATGAGGACACAAGCGTTCTCACTCTAGCCGCTCACTATCAACTCCTACTCTCACCTCCACGCTGGTGACTGGTGTGTGCCTAGTACCTCGACTGGAGATGGGGTATTAAACCCCTGTGGAAGATCGTTGGTGGCAGCAAACGAGAAAGGGGCGAGGAGTGTCCTCTCACTAAGGCACTCACTCTCAGGCGGAAGCGGAGGAATTCGCTAGATGGAGTCAACGGTGGCGCCTACAGCTCCTTATATGAGCTGCTGCCACATATTTGAACACCAGGTTTAGAGGGATTTCCAATACTGAGCCAAGGCTAATTGACTCCGCTATGGAACGAAATGCCAGTATAGCCAGCACACGGTTTCCTCATCTCGATATCCATGAGGGGACATGGCGGTCTCCAGATCAACGAACAGTCAACCAAATTGATCACATTGCGATAGAAAAGAGGCACGCATCCAGTATTTTGGATGTCCGAACATTCCGAGGGGTTAACATCGACTCGGACCACTACCTTGTTGTAGCCAAAGTAAGGATGCGGATATCCACCTTGCCACAAAAACCAGAAATACTGTGAAAAAATTTAATGTCGAAAGACTGCAATCGCCAGAGACCGCCAAGACCTTCGCGCAACGCGTATCCCTTAACCTCTCGACTCACAACACACCACCAGCATCTAATGTCGAAGAACAATGGCAACGATGACAACAAGATCAGCCGCAACTGATGTGCTAGGTTTCTCGCGACCACCAGCAAGAAACCGCTGGTTTGATGAGGAATGCCGACAGATGCTCGCAGCCAAGAACGAGGCCTACAAGGCTAAGCTGCAGGTGAAGACGAGAGCTGCCATTGAGCTCTGTAGGCAAAGAAGAAGGGAAGAACATCGGCTTTTCAGCAAGAAGAAAAAAGAGCAAGAAAAGCGCGCGATCGAGGATATAGAGAGGTGCCACTCCAGGAACGATGTTCGCAAGTTTTACCAAATTGTAAAACGTCAAAGCCAAGGATACACGGCTCGAACAGAATCCTGTCGAGATGAACAAGGAAATATTGTAGTTGAGACGCAGTCGATGCTGAGGATATGGAAGAACCACTTCTGCAGACTGTTAAACGGCGATGACGAACAACATTCCGCTGTCAGGCAGAACGAACCATTTAATATTGGCAACGACAGCAAAAACTGCCAACCACCCGACCTAAGTGAAGTGAGGATAGAAATATCTAAACTCAGGCTTAATAAGGCCTCCGGAAATGACGGCCTTCCCGCTGAGCTTTATAAAGCTGGCGGAGATGACTTCGTAAGTAACATCCACCAACTCATAAGCCAAATCTGGTCGGATGAAAGCATGCCTGAAGAATGGAACCTCAGCATCGTTTGCCCGATCCACAAAAAAGGAGACCCTCTGAACTGTGCCAACTACAGAGGCATAAGTCTACTCAACATCGCTTACAAGATCCTATCTACCGTAATATGTGAATGCCCGAAACTCTTTACCAACAACCTGATCGGCCCTCTCAGTGTGGTTTTAGGCCAGGAAAGTCCACAATCGATCAAATTTAAACACTTTGGCCGATCCTGGAAAAAACTCAAGAAGTTCAAATCGATACCCACCACCTATTACCGATTTCAAATCCGCATACGACAGCATTTATAGAGACGAACAAGACAGACCCATGGCTAGTTTTGGAATACCGGCCAAACTTGTCCGTCTGTACAGGGTGAAGTTGGAGAATTCTAGCTGATCCATCAGGGTTCGAAACGACCTCACCGACACATTCGATACCAAAAAAAGGATTTAGGCAAGGCGATGCACTGTCATGTGACTTCATCTCATTCTTGGGAGGATTGTGGACAACTCCCGCGCCAACACTAAGAACACTATAAATCAGTCCAACGACATTGACATCATCGTTAGGGTTAAACGTGATGTCATAGCCACGTTTGCTAGTATAGAGAAGGAAGCGACAAAAATGGTCTTATTAGTAAATAAGGGTAAGACTTAGCAGTAAATAAGGTAAGACTACTATGTCAACACGAAAGGACACACAATATCGACGAATTGGACAGAAAGTCACCATTGATAGATATAACTTTGAGGGGCTACGGGACTTTGTCTACTTCGACTCCGCTATTAACTCTGACAACAACATCCCGTCAGAAATTAAACGAAGAATTACTCTTGCCGAGCGTTGTTTCTTCGAAGTAAGATGGCAGATTAGTTACAAAGCCCTCCTATACAATACCCTGCTCATTTCAGTCCTGCTCTACAGGGCTGCAGCACAGACCGCATCAAAAACGAAGGAAGAAATCTTTGGTCCTCTTGAGAGAAAAGTTCTTCGAAAAATCTTCGATCGAAGTTTCAGCCGAGAACTATACGATCTGTACAACGACATATCCCTAGGAAAAAACTCCGCATTGGTTGTTTATAAGATGGCTAGATGTAAAGCGAATGGACACCTATACTCCGGCTCGCAGAGTCTTCGATTCCCAGTCAGACTTCGGACGCAGTAGAGGAAGACCTCACCTTAAGTGGCGCGAATTACTATCGAGTCTTCCATAATTCACGCCGTTGTACGGTGCAGGCTAAGCTTACGAGGCAAAATTCGCCAAGTTGTTGTCTGCGAAAGGCCGAGATCTCGTGAGTGACGCGAAATCGACTGCCTCGGATTCTCCTTCAAACTCTCACGCACAGGGGAGATGTTTTCAACATATCTTGAGTTTCTCCGACATACGGGTGTTGGTTTATTGTTTAATGTAGTGGTCTCAAATTTATCCACCACACTGCGAATAGTCCTCTCAGAAGGACGATTATGGTGATCATAAAGTGGGCGATGTGCGCGGAGAGTTGCCCGAACAGAACACCCATTTTGATAAAACAATTTTAATATGTATTTGCACGTGTTGTAAAACCCCATGTCCGTCCATGAACATACTGAAAAATGACAGCCAATTTGACAGATGCAACTTCTACAATACGGTCGCTATGAACTGTCAATGTTCGGAAGGCCCTTAAGTATATTTAATTTGAAGAAAATTCTTCCAAACGTTTAACTCCCAGACTGACCGACCGACAGACAAAATTATCGGACCCACTGCTTCTGACTTCTCCATCCATTTTAGGTCTGATTACGACCATGTGTTAGATGTTGGACGAAAGAATTATAAAAATTCAGCTTTTTTCTTCAAACGTTATAAAAACCTCGTTTATTGAGAACCATCATAAGCGTTAGGTCGGTTGAAGCGAATTACATGGTTTTTTTTTAAGTTGACGTACATATATTACATTTTTGACAGATCAGATTGTTTACATTTTATTTTTGACTTTTGACACTTGACATTATAGGAGATTTACCCATTACTTGGTTAACATGTATATTTTGAGTGAAAATAGCGAATTGAAAGCAATTAAAAATTTCTTCGCGAAAAGCTTACAAAATATCTAAAATCTAAAGCCCAGCTTTATAAGTTCTATACCCTCTTGAATTTTTCAGTGAATTCGAGACGTGTATCTCCCAACCCATTAGTGTGCAATATGTCACCCAACGACTTCGTAATGAATGTCACAACCTCTTCCTCATCAACTATCGCCGATCGGCAATGCCTCCTCCAACCGAACCTATTCCCTATGATGACCATCGATGGCGACGGGTGGCACGTAAACACGACTTATTCTCATGAGCCGGAGACTTTCACATGTCATGCCAATTCTAATTACGATTTATAGGAAGTGGTCCGCAAAAACGCACGCCGCGCACATAAATCGCATCATCCGCACACACACACATGCACACTGGCATGGCATATAAGTTCCAGTTAAGTCCAATAGAACCCAGAGGACTGCATGGAGTAGAGATGGTGCATTCTGGTGCACATTAGCACTGCACACACAACCATCAAGGCATTTACAATCACAGATCGATTTGCTGCAGATGGGCAGTGCAGCGTCTGCTTGCAATGCAGGAACTCTTGCACGATGAATTTATGCTCCAGCAATGGCCCTCTGACATTGCCCGGTGCTAGGTGATTTACTTCCCTGTAAGTGGTGTAAGTGCGTGCCAGCGCGCGCAGTGAGATAAGCCCGACTCTTCAGCACTTGAACAACAAAAGGACACACAAGCATCATTGCCGCGACTGGCCATACAATGGACGCTTAAATTACGATTTCACCGAAAAGTCAGACAGTCCGCCTGTCGACGACTACGTCGGACTACATCGAACGCCGCCGCCACACAGAGTCACGCTTTACAAGCTTGTACGACCATTTGCAGGGCTGATTGGATGCAACGGGCATGGCGACGACGGCTGTCGGCCAAGTCCACGTGTTAATTCCATTTAATCCCTTTGTATGTCAAGATGCAGCGCAAGGCGCGAGTGCTTAAGTCATGGTATTGCATGCTCATAACCATAATAAGGCGGATTCGCTGTAGTCCAGGTAGTGGAGTAGATGGATTACAAGCGCGATCAGCAGCGTCCGAGGAGAGTTGTGTTTGCTGTTGTGCCGCTGGAGGCGATTTGTTAATTTGCTTCTTTGCTTGGATAACATTCGTCACATGGACGTCTCAGCCAACTACTGATTGTCTGACGACAAGCTGAAGACAGTTTATGAGGATTGCCTGAGCACAAGATGGCTCGAGGGGGGTGTGATTAGTCGTGTGTGGAGTTTATGGTTTTCTCGTTGTTTCGGACGCATTCGAGTGATAGGTGGCTATGTGCAATATTTTGTTACGCAATAATTGCGTTTTTTTTATCGAAGAGTGTTTAAAATGGTAAACGGAATGAGATTGTTGAGGAAAGATGTGAAGGTTTGGCATTTTATCGATAGTTTCGGTCTCATGTTGGGCGCCACTTAGGAGTAGCAGAGGAATTTTCAATTTTACGAGGAAAAGAAATCTTAAGACTGAGAATTGAAATGCTTTAGACCCTAAGGAGCTAAAGGTGTATACCACTGCTTGGTTGGAAGTCAAATCCGATTGATTGGATGTCCACAAATCAACGACTTGCGATACCTAATAGTGATTGCTTTACATGCGTTGAATCAACTATTGTTGGAAAATGGATTTCCATTCTTAGGCAGGCTTAGACAAAAGTCCTGAATGAGCAACTGATTACTCATTTCCCATAAGCAATATCTGATCAATTTTAAACGTTTCTCTAGACTTTGGTTCACTTTTCACCACTCAACCTTCTGATTCGGCTAACGCTCCCCAGACTTAATCATTGCAACTCTTTCTGTAGCCACAACCTACCGACATCTTCATCTTCAGCTAATTGTGATTTAGGTTTCTTACAGGATCTGCTGAGGTATGAAGATTTGATCAGTTGTGGACTTTTCTGGTCTAAAACCACACTGATAATGGCCGTTCAGGTTGCTGGTAAACGGTTTCAGGCGTTCACATATTGTGGCTGATAAGATCTTGTGGACTACGTTGAGGAGACTTAAGCCTAGGTAGTTGATGCATTTCAGAGGTTCTCCCATTTTGTGGATCGGGCAAACAATGGTGAGGATCTTTAGGCAAACATTCATCTGACCAAATTTTGCTTAAGAGTTGGTGAATGCGTTACTTACCAAGTCATCTCCGCCGGCTTTATAGAGCTCGGAAGGACGTCATTTTCGATGATGTTTAGATATTGCTGTCCTCACTTCACTTTAGCCGGGTTGTTGGTGGTAATATTGTCGCAATATTGAATGTTTGTTCCATCTGACAGGTGGAGTTTCACCAATTTGATTGACCGTTCGTTGATCTGGATACCGCAATGTCTCCGGGATGAGGAAACCGTATTCTGGTTATAGTGGCATTTCGTTCCTCAGGAAGTCAGTTAGCCTAAGTCCATTGCCAGACGTGGTGCCACATAGGTTAGGTTAGGTTAGATGGGCTGTTGACGCTCGGGTGAGTCGTCAAGCTCGCATAGGCCTACGTGGGCCCATAGCGATACCCTTCGAAGAAAGTACCCTGAAATAGAGAAAGAGGATACCTGGTTAAGTTCGCTAGTGGTACTTATGCGGTGCTGGTCTGTGTTGCTCCTTCAGCCTCAAAGAGGTAGTTGCTCCATCCTGATCTGCTACAAAAACGGACTATCAGCGCTATTGGGATAGTCGTTAGGTCACTTAGGTCATCGAAGTAAAGGCTGCCTAGTCTTTTTAAACGGCTGCCACTGATCGCAGGGCAGTGGCATAGTAGGTGTGAGACCTCTTCTTCGACGTCAGGGTCGCTACAATTATTTAATATTGAGCTATGGCCAAAAGGCTTCGTGAGTAGATTGCCCGTTTCTTTGAGTCTTGCTGCGCTTTTTGCTGCTGTGTCATTGATTTGTAAGTCAATTGGTGTTATGTTGAGGATTGTTTCTAGCCCTACTGTGGGGCTAGTGCGCATGGCCCCTGTCGTGAGTATGCATGCTGTCCTTTGAACTTTCGTTAGCTTGGTAATATGTTTTGCTTTTTTCATGGCATTCCACCAGACCAAGCAACCGTATGTTAGGATTGGCCTGAAAATAGCTGTGTATAGCCATTTTGTGACCTTCGGGGATGGGCCCCATTTTTTGCTGCAGATTCTGTTGCAGCTATAGAGGGAAATATTTGCTCTCTTTACTCTTTCTTCAACGTTTAGATTTCAGTTCAGTTTACTATCAAGTACCACCCCCAGATATTTCGCGCTTGCTGACAATGAGAGAGTCGAATCTTCCAAAGACGGTACCGGAAATGCTGAGATCGATCTCTTGTTAGTAATGAGAACCAGTTCTGTTTTGTTTGGGTTTACACCCAGCCCGCAAGACTTTGCCCACTTGCTGAGTATATTGAGACTTCTTTGCATAATTTCACTCAGTGTCGGTGGGAATTTCCCGCACGCCATGAGAACTACGTCATCAGCGTATGCCACTGTTTTTATTGCAGTGATATCCAGCTTCTTAAGTGATTCGTTGACTACTAATAGCCAGAGGGGTGGGGATAGTACGCCTACCTGGGGGGTACCTCTTGAAATGATCCGGTTATTGAGCATGGTTAAGATCCAATTGCTAGAAACCGTTCCTATTTCGGCTTTGGCAAGTGCCTCAGCAATTGCTTCAGTTTTAACGTTGTTGAAGGCTCCTTCTATATCTACAAAGGCTGCTAACGTATATTCTTTGAATGCAGTGAATTTTCTACTGTTCGCACTTCTTCGTGTAGAGCCGTTTCCACCGATTTTCCCTTTATATAGGCGTGTTGGCTTACAGATAGGTAACCTGGATTCAGGTTGCTACGTATTTGGATGTCGAGTAATCCATCGTTTTCAGTAGGAAGGAGGACAGGCTTATGGGTCTGAAATCTTTCGCTACCTTGTGGCTGCATTTACCTGCCTTCGGTATGAATATAACTTTAACTTCACGCCACACTTGTCATATGTGGTTTAGTTTTAGACATCCACGGAAGATGGTAAGCAGTGTTGGCATTATGTGGTTAGCAGTTTTTTGTAGCATGATAGGGGTTATGCCGTCAGGGCCGGCTGATTTATGGGGCTTGCATGAATTAATGGCCCATGCAATTTTTTCCTTACACACTATCGTATAAATGGTTGGGTGTTGTAGAACTAGGGTAGACTCTGATTGGCGTTAACTTGGCAATGCCCAGTGTTGCAACTCTGACTACACATCAAATGTGCTTATCTTTACCTCCAAGTGGTAACCATCGGGTACTGGTCTCATCCAACCGGATTTGACTTGCTAAACGATAAGTGCGAGTGTTGATAACACGACGAAAAACAGCAACACTATAAACACCCTGGTGAGAATGGCACGGATGAATACCCGGCCTGCTGTCCCAGGCGAACATATTCGGACAACCGGTTGTCTAGGAATTTCAAGGGTTAGTCAGGCCCCTTGAACAGAGATGGTGGCGGATGAACCGAAAGGCCAACGGCAGCGCTCAATCCCGTAGTGGATACTGATGGCCCCGTGTCCTAGGGGTTTCTAATACATTGGAACTGGCTCTCAAGGTCGGGGGTTGTGCTTTGAGTTAACTACCACACCATGAAAAAAAATGTTACGAAGCAACCAATAGCCTCGGAAAGGACTGATTTTATTGTTGACGATCCTGCTAAACGAAAAAAGGACAACGACGTTCGTTTCTGCACCTGGAATGTGAGAACATTAAACAGGAGAGGTGCAGGCGAACAACTAGCGGAAGCCCTAAACTGCTACAAAGCAGACATTACTGCCATCCAGGAAATACGATGGGATGGGCCGGGCAAAAAGAGGATGAAAAACTGTGACATATACTACGGACCGTGTTATAGTGAGCAGAAACAGCGACTATTCGGATGCGGATTTGTTATAAGTGCCAGTCTTAGGCAAGAAGTCTTATGTTTCCAAGACATTAGCGAACGCATAGTAACAATCTGCATCAAGGCAAAATTCGCCAACATAAGCCTTATATGCGCTCACGCTCCGACGGAAGAAAAAGATGATATAGCTAAGGATTGCTTCTATGAGCTCCTCGACAAAACCTATGAGCGACTACCGAAGTACGATGTTAAAATCGTGCTGGGAGATTTTAACGCAAAGGTAGGAACAGGAAGAGAAGACATCTTTAGAAGTATTGTCGGAAAACAAAGCCTAAAGGACAACACGTCTGGTAACGGACTTAGGCTAATTGATTTCGCTACGGAACGAAACGCCACTATAGCCAGCACACGGTTTCCTCACCTCGGTATCCATAAGGGGACATGGCGGTCTCCAGATCAACGAACGGTCAACCAAATTGATGACATTGCGATAGATAAGAGGCACGCATCCAGTATTTTGGATGTCCGAACATTCCGAGGAGCTAACATCGACTCGGATCACTACCTTGTAACAGCCAAGGTAAGAATGCGGATATCCACCACGCCACAACAATCCAGAAATACTGTGAAAAAATTTAATGTCGGAAGACTGCAATCGCAAGAGACCGCCAAGACCTTCGCACAACGCGTATCCCTTAACCTCTTGATAAACACCAGACCATCAGCATCGAATGTCGAAAAACAATGGCAACGGTGCGAAGAAGCCTTTAGATCAGCCGCAATTGATATGCTAGGTTTCTCGCACCCACCAGCAAGAAACCCCTGGTTTGATGAGGAATGCCGACAGATGCTCGCAGCCAAGAACGAGGCCTACAAGGCTAAGCTGCAGGTGAAGACGAGAGCTGCCACTGAGCTCTATAGGCAAAGAAGAAGGGGAGAACATCGGCTTTTCAGCAAGAAGAAAAAAGAGCAAGAAAAGCGCGCGATCTATGATATGACTTCTTTAATCTGATACTTGAGAGGATTGTGCAAAACTCCAAAGCCAACACCAGAGGCACAATTTTCCAAAAGTCGGTGCAACTACTAGCAAACGCTGACGATATTGACATCTTTGGTAGGACTCAACGTGATGTCATAGCCACGTTTGCTAGTATAGAGAAGGAAGCGGCAAAAATGGGTTTAGCAGTAAATGAGGGTAAGACTAAGTATATGCTGTCAACACGAAAGGACACACAGCTTCGACAATTGGACAGAACGTCACCTTTGTCAGATATAACTTTGAGGTAGTACGGGACTTTGTCTACCTCGGCTCCGCTATTAACTCTGACAACAACATCTCGTCAAAAATTAAACGAAGAATTACTCTTGCCAACCGCTGTTTCTTCGGGCTAAGAAGGCAATTTAGTAGTAAAGCCCTCACTCGAACTACTAAGGAGATCCTATAGGAGGAAAATTCTTCGAAAAATCTTCGGTCCCGTTTGCGTTGACGGGCTATGGAGACGAAGATTCAACCAAGAACTATACGAGCTGTACAGCGACATGCCCCTGGTCAAAAAACTCCGCATTGGACGTTTAAGATGGCTAGGACATGTAGAACGAATGGACACCAATACTCCGGCTCGCAGAGTCTTCGATTCCCAGCCAGACGTCGGACGCAGTAGAGGAAGACCTCGCCTTAAGTGGCGCGCACAAGTGGAAACCGACCTCAACCAACTTGGAGTGCGCAACTGGAGGCAGTTAGCTAAGGACCGGGCTAATTGGAGAGGCATATTGGTTGAGGCCCAGGTTCATTCCGGACTGTAGCGCCACTTAAGTAAGTAAGTAAGTACTATCGTATAAATGAGGGAGTTGTCACACATGTTGTCCGATGTGTGGTCTGTTTTTTACTTATGATGGCATTTTCCTCTACCATTTTGCAGTTCGGAAAGTGTGTGCTTAAAAGAAGGTTCAGGGTTTCAGCGGTTGATTCTGTCCATTCATTTGCTGAATTTTTGAGAAAACCTGGGCTGCTTGCTTCTTTTGGTAGTATCTTCCTCAATCTGGCAGATTCATTGTTTTCCTCGATACTGCTGCAGAATTCTTTCCAAGCCTTTCGTTTGGCTGTTCTGATCTCTTTTTTGAATTTGCAGAGGCTGGTTCTATAAGAGTGCCAGTCTGTTTCTACGTTTGACCTTTTTGATATTTTGGGTTCTGTTTTTCGACAATACTGCTGAAGATGTCTTCTCCTTCTACCTTTGCAAGAAAATCTGCCAGCTCTATTTTAACATAGATCTTCGGTAGTCGCTTATAATTATTGTCCTGGAGGTCGTAGAAATAATCATTAGCAATGTCATATTTTTCCTCCGTCGGAGCTTGGAGCCTTGCTGTGATGTGAATTGTTGCATTACGTTCGCTAATGTCTTCAAAGCACCATAAGATTTCATCCCTTAGTCTTGCGCTTATAGCTATCGTTCTGTTCCTGCTCACTTTTTCGTGCACAAAACGTCACAGTACTTCAGCCCGACCAATTCTATCGTATTTCCTGGATGGTAGTAATGTCTACTTTGTAGAAACTTAATGCCTCCCCTAATTGTTAGCCTGGACCTCTTCTGACACAACACAGGTGCAGATTCGAACCTCGTTGTCCTTTTTTCGTTTAGGGTGCTTATTTAGTCTGTCTTTTCCGAGGCTCTTGGTTCGAAAACTCGAGGGGCAGTTAAAATTTATCAGATACCCCTAGGACACTCTGCCATAAGTATCTAATATGGGATTAAGCGCTACCGTTGGCATTTCAATTTATCTGCCACCATCAAGGAGCCTGACTAACCCTTGAATTTTTTATATAGCGCTTGTTATCATCGAAACATGTCAGTGTAGCTCCCATATAGGCTCACTGGGAGTGTAACCGCCATTGTGGATTTCAGCTTCTGAATTCTTTCGCTGCCGGCTGGAGAGATTTCTTGATACGGTCGATTTTTCTGCAGGGAATAATACAAAATAGATACCTAGATATCGCGGTCCATCAGGCATCACCAATAGAGATAATAAAGGCTTCCAAGTAACGCAGGTGCCGTAGTAAGACATTTTGGATTTAAGTGAATCAAAGTGACAAACGTAGTAAAGTTGTAGAATAACACGTCTGGATTCTAAAGCCTGAGGCTTAGGTTAGGTAAGGTTTCAGTGATGCTCGTGCACACTTAGACCATAAAGGTCCGTTGTGGTACCACGTGGATCTGTCGACTTTCCTTTATTCGTTGGCCTAATTCAACCATTTAGAGATGATTATGTAGCGTAGGAGGTTTTTTTTAGATTGATGTTAGCCAGCTCACCAAGATTGTCGGTTTGAAGCTATTGATGGCCCAAAGAAGTTTTTCTTTGGTGATGATAATATTGGTAATGGGTGTGCCGATCCACTCTGGTTTAGTATCGACGGGGTTAGAGGAGCTGACAGGGAAACCGGGTGACCAGAAGTAGCTGGAGTTGTAGCTTTCAATGCTGGAGTTGTCCATTGACCATCTGGTTTAAGTAGGTAGCTAGACATAGGTGGATTGGTGGAGAGGATTTTTCGGAGTCTAGAAGCCTCTGAGATTTCTTCAATGTTACCACAGAATGTACGCCAGGATGCTATTTTTTCCTTCCTTAACACGCTTTTGTATTTTTTGAGAGACGACTTATATTGGTTCTCATCATCTAGTGTCTAGGAGGCCTCCCTACGTGGCCTTCTTATAGGGCATCCAATTCTGCTTTATTTCTAGGTTGTACCAAGGAGTCAGAGAGAAGTTTGTGAGCTAAAATTTCTCTAAATATTGACCAGCGGTTCCTAAAAACGTTCGGGTCTGGGGGAGTATCATCCAAGGTGAATTGGATGTATATCCTTTGAGAATCAGTGCTCGTTTTAGTATATAGAACCGAGTTTGATTGAGTAGAATGGTTCTTCCATCCATAAATTGCCAATAACCAACCTCTTTGTAACTTGGCAGCACCAATAAGGTGATGCTTCGATATCTACAACGATTCCTGACTCTGTCTGTTACGTTTGACGTGTTTTGTGCTCCTCTTAAAAAAAATTTCCTGTTTTCTCGTTCCAACGTTGGGCGCCAATATTGTTTCGGACACAATGTTGTGCACTTCTCCAGATATAACATTTAAATCAAAAGCAATTTAGAGATAACGATTTGTATGCTTAAAAATGTCATGCTTTAGTGTTGAAACACCCTTCAAAAGCAAGATATACGCTTGGATTTTGTAAACCAAATAAACACTCTTCGGTCTAACAGTGATCATTTTAAATATCGTTTTGAACTTAAGAAATTGAGAGCTAGAAAGTCAGCCATTATATGAAAACTGTCACTAAATTGAGGAAATATATAATAGGTACTGTCAAGCCATCTACTAATCATTGGCCTACATTCTTGGCTTTGAACCTTCATTTCTATAATAATATCCCAATTACTTCCTATTTCGGATTGCGATTTACGTCGCCTTTCGCAAACACAATTATTTCGATAGATACAATTTACAGTCCAAGAACAAACAGTAATCAATTATCTCCACAGTTACTGGACAACCAAAACCGCACAGGTCAGGCCCAACCTTTCGGACCCACAAAAATTTAAAAACCAGACTCGCAACTTGCAACCCGCATTGCCAAATTGGAAAAATAATAGCAACACGTTCGCCTTGCGACATGCTCTCTCAATTCAAAGACTCTCGCTCTCCTGGTGGACTACGGCGGGCTACATAAGCTCCAGCTGCGAAATTAATTTGTTCCTACTTTATATCCAATAACACCGATTGTAGTTCTAATCAATCTCGATTCATCTAGCCCAGCAAGTAAGTGTTACAATTATTTAGCATACACATTGCACCGCGGCAGCATACCGGTCGTGCGCTTCGGGTTGACTAATGCCGCACCCAAACAGCAAAACTCCAACACACCAGCAAGATAAGTCCGAGATCCCCAACCGCAGATACATGGTCCGAATGGAAAAACCCAATTAAACTGGCAAATAGAAATGGAACCCTGAGACACCCCGTGCGCGCTGCCTGGCATTTTGGATGCTTAATCATGACAGGAGCCCAAGCCACGCGAACAAGCCCCACCAACCTCACAACGACGACGTGCAACTGTATCTAGCTTTAGCCTTGGATTGGGACCAGGTGCGCACCTCAACTGCATCGGGACCATGTCGATAGACAGCCATTGGTCTATCTCTATAGCCGAGTGGTACATGGTGGCACATCGAGTACTTAGATCATTCTACGAGTTCGAGTACGTATAGCGTTTGGAATCGTAACCACGTTGCCGAGAGTCGGGCGTGGTTGTCAGTTGCCAGTTGCCAGTTGCTGAGCGCTGCAATCACGGAAGTTGATTTATTTCGCATTGATTTAATGTGGACCGAAATAGGCATACAGGGTGATGCTGTGAGCTAGGAGGGACTTTTGTCGTCGTTGTCGCAGATGTTGTTTCTGTTCGGAGAGTACCTACTCACAAACCAAATGGAAGTCGCATTATGCAAAGCGATTGGAGTGCGCTGATAAATTGCTGTCGGCCTTTGTTCGAGAGCGAACAAGTCATGGAGTCGAGGTATGACTATCTCGGGATATGTAAGACCTCCAGTTCTTCTGGGTCTGGTCGACCGTTGCCACTGCCATAGTTGTATGCCATTGAGGTTCTAAGTGTCAGCGTCTGTTTCTGAGGCAACAACTGGATCAAATTGAAAATTGAAGGGATCGTTTCGTGTGTAGAGATACAGATACATTAACTGGAACTCGCAGCACGTACAAAGTGGGTTTGTCGGAGAAGCGTGATTATTTTATTTTCACATTTGGAAGTCTAATGTGCGGCAGTTAACTGTTCTTTGATAGATGGCTTGGACTTGGATTTGGAAATATTATATGGCTTGGCTCGCAAATGGAGGCTGGCTTAGATAAATTAGCCGTTGATTTGGAGTTGCGATTTATCAAAACGTCAGTGGATGTGGTTGGATGGTGAGCAAAGAAGGGCTACAAAGTCACATCACATACATGTAAGGTTATGTAGGGTTTTTAGAGGAATGTATCCGTACATGTTTTTTTTTTTAAATATGTCATTTGCCATGCAGGTTTGGAATTTGCACTTTTTTCTCTTCTCTTCTTATCGGGCTCCCGACCCGTGAAGTGTCTCTGCCTGAGACACTGCAGCCTTCCATCCTCTACGATCCCGGGCTCGCTGCTTCCAGTTGTCTAGACCAAGCGCTCTGGCATCCACGATGGCTTCATCATTGAAACGGAAGTTCGGTCTTCATTGCCTTCTCGAACCTGGGGGCTGGGATTCGAAGATCTCCTTAGCTGGAGCATTATTGTCCATTCGCTCGATGTGGCCGAGCCAATGTAGTCGACATGTTTTGGCTTTTTGGACTTCATCCACATCTTGGTACAGCTCATAGAGTTCGCGGTTGTATCTTCTCCTCCATTCGCCCTACTCGTGCACAGGACCAAAAATCCGCTGAAGTAGTTTTCTTTTGACGGAGCCCAGTGTCAGCTTCCCTTCTTGCTTATCGTCCTATCGTCCAGCACTCGGCGCTATGAAGCAGCACTGGCAGGATAAGGGTTTTGTAGAGCACACATTTCGTCCTTCGAGTTAGGAGTCTTGAACCCAGTTGTTTCGCCAAACCGAAGTTGCAACGGTTTCCTAGGGTAATTCTTCGACGGATCTCCACTAGGGTGTCATTCTTGGAGTTTATGGTAACTCCGAGGTAGGTGACCTCCTTAACTACCTCGAAATTGCTGCTATCAATAGTGACGTTTTGTCCTAGGCGGTGGACAGATGCTTGTTTGTTGGTTGATACCATAT
This sequence comes from Rhingia campestris, assembly GCA_932526625.1. Lineage (NCBI taxonomy): Eukaryota > Metazoa > Arthropoda > Insecta > Diptera > Syrphidae > Rhingia > Rhingia campestris. The sequence goes on from OW052184.1 coordinate 23,442,455, forward strand.
ACTTGGTCTTGTCCTCATTTACTTCAAGGCCAACGGATTTCGCCTGTTTTTCAATCTCCGTGAACGCTTTTATCACGGCATGTTGGGAGCAACCGATGAGGTCAATATTGTCCGCATAGCCCAGCAGCTGGACGGACCTGTTGAAAAAAGTGCCTTCCGTGTTAACACCTGCCCTGCGCACTATCTGCTCCAGTTTGAGATTGAAGAAGTCACATGATAGCGCGTGTCCTTGCCGAAATCCGGTGCATGTTTGGAACAGTTCGGAGGAGCTACTTGCACGTTGCATCGCGTGTTTTCCAGCGTCACGCGACACAGCTGAATCAGTTTTGCCGCGATTCCAAATTCGGCCATCGCCAAATAGAGCTCCTGACGATGTATGCTATCATACGCGGCTTTGAAGTCGATGAATAGGTGGTGAGTTTCGACTTGAAATTCGTTGGTCCTTTCCAGGATTTGCCTCAGTGTGAAAATTTGGTCTATAGTCGATCTGCCGGGCCGGAAGCCACACTGGTACGTGCCGATTAGTATGTTGCAGAACGGTTTTAGACGTTCCTACAGTACGATGGATATGATCTTGTATGCGACATTAAGCAAGTATATGCCTCGATAGTTCTTGCAAGACACAGGATCGCCTTTTTTGTAGATGGGGCATATGGAGCTCATCGGGCATGTTTTCTTCCACGCATACTTGGTTGATGATTCGGTGCATGCTCCCTACCAAAACATCAGCACTGTACTTAAAAAGCTCAGTTGGTAAGCCATCAGAACCTGCGGCCTTGTTGTTCTTAAGCTTTTTTATAGCTAGGCCAACTTCTTCTATACTAGGTGGTGGTGACTGGAAGTGGGTTCTCTTCCTGCCCCACCACTCTCTCTACATGCTGCCCATTTAGCAGCTGTTGAAAATGCTGCCTAAATCTACTATTCCCTGCGCTTGGGTGACTAGGTTTCCCTCGCTGTCTCGAAGAGCCTGCGTTCCGCTTTTATAGCCAGCAGCCAGTTGCTTGGCTTTTTTATAAAACCTCCGGATGTTGTTATGATCTGGCGACTCTTCAATCTCCTAGAGCTGGGAGGCTGCATAGGCTGCATAGGCTCTCTTCTTTCTACGCAGGGTCTTCTTTTCCTCCCTTCTCCTGGCTCGATACTCTTCTCTGCCCTTGTTTTGCGCTGCAGCGCTTTCTTGTGTGCAGGGCTCTTTCTCGGGGGTGGTTGGTACCCTACAGTGGTTTCGGCTACCTCCTTGATGATGTCGCGATACTGGCACCACTGATTGTTGGCGTCTGCGGTAGGTGAGTGCACATAGGAGAGTTTCATAATCAGGCGCTCACTGTAGGCTCTGGCTACTCCAGGTGTGCTAAGGCGACCAACGTCGAATTTCTTCTTCTGGGCAGTTCGCAGCTTCTTCTCGTTGGACAGTCGAGCTCTCGATTTATCCGCGACAAGAAAATGGTCAGAGTCGACGTTTGCCCGTCAGAATATCTGCACGTCGAGGATGTTGGCTGCGTGCCTCGCATCGATTAGTACATGGTCGACTTGGTTGGCAGTTCTACCGTCTGGAGAGCGCCAGGTTACTATGTGGATTTTTATTCGAAAGATATTTAGTTGTAGCTTAAATTGTGTCCCAAAAATAACGCCAAATTTGAATTTAATAGAAAACGCAGTTTGTAAAGCGTCTTCCAACGCTTCGGACTTCCGAAATTTGACAGTTGATAAGTTAGATAAGACTGGCTGCCAGCGTTCACCAGCACACTGCGACCATTTTGGTCCATTGTGATACCACGTGGATCTTGTCCATTCTCCTACTATCCGTGTGGAAACCATTTTGAGCTTTTGATGGATCGGAGGAGGCTTTTCACTTCCGTTTTTGTGAAGCTGATCTTCCTTTTGTTTGACAGATCCGGGCTGTTACAAATGAGATGAAGTATTGTTTCTTCTTCCTTTTCGTCCATGCAGCTCCTACAGAAGTCGTTTGAGTGGAGGCCTAGCCTTTTTGGAACGGAGTAGAGGAGTAGATATAATCGGATATGCTGATGACAATATTGGATATACCATCGACTCCCGCTGACTTCGTTTTCTTTATGTAATCGAAGATGGTCTGGAGTTCCACCTTCGAAATTAACAGGGGACTAGACCCACTTCGCTCGGCGACTGTGGCGTTTGCCAAGCTTTCGTCATCGAACAGCGTGAAACCGCGGTTCTCAGATCGCCATTGCTTTATGTCATTTCTGAGGTAGAAGTGATGGAGCAGGGCATTGTTTTCCAGGATTCGGTTCGGGCGAATGCTATCATTCACCTTATACCCTTTGTTGGTGCAAATTGGCAACAACACAACCAAAGTTGAATGTTAACCTCCACAAACGTATCTACATTCAAAAAAACGCTGTTAAGTGGTTAGGTTACAAAACCTATGTAAACTTTATTAATTCATGTTTACTTCACATAATATTTCATTATATTACTTACAATCTTTATAGGTAATTTTACAATATGTTTTCAATTAGGTTAAAAGGAAAGTTGTAGCTTTTAATTTACGACGTATGCCTATGTGCGCTTCAAAGAAGAAAAAGAAGCCGGCAATTTTATTTGACAGATGTCAACCCAAAGGGAAGAAGCTATCTATATCCAGGGATGTATCTCTCACTTTCGCGTGAGGGATGTGTTAACACTCCCCTCTGGTAGTTCTTTCCGTGGGTTTGCATCTTCATCTCGACGCCGGATTTCAAGGACTGCCAACTTTGTAGCGGGCCTAACATACACCCCAAACTTTGTTTGTACCGATGCGCTGCGTACCTGACCATCTGCGGATTTCCGGGTCTGGACTATTATCCCCTTTGGCCAACAATTTCTTAGGCTATTTGGGTCCACAATTAGGACAATATCGCCCACCTCAACTGGCTTAAGTGGAATGAACCATTTAGACCGTCGAGTTATAGTCGGCAGGTACTCTTTTACCCAGCGTTTCCAGAAGCGCCCGGCGTACTGCTGTGAAGTAAGCCAGTTTCTTTTTAGCACCCTACTGTCTTCGTCAAACACTGCGAGTGGCTTATTACCATTTGAAGATCCCAACAGGGAGTGATTCGGGGTTAATGCTTCCTCACTCTCGTCGTCTGCTGGAATGTAAGTCAAAGGACGGGAATTCACTATATTCTCCACTTCTATAAGCATGCTTCTTAGAAGTTCGTCCGAAGGATTTCTCGTTGGCGTTATGGTATAGAGAACGGTTTTTACAGATCGCACTAATCTTTCCCAACTGCCACCCATATGCGGTGATACAGGTGGGTAGAACTTCCATTTAGTAAACGTGGATGTAAGTGCTTCAATTACTTTGTCTTGGTTGACGGGTTTTAAAGCCTCTCTTAATTCTCGCTCCGCCCCTTGGAAATTTGTACCGTTGTCACTATAGAATTCAATTGGAGTTCCACGGCGGGCCATAAAATTGCGGAGAGCCATTATGCAGGAATCAGATGACAATGTGTGAGCTATCTCGAGATGGATTGCACGTGTTGTCAGGAATGTAAGGAGTACCCCCCATCTTTTTTCGGTTCTTCTGAGTACTTTAACATTCATTGGGCCAAAGTAGTCGATTCCTACAAATGAAAATGGACGACAAAATACAGCAAGACGGGCGGAAGGTAGTTGGGCCATCATTGATGGTCGTAGTTTGGCGCTGTTGTTTTTGCATCGTTGGCAAGAGCGTCTAACTGCAGCAAGGGCTGCTCTCAGTTGAGAGACGTGGAATTTTTGTAGTTCATTTATGACGGTCTCATGATTTCGGTGGTGGTAGCGAACAGAGATAATTTTTGAAATATGCACCGCGTTCAGCATTCCGGATTAATTTTATAAAATCGTGAAAACGTAAATCCAATGTGACAAAATAAACTAACTTTAAAATTTCTGAAAAACCTAAAGAAAACGTAAAAGAATATCTATTTATTTATTTATGATTGAAAAAATATTAGAAGCATAAAAATCTACTGGGAACAATAAAAAAGAATTCTGATTTTTCGTGTGCTTATGATTCATTAATACTGCTATTCGTTTTGTTTTTGAATTTTTATTGCATTATGTAACAAAGATGGAAATCTATTACAGTAACCTAGTCAAACTAACCATTTTTTTTTAGTAGTGAAGTAAAACCAGTTATCGAAAATGCCAACAAAAACAATCAGCATCTGCCAGTGACATTTTTGCTTTCAATTGAAATAAAAAAAGATGTCCACTAGATGAAATTGAATAGATTGAAGATGTTTAAACCAAAAACGATACTGATATTGAAACACGTGCCAGCCAACAGATGGCAGTTTAGGGTTTAAATTTTTTGCAAATAAAATCCAATTTGTTTCACTTTATCCACTACTCAACTTATCGTGATGTTTTGATTTTATATTCAAAGCAAAGATAAAAAAAATTTTTTCACATCAAATTATTTCATAAAACATTGATTTCCCACATATTTTGCAGCGTATCACATTTTCTATCCAGTCTAAGGGTGTAACACTAGATAATTATCCGGTTTTAGCGAAATCTTTATAGGCTAAGGTATTGTTGTATTTTACACGTAAATTGTGTGCTAAGCCTATATAGATTTGTAATGAAGAGAAGATAAAACCTCGGCTAGATATACATACAAAATCCTACTTTACTTATATGTGTTAAAAAAAAAAACAGGAATACAGGTTTTCACACAACTGTTGCAGCCGTATTAATAAAAAAATTACTAATTACTATCTAATTATTTAATGCTGATTAAAAGTTAATTCATGGATTCAGATTTCTTATTAATAAAGAATAAATGCCCATGTAATAGCTGACGTTTAGTGACAAATCTCTTTCTTAATACATATATTACAATCAATACATATTCCGCTGTTATCCGTAGTTATTTATGTTTTTTTTTTATTCTCTTGTCAAAATATATGCAAAATAGTTTGCAATTTCTTTAAGAATTTATTGGGGGAACTTTATGCAGAAAAAGTCTTAATTCAATTCACCTACTTCGGTGATTTAGTTATATTTATGTTAATCAACGCCAATTAACATCAATTTGTTTCATTAATAATATTTCTCGTTAAATTCATCGATTGAACAAAATTCACACTTAATATGCGTTTATTAATACGGCTGTTTGTAAGTGGCATATAAAATTTTCGCAAGGGAATAAATTTATCAGCAACAAACTAGTACATCAAAAATATAAAAATAGGCGAATTCGTAACTATAAAATATGAACTCAATTGTTTTTAATCAACAGAGACACAATATAAGTCTGTACTTCAAACACCTTTTATATCATTTATAATAATAACAAATTACCCAACTCATAATAACTCTGAGTTGGAAATATACTATCTTCAGAATCTTGCATATGAAACTACGCAACATGTCATCACTCTGAAATAGGAATCGACAACGAAAACTCGTTGAGGATTATTAAATTAATAAATCCTCTAGGAAATCATTTTGTAAAAAAAATATTATTACATATAAATAGTTTGTTTCCGTCCTAATCGAGGAGTTGAATACATTCAATTCATTTTATTTGAAAAACAAATATTTTGTTTACTGAATACGTCCAAAAACATATGTTTATATTCACCAATCGATAAAATTCTGAAGCTGTCAGTTTATTATTTTGATTGTTTGTTTACATTAGTTTGTTTACATTTTTTTGTGTTTTGTGTTTTTTAAATTGTAAAAATATAGCCATTTAAGTACGACTGGCTGGGAATCGAAGACTGCGAGCCGGAGTGTTTGTGTCCAGAAGTAATAAAAACATAATATATGTAAGTAGAAAAATTACATCACTTCCAAGTCTAATTGAATAATCTTTCAGTTTAGCAGTTCACAATTCTTTGGCGACTCACTTATGTTTTTTAACAGCCTAAAAAAAAAATTGCACATCCATTAATTATATTCGTATTGTATTGGTCTGTTGGTGTACAATACTCGCTTGCACAGATGGATGATTAATTGGGTGACTGGTGTTACTTGTGTGGCTACAAACGTATGCAGTTTTTTTTGCACTTTCGACACTTATATATTTATGGGGTTTACTTTTAATTTACTTTTCCCAATATTTGTTTTATTAAAATTGTTAAATACACAACCAATTGTAAGTAATAACAATCGCGAAAAAATAAAAATTGTGTGGATGTCGATTGAAATTGAAATGTCAAAACAAAAATAAATCCACCACACTACTAAACAGCTGTTAATGAAAGTGTGCAAACCTAAAATTTTTCTGTTTACTGAATTCTTTCAATTGGAAATACATGTATTCACAGACAGGAGTGCATTGGTGGTGGATTACAACAAAAACAACCAACTCTTGCGGGGATTCAGGGTGAGAGAGGTAGAAGTTTGGTATCTCTTTACTTCCTTTATCTCTGGTAGCGACTATGCATGTCATTTATTATTAGAGTGGTTATTCTATGATTTCTTGGAAGAATGATTTGTCTATTAAGATCCTCTCCAATTTTGGACCATTTAATCCGGCCGTTCGTACGAATGATTTTGAATTCGTCAAGGCATGCTAGCTTCAGTTCTTCTTTTGTTAGTGGTCCTTTTAGCTTTTTATTGATGTTATTATGTGGTCGTACATTATGAATAAAAAGAAGAACAAATACGGTGCTCCGCAGCAATCGTTTCCAGGTTGAAATCTCATTAGATCGAAACATATCTTCCTGAGCAAATGTGTGAACGATGACAAACTGTGCTTTCAGATCTTCAATTGTCAACCATTTTGGTTGAGTTTCTCTTGGCCATTTATCGGGATGGAGCCGAGGGAATGCTGGTCCTTTTAACCATCGGCTAGAAGACTTAAACTCGGGATGCTTTTGCCATTTGGTTCCCTCGTCAGCCGCATTCATAGTTGTGGGCACCCAACGCCACTCAGAGGTGTCAGTTATGTCCAAGATTTCGCTTAACCGAAAGGCTACAAATTGTCGATACTTCCTATGGTCCGATCGAATCCAACTAAGGACATTACTAGAATCAGACCAAAATATTCGTTGCGAAAAGCTAATGGAGTACGATTCCGCTACATGCCTGGCGAATCGAGCACCAAGAACGGCCGCCTGTATTTCCAGTCGTGGTATAGATAGACTCTTTAACGGTGCTACTCTGGTTTTGGAACCAATTAAGGCGCACTCCACCTTACCATCAGTTTCTGTTCGTAGGTATGCAACAGTAGCAAACCCGTTCTCACTTGCGTCAATAAAGATATGTAGCTGCCGCTTGGAAACGCCATTGAACCTTCTAGTGACATAACATCGAGGAATCGTCCTCTCCTGAGGATCTTCAATAACATAGAAATCGACGTTGAGAACAGCTTCCCCTGGATCGATTCCTGCTGTCAAAAGTATGTTTGTATTGTCAGTTGTTCGTTGGAGCTTAATACACGGATGGTCGTTATGACCTTTCCTCCTAAAGATCTTATTAATTTGTGGAAACATACTCGGGTCGCTGGAATTTACGGCCCGAATTCTGTTATTCCAAAACAAATTACTGGAAAACCGATAGTTCTCCTTGAACAATTGTTTGATGTTTTTGATCGACGCCTTCAGTGTTCTAATCTCTGGGTCACGAGGGTTTGCCTGTACAAGTTTTTTAGTCTTTTGTCAGAAGTCCGCTTTTTTGTCTGTGCAGTGCGTCAATGGTCGCGTTTCTGTACGAAGACGTTATGTCACGTTCTTTGTTTTTTGGAATCGTCCTGTTAATTTTTCTTTGGATCGATTCGTTCATTTGTTGTTAGTAGTCGTCAATTTCGTTGTTTGTCAGGTTTCTGTTTTTTGGCGTTGGTAAAGCGTGGCCAGCGCATCTTACCGTAGTTGTAAGAATGCACAGGCACATACTCCTCGTTCGGAAGCTGTATTACGGCGGCGAGTCCGCAGTGGTCACTGTCGTACCCGATCGTCTGTAAACAGTTTCGCGGGTGTTGACCTACTTTGTCAGTAACAGTCAGTCTTGTGTCTCGCAGTAAAAGATCCAGAAAAGCACCGCTTCTCGGAAACGATGGCCTATCTGTGGCGAGAATGTCGATCCTATATTCAACATTGTAGTGGACCATCCAATTGTATAGATGGTTACCCCGAGGATTTTGTATTTGATTTCCCCAATCTTCTTGTTTGGCATTTAAATCTCCACAACCAAAAGATAAAAGTTCTCCACTGAGTATAGTCTCAGAGATTCGAAAAGTTTTCCGAGCTCTGTTGTGAAAAGTGTGGGCTGTGGTGCTTCCGGTGCGTAGGCCGCTATCACATACAATCGCTTCCCTTGTTAGAAGGAATGCATATGACGCAGGCTTCCAGCACCCGGAATCGCCTTTTCGTATAAAGATAGCGATCCCGCCTCCTTGAGTGGAGTTGGGCCGGTCTCCTCTAACGATATTGTAATTTCTATTAGTCAATGTATGCTTCTGTTTAGCTTAGTTTCGCTAGCCAAAAGCACATCGGGACTTTGGTCTTAAAGCAACTGGAAAAGATAAGCTCTACGTTCGATCCTAATCAGTGAATTTACATTCACAGCCAGGATCTTTAAGGGTCTCTCTGAAAGCGCGCCCATTACGATCAATTTTGAGTTAAGCTCGGCAACAATGAGTAGATATAGCCTACCCTTGACGCCTGTTCCCGTAACTGGTTTTGAAGCTTTTCAGGCGTCTTTACGTACCTGTGCACACAGGCTAGAATACTTACAAGCTTCCCATTTAATTTCTCTTTCAAAGGAAAAGTTTGTTTAACCTGCCGAATATATAGTTGGAAAAGTATTTTCTTTAGTAGACCGTTCCTAACATCAAATCAAATCAATTATGTCCAAAAAAAGTATCCAGACATCCCAATATCTATCCTCCTACGTTCCCTATTAGGCACACCGAAACCAAGAAAAACAAAATCCCTTCAGACTTGATTTAATGAATGCTACCAGGAATCCCAACAATTCAACATCAGGAGACGCAAAAAAAAAATCCGCCCGACACTTTGCATAAAATTAAGGATCAACAACCCGTCCCGGCATCAACAACGTAACAATGCATCCACAGCTCACATGCGACTTTGCGTGTCGATAATGCGAATTATTATAACCGTTCGCTTAGATTGACTTTAATTAAATAAATTTCCGCGGTTCGTCGTCGCCAATCATTTGTGCGCCCAGTCGGATGAAGCCCAAGAACTCAAGGATACCCATGTAATCGGTTGGAGGCATGCATATCCATTGCAGTTGCATGCGTCATAAATTTCACCAAAGCCCACTCCAGATTGTTTATCCTGAATCAGGACCTACCTTGTGTACAAGTAACACCTACTCGCGTATCTGGCTTGATTTAAATTTGTGCAAAACTACTGTTACACAGGGGATCGCGTGCGCCACAAGCCATCTCGCATAGAGATGTAGATACGCTCCTCCTTCTCCGGCTCTTGTGGAATTAAATGTCTGATCGTTGCCATAATAGCGCTGCGGACGTTCGGTGAATTCCACGATTGACTGGACCGCGCGACGATGGCTAATTTCATGTCCGCACATCCCTTACGGCCACATCCATAGATGCTAATCACTAACGCCGCGCGCCGGCCGCTCTCTCATAGTCGAGAATTTGCACGAGCAACAGTCATCAGAGGCCGTCGAGTTTATTAGCTGGGCAGAGGCCAACCGGTCCCAGGAGCCGATCATCATTTAGCATCCGAGGCAGTGTTGTAGGTACGTCATGGCTTGAGTCCGCTCTCTGCCAATTGTTTTTAATTATTTTCGATTCGAGTAGTTGTAGTACAACTACTAGTGCAAGTAGGGGATGTGTACCGGCGGTCTGGTGCTCTTTCGTGTACACCTCCAGCTTTGGCAGCAAATTAACTCGAGAATTTGTTCAGCTCCGTGTATAGTCTTGGGTTGGGGTTCTTTATTTTCTGGAATAGGATTGCTGTCGGAGAACTTATTAAGGATTTCAGTACCGCACGGCGGGAGTGGGCGCACACAGGCCTGCAATTTATTTGTGTCACACGAAATGAGGGCATGTGCGGTAATAAATCGGTGGGTGGACTTGGAATTGATGGAACGACGACGGAGATAGATCAAAATGACCTCTTCCCGATTGTGGAATATGGAAGTGATGTGGGAGGAGGTAGCCCGCATGTGGACGATGTTGCATTATGGTGAGCAAAAGTGACGGATAACGATGCTGATGACGCCGACTATACGGACAGCGGACACTTGATTGAGTGGTTGTTGTGGTAAATCATCATAAATTGAGGTTTTGAAACAGTTCTGTCGGAGAGCGATCATCATATTATGTAACGGTGAATGAAGGGTTGATGATGATGGTGCATCTGTCAGATTTAATTTCAAATCGAATTTATTTCAATTCCGCTGCGTCGTCAAATAAATTAATGCTGGGAATTGCAGAGCTGTGGGGTTTGTAGTTGCTTAGATCTTTCACATATTTTAAGCCAAGGAAGTCTTTAAAAACTAAACATCAGCGTTTGAATGCAGTCCCAATATTAATTCCAATTGTCCGGCCACCTTCATCGATAAGATTGGATGGGTACTGTGAAATAAAGCCGAATGTTTGCATTTCTACTGAACATTCGTTCTTTGGTTTGGCTGATCGGGTACAAAGTAAAAGGTCCGACACAACTTCGATAGACTTTTTTTCAATTAAAAACGCAATTTTGACAAGAATAACCACATACTGACTTACTTACTTAAGGGGCGCTACATCCGGATTGAACCTGGACCTCAACCAACGTGCTTCTTCAATTAACCCCCTGCTATCAGTTGCGCACTTTAAGTTTGTTGAGGTCAGATTCTACTTATGCGTGCCACTTAAGGTGAGGTCTTCTTCTGTTGAGTCCGACGTCTGGCTGGGAATCGAAAACTCTGCGCTTCAATGATTGGTGTCCATTTGCTCTACATGTACTAGACATCTTAAACGTCCATTGCGGAGTTTTTTTTCGACTAGGGTTATGTCGCTGTACAGTTTGTATAGCTCTCGGCTGAAACTTCGTCTCCATAGCCCGTCAAAGCAAACGGGACCGAAGATTTTTCGAAAAATTTTCCTCTCAAATCGACAAAGGACTTCATCATCCGCTTTTGATACGGTCCATGCTTCAGCGCCGTAGAGAAGGACTGGGAAGATCAGGGTCTTATATAGGATCGCCTTAGTAGTTTGAGTGAGGGCTTTACTACTAAATTGCCTTCTTAGCCCGAAGAAACAGCGATTGGCAAGAGTAATTCTTCGTTTGATTTCTGACGAGATGTTGTTGTCAGAGTTAATAGCGGAGCCGAGGTAGACAAAGTCTCGTACTACCTCAAAGTTATATCTGTCAATGGTGACGTTCTGTCCAATTCGTCGATGTTGTGTGTCCTTAGTCTTACCCTCATTTACTGCTAGAATTCTATTTTTGCCACTTCCTTCTCTATACTAGCAAACGTGGCTATGAAATCACGTTGAGTCCTACCAATGATGTCAATATCGTCGGCGTATGCTAGTAGTTGCACCAATTTTTTGAAAATTGTGCCTCTGGTGTTGGCTCGGGAGTTTTGCACAATCCTCTCAAGAAACAAATTAAAAATTTCACGTAACAGTGCATCGCCTTGCTAAATCCTTTTCTGGTATCGAATGTGTCGGTCAGGTCGTTTCCGACCCTGATGGAGCAGCGAGAATTCTCCATCGCTATCCTGCACACACGGACGATCTTGGGCGGAATACCATAACTAGACCTGGCTCCGTATAGTTTGTCTCTATAAATGCTGTCGATTTGGACTTCTTGGGGTTTTTTCCAGGATCTGCCGAAGTGTGAAAATTGTATCCGTTATGGACTATGTAGATCTGGCAAGCGATGCTGAGGTTTTATTCTTCAGGCATACTTTCATTCGACCAGATTTGTCTTATGAGTTGGTGGATGGTACTTACCAAGTCACCACTGCCATGTTTATAAAGCTTAGGGGGAAGGCCGTCATTTCCGCCAGCCTTAATCAGCTTGAGTTTAGATACTGCTGTCCGCACTTCACTTAGGTCGGGTGGTTGGTAGTCAATATTGAAAGGTTCGTTCTGCCTGACAGCGGAATGTTGTTCTTCATCGCCGTTTAACAGTCTGCAGAAGTGGTTCTTCCATATCCTCAGTATCGACTGTGTCTCAACTACGATCTTTCCTTTTTCATCTCGACAGGATTCTGTTCCATAATTGTATCCTTGGCTTTGACGTTTTTCACTTTGGTAAAACTTGCGAACATAGTTCCTGGAGTGCCACCTATCTACATCCTCTACCGCGTGCTTGTCTTGCTCTTTTTTCTTCTTTCTGAAAAGGAAGTGTTCTTCCCTTCTTCTTTGCCTATAGAGCTCAATGACAGTTCTCGTCTTCACCTGCAGCTTAGCCTTGTAGGCCTCGTTCTTGGCTGCGAGCATCTATCGGCATTCCTCATCAAACCAAGGGTTTCTTGCTGGTGGGTGCGAGAAACCTAGCACATCAGTTGTGGCAGATCTATAATGGCTTTTCGGCATCGTTGCCATTGTTCTTCGACATCCGATGCTGGTGGTCTGGTGTTAATCGAGACGTTAAGGGATGTGCGTTGCGCGAAGGCCTTGGCAGTCTCTTGCGATTGAAGTTTTTCTAAATTAAATTTTGCACAGTATTTCTGGTTTGTTGTGGCGCGGTGGATATCCGCATCCTTACCTTGGCTACAACAAGATATTGGTCCGCGTCGATGTAAGCTCCTCGGAATGTTCGGATATCCAATAGATGCGTATCTCTTGTCCATCGCAATGTGTTCAATTTAGTTGAACATTCGTTGATCTGGAGACCGCCATGTATACTTATGGATATCAAGGTGATGAAACCGTGTGCTGGCTATAGTGGCATTTTGTTCTGTAGCGTAGTCAATTAGCCCATGTCCGTTACCAGACGTGTTGTCGTGTAGGCTATATTTTCCGACAGTACTGCTTAAAATGTCTTCTCTTCCTACCTTTGCGTTTAAATCTCCCAGCACGATTATAACATCGTCCTTTGTTAGTCACTAATAAGTTTTGTTAAGGAGCTCGTAGAAGCAGTCCTTAGTTGTATCAGCTTTTTCCTCCGTCGGAGCATGTGCGCATATAAGGCTTATGTTGGCGAATTTGGCCTTTATGCGGATTGTTACAATGCGTTCGCTAATGTCTTGGAAACATAAGACTTCTTGCCTAAGTCTGGCAATTACAACAAATCCACATCCGAATAGTCGCTGTTTCTGCTCACTATAGCACGGTTCGTAGTAGATATCACAGTTTTCATTCTCTTTTTGCCCGGACCATCCCATCGAATTTCCTGGATGGGAGTAATGTCTGCTTTATAGCAGCTTAGGGCTTCCGCTTGCTGTTCGCCTGCAATTTAACTGTTAAGTGTTCTCATTGCCGTGATACTTTGTTCGCCTAGCATAGTCGTTAACAATAAATTCAGTCGTTTCCGAGGCATAAGTTGATAGTTAATCCAAAGCACGACCCTCACTGGATGGCCAGCTGCAATTGGTTAGACAATCCTAGGACACTGTGCCATCAGTAATCACGGGATTGAGTGATGCGGTCTGTCTCTGCCTCTGTTCAATGGGCCTGACTAACACTAGATGACCCGTTGTTCGAATATGTCGGAGCAGCTCAAATAGGTTCCTACTTTGTCCATCCTAACTGGGATTGTAGACGCCACCGTTGACTCCATTTTGAGAACTCTTCCGCTTACTTATTGGTTAAGGACTATTTGCCTTATTGTGGGGACACATCTTGGCATCTTGCCGGCAGAAGATAAGGCCTTTTGACTCATCCTCCATCCTTTCTCTTCGACGGTTCTAACATATCCTTTAAATTTCCATATGACCTGTTGTACGAATATGTCAGAGCAGCTCATGTAGGTTTTTAACTCCCACCAGCTTAATTGGGACTTTGACCCCACATTTCGATCCATATTGTGAGTTCGTCTGCTTCCATCTGAGGTCACCATTGTAGTGTCGGACAATACATATTTACACTCTACAAAGGGTAGCTGCTAGCAGTCCTACCTTCTATCCAATTGTCAATCTCTTGGACCCCCGTCCTAGATAGTAACAGCATTGAGGGAAGATGTCAAGACTAAGTCCAAAACTACCTCTAACCAAGCTGCGGTGCGCAACTGGAGAGGTATATTAGTTAGGCCACAGATCCCAAATTCTAGGGCCGGCTAATCCTTCGGGAGGAATGACTTCAGTTTAGGTCCTAACACTAAAAAAAATCCCGCATTTGTCCTCCTTTCAAGAATCCTCTTCTTATATGCCAGCAATCTTCGTTTCCCAACAACAACCACTCCGATGTTGACAATTGAAATTTATTCCCAAAATATTTCAACAAATTGCCCAAATCTTCCCACACACACTCCGGTAGTAGATACCCCCTAGGTTCACCTATGTGACCAAGTTAAATGGAAACTTCCCCATCTCCATTAATCACCATCTCATTGCAGCCTCTCTCCACAGCACTCGCATCTCCCACCATCTAAATGTATTCAAGACAAATTGCAAAGGTTCCCCCTCCCCCCACCACCCTTCCAAACGACGAAACTGACGACTTACGACTTAGACGTTTGCCAGAGTTACGAATCGCGTCGAGAATTTCTCGGAACAATGTGGTTACGTGCCACGTTGCCTGTTGACTTGACTAAATCTCAGTGTGCTCTCGGAATACCATTAAAATGGGGGGCCATCGCCGCAGTATGACCGTACAGCGCTGCAAGACCTCCGACCGCAGATTACTCCAAATACAACAATTTGCATCCGATAAGGATCCATCATTGGAATAAAATGTTAATTCTGGAACATTTTAGTGCGGTGCGGCTCCAGTTGAATAAACAATGCAGAGAGCTACCATCACACCGCACACACCGTCCTCCATCCTTGGCACCGGTCCAAGCTCTTTCTCTCTGACAACAGCACCCGGGGATGGTTACAAAACAATTGGCGAAAGGTTTTACGTGGGCCATTGCATCAGGAACGACGAAAGTAATCAGCCCGTAAAAATCAAGGCAGCCCATAAAGAGTTGGTGCCCAAGGACCCGGAGAGTAGGAGTTGGTCGCACGCGCGCCTCATCTACTCTCTGCCCACGTACGGAACGAATACGATTCGGATTTGGACGGGTTTTTGAATAAAAATGCGAGCGCAATGGGCAGGACAGCGAACGCGATGGCTTATCAAATGTATCTCGACCGATGCGAAGGCAACTTGTTGGGTGTTCGCAAGATGAATGTGCCACGGTGGACGGGTAGGTAGGCAGGCATGTGCATGAGTAATGAGTTGCGGCCCCAAAAATGGTGGCATCATCTTTGGATACGCGAAACAGCTTGAACGACACTCGTATTTGGTTTGTGAAAGTTTAGAGTCGGTGTACCTACATTGTTGTCCAGTCTTTTATGGACCTCCATCAAATCCTCATAAGTCACACAGTTCCAACGCATAAAACTGTTTAATGCTTGAATCTCTGGTTGGCCGTCTTGGTGGTTTATTGTGGATCATAAAAAGTCAATCGATACGGAGGGGGGGAAAGACTCCATCTGTATCTGGTATCTGTCGTGACAAACAACACTGCCATCCACGAGATGATAACCGCAAAATTCCGATCTCACACCGTTCAATTTCATATCGTTTGCCAGCTTCTCCTTGGCGCATCGTCGGTGTGGACGACCCTAACCTCCTAACCAAACGGTGTGCACAATTGTAACGTTTTCCAACTCTAATTGCACGTACGGGTACACCCTCCGCATCCGCAGAGGTGAGCGCTGACACTCGACTCTGGCACTGACGTGTGGCTTCCAGCTCCCAGCGAAATTGGTATTAATGAGTTTCTTTCAGCTGCTCCCAGTGGTGATGGAGGCGCGCCCCAGAGACGAAGAAGTACTTGCGGAGTAATTATAGCCCCAGCCACTTTGGGAGGAAGAAACCTCGCATCGCTCGTGTAATTATCAATTTAATGTGGGAATCGCACGTTGAAGTTGGATCCAATAGATGGATCCGTAAACCGGCCGTTTGCTCTGAGAGAGAGAGAGTGTGTGTGATGGTGGTGGCAGCGGAGGTGATGGTGATGAGTTCTCGCGCACCTCGCCTATCATGGGTCATGAAATATTGAATGCGTGCTAGGATAATTGAGGCATCCAGCAACACGGATTAATTATTAGGTGGTGTATCTAATGGATTTGATGGATCAATTGTGTGACTTTCAGCTGATGGTCTGATGATGTCTATTTAAGACTTGAGCTTGGGATTGTGTGTGGAAGAGGGGGTTTTACTTGGATGGTCTTCGTGGACTTGCGAAGAAGAAGAAGAAAAAAAAAAAGTTATAGCATTGTCGCCGTCGATAGCACACACTGCACAAGTGCACACATACATATATCGCACACAGCTTAGCACACCACCACTCTGTTCTCCATTCGTTGTCATCGCATTTAACCCAAAAAAAAAGAGGAAGAATGCCTGACAAACAAGAGGACGAACCATCAAGCGATCCAAGGCCAGAAGACTTACGTCTAGTCGAAGGTAAGGTATTGAGCTAGGCAATGCACAACCCTCACAGCTACTTCGGCGTATTAGGGACCTCTCAGGCTCTTCAGGCACTCCAGATGCAGTACTTCAAGTCCTTTGGCTGTCAAAATTGCCATCCCATGTGCGAGCTGTATTGTCCGCGGTCACTGGTGACCTAAATGCCCTCGCTCAAATAGCCAACAAGGTTATTAGCCACTGTCATCCAACGGCTACATTAGCAGCGATGTATCAACCACCTTCAAGGTCAAACCAAATGTCTACGGCTAGTGACGATGTGTTGCAAGCTATCCAACGCAGACTGGACGCACTAGAAGGAAGTCGGAGACAACGCCGTTTTTCCAGAAGTGAAAGCTCGAACGGCCGCTCACGTCCAGCAAGTCGTGACCGTCAGCACCAGTCAAGAAACAACGGGTGCTGCTGGTATCATCAACGCTACGGCTCTCAGGCTCGCAAATGCTCACCTCCTTGCACATTCACGCAGGGAAACGGCAACCAGTAACGCTAGTGGAGGCGTTTACGGTTACTGGTAAGTCTTACCGCCTCTTCATCTCTGATAAAGTTACTGGCCATCCTTTTTTAATTGACAGCGGCGCTGCTATATCAGTTTTAGCCGTCAAACAAACCGATAACCTTCAACAACAAGCATACGTACTGTATGCTGTCAACCGGACAAAAATAAATACATATGGGACAACCACGTTAGAATTAGATCTGGGCTTACGACGACCCTTTCGTTGGACTTTTGTTCGCGCAGCTGTTCCACTGTCTATTTTAGGGGCAGACTTCCTCCAACATTTCCGCCTATTGTTGGACATCCATAGTCGCCGTCTCATCGACCAAATCACCAACCTTGGCACACCGGCGGCGCTCATCTCCACAGACTACACCGTGTTAGACTCCATTGACCACTCTCATACATACGCAGAGCTCCTCACACGCTACAGGGCGATTACGCTCCCATTCTCATCCGAGTGCCTACCTTCACACAATGTGCGCCATCATCTTGAAACCTCAGGACCGCCACTATCTGGCCGTGCGAGGCCAATTCCGCCAAAATTCTATGCACTGGCCAAGATCGAGTTTCACCGTATGCTGGACGCAGGTATTTGTAGACCGTCACGGAGCCCGTGGGCCAGTCCGCTCCACATTGTGGTGAAGAAAAACGGAGACATTCGTCCATCTGGCGATTATCGCCGTCTCAACTCCGTCACGCTGCCGGACCGATACCCGCTGCCTCGCTTGACGGATTTTCAGCTCATTATGCCGGGCAAGACCATTTTTAGCAGGATAGATCTCGCACGTGCATACCACCAGATTCCGATGGCGCCCGAGGACATCCCAAAAACGGCTATAATTACGCCATTTGGGTTATATGAGTTCACCCGCATGACGTTCGGCTTGCGCAACGCAGCGCAAACACAACAACGGTTTGTTTGACTTCATAGCTCAATTCTCTTCCGATATCCGCTATGTCAAGGGCGAGGACAACGCTGCTGCTGACGCCCTGTCACGGATTTCAGCAATCGCGAATCCTGCAGTCTTGGACTACAATATCATCGTAAAGGAGCAAGACCGGGACTCAGAGCTGCAGAAACTTAGATCGGTGAGTCAGAAACTTACGTTCATTAATCTTGTTCTTCCTGAGTCGAAAACAGCTGTCACTTGCGAAATATCCAGTGGCCATACATTTCACCGGCATTTAGGCGCGCTGCCAATGAGTCGGTGCACAACCTCAGTCACCCCGGTACACGAGCCTCGCGAAGATCAGTGGCACTACGCTTTTTCTGGCCATCGATGAATTCGGACATTGGAAAATGGGTGCGCGCCTGCCCTGCCTGTCAGAGAAGCAAAATCAACAAGCACACTAGTGCGACCCTGGGAACGTTTCCGGCCGCAAAAAGGTTCGAACATGTCCATATAGACATCGTCGGCCCACTTCCGAACTGCTCTGGCTTCGGGTACTTGCTGACGTGTATTGACCGCGCAACACGATGGCCAGAAGCCATTCCAGTTGAAGACATCACCGCTACCACAGTCGCTGACGCATTTTTCAAGCAATGGGTTACACGTTTTGGCTGCCCACTTCGCCTGACAACCGACCAGGGGCGGCAATTTGAGTCGGCCTTGTTTGAAAGATTTGCACAACTCCTAGGGTGCAAACGCATTCACACAACCGCTTACCATCCGCAGGCAAACGGACTTGTAGAGCGGTGGCATCGAACATTGAAGACAGCTCTCATCACATCCGTGCTACTCGGACTTCGATCATTGGTTAATGAATCGAATACTTCTCCCTCGCAATTGGTTTATGGGACGGAACTAAGACTCCCAGGAGACTTTTTATCAGCACCCAGCAATATCCAGGAACCTATCGCTTTTCTTCAAGAGCTGAGGGAGGCGCTTCAACAAATATCGCCTGCTTTCGGCACACGCCAGACAAAATCGATTTTTATACCCAAGGACCTCAACACCGTTTCGCATGTGTACGTGCGCACTGACAGCATCCAGCGGCCCTTACAGCCAGCCTACACCGGACCGTACCCGATCCTGGACCGACGGTCGCATGCATACAAACTGGCCATGCCAAGTAAGGAGGTTTACGTTTCCATACAACGCTTGAAACCAGCCTATCAGCTTTCGGACCTGGAAACATCTTCATTGCCGCATGTGCCAGATCCACCAGCAAGCAGTCCTGCCCGAGATGCCCTAGTCATCACCAAGCGCTCCGGACGGATCATTAGAGCTCCTGTTCGCTTTACTTCTTAAGAGGGGGAGTACTGTGGCGACCCCACAATAAATCTCTCCACTTAAGGAACCAGGCCTTGTGAACAGAGCCCAGTTTCAATTAAACCTCCTACTGCGAACATGACGACTGCGAGCATGGCTTCGAACTGACACCTGGCCGTGACTCTTTCTCTTTCGATACCGGGCGGTGACGGCGACTAGGTGTTTAGCTTAAAATAAGATATAATAAATAAAGTAACTTTTATCCAGAGTCTTGCGTTGTTCACTCTTTACAAGTTGGCCAAGTGTTCGTATATACTTATATGGAACAAAAGGCTTATTTGGCCCTGGCGAGAACCGAACTTGCTTTGAGATTTTTGCGCTACGGGAGGAAGAGGATACATCCTTATTGTCAGTATTGTCGGAACATGACACCACTTTGGCTTATTGACTATATTCCACTTTAGCCAGCACATGGTTTCTCACCGTGACATGTCGGTCTCCGGATCAGCAGACATTCCGAGGGGACAACATCGACGCGGACCCCTACTTAGTTGCGGCCAAGGTAAGAATGCGGATATCCAATACGCAACACACAACTGTAGCCTTCTATACGGATAGGGCAAAAGCACAGAAAAGGTCCCCTACAACAGGTTGATGGCAAAAGCTTAGGATAGGGGCTGATCCAGCCACATAAAGATCTGGAGGCCAAGCTGTTATTGACTAGATCATCGAAAACTCAACTATACGTCTTCGCTTGATCTATGGACAACGCAATGTGGTCCCAACCATCAGAAAATAAAGGAAGCGCACCACCTCTTAACTGCAAGCAATCAGAGGTATACCTCTAGAAGGTTTGGAAAGTCGGAAATATTTGGGCATAGTTTTACACAGCAAGCTCAATTGCAAACTGAAGGTCAACGAAAGCGAGAGGAAGGCAGCAAATACCTTCTTTGTATGTAAAGGCAATTTCTGCGAAAAATAGGGACCTAATCCGAAATAGGGACCTTAACCACAATTTTGTGGGTGTACTGGGCGACCAATGCTCACATATGGTCTGGTGGCAAGTTATGAACAGAGCAACCAAATACAGAGCCAAGGCAACCAGTTTGATGAGAACTACTCCAACCGCTGCGCTGGTTGGAGTTGATTCTAAGTCTGATATCAATGATTTTTAGGAAACAGCTGCCAAATATGCCTTGAGAATCAGTCAAACAAACAAATGGACCCTGAGTCTCTCTGGACATGCAAAGACCTTAAGAAACTAGGGTCCCTACCCAACTAAAACAAAATCAATGTCGATCTACACAGATGGGTAGATGGGTCAACGATGGACTGTTGAAACTGTGCCGGCATAGCTCACTTCTCAGAGGTTACAGCTGTGTATTCCTAGCTGAGGTGCTGGCAATCGTCGATGGTTCATGGATGGTGTCAATGATGGCAATGCTATGTGATGATTTTGCCATAGTTATCGACAGCCAATGTCCTGGTGGCTATTGATGTAAAATCTCGGATAATTCGTCGCTGTCAAACCTCTTGCTAGGTTCCCAGCACTAAGAATCAGCCAGCTTTACTGCTTGAAAATGAACTCAGGAGGACACGCTCAAATTCTAAATGGATACCTGGCCTCAAAAACCATTCCTGACTTTCAAAAACCATTCTTTTGCATCTTTCCAAAAAGAGAGGAGTGGGACAGGAACAAACTAGACACAGAACCTTAATCATCTATACTGATGGTAGGACGTAGGCGATGGAGCTGAAGTTTTTCCCGAAACACTTGAGCTAAACAGCGCTTTTCGTTTCCCTGAGCATTGCAGTATCTTCCAGGCTGAAAGGCAGAGGCAGCCAAAGCGACCTTAATGCTGTCGATACCACCAGATGACCATCACCATCTTCATAGACAGTCAGACTGCAATAAAAGCAATCTCTGCTGTCGAAATAAAATCCAAGCTTGTGAAGCATTGTCGTGAAGAGCTGGAGGTTCTTGGCGTCGAACATAATGTTAAGCTCTGCTGGGTCTGCGGACACAGAGGCATACAGGGCAATATAATTGCTGATGAACTTGCGATCTGCCGACCACCCGCTTTGATCAGGCTGTCAAACCACCAATATGTGACCTCAAATCAAGGGTGGGACAGAAAACACTGGATATCGCCAAAAACAGGTGGAAATCCCTCCCGACCTCTGAAAAATCCAAGCTGAAGTGGCCTGAGTATGATAAAATTCCTCTTATAGATGATGACCTTTGTAGAGGCTGCGGTGATGAAGCAATACACGAGGATACTCTCCACTTTCTGTGGCACTGCCCAGGCCGCAGTCAATTGATAATAAGAACATACCGTATCCCCTAGGGCCCAGCGAAATAATCAAGGTTGATATACCTTAAAGTATATGGATCGACTCGGATATAGCTGATAAAGCTAGACTCTGACGCTCACTCAGATCTAGCCATGTCCGTCCATCTGTCTGTACTACTTACTTAAGTGGCGCTACAGTCCATAATGAACCTGGGCCTCAACCAACATGACTTTCCAATTACGCCGGCCCTTAGCTAACTGCCTCCAGTTGCGCATTCCAAGCTGGTTGAGGTCGGTTTCTACTTGTGGGCGCCACTTAAGGCGAGGTCTTCCTCTACTGCGTCCGACGGCTGGCTGGGAATCGAAGACTCTGCGAGCCGGAGTATTGGTGTCCATTGGTTCTACATGTCCTAGCCATCTTAAACGTCCATTGCGGAGTTTTTTGGCTGGGGGCATGTCGCTGTACAGCTCGCATAGTTCGTGGTTGAATCTTCGTCTCCATAGCCCGTCAACGCAAACGGGACAGAAGATTTTTCGAAGAATTTTTATCTCAAATCGACCAACAATTTCTTTATCCGCTTTTGATACGGTCCATGCTTCAGCGGCTTAGAGTAGGATTGGGGTGATCAGGGTCTTATATAGGATCGCCATAGTAGTTCGAGTGAGGGCTTTACTACTAAATTGCCTTCTTAGCCCAAAAAAACTGCGGTTGGCAAGAGTAATTCTTCGTTAGATTCTGACGAGATGTTGTTGTCAGAGTCAATAGCGGAGCCGAGTTAAACAAAGTCCTGTACTACTTCAAAGTTTTATCTGTCAATGGTGACGTTCTCTCGAATTCATCAATGTTGTGTGTTCTTTGATGTTGGCAGCATATACTTGGTCTTACCCTCATATACTGCTAGAAACCCATTTTTGCCGCTTCCTTCTCTATGCTAGCAAACGTGGCCTCGAAATCACGTTGACTCCTACCAATGCTGTCAATATCGTCTGCATATGCTAGTACTTGCTCCGATTCCTGGAAAATTGTGGCTCTGGTGTTGGCTCGGGAGTTTTGCACAATCCTCTCAAGAATCAAATCGAAGAAGTCACATGACAGCCTAAATCCTATTTTGCTGTCAAATGTGTCGGTGAGGTCGTTTCCGACCCTGATGGTGCAGCGAGAATTCTCCATCGTCATCCTACACAAACGGAAGAGTTTGGACGGTATACCAAAACTAGACATGGCTCTGTATAGTTCGTCTCTATAAATGCTGTCGTATGCGGGTTTGAAATCGATAAAGGTGGTGGGTATCGATTTGGACTTCTTGGGTTTTTTCCAGGATCTGCCGAAGTGTGAAGATTTGATCGATTGTGGTCTTTCCCGGCCTAAAACCACACTGATAAGGGCCGATCAGGTTGTTGGTAAACGGTTTCAGGCGTTCACATATTACGGCAGATAGGATCTTGTAGGCGATGTTGAGGAGACTTATGCCTCTGTAGTTGGCGCAGTTCAGAGGGTCTCCTTTTTTGTGGATCGGGCAAACGATGCTGAGGTTCCATTCTTCAGGCATAATTTCATCCGACCAGATTTGGCTTATGAGTTGGTGGATGTTGCTTACCAAATCATCTCCGCCAGCTTTAAAAACACCAGCAGGAAGGCCGTCATTTCCGGCGGCCTTATTAAGCTTGAGTATAGATATTGCTATCCTCACTTCACTTAGGTCGGGTGGTTGGCAGTTTTCGCTGTGGTTGCCAATATTAAATGTGGTTCGTTCTGCCTGACAGCGGAATGTTGTTCGTCATCCCCGTTTAACAGTCTGCAGAAGTGGTTCTTCCATATCCTCAGCATCGACTGTGTCTCAACTACAATATTTCCTTGTTCATCTCGACAGGATTCTGTTCGAGCCTTGTATCCTTGGCTTTGACGTTTTACACTTTGGTAAAACTTGCGAACATCGTTCCTGGAGTGGCACCTCTCTATATCCTCGATCGAGCGCTTTTCTTGCTCTTTTTTCTTCTTTCTGAAAAGCCGATGTTCTTCCCTTTTTCTTTGCCTATAGAGCTCGATGGCAGCTCTCGTCTTCACCTGCAGCTTAGCCTTGTAGGCCTCGTTCTTGACTGCGAGCATCTGTCGGCATTCCTCATCCAACCAGGGGTTTCTTGCTGGTGGCCGCGAGAAACCTAGCACATCAGTTGCGGCAGATCTAATGGCTTCTTGGCATCGTTGCAATTGTTTTTCGACATTAGATGCTGGTGGTATGGTGTGAATATGGTGTGGAGGCCTTGGCGGTCTCTTGCTATTGCAGTCTTTCTAAATTAAATTTTTCCACAGTATTTCTGGTTTGTTGTGGCGTAGCGGATATCCGCATTCTTACCTTGGCTGCAACAAGATAGTGGTACGAGTTGAGGTCATCCCCTCGGAATGTAGGGACTTCCCAAATACTGGATGCGTTCCTCTTGTCTATCACAATATGATCAATTTGGTTTACCGTTCGTTGATCTTGAGACCGCATTGTCCCCTTATGGATATCGAGTTAAGAAAACCGTGTGCTGGCTATAGTGGCATTTCGTTCTGTAGCGTAGTCAGTTAGCCCAAGTCCGTTACCAGACGTGTTGTCGTGTAGGCTATATTTTCCGACAGTACTGCTAAGATGTCTTCTCTTCCTACCTTTGCGTTAAAATCTCCCAGCACGATTTTAACATCGTACTTCAGTAGTCGCTCATTGGTTTTGTCAAGGAGCTTGGAGTAGCAGTCTATAGCTATGTCATCTTTCCCTCTATTGGAGCGTGAACCCATGTAAGGCTTATGTTGGCAAGTTGGACCTTAATGCGAATTGTTAGAATTCGTTCGCTAATGTCTTGGAAACATAAGACTTCTTGCCTAAGTCTGGCACTTATAACAAATCCGCATCCGAACAGTCGCTGTTTCTGCTCACTATACCACGGTCCATAGTATATGTAACAGTTTTTCGTCCTCTTTTTGCCCGCCCCATCCCATCGTATTTCCTGGATGGCAGTAATGTCTGTTTTGTAGCAGTTTAGGGTTTCCGCTAGTTGTTTGCCTGCACCTCTCCTGTTAAATGTTCTCACATTCCAGGTGCAGATACGAAAGTCGTTGTCCTTTTTTCGTTTAGCAGGGTCGTCAACAATAATATCAGTCCGTCCTTTCCGAGACTTCGTAACAATGGTTTCTTCCATGGGTGGGTAGTTAAACCAAAGTACAACCCCCAATCTGGAGGGCCAGTTCCAATTTATTAAATACCCCTAGGACACGGGGCCATCAGTATCTACTACGGGATTGAGTGCTTTCGTTGGCCTTTCGGTTCATCCGCCAACATCTTTGTTCAAGGGGCCTGAATTGCTTTTGAAATTCTTTAACAACCTGTTGTTCGAATATGTCGAAGCAGATCATCTAGGATCGGCTGGGGATGGCAGGCAGGCACTCTGATCAGGCTGTTTACAAAGGTTCTGCTTTTCGTCTTTTTATCAACACTCGCACTTAGCAAGTCAAATCCAGTTGGATGAGACTATGGTTACCACTTGGAGGTAAAAGTAAGCACCACTGATGTGTAATCAGAGTTACAACCACTGGACATTGCCAAGTTAAAGCCAATCAGAGTCTACCCTCGTTCTACAACACCCAACCATCTACCTAGGTACAATGCAATCCACTCAATTTGCTGACTTTTCAGCCTTTTTTGACAGATTCGACTGTTGACTATTTGGTAGATATGGCTGCTGAATAAAAATTAAAAAAAACTTTCCTTTCAATCGGATTATCCACGAAGATGTGTAAAGACTCCAAAAAGACCAGCGATAATAATTTATGTGTTCTGTGGAACGTTTATATTAATCAACATTTAAAATATTACATCAAGCCCCTTAATCGACAATAATTTCCATAAAAAAAATTCTCCGTTTCTAACCTCACAGGCCACCTTCAAGTTAACGGCTGAAATCCAAGAAAAACGGCCAATAACTCATTTTCACCTGTCATCGTTCATAACGAAGATTTACAGCACGGCAACACATAATTTTTGGATTTTCCCACCAACTCCTACTCATCTCCGCCCACCCATTAATACTGTCCAACGAACTTCCCAAGCCGAGTCCATTACTCACAGTTATAGCCTCTAACATTGTCTCCCCCCTCCCGAAACTACTTAATCAATCCCCGAAAACATAACCTCTAATGAGACCGATAATGGAATACCTGCGTGCGCTCCGATTAGTATGTCAAACATTAGATAAAATGGACATGGACGACACACTGCTAGATGGCCAAGTACCGCCCTAACCGCAGACACAGAGATAACCCATCCAAAGGAAACCTAATCTCCAGATCAACTCGGAAGATTCTAATTGAAATGGTAATCAGGGGCCGGGGTAGTCCGTTTTCGATTGTTATGCAAATGCAATGGAGCATCTGAAGCTGAGCTAGGCGGAAGCTTGGTCAACAAAAACCAAGAACAAAGCCAAACGGCCATGGACCCATCGACTGACAAAGAGCTGATAGCGTTTTGGGGCGAGAGTAACGACCTATCGTCGCATCAGGTGTTCCTTCGATTACCGCAATCAGGGAAGGTGTCGTTTCGACCTGTCAGTTGGTCACATGTGGTGCCGGACCCCTCGTTATGATTTATCCTCCCTCCATCAGTCGGGGGAGAGTTTACTTTTCGAAAAACAATTTTTCAAATATTTATTCATAACGCATTCGTGAGGCTTGTCCTCGTATCTTATCGCATCTAATGGTCTGCGCGAGACAAAGGGCGGTATCGTTATGAGTTCTTAATTACGCGTGGGGTTTGTCCGGGTCCTCAGACTCGCAGGGGGATATATTTCATAATTTCCAATTCGTTTTTTCTTTCCTGAGATGTCGGGCATTTGGGAGAGGGACCGACTGGCGCTACCACCCGTCGGGAATGTGGAGTGGTAGGGGACGAAGAGGACTAATATTGATTCTTCCCCTCCCCTCCATGGGGACGGTAATAATTTTAAACAGTCGTGCGGTGTTTTATGACCAAGCGGGAGTTGGGCTCTATTGACTCAGCGTGATATATTGTCGATGGAAACCTTTGGTTTTACGATACTCCGGGCACCTTAATGGGCGATAAAATCAAAATAGGAACTCGAAACTGAGGTGAAAATCTGCAGGCCATCGGAGTAGTTTTTCAGAGTTGAAGATTGCCCTGGGAAGGGGGTATTTGATGGGGGGCGGGGAGAAAAACGAGTTCATATTCGAGTATGTGATAATTAAAGGAACGATTGGGGCGCCATGCCATGAAAGCTAATTAGCTATTCCCCAACGTGGATTACCTTACTGGAGGACTAAAGAGGTTTTGTTTTGTAAATCAGCAGGTGACTGGGTGGAGAAGACTGGAAATATATTCCGAGGCGGATAGGTATTCGTTGTGTGCCTAGAAGGTGGGCAATCTTCTCATTACGATGAAACACTAAATCTAGCTAATATGACCAAATATGTCGAAATTTTTTACGTAAACAGACAAAAATGAGAAGTTGCAGAAATTTCTGATAAAAGGTCTCAGTGAAAGCTTAAGCGTAGAGAATGTTCTTGAAGAACTGCAAAGTATTGATGTGGAATAGGTCAAATTCGAAAAGGCATCGAGGTATGCACGGCGCTTTCGATTCATCTCATAAGAACCCTACATTTACAGCTTTTTATTGATCACAACCTTCGGAAACGTAATTTTCCAAAAAAAACTGCAGCATGTGGTATCGGTGCGTCAAGAGCCAAAATACGGAAGAGACTGGTAGTTGCCAGGTGCAAAGAGAAGCAAGTAGGGAAGAGTTGTTTTGCGTTTTGTGACAGAAAAGTGATTTGCAGAAGAATCTAGTCCCCAAAAGTGAACGCTAGACAAGACTAACAATTCCAGAATTATAACATCATACGGACAGTACAAGGTCGTGGTACCGCAATACTCATTCATAAGCCCCTTTTGATGTTCTAAGCTTCAGCTGTATAGCTGACTAAACTGCGGCGCAGAGGGTGTGGCTTCGATACCCAGCCGTAGCAACACCTAATGATTTTTCACTGTCCCTAGTCTCGTGATGATCTGAGGAATCATCCGGGTAGTATCAACTGTCGGTGTTTAAGGATAATGATGTGATTACATGAGGACACACGCGTTCTCACTCTAGCCTCTCACTATCAACTTCTACTCTCACCTCCACGCTGGTAACTGGTGGGTGCCTTGTACCTCGACTGGAGATGGGGTAATAAACCCCTGTGGAAGGTCGTTGGTGGCAGCAAACGAGAGAGGGGGAGGAGTGTCCTCTCACTAAGGCACTCACTGTCAGGCGGCAGGGGAGGTATTCCCTAGATGGAGTCAACGGTGGCGCCTACAGCTCCAGTTTGATCGAACTGGTAGTAAAATCCCTATATGAGCTGCTTGGACATATTTGAACACCAGGTCTATAGGGATTTCCAATACTGAGCCAGGGTATTGGAAAAGAGTTGGTGGCGGAGGAGCCCTCAATGGGTCAACGGCAGCGCTCATATCCCAAAATATTTTTCCGGTATTTTTCCGGCCCGCTGTCCTAGGGTCAAAACAAGGGCCTGGCCCTCCAGGTTGGGGGTTGTGCTTTGGGTTAACTACCCATCCACGGAAAAAAGCTTATGTTACGAAGCAACCAATAGCCTCGGAAAGGACTGATATTATTGTTGACGACCATGCTAAACGAAAAAAGGACAACGACGTTCGTATCTGCACCTGGAATGTGAGACCAGTAAACAGGAGAGGTGCAGGCGAACAACTAGCGGAAGCCCTAAACTGCTACAAAGCAGACAATACTGCCATCCAGGAAATACGATGGGATGGGCCGGGCAAAAAGAGAATGAAAAACTGTGACATCTACTATGGACCGTGTTATAGTGAGCAGAAACAGCGACTATTCGAATGCGGATTTGTTATAAGTGCCAGGCTTAGGCAAGAAGTCTTATGTTTCCAAGACATTAGCGAACGCATTGTAACAAGCCGCATCAAGGCCAAATTCGCCAACATAAGCCTTACATGGGTTCACGCTCTAATTGAGGAAAAGATGATATAGCTATAGACTGCTTCTCCGAGCTCCTTGACAAAACCTATGAGCGACTACCAAAGTACGATGTTAAAATCGTGCTGGGAAATTTTAACGCAAAGGTAGGAAGAGAAGACATCTTTAGCAGTACTGTCGGAAAATACAACCTACACGACAACACGTCTGGTAACGGACTTGGGCTAATTGACTACGCTACAGAACGAAAAGCCACTATAGCCTGGTTTGATGAGGAATGCCGACAGATGCACGCAGCCAAGAACGAGGCCTACAAGGCAAAGCTGCAGGGGAAAACGAGAGCTGCCATTGAGCTCTATAGGCAGAGAAGAAGAGAAGAACACAGGCTTTTCATAAAGAAGAAAAAAGAGCAGGAAAAGCGCGCTATGGAGGATATAGAGAGGTGCCACTGCTGGAACGATGTTCGCAAGTTATACCAAAGTGTAAAACCTCAAAGCCAAGGACACAAGGCTCGAACAGAATCCTGTCGAAATGAACAAGGAAATATCGTAGTTGAGACGCAGTTGATGCTGAGGATATGGAAGAACAACTTCTGCAGACTGTTAAACGGCGATGATGAACAACATTCCGCTGTCAGGCCGAACGAACCCTTCAATATTGGCGAAGACAGCGAAAACTGCCAACCAACCGACCTAAGTGAAGTTAGGATAGCTATATCTAAACTCAAGCTTAATAAGGCCGCCGGAAATGACGGCCTTCCCGCTTTATAAAGCTGGGGGAGATGACTTGGTAAGCAACATCCACCAACTCATAAGCCAAATCTGGTCGGATGAAAGCATGCCTGAAGAATGGAACCTCAGCACAGTTTGCCCGATATACAAAAAAGGAGACCCTTTGAACTGCGCCAACTACAGAGCATTAAGTCTGCTCAACATCGCCTACAAGATCCTATCTGCCGTAATATGTGAACACCTGAAACCGTTTACCAACAACCTGATCGGCCCTTATCAGTGTGGTTTTAGGCCAGGAAGAACACAACGTCGTTCAAGTGGCTTCCTCGGCTGGCTTCGCAGTAGCGCATTCTGTCACTCCAATTTTCCAAGACCTTGTTGATGGATTTGGGCTGTAGCTCTCGGATTGCTTGGATGATATTGGCCTTAAGTGCCTGAACCGTTAACAGATTTTTGGCATAACATCGCTCCTTCACAGTTCCCCACAAAAAAAGTCCAAAAGTGTCAAATCGCAGCTCCGGGGCGGCCAATTGACATCGACAAGACAGCTGATAAAACACGATTTGGGAATTTGGTGAGCAAAAGATCGGTTGTGGCATGGGATGTGTGGCATGGCGCGCCATCATGCACAAACCCGAGGTCGACCAAATTCATGATTTCAATTTCAGTAAACGTCGGTTAGCTCTGTAACTCCCAAAAACCGTTGTCTAATTCAAGTTGTTCTAAGGCCCAAACTGCGAAGCGGATGGTCGTAGACCTTGTCAGCGAATAATCCGAGAACTTTGTACCTATAGAATTCACCTCAGGCATCCACTCTAATATTTCATCTACCAACCTGTGACATATTACTATTCCCTGACTGAGCATTGAAAGTGTAACTTGAATAAAGAAGAAGTTGGCCTAGCTACAAAAAAGCTTAAGAACCTCAAAGCCGCAGGTTCTGATGGCTTACCAGCGGAGCTTTTTAAATACGGTGGTGATGTTTTGGTAGGGAGCATGCACCGACTTATCAACCAAGTATGGGTGGAAGATAACATGCCCGAGGACTGGACTATCAGCTCCATATGCCCCATCTACAAAACTGATTCAGCTGTGTCGCGTGACGCTGGAAAACACGCGATGCAACGTGCAGTTTGGAAGTAGCTCCTCCGAACTATTCCAAACATGCACCGGATTTCGGTAAGGACACGCGCTATCATGTGACATCTTCAATCTCACACTGGAGCAGATAGTGCACAGGGCAGGTGTTAACACGGAAGGTACTTTTTTCAACAGGTCCGTCCAGCTGCTGGGCTATGCGGACGATATTGACATCATCGCATCGGTCGCTCCCAACATGCCGTGATAAAAGCGTTCACGGAGATTGAAGAACAGGAGAAATCCATTGGCCTTGAAGTAAATGAGGACAAGACTGAGTACATGCTATTAACAAACAAACAACCATCTGTCCACCGCCTAGGACAAAACGTCACTATTGATAGCAGCAATTTCGAGGTAGTTAAGAAGTTCACCAACCTCGCAGTTACAATAAACTCCACGAATGACACCCTAGTGGAGATCCGTCGAAGAATTACCCTAGGAAACCGTTCCTACTTCAGTTTGGCGAAACAACTGGGTTCAAAACTCTTAACTCGAAGGATGAAATGTGTGCTCTACAAAACCCTTATCCTGCCAGTTCTTCTTTATGGTGCCGAGTGCTGGACGATAAGCAAGAAGGGAGAGCTGATACCGGGCTCCTTCGAAAGGAAAATACTTCGGCGGATTCGAGGAGGGCGAATGGAAGAGAAGATACAACCGCGAACTCTATGAGCTGTACCAAGATGTGGATGTAGTCCAAAAGGCCAAAACACGTCGACTACATTGGCTCGGCCACATCGAGCGAATGGACAATAATGCCCCAGCTAAGAGGATCTTCGAATCCCAGCCCCCAGGTTCGAGAAGGCAAGGAAGACCGAACCTCCGTTTCAAAGACTAAGCCATCGCGGATGCTAGAGCGCTTGGTCTAGACAACTTAAAGCAGCGAGCTAGGGATCGTAGAGGATGGAAGGCTGCAGTGTCTCAGGCAGAGACCCTTCACGGGAGCCCGATAAGTTAGTAAGTAAGTAGGTAACTTGAATAATGAACTGTTAGCCCTCTTTAGTTTTTAAAGACCCTTACCCTCACAACAAACTCCTTGTGATTAAGTAGCCTTAGTGGTTGACACCTCTTTCTTCTGGTTTTCGAGGTCATAAGGACACTTGTAACTCTTTTAGTTTAACCCCGCTAAGTGGAACTTGCCATCAACCATATACTCACACACTGTCCTTTCACCGAAGAGCACCTTGATTTATCAGGCTTAGCAATATCCAAGGGCACATCTTCTACTTTCCATCATCATCAAGATGTATGCTCCGTTAGCCATGACAAGACCTACAAATAGTCTCACAATTTACAAAAAAAACCTCTCAACTAATTTTAAGTGGAGCTCAATAAAATGTAACCTTCCCCTGCTCCGCTCTAATGGGATTCGTTGCAACTGCAACTCATAAAAAACCCATTTGATCTATTTCCATCGAAATAAAATCTATTTATTGCCCAGATAGCTACTTGGAAAACCTTTTAAGCACCAATTCCTTCCTTAACACTTGTTTGCCTCCATCAAGTGCTACTTTGACTCTCCTGTCTATGTGTGTGTGTGTCGTGTCAATAAATACCAACTCCAATCAATCTAATGAGCGTCCATTAATTGAGCACACATATTGTTTTAGTAGATTTCCCTCGAAGCTAGAGCCTACCGAGGACGGTTCATCTTGAAGAACTACATCCGACACTTCTTCAGAAACCCACTATCACCATCCATCATGATCCGCCGTCATCGATAGCGCCCAGAATCCCAGACATTTATTCACTTGTACACAATTTATACACCTCGTTTATGGGCGAATTAAAAACCCATTCGGGACCCTATTAAAGACCGCTTTAAATCCCGAAAAGGAACACACGATTAACACGAAACTCTTAATGAACTTCCTCTGGTGTTGGAGGGCGCGGGCTGGACGCTCACACATATTGCAGAGGATCGTTTTATTGCGCAATAAATCGGTGCGGGATGCTAAAAAGCGGACGGAGAGGGAGAACCCAACAGCAACAACGGCCCTGACAACGTCTCAGTGTTATGGGAACTATTATCCTTGGCATAAATCAATAGACACTCCTGTGACAGTTTTATCAGGTAATAACACAACGAAACGGATGGACGGAGGGATGGATTGATTTCGCCCTCATTCGAGCGCTCCGGGGTGGGTGAAATAAATAACTGGATTCGGAATTTATGTCCACATGTCGAGGATTTTTTTTTCGATTTTCAAAAATCCACGCGTTCTTGGAAAGTCGATGGAATTTGCATAAATCTTGTTCGACCTTAGTGGGGAAATAAAATACGCGCGGTCTTATGTGTGGAAACTTATTTGACGGGTTATGGCGAATTAAATGAATCGCGTTATGGGGGTGTTTACAGCTATAACCATCTGGGGGGTTTTGAAGGAAACGGAGTGAGAGATGACTCTCAGGTACGATCTGACAGTGAGAAGTACCTTAGGTTAGACGACCTTACGGAAAACCATCGAACGCCAACAATCGATGCATTTCACAGACATAAAAGTTCGATTCGAGCCGAAGATATGGATATTCAAGCCACTGAAACCACTTGAGGTTTCAACTATCTGCTGCCTACCAACTGCAACTCTCAATCTTGTCATGGCGACCCTTGTAGATAGGGTTTCAACCAACTTGGAGTGCGCAACCAGAGATAGGGTTTCAACCCCTGGATAAAGTCTGTGTGCCAGACGATGAGAGCGGGCAGGAATATGTGTCCGAAGAGTTCCCAAGACGGATTCAACGGTGGGATCTAAAGTCCCAGTTAGGATGGGCATTGTGTCACTGCCCCGCTATCAGCAACAGCCGTAACAAACTCCTCGGTAGCTTTTACTAAAAGGACTCGATGGAGCTAGCTAAACAGCACGGATCCTCAGCTTCTGCTGCAAGTCGTGTTGGAGCAATTACCTCTTTGAAGCTAATGGAGCAGCACAAATCACCTAGGTATCACTCCCTTCACTAAAGCAGCTTTCTTTTCAGGTACAATGAAGGGTATCGCTATGGGCCCACGTAAGCCTATGCGAGTTTGAAGACTCACTTGGACGTCAACAGCCCATCAAACCTAATCTGACCTAGGATGGGGATATTCGGACAACAGGTCATTTAGAATTATCAAGGGCTAGGCAGGCCCTAGGATCAGATGGTGGTGGAAGAGCCAAAAGGACAACCGATCACTGGGGTATCTAATGAATTGGAATTGGTCCTCCAAGTG
Source organism: Rhingia campestris (assembly GCA_932526625.1). Taxonomy (NCBI): domain Eukaryota; kingdom Metazoa; phylum Arthropoda; class Insecta; order Diptera; family Syrphidae; genus Rhingia; species Rhingia campestris. The sequence goes on from OW052184.1 coordinate 23,476,061, forward strand.
AGAGGTTTTGCTTTTTTAATTAATTACCCACTCACGGCAAAAATCGTTGTTGAGAAGAAACTAGGAGCCTCGGAAAGGTCTGATTTTATTGTTGACGACCATGCTAAACGAAGGAAGGACAACGACGTTAGTATCTGCAACTGGAATGTGAGAACATTAAACAGAAGAGGTGCAGCCGAGCCATTAACGGAACCCTGCTACAACGCAGACATTACTGCCATCCTGGATATACGGTGTGTTGGGTTGGCAAATAGGAGCTTCTATTCAGAAGCGGATTTGTCAAAAGCGAAAGACTTAGCCAAGAAGTCGTTTGCTTTGAAGATATTAGCGAGCGCATTGTAATAATCCGCATTAAGGGCAAATTCGGCAATATAAGCCCTGTTTTCGCCCATACTCCTACTTCCTTACCTAAGTGGTGTTACAGTCCGGAATGTACCTGGAACTCAATCAACATGCCTCTCCCATTAGCCCCGTTCTTTAGCTAGCTGCCTCCAGTTGCGCACTCCAAGTTGGTTGAGGTCGGTTTCTACTTGTGCGCGCCACTGAAGGCGAGGTCTTCCTTTACAGCGTCGGACGTCTGGCTGGTAATCGAAGACTCTGCGAGCCAGAGTATTGGTGTCCATTCGTTCTAAATGTCCTAGCCATCTTAAACGTCCAATGTGGAGATTTTTGACCAGGGGTATGTCGCTGTACATCTCGTATAGTTCGTGGTTGAATTTTTGTCTCCATAAACCGTCAACGTAAACGTGATCGAAGATTATTCGAAGAATTTTCCTCTCGAATCGACCAAGGATTTCTTCATCCACATTTGATACGGTCCATGCTCCAGCGCGGTAGAGCAGAACTGGGATGATCAGGATCTTATGTAGGATCTCCTTAATAGTTCGAGTGAGGTTTTGCTACTTAATTGCCTTCATAGCCTGAAGAAGCAGCGGTTGAGAGAAGACTAATTCTTCGTTAAATTTCGGAATAGCTGTTGTCAAAGTTAATAGCGGAGCTGAGGTAGACAAAGTCCCGCTCAACCTCAAAGTTACATCTGTCAATGGTGACGTTCTGTCCAATTCGTTGATGTTGTGTGTCCTTTCCTGTGGACAGGATATACTTGGCCTTACCCTCCTTCACTGCTAAAACCCATTTTGCCACTTGCTTAGCAAACGTGGCTATGACATCTGTTGAGTGCGACCAATTGTGTCAATACCGTCAGCGTATGCTAGTAGTTGCGCCGATTTCTGGAAGATTGTGCCTCTAGTGTTGGCGCGGAAGTTATCCACAATCCTATTAAGAATGAGATTAAGAAAATCACATGACAGTGCATCGCCTTACCTAAATCATTTTCCGACCCTGATAGAGAAGCAAGGATTCTCCATCATCATCCTACACACACGGACGAGTTTGGGCGATATACCAAAACTAGACTTGGCTCTGCGTAGTTCGTCTCTATAAATGCTCTCGTATGAGGCTATGAAATCGATGAATAGGTGGTGCTTATCGATTTGGACTGCTTGGATTTTTGCAGGATCTGCCGAAGTGTGACAATTTGATTGGTTGTGGACTTTCTTGAAACCACACTGATAAGGGCCGATCAGGTTGTTGGTATACGGTTTCAGGAGTTCACATATTACGGCATAGAATGGATCTTGTAGGCGATGTTGAGGAGACTTATGCCTCTGTAGTTGGAGCAGTTCAGACATTCCATTCTACAGTCAAACTTTCATCAGCCCAAAACTTTGGTCGTTAGTTGGTGAATGTTACTTACCAAGTCATCTACGACGGCTTCATAAAGCTCGGAAGGAAGGCCGTCATTTCCGGCAGCTTTGTTAAGCTTGAGTTTAGATATTGCTATCCTCACTTCACTTAGGTCGGGTGGCTGGTAGTTTTCCTGTCTCCGCCTGACAGCGGACTGTTGCCGCCGTTAAACAGTCTGCAGAAGTTGTTCTTCCATATCCTCAGCATCAACTGTATCTCAACTTCGAAATTTCCTTGTTCATCTCGACAGAATTCTGTTCGAGCCTTTTATCATTGGCTTTGACGTTTTTCACTTTGGTAAAACTTGCGAACATCGTTCCTGGAGTGGCACTTCTTTATATCCTCGATCGCGTGCTTTTCTTCCTCTTTTTTCTTCTTTCTGAAAAGCCGGTTTTCTCCACTTCTTCCTTTCTTAAAGAGCTCAATGGCAGCTCTCGCCTTAATCTGCAGCTAAGCCTTGTAGGCCTCGTTCTTGGCTACGATGATCTGTTGGCATTCCTCATCGAACTAAGGGTTTCTTGCTGGTAGCCGCGAGAAACCTAGCACATCAATTGCGACAGCTCTAATGGCTTCTTGGCAGCGTTGCCATTGTTCTTCGACATTCGATGCTGATGGTCTGGTGTTAATCAAGAGGTTAAGGGAAGGCTCTCTTACGATTGCAGTCTTTCGAAATTAAATTCTTTCACAGTATTTCTGGTTTGTTGAGGCTTGGTGGATATCCGCATTTCTACCTTGGCTGCAACGAGGTAGTAGTCCAAGTCGATGTTAGCCCCTCGGAATTTTTAGACATCCAAACTACTTGATGCGTGTGTCTTGGAAACATAATACTTCTTGCTTAAGTCTGGCACTTATAGAAAATCCGTATCCCAATAGACACGTCCGTAGTAAATGCCACAGTTTTCCATCCTCTTTTTGACCAGCCCATCCCATCGTTTTTCCTTGATGGCAGTAATGTCTGCTTTGTAGCTTCTTACTGCTTTCGATAGTTTTTCGACTGCACCTCTCCCGTTTAATGTTCTCACATTCCAGGTGCAGTTACGAACGTCGTTGTCAGTTCTTCGTTTAACATGGTCGTCAACCATAAAATTAGTCCTTGCCGTGGCTAATGGTTGGTTCGTAACAACAATTTTTGCCATAAGTGGGTAGTTAACCCAAAGCACAACCCCCAACCAGCTCCAATTTATTTGATACCTTTAGGACACGGGGCCATCAGTATAGGGATTGAGAGCTGCTGTTGGCAACGCAGCTCTTCCGCCACCATCTCTGTTCAAGGGGCCTGACTAAGCCTTGGGGTTCCTAGATGACCTCTCTTCCGAATATGTCATTGCAGCTCATATGGGGTGTTTAGTTTATCTATCCTAACTGGGACTGTAGAAGCCACCGTTGACTCCATCTTATGAGAATTATTCCGCTGCTGTCTAGTGAGGTTTTTTGATAGATGACCTTATCCCCATCTCGCTTTGGTCCATGAGTGGTATTTTATTTCTGCAGAGGATTCCTCTATCCGCTACAAATAGTGGAATAAATATGCTGGTATAAGTCATCCTTAGGCTGGTATTCACCAACGAATAGATATTTATGAGCAATTCAAATAAGTGGTCCTTATCAGTCTACCACTTAGAATAGAGACGGAAGAGCTTTATTCTGCAAAAAAGAATCCGAAAGTTCAAAAATAAGAGACCTTTAGAAAATTAGAAAATATTCGAACGCAAGATTTTCGAATAAAAGAAAGGATTAATGGATTCGAAGGTTTTCAATACCACAAAACGATAAAAAAGTCGAATCCCAGATACTCCTCAACTTATCAATAGGTTATGGCTCTTTGGTGCATACCCCCCTTAAGTCAAACTTCTTTTTTTAATCCATTTCGCCAAATTCCTCTTCCGAATCACGTATCGTTGACGTCTGATTTTTGAAAAAAAAATAAAATTTTTCTTATTACTCTCCGATTTGATGAAATTTCGTGTGCCTGCACCCTTCCAGCCTCCACAGCAAAGCCAACTTGTATGCACGCGTGCATCTATCACGAACCAAACAAAGGACACCAGAAAAAAAATCCCAAATTCACAAAGTCCCCATAACAACCGACCTATCCGTTCCGAGGTACTCAAAAATTCACCAGTTGTCCCGGACAATTTGATTCCAATTAGGCGGACAAAATGTTAAAAGCTGTGCTCGCTTCCTTCCATCAGGCACGATGATGTCCGCGCCGAGTGCATACAAAGTGAGCTCGAGTCAGGCGGAGGCTGTGTGTGAGCATATGTGTATCCGGCGGATACGTTGTTGTTTGCCAGCCGCCGCTGCAATATCTGTGTCACATAAAAATCAAATTCACTTGCAGTGTGATGGGGATGTATCCTCGTCGTTTGTCCCAGCACAAAATGACGTTTCAACGAAATAAATGACAGCAAATGAGTGACCGTTCAAAGTCTGAGGGGGGTGTATGTTTGTGTTTGTATGCAACAAAGACCGACTGGACCGCGTCGCATAACCTTATGGATTGTTGAGCCACCGGTTATATATAGTAATTCCGAGTTTCAGTTGCGACACACAGACTCTGGGAGCACTGGGAATGATATGTGGAGATGCTTCCCAAAATCCCCAACCCGGCATGGTACAAGCAAGATCGCACATGAAAATGTTGTACGTGAGCATTGCCTGCTGCATTGTGAGCTGCAAAGTGCTTCCTCACGTTTGTGATATTTTTTGTGGCCGTCCGGCCCAGCGAAGACCGCTCGCTCACACACACAATGGCCGATTACCATTTTTAGAATGAAATATATGACAGATGGAACTGTTTAAAGTTTACCGCACGGCGCGAGTGATATTCCCTGTGCTCCTGTTGTCTTCGACATTAAGCGGAGTGGGGTAAGTACCCAGCCCCGTACCTCATTGTGTTCCAATTTTCGTTGAAAATTTGTTGAAACACGTGTAAGGGGTGTCCCGAACAGGGAGCGGGTTGTTTTTTCTCCTTTTTAGCCGTTTTTCGCTGCAAGGAACACAATAAATTCCGAATAATGACATGTATTATCGCAAGGATGTATCTGAGAGCGAGCAAGTGGGTACCTACATACAATTTATTAAAATGGGAACGGAGCACGAGCTTGGCGTTTTAATAAGCGACTTTTTAAGGATTTTTTTTAAATTTTTTTCTTCTCAGTCACTGACATCCTTTATCGTGCATAATACCCGACATGATTGGTATTTTATGTGCAAATTGCAAACATTTCATGAGCGACGTACGATGTTAGCATAAATTAGTGACATGAGATAGTGATAGAAGGAAGGGGGCAGGGGCAAATTAACACACCGCAAAGTTTGCCGTTAGCGTTAATGGAGGGGCGGGTGAATTTAAGTGGAGTAGGTAGTCGAGTTAATCTAAATTGTCACTAATTGAGGGGAATTTTTCAAAAAATGGAAATCAAATTGATTTGTTGGTGTATATGTATAGGTACCACAAGGATGCGTTGTAAAAATGGAGATGAATGTTTTCAGCATCACAATGTATTGAGTTTTTCATGTGAGTTTTGTTGTTTTGTGCACATGCCTTTTCCGTCGCACGACTAGTCAGTCGCAAACAGTGGAACACATAACTTTCGATGTGAACTAGTGCACATGACACCTAACAATCGTAACGTTTATAAAACTGCAATTTGTCCCATTTTTTGTGGCAACGCGATTTTTGCGAGTCAAAGTGAGTCATACCCAATGGTAACTGCATCCACACCACGGTAAAATCAAAAAATCGCAGATTAGGATTGAGAACTGCAACGAGCAGTTTCAGTTCTCAATCCCATTATAATTAAATCGCAACGAATGGGACCCACTGTTTTATATGCTGCTTAATAATCGCAGCGGATGATTGGATGTTGTAGAACGAGGGTAGACTCTGATTGACTTCAACTTGGCAATGCACATTGGTTGTAACTCTGACTGCACATCAAATTTTTAACTCCAGGTGGTAACCATCGGGTACTAGTCTCAGTCTTATGTTTTCAAGACATTAGCGAACGCATTATAACAATTCGCATCAAGGCCAAATTCGCCAGCATAAGCCTTATGTATATTAGAGAAAGACTGCTTCTACGAGCTCCTTGAAAAACCTATAAGCCACTACAAAAGTACGATGATACCCTCGTGCTGGGAGAATTTAACGCAAAGATAGGAAGAGAAGACGTCATAAGCAGTATTTTCGGAAAACACAGCCTACACGACAATAACTCTGGCAACGGACTTCGGCTAATTGACTATGATACTCACCTCGTTATCCATAAGGGGACATGGCGGTCTCCAGATCAACGAATAGTCAACCAAATGGATAACATTGCGATGGACAAGAGGCACGCATTCAGTATGATTCAGACTCTGACTACTACCTTCATGAAGCCATGGTAGGTTAGGTTAGGTTTACGGGTTGGTGGAGTAGAGGATTCTCTATTCCGCCACACTTAGATCCATGTGGACCCATTGTGATACCCTTGGTGGGATTGCGTCCTTCCTTATCGTTACTACGGGTTACTCCACTCTATACAGCCATCCTGATGTTCGTAGGAACCTGTAAAGATAGGGTAATGGAATATCGGAAAGCTCTTGGATGTCTTGGAAGTAGTAGCTTTCAAGTGTTCTGTTCCTCAGGTGACAGAGACTCGGGCAGTGACAGAGGAAATGAGGTGTATCCTCGTGTGTTTCCTCATCGCCGCAGCCTCTACAGATATCGTCATCCTTGAGATTTAATTTCATTGTATGGGTTCTGAGAAAGTTGTGCCAGTGAGAGCCCCTACCAGTTTAGATAAGGAGCTTCTGTCGTACCGCAAAAGTTTTTTGGTCCGGTTTCCGTTGTATTCTGGCCAGAGCTTCCGAGATATTTCGCAGGTAGTCAATGACTTCCACCTGTTATTGGCTTTCATTCGGGTTTTGTATTCCACTCTTTCTCTGAGGTTACAGAGTGGTGGTTCGACCGTTTGTAGTGCCTGGTCATGATCTGTAGCAGATCCATTTCTTGCCAGTTCGTCGGCCATCTCGTTGCCGTCTATGTCCCTGTGACCAGGAACCCAGCAGAGATCAGCATTACGCTGTGAGCAGAGAACCTTGAACAGCGGCGAACTAGCTTTGATTTGATTTCGATAGCAGATACTGCTTTTATAGCCGCTTGGCTGTCAATGAATATGGTCACTGTGTGGTATTTCCATTATTGACACCAAATGAGCCGCTTCAGCGATTGCTAGAACCTCAGCCTGGTACACACTACTATGATCAGGAAGCCTGATTGAATTGTGTATTACTAATTCCTCTGAGAATATGCCAGCACCTGTTCCACAGTCCATCTTTGATCCATCTGTGAAGATGAATATCGATTTCCTTTTTGTGGGTTCATTCTTGTCCCATTCGTCTCTGCTCGGAACGAGCAGGTGAAGGGTCGATCGAAGTCTAGATAGGGAGATAGATAGTCAGAGTTTACTACGCTCCCTACGTATTTCTTTAGGATCTGCGCATGCCCAGCGAGGCTCGGGATCCAGCTGTTCGTTTGGCTGATCCTCGAGTAGCTTTTGGCAGCTGATTCCTGCATGTATAGATCTAAGGGCAGCAGATTGAAGCTATGGTAAGAATGCGGATATCCACCACGCCACAACAAACCAGAAAGAAAAAATGTAATGTCGAAAGACTGCAATCGCTAGAGACCGCCAAGGGCTGCGCGCAACGTATATCCCTTAACCTCTTGACAAACATCAGACCATCAGCATCGAATATCGAAAAACAATGGCAACGCTACCAACAAGCCTTTAGATCAGCCGCAGTTGATATGCTAGGTTACTCGCGCCCAGCAAGAAACACTTGGTTCGATGACGAATGTCAACAGATCCTCGCAACCAAGAACGAGGCCTACAATGTTAAGCTGCAGGTGAAGAGGAGAGCTGCCATTGAGCTCTATAGGCAGAGACGAAGAGAAGAACACCGGCTTTTCAGAAAGAAGAAAAAATTTCAAGAAAAGCGCGCGATCGAGGATTTGGAGAGGTTCGACTCCAGGAACAGTGTTCGCAAATTTTAACAATGTTTCAAACGTCAAAGCCAAGGATACAAGGCTCGAACAGAATCCTATGGAGATGAGTAAGGAAATGTCGTAGTTGAGACACAGTCGATGTTAAGGATATGGAAGAACCACTTCTGCAGACTGTTGTGACGAATAGTCTTCTGATGTCAGAACTAATCATTCAGCACTGACGACGATACTGAAAACTACCAACCAACCGGCCTAAGTGAAGTTAGGATATCAATATCTAAACTTAAGCTCAACAAGGCTGCCGGAGATGATTTCGAGCTATATAAAGCCGGCGGAAATGACTTGGTAAGTAAACAGCGGTTGGCAAGAGTAATTCTTCGTTTAATTTCTGACGAGATGTTGTTGTCAAGTTAATAGCGGAGCCGAGGTAGACAAAGTCCCGTACTACCTCAAAGTTATATCTGTCAATGGTGACGTTCTGTCCAATACGTCGATGTTGTGTGTCCTTTCGTGTTGACAGCATATACTTAGTCTTATCCTCATTTACAGCTAGAAACCCATTTTTGGCGCTCCTTCTCTATACTAGCAAACGTGGCTATGGCATATGCTAGTAGTTGCACCGATTATTAGAGAATTGTGCCTCTGGTGTTGGCTCGGGAGTTTTCCACATTCCTCTAAATAATGATGTTCAAGAAGCCAAATGACAGTTCATCGCCTTGCCTAAATCCTTTTTTGGTATCAAATGTGCCGGTGAGGTCGTTTCCGACCCTGATGGTGCAGCGAGAATTCTCCATCATCATCCTACACAAACGGACGAGTTTGGGCGGTATACCAAAACTAGACATAGCTCTGTATAGGTCGTCTCTATAAATGCTGTCGTATGCGGCTTTGAAATCGATAAATAGGTGGTGGGTATCGATTTGGACTTCTTGAGTTTTTCCCAGGACCTTCCGCAGTGTGAACATTTGATCCGTTGTGAGCTTTCCTGGCCTAAAACCACACTGATAAGGCCCGATCAGGTTGTTGGTAAACGGTTTCAGGTGTTCACATATTAAGGCAGATAGGATCTTGAGGAGACTTATGCCTCTGTAGTTGGCGCAGTTCAGAGGTTCAATTCTTCAGGAACACTTTCACCCGACGTGATTTGGCTCATGAGTTGGTGGATGTAACTTACCAAGTCATTTCATGATGTAAATTCGTTGTTCCTCATCGCCCCATGGAATGTTTGGACATTCAAAATACTGGATGCGTGCCTCTTGTCTATCGCTATGCGATCAATTTGGTTGACTGTTCGTTGAGCTAGAGACCGCCATGTCCCCTTATGGAATTCGAAGTGAGGAAACCGTGTGCTGGCTATAGTGGCATTTCGTTCTGTAGCGAAGTCAATTAGCCTAAGTCCGTTACCAGACGTGTTGTCGTGTAGGCTATATTTTCCGACAATACTGATAAAGATGTCTTCTCTTCATACCTTTGCGTTAAAATCTTTCAGCACGATTTTAACATCGTACTTGGGTAGTCGCTCATAGGTTTTGTCAAGGAGTTCGTAGAAGCAGTCTATAGCAATATCATCTTTTCCTCCATTGGAGCGTGAACCCATGTAAGGCTTATGTTGGCGAATTTGGCCTTGATGCGGATTGTTAAAATGCGTTCGCTTATGTCTTGGAAACATAAGACTTCTTGCCCAAGTCTGGCACAAATGGTCCAAATAGTCGCTGTTCCTGCTCGCTATAACACTGTCCATAGTATATGTCACAGTTTTTCGTCCTCGTTTTGCCCGGCCCATCCCATCGTATTTCCTGAATGGCAGTAATGTCTGCTTTTTAGCAGCTTAGGGCTTTAACTAGTTGTTTGCCTGTAACTCTCCTGTTTATTGTTCTCACATTTCAGGAGCAGATACGAACGTCGTTGTCTTTTTTCGTTTAGCAGGGTCGTCAACAATAATATCAGTCCTTCCGGAGGCTATTGGTTACTTCGTAACATATGGTTTTTTTTTTCCAATGGGTGGGTAGTTAAACCAAAGCACAACCCCCAATCTGTAGGGCCAGTTCCAATTTATTAGATACCCCTAGGACACGGGACCACAAGTATCCACTACGGTATTGAGCGCTGCAATTGGCCTTTCGGTTCATCCGCCACCATCTCTGTTCAAGGGGACTGACTTACTCTTGAAATTCCTAAACAACCTGTTGGCAGGTCAGGCATCCTGACCAGGCTGTTTACAGTGTTGTTGTTTCTCGTCTTTTTATCAACACTCGCACTTATCGGTTAGCAAGTCAAATCCGGTTGGTTGAGACCATACTCGATGGTTACCACTTGGAGGTACAAATAAGCACAGTTGATGTAAAGTCAGAGTTACAATAACTGGGCATTGCCAAGTTAAAGCCAAGAACTTCCCTCGTTCTACAACATCCAACAAGAAGAAAAAAATTCACAAAAAATCATGGAAAATATAACTTCACGCACATCAATCTCCGGAGACCCTAAGTATTAAGCTTTGAAAATGCCGTATGTATATGTTTTGATTTATGGTCAGGTCCCATGACTGCTGACTTCCCCCTTTCAAATAAATGCGACCCCACTGCCGCATTAACTCACGAACCAGTGATACCAAATCTGATTCGCAGAAACCCCCTCTCATTCAAAAGCTGTAAATCAAAAGTTCATGTTTGTTTCTGGCCAGGTCTTGTGCGCACTCTTTGACTTAAGAACCCACTTAATCATCATCGCCGCCTCGCTCGGATTGCTTTTTATCTCCATCGACGGATTAACATCGACATTAGCATCGGTGCGCGGTGCGCATTTCCTGTGCGCTTCATCCATTTGTCGAGGTTAATTTACCTCGCGTTACACCTAAAGCGCAACGCGCGCATTAAACCGACAACTCTGGATTCTGAAGAAGCGTACACCATTACCATGTCCGCGCCTATGGCTTATGAAGCCAAGTTTTTAATTGGCTTTGGACAGCAAAAAACAAAAAAAAAACGAATCTCCAATGAATCATGAGTCGAGCCTTCGAATGGTCCCTTCACTATGCAAGCTAGGCCACGAAATGTAAAAGAAATGAAAATGCGAAACGGAAAAGGATCCCATACATCATTCTCCTCCGCGCGAGGGATGTGGAATTCCATTTCGATGCTCTCGATTCAGCAGGAGCCAATCAAAATTCCACCAGCGTTTTGTGCGCGGTTTTCGCTTTCATTCCTGTTCCACGGTTTTTTTTTTTTTTGCAGGACACGCTTTTGTTATTATTCGAGATTCGCGCGGTACTCCTGTCACCCTGTCGATGAAGAAATAGGAGTGCTTAAGTAGTGTTTTGTCGGTTCTGGACGATTGTTCTTGGCCAGTCGCGCACTTAATTGGGTTCTCATTACGACGAGTAGTCACATACCTTTGCATACTGGAGTTTCGATGGCACTGGTAAAGCGGACGGTCTAGAGTTGGCCTGCCGTCCTTACCGACACCCAATCAGATATAAAGAGGAAAATTATGTTCAGAGTGAGAGTTTGGACGACCCCGATTGTACGTGAATGCGTGAGTGGAGGAGGGAAGTGTGGGGCTCGGAAGTGCAGAAGGAGGTTTTTGTGTGTGAGAGTATTGGGAATCCGATAGGGCTGCGTGTGGGTTAAGCGAGGCGGATAAATTGAGATCCAAAGTGTTGCGCGAACACGGTTCTCGTTGATAAGATTGACAGTTTGGAATTGGTGACAAGGCATGTTCAAGGCAGTTGAGTCTGAATTGGAATTGTAAGTGAAAGTGTTTTTTTTGTTAAATTTAAGTTATAGCCTCTGACCCAAGAAGTAAAAGGCTGCATGCATACTAGACATACTCGAATGTTGAGATCGATGCAGGTACAGATGCACCTACTTTTGAAAGGACAAATCGTAACAGTCGTTCATCAAAAGAGTGATGAACGACGATGGGGGAAAGGCTAATTAATCCAAGAACACAATTCGTGAAACCCTTGGCAACGAGGTAGAAATTTGCATCGCAATAACGAGGACATAAGCGGATCTGTATACAATACAAGGTCAGCGACATTCACGACGAAGCTATAACAAGCCTTAGAGATGCCTACAGAAATGCCTATGAAGAGTGCTCAGGCCAACCTGAACAATAGTGAGGCTGCGCATGACCTGCTAATGGGCAAGATGCTCAAGAAAAAGCAAGTTGAGGTCATCCTGATCAACGAATCCAACAAAGCTGTAGTTGGATGTAAAAAAAACAAAAAAACGGACATATGGACCTAAAGAAGCCATGGCTTACAGAAAATCTGTCAAATGGAACATATTTCTGTAGCCCTATAGCCATTCGAAGAGATTTCAACGCCTGGGCAGTAGAATGGTCAGTAGGACATTAAATGCAAGGGTACGAGCACTCCTTGAAATATTTACAGCACTGGACGTCGTTCCACTCAACAAAGGTGCAAAAATTACCTATTGGAAAGTAGGGAAGGGGGATCGGTTTTTTTCTATAACGGGCTGTTATTTTTGAGAAAAGAGGCGATAACCTAGCAAAACCACTCGCTAAAACTTGAAAAAGGAACTTTATACAACAAATACTCAATTGAAACCAGGAACGGCGGATCACCTAGCCTTATAATTTACAGAACTGATGACATCTACTTCTATGCCAAGAAGGAAGCCTAGCATACGCGGCTCACCTTGTTACTGGTTGAGCAATGACATCAAAGCCCTTTGATCGAATTGTCTGAGTGTCAAACGAAAAGTGCAATGCTCCAGAGGACAACCTGATCAAAAGCTTAAAACCTTAAAGCTTAAAGAATGCCAGGAAATCTATGAGAGTATTTTTTAGAGCCATAAGTCGATATTAATCCCTGGAAAACTGTATACATAACTTTCATGACGAGTGTGAATGGCCATAGATCAACTTACGTGTCCAGTCATTCTCAGGAACTTCGAAACGACACCTTTCTCTCATTGGAAACCGACATACATCCCAGTTGTAATTGAAACTTCCAACGAAGATATCCCACGAGTTACACAAGAGGAACTACTGTCGGTGTACAAAAAGATTGGAGACAAGGAACACCAGGTCGAGACGGAATCCCAAACAGAGCACTGAAAACGGAAATTATCTCCAGAGCTGATATTCTCATGAAAGTAATATAGAACTGTCTAAAGGAAAGGGCATTCCCAAACCACTGGAAACTGAAAAGATTGGCGGAAGCCCTAAGCTGCGACAATGCAGACATTACTGCCTTCCAGGAAATACGATGGGATGGGTTGGGCAAAAAGAGGACGGAAAACAGTGACATCTACTATGGACCGTGTTATAGTGAGCAGAAAAAGCGCCTATTCGGATGCGGATTTGTTATGAGTGCCAGACTTAAGGAAGAAGTCGTATGTTTCCAAGACATTACCGAACGCTTTGTGACACATCAAGGCCAAATTCGCCAACATAAGCCTTATATGCGCGCACGCCCCGATGGAGGAGGCTATAGACTGCTTCTACGAGCTCCTTGACAAAACCCATGAGAGACTACCAAAGTACGATGTTAAAATCGTGCTGGGAGATCGTATGAATATAGGATATCTTCCTAAGCGGTATTGTCGGAAAACACAGCCGACACGACACGTCGGGCAACGGACTTAGACTAATTGACTTCGCTTCGGAACGAAATGCAACTATAGCCAGCACACGGTTTCCTCACTTCGATATCCATAAGGGTACATGGCCATCTCCAGATCAACGAACGGTCAACCAAACTGATCACATTGCGATAGACAAGAGGCACACATCCAGTATTTTGGATGTCCAAACATTCCATGGGGCGATGAGGAACAACATTCCGCTGTCAGGCAGAACGAACTTTTCAATATTGGCGACGACAGCTAAAAATACCAACCACCCGACCTAAGTGAAGTAAGGATAGGAATATCTAAACTTAAGCCTAACAAGGCTCCGGTAAATGACGGTCTTTCCGCCGAGCTTTATAAAACCAGCGTAGATCACGTCGGGTGAAAGTGTGCCTGAAGAATTGCACCTATGAACTGAACTACAGAGGCATCTCCTGAAGATCCTATCTGCTGTAATATGTGAACACCTAAAACCGTTTACCAAAAACCTGATTGGCCCTTATCAGTGTGGTTTTAGGCCAGGAAAGTCCACAGCCGATTTCACACTTCGGCAGATCATGGAAAAAATCCAAGAACTCCAAATCGATAAATAGGTGGTGGGACCCAAACTCGTCCGTTTGTGTGGGATGACGATGGAGAATTCTCGATGCTCCATCAGGGTCGGAAACGACCTCACCGACTCAATCGATACCAAAAACGGATTTTGGCAAGGTGACGCATTGTCGGGTCACTGCTTTAACATAATTCTTGCGAGGATTTTGCAAAACTCCCGAGCCACCACCAGTGGCACAATCTTCCATAAATGTGTCGAACTAGTTTGCTAGTATAGACAAGGAAGCGGCAAAAATGGTTTTCTAGCTTTAAATGAGGCTAAGACCAAGTATATGCTGTCGACACGTCGGACGCAGTAGAGGAAGACCTCGCCTTAAGTGGGGCGTACAAGTAGAAACGGCCCTCAACCAACTTGGAGTGCGCAACTGGAGGCAGTTAGCTAAGGACCGGGCTAATTGGAGAGGCATGTTGGTTGAGGGCCAGGTTCATCTCGGACTGTAGCACCACTTAAAAAATGAATGACAATGTCGTCAAAATTGTACCTGTCGATGGTGACTTTCTGCCCAATTAGGCGTCCAATTTCTTGTTGACAGCAGATACTTGGTCTTTCCACCGCTTTAACCGCTTACTTCGTTATACGAGCATCTCGATTGGAAGGAATAATGTCGTCGTGTGATGGTAGTTACACAGACTCAAGATGCACACAAGGTTTTTCATAACCCTCTCAAGAGCAATGTCAAAGAAGGTACATGACAATGCGTAATCTTGGCAAAACCAGACATGGTGCATTCGTCCAGAGACCACCATGGCCCTTGTGGATGTTGAGGCGAGAAAAACAAGTATTGTGGGACTTCATTTTGTAGTCGAAGTCCCTTAGAACGCGTAGTTCGCTCAAGGCAGTATTTTGCAACAATACGACTGAAGATGTCTTCCTTCCTACCTTCACATTCCTTCGGATGCATAGCTTAGCCTGATTAAGAGATTGGACCCCTTGTGGGGTTATCGTTTTGGTTGTGGTTACCTGACTTCGCGGGAACATATGGTATTCTGAGGTCTATGGAGTGATAGACTTTGGAATACAAGAGGTGTTCGATGAACCTTGATCCTTAGCAAGCATGAAGTTCGTGCCTTCTACATGATTTTCAGACCTGTAACAATGTATTTTGTCCTGCATTGGCGTGTTCACCAACCAACTAATCTGGACAAGCCAACCATGAAATAAAAGCTGTAATGGCTAGGTGCGTTAAGCATGCTTTACATTATCTTCCTTGAAATTAAACGACTTCGGCACGACTTTAACTTTAGTGTCTCTAATAACGGGTGATTTTTTAAGAGGTTAAGAACTTTTTTTTAAAAAAAAAACACAAAAAATTCGAAAAAATGAATGAAATATTCATTTGAATCGATAGTTTGAACCTTGCAATTTAATGTTTAAAGATAATTTCATGCAAATGTTGACCGCGGCTGCGTCTCAGGTAGCCCATCCGCTGAGTCCAATTTTGGCATACTCTTTCACACATATCGGCCGGTATCTCACGAATGAATGCATGGATGTTGGCTTCTAGTGCGTCAATTGAAGCGGGCTTGTCCCTATAGGCATTAGCCTTGACATACCCCCACAAAAAATAATATAATGGTGTCAAATCGCACGATCTAGGCGGCCAATTGACCGGCCCGAAACGTGAAATTAACTGTTCACCAAACTCGCCTCGCAATTGCGCCATTGTTTCGCGTGCTGTGTGGCATGTGGCACCGTCTTGTTGAAACCACATATCATGCAAGTCAAGAACTTCCATTTCGGGCAAAAAAAAGTTTTTATCATCGCTCGGTAGCGTTCACCATTGACAGTAACGCTGCGATTCGCATCATCTTTGAAGAAGTATGGCCCAATAATGCCGCCGGCCCATAAACCGCACCAAACAGTGGCTTTTTCGGGATGCATTGGTAGCTGTTGCAATGCTTCTGGCTGATCTTCACTCCAAATGCGGCAATTTTGCTTATTTACGTACCCATTCAACCAAAAATGAGCCTCATCGCTGAACACAATTTTTCGATAAAAAAGCGTATCCTCGGCCAGCTTTCCAAGAGCCCATTCACCAAAAATTCGGCGTTGTGGTAGCTCGGCTGGCTTTAGTTCTTGCACCAGCTGTATCTTAAAAGGCTTTACGCCCAAATCCTTCCGCAAAATTTTCCACGTAGTGCTGTAACAAAGGCCTAACTGCTGGGAACGGCGCCGAAT
The DNA here is from genome assembly GCA_932526625.1 of Rhingia campestris. Taxonomy (NCBI): domain Eukaryota; kingdom Metazoa; phylum Arthropoda; class Insecta; order Diptera; family Syrphidae; genus Rhingia; species Rhingia campestris. The sequence continues at coordinate 23,492,193 of OW052184.1, forward strand.
CGACATTTCGCGGTCTTCTGTCACACTAGCTGATACGGCCGCAATATTTTCTTCACTACGCACAGTACGTAAACGTGTTGGTGGTTTAGGTTAGGTTAGGTTGGTGGGTTGATGAGGCAGACGGTGTGTGTCCTCCCTCATCGCACTCAGGTCAATATAGACCCATTGTGATGCCCGTTGGGGGTCCACTTATGTGGTTGGTTCATTCATTGTCCCGTTACTGTCCATTGTTGTTAGTCTCTTTCTAGCCATCCAGATGTTGATGCAAACCTGAAAAGATTAGGGAGAGGGATTTCGGATAGATCCGTGAGGTCATGGAAAAAGTATTTTCCTAAGGTTCTCATTCTTAGTTGGCTGAGGCCTGGGCAGTGGCACAGAAAGTGGAGGGTGTCCTCGTGTATTTCTTCATCACCGCAGCCTCTACAGAGGTCATCATCTATGAGATGCATTTTCAGTTTGTGGCTTTTCAGTAAGTTGTGTCCAGTAAGAATCCCAACTAAGGTAGAGACAGATTTCCTGTTTCTACGAAGCAGTTTATGGGTTCTGGCTTTGTCATACTCAGGCCACATCCTTTTGGAAGTTTCACAGGTTGGAAGGGAGTTCCACCTGTTTTTGGCAGCGATCAGTGTTTTCTGTCCCACCTGAGATTTGAGGTCGCATAGTGGTGGTTTGACAGACTGGTCTGCTTGGTCAGTGCTGGAGGCAGATCCTTTTCTTGCCAGTTCGTCAGCAATTTCATTGTCCTGTATGCCTCTGTGTCCGGGGACCCAGCAGAGCTTAACATTATGTTGGACGCCAAGAACCTTTAGCTCTTCACGACAACGTTTCACAAGCCGAGATTTTATTTCGACAGCAGAGATAGCTTTTATTGCAGCCTGACTGTCAATAAAGATGGTGATATCATCTGGTGGTATCGCCAGCATTGAGGTCGCTTTGGCTGCCTCTGCCACTGCCAATATTTCGGCTTGGAAGACACTGCTGTGCTCAGGGAGACGAAAGGTGCTGTTTAGCTTAAGTGTTTCTGAAAACACTCCAGCTCCAACGCCTACATCCATTTTTGAACCATCAGTGTAGATGGATATGGTTTCGGGGCCCAATTCGTTCCTCTCCCACTCCTCTCTGCTTGGGAGGATGCAGGAGAATGGTCTTTGAAAGTCATGGTGAGGCAGCATGTAGTCAGAGGATACAGCTGAGCCCAGATATCTGTGTAGAATTTGGGCATGTCCTCCTGAGTTCGATTTCCAGCAGTTGAGCTGGCTGATTCTAAGAGCACTTTTGGCTGCAGATTCTTGCATGTAAAGGTCAAGCGGTAGCAGGTTAAGGATGGTTTCCAGTCCCGCTGTTGGCGTGGTTCTCATTGCGCCAGTAGCGCCCACACATGCTATTCTTTGTACCTTTGTCATATTTTTCAGATGGGTGACTTTATTTGTGGATTGCCACCAGACAAGCCCCCCATATGTTAATATAGGTCTCACAATGGCCGTGTACATCCATAGGATGATCTTGGGGTTCGGACCCCAGTTTTTTCCGAATATTCGATTACACGTATAGAAAGCGACTGTGGCCTTTTTAATGCGCTCGCGCACATTTAGGTTCCAGTTGAGTTTTCTATCAAGAATGACACCCAGATACTTTGCACTATCGGCTAGTTTGAGGGTAGTCCCATCGATAGCCGGTAGGTCGAATATTGGTATCTTCCTCTTGTTCGTAAAGAGAACGAGTTCCGTTTTCTGGGGGTTGATGCCAAGCCCACATTGTTTTGTCCACTCGTTGAGAGCTTTCAATGCCCGCTCGAGTAGTTCACTAATAGTGGGTAGGAATTTCCCTTTAACTAGTATCGCTACATCGTCTGCGTAGGCTATGACTTTTACCCCATTTCGCTCTAGCTTTATGAGTATCTCATTGATGACTATGTTCCACAACAGAGGTGAGATAACGCCTCCTTGTGGTGTGCCTCTTGATGCTATTACTTTGAGATGGGTGTCTCCCAGATTCGCATTTATATTTCTGTGGTTGAGCATACTTCCAATAATATGTATTAGAGGTTGGTCCACGTTGTTCTTCGCGAGGTTTCTTTCGACTGCGTTTGTGTTCACATTATTGAAGGCTCCTTCAATGTCGAGAAATGCAGCGAGTGTATATTCCTTCTCGTGAAGAGGTTTTTCTATTGTACTAACGATATCATGTAGGGCAGTTTCGACTCCCTTACCTTTCGTGTAGGCATGCTGTGCCGAGGATATGTATTGGGGGTCGAGTTTGTCACGAATGTAGATATCCATTAGTTTTTCATATGTTTTTAATATGAAGGATGTAAGACTTATTGGTCTAAAGTCCTTCGCGGTCGTGTGACTGGGCTTGCCGGCTTTTGGGATAAAGACTACCTTTACTTCCCGCCAGCACCTAGGGATGTAACCGCATTTTAGACTACTAACAAACAGTTTGTGTAGGAATGCTGTTACGAGGTGTTTCGTTTTTTGTAGCATGATCGGGATAATACCATCGACTCCTGGAGATTTATAGGGGGAGAAGGAGTCAATTGCCCAATTGATTCTTTCTACACTAACCATATCCTCCATTGCTGCTGTTATGGGGTTGCAATCATAGACGGTTGTGTCTGGGGTGCTACCAGAGTATGAATCACATCCTGGGAAGTGGGTTTCCAGTAGATGTGTTAAAGATTCATGGGTGGATTGTGTCCAGTCCCCATTGGGGAGCTTGAGGTAACCTGGCACAGCCGGTTCTTTGGCGATTATTTTTCTAAGTCTAGCTGATTCAGTAGTGCTTTCTACACTGCAACAGAAGTTACGCCAGGAGGTGCGTTTAGCACTGTTGACCGCACTTTTGAATTTGCGCTGATTGTTTTTATAAAGATCCCAGTCGGTTTCCGAATTTGAGCTTCTTGCTGCGTTAAAGGTTTTCCTGGTTTCCCTTCTAATGCTTTGAAGCTCTTTCGTCCACCATGTCGGTGATCTTTGTGGTTTTATAGTCTTTAGAGGGCAGATCCTTTCATAGGCTTTGACTAAAATATTGCCTATTAGTTCCGCTGCAGCATCGATTTCAAACGGAGTTTCCATCAGATGCAATGGAAGGGCGCTACTTTGTCTCCCTACTTCCACAACGAACTTGTCCCAGTTGGCTTTCTTGGGGTTTCGATGTTGAAGGGGGAGTTTAGTATCGTCCTCTATTTCAAATTCTATTATTCTGTGGTCAGAGTATGATGTTTCTGATGAAACTTTCCAGTGGCACACAGCGAATTTATCAGAATTGTTGAAGAGAGTAATGTCAAGAACCTCTTCTCTATTTTTAGTGACAAAGGTGGGGTCATTACCCCTGTTCGCCACTAACAAATTGTTGTCTACAATGTATTGAAACAAGGACTCACCTCGTGTGTTGGTGTCTGAACTGCCCCATTGTGTGTGATGAGAGTTGGCATCGCATCCCATTATGAGGTCCCACTTCTTACATTTGGCCATTTGCACCAGGGAGTCTGTTAGGGCAGATGGAGGTCCATCCATTGAGTCGTATGGCATATAGATGGCTGCTATTGCAATCGGGGACTTCCCCCGCCGCTCATATTTTACCACGGTCTGGTCATTGTTGCTGAGAGTAGATAAGAGAAAAAGGTTTATTTGTTTCTTAGCTACAATACATGATCTAGTCTTACTGTTTGTGTCGGATGAGCCAGTATGGTACAGTACTAGATCTTTGCTGTTTAGCCCTTTTATACTGCCTCGGACTACCCAAGGTTCTTGTATTAGGGCAATGTCAATGTCGTTCCTATTTAAAAGGAAGACTAGGTTGGCGCTGGCCGCCTTACTGTGGTGAAGATTTATTTGTATTATCTTCATGGCGGTCAGCTTTCCTCCCATCATTGCGTCTAACTGTTACGAAGGGACGTACTTTGCATCGGGTAATCCCGACTCGTACTTTGTACCCTTTCTTTCGTAACAGCGGCATAGATTTGTGGCTGAGTAGCACCACAACTTCCGTGCCGGTTTTTGAGTGCTCTCCTGCCTCTATAACCTCCCAGTCCTTACTGAGGAATTCTGGGTTGAGGTTCTGTAGGTTGCGCTCAATCCTATCCTTCGGGATGCATGGCCCTGGGATAAGGATGCGACCTTTGGGTCTGGTCAGGTTAAGAAGCTCTTTCTTTTCGACGATGCGAAGGTCTGCATTTGACCATGGGGCTTTCGTCTCGTCGATGAACTTCGTCAACCAACTCAGTGTGCACTTATTGTCACACTGGATTATTTTGAATCCTTTGAACGTGGTCAGCTGTCCAAAGAGCGGGATGTTCCCTGCATTTTTTAGGATAGCGTCGTTCACTCCGTCCAGGATTCTAATTTCTATTAGTTGCCATTGGTCATGAGATAGTTTTCGTTCTGGATTACCAAAGTCGACAATAGCGACCCGAAAACTATCTTTGTCCTTTACTGGGTTATGACTGGCGTCTAACCTAGGTTTCGTGTTCCTACCTATGATTGGAGAGACTGTGTCATCGTGCCTTCCTCTCTTGGAGGTACCTGCAGTTGGTCCAGGCTTGGTCGCAACCTTACCTGCAGCAGCTGATGGTCCCTTAGGTGTGGCCGCAGCTGAGGTGGAGGGTTTACAGCTCTCCATCCTTTCCACGACTACTTCCCTTTTATGAGAGGAGAGCTCCCTGCCTGTGCGCCTTTTTTGCCGCCACGCTTCGGCTGTAGCTTTTAGCGTCTCCTTAGCTCTGCTAAGTGCTGCCGTGTCCTTTTCCGTGAAGGAATCTGGGTCACGGTGCTTGAACCTACGTAGAAGCCTCTGCGCGTTGGCCCTCATTTTTAGAGGAGCTTGAACCTCTGACTTCGGTTGGGGTCGTACGGCTTTCCTCAGCCTACTCTCTTCCACAGACACAGCAGCGTTGGAGTTTTCCAAGCTGTCGTGATGCTTCGGATCGCTGCGGCGAGTAATAACCGTACAATAGCTACCTAATGTTGAGTCAGCCTCTCCTTGTCCTATAGTCAGTGTCTCACAGACCCCTGGCGGCGTTGAGGTTGATCGATTTCCTTTGCCTGATGAGTTGTTGCTCATCACAGCGCCGGTGAATTCAATCATCCCCAGCTCCTCCTTCGGGTTCTGATTGACGTTTGTGTCCGTTTTGTCCTCTGATCCATCCTTGGTATGGTCTGGAGAGACTGTTCTCCAGTTGGATTGACCAGGGTCACTCACGACTGGAGGCAATCTCTTCAGCTCACAAACACTCTTATTCTGCGTTACCTCACCACCTAAGGTACGAGCGAGCGGCTCATTCTCTTCTGTGGTGAGATTCTGCAGAATAAGGGTGCTTTTAATGCAGTCCCTTGTTTCGGAGTTTGAAGGGATCATGTCAACTCCTAGTGGGCATGCGCCCGTAACATCGTTGACCGATCCATCCAGCTCTCCTTCAGCTTCGATTCCTGTATCTCCTCTCGGCGAGCGACGAGCGAGCGGCTCGTCGGCTGCTGGGGGGGTATACAAGGGATCATCAGCCATGATTTCGCCTTTGACTTTCGCAGGGTCTGATGAGACCATTCTTTGTCTTAGCGGGCCAGCGCCCTGCATCAAAGGTGGTCCCATCAGTCCCTTCATGCTCGAGGTACTCGGTGCGTTCATTGAGCAGGTACGAGCTATCGGCTCATTCTCTGCTAATGTCAGACTTTGTAAAAACTCTTGAGCTTTCTGAAGTCTCAGGCGATCCTTTTCTCCTAGAGTTACTATCTTGCCTAATCTTCTGATCGTCAACTTGCATGATTTTACTTTGCTGCGGATGGACGCAGTTGACGATATTGAGAATTTAGATGAGCTGGCGTTAGAGCAGGTGTCATCCTCATCGAGAAGAAGTTTCTCCATTTGGATGTCTATTGCTCCTTCGCTTCCCCCATCTGACAGTATCTTGGAGTTTGACGGATCTCGGAGCAAGAGGCTTTCCTCCTCCTCCGTCATTTGTTGTTGAGAATCGGTTTTTATAGGGTTTGGAGTGCCCGATTCATTTGCACTCGTCCCTTTTTTGTTTTGTTTGTTTTTGTCAATTTTGGACCCACGAGTAAGGGGGAAGGAATGTCATCCTGTACTCACCCCCTGTATACAGGAAAGGGGAAATTGGATTAAAACTAGAGGTCCCCAGGTATCTAGAGTTTGCGCTAGCGACTGAGCATTCCCTCAGCCATGCAGGTATCGGCGCGCGCCTTACCTTGGAGACCACCTTTTGGTTTTCGTTTCCTCGCCACTGACCTTACCGGCATGGGTGGCCCTGACAGTTTATGTTTACATAGACTTCCGGTTTCGCTCCGTGGTTCATTGGAAACTACTTAAGCCCTTTCACCGCGACAAGGTGAGTGATCGTGTTGGTGGTTTAATGTCCAACAAAGTAAATTTGGTGCGAAATTTGGTCACAATCTTCCGAATAGACTGCTCAGAAGGTCGAGAATGCCGATCATAAAATGGAAGCAGCGCGCGATGAACATTTCGAACCGAGCACGAATTTTGATAGTAAAATTCAATAATTTGCAAGCGTTGTTCATTTGTAAGACGATCCATGGTTAAATTGCAAACCAAACTGAAGCTGTTTGACAGTGACACAAGGTACTAAACACACGTCAGCTGTCAAAACCAGTGTTGCCAAAACCAAACCAGCTAAAAAATCACCCGTTAACACACATACCGAGCATGGAAAGTTTTTCGGTTTCGACGATGCAAGTGCCACTCATGGATAGTGGCTGTAAAGTTTGGTTTCGCTTGGATGACAGAAGACAGCATTGCGTTTTGGAAGCATTAAATTCCACTCTATTAGATTTACCCCATTTAATTAATGAACTTAACATATTTTGTCGTTTTTCTTCCACATCCGAAGGTGAGGGGCGTAAATTCGAGAACGAATATGAAAAGCTGAGGGTACTGTCATCCGCGAAGGAATGAATTGGATTAGAAGTTGCAGACATTAGGTCATTAATAAGAATGAGAAAGAGTGTAGGAGACAAAGCTGAGCCTTGTGGAACACCAGCATTTATTTGGTGAGTTGCAGACTTGAAACCGTCCAAAACTACTTGAATTGAACGTTTCGAGAGGTAGTTTCTAATCCATTGAAGAAGAGTATCATCGATACCAAAAGTACGCATTTTCCAGAAAAGGGCTTGATGCCAAACCCTGTCAAATGCCTTTGAAATATCAAGTGCAACGATCTTGTTTTCGCCACCAAGGTGGATTGATTGGTTACACTTTTCGGTGAGATATGACATCAAATCACCAGTGGACCTGTTGCTACGAAAACCATATTGTCGGTCAATGAGGAGATTTCGTGATTCAAGATATTTCATAAGCTGACGGTTTATCAGCGTTTCCATGACCTTAGAATGACGGGAGGTAAGAGCAATTGGTCGGTAGTTGGAGAGATAAGAAGATTCGCCTTTTTTGGGGACGGACTGGACAAATGCAGTTTTCCATCGACTCGAAAAGAGTCCTGATGAATAGCACAGATGGAAAAGCTTACGCAGTGGTTTTGCCAGCGTTGAAGAATACCTCTTCAGAATTATCCATCTGAACCAGACGATTTGTGTATGTCAAGATCGAATAATACTCTTGCGACTGTACGAGTACGAAAGTGGAGTGGTCCCATAGAATGTTCTACGTTCTCTAGTACAGGGGGAGACTTGGCACAATCTGGCAGCGTGGAATTGGCTGCGAGCAGATTGGCTTTTTCTAGAGAGGTGACAGCTGGAATGTCATTGTAAATGAGGGTTGGGATGGAAGATGAGGTCGAATTCTTAATGTTTTTTACAAACGACCAAAAGTTTTTACTACCTTTGGGACATAGTAGAATTTTTTGCCTCAACTTTTGGTCGTGGAAGAATTTGACATGCTTAATGTGGGCATTGCAGTCATTTCTGACTCGTTTGAATTTTAAACGGTTTTCCTCAGTTGGGTTGGTTTTATATGACCGAAAACATAACTCTTTCACCCTAACAACCTCTTTACATAATTACTTACTTACTTACACGATGGCGGGACCTCCTGTTTTATTCCGATTCCGAACGGCAATGTTGAGATAAGCTTTTCTTGACAGTTGACAAGTGGCACTACAGTCCGGGATGAACCTGGGCCTCAACCAACATGCCTCTCCAATTAGCCCGGTTCTTAGCTTACTGCCTCCAGTTGCGCACTCTAAGTTGGTTGAGGTCGGTTTCTACTTGTGCGCGCCACTTAAGACGAGTCTTCCTCGTTCGTTCGTGGTCTGACTGGGAATCAAAGACTCTGCGAGCCGGAGTATTGGTGTCCATTCTTTCTACATGTCCTAGCCATCTACGTCCAATGCGGAGTTTTTTCACAAGGGGTATGTCGCTGTACAGCTCGTATAGTTCGTGGTTTAATCTTCGTCTCCATAGCCCGTCAACGCAAACGGGACCGAAGAACTTTTCTCTCGAATCGACTAAGGGTTTCTTCATCCGCTTTTGATACGGTCCATGCTTCAGCAACTATGTGGTTGGAGTACGAGAAATTAGCTGATATGATACAGTGGTCTGACGTGCCTAGAGGCGATAATACGTTTTTGGTGTATTTGTCGAGGTGAGATGTTAAAAACAAGTCCAGGGTGTTGGCGGCTTGACTATCAATATCCGGAATGCGCGTTGGCTCATTTACAAGCTGAGTTAAGTTGTTTATGTCAGCAAAGATCTCGACATACCTTCCTTAAGGTGTTGACTGTCCAGAATGTCGAAGCCACGAAGAATTGTGTACATTGAAATCGCCCGTAATGAAGATTTCAATGCGAGGGTGTAGGGATACAATTCTTGAGATGGAGTCAGACGCCAACTAAGCAAAGCCGTGAAGTGAAAATGTAGCGTTTGGAATCCAATAACAATTTGTTCTCCAGGTTCTGTTTCATAAAAACTGTTTTCAAATGCAATCTCTTAACTTCTGACCAAGGTCAAGATCAAACATTATAAGAACAAGTAGAGCGCTTAGAAAGACTCTCTACAAGATCCCAAATCCCAGAAAATGCGAAATACCTCTTTTCAAATGAGTTTTAGTAACTTTCTGTTGTATCTGGCAACGCTTGGCAGAACAGGCTAATTTGGTAGCACAGGCGCTATCCGGCTTTATAGTACGCCATATTCTTCAATCAGCTTTTCCGGTCCTCTTTCCATCATCGTCCTCTTCCTTCCCGGACGTCAGCCACTTCTGACAACACGCGACAAGACTCTCATTTACTGAATTCGAAATTGTAAACCTAGTATATTAATAAGAAATAAATTGAGTTATATTTATAAGAAGTATCCCAAGTTATTTTCGTAACAATTGGCGACGAGGATGAGCGAGCAACAGATGAAACAACAACAGGAGTGGTTTGAGGAACTTCTGAAGAAAAACATGCAGTACATGAAGGAGTTAATGGGGAGTATACCAAGTGCATCGACCACAATACCTCCATTTTCAGTATTCGATCCAGTCAAAAACAACTGGGAGAATTACCTGTTTCAACTTCAACAGCACTTCGAGGCGCATTCAGTTACCGAAGAAAATATAAAGAAGTCATTCTTCTTAGCATCGTGTGGAGACTACATTCTTGACCTTCTGAAGAAATTGTTCGAAACAATCACTGTAAGTACATACACATATAGCAAGCTAACCTCAAAACTTACTCAACATTTTCAATCAAACATACATATTCTTGCGTCGAGATGTAAATTTCTGCGACACCAAATGACACCAGGCCAAGGGTACAGTGATTACATTGCAGACTTGAAGGGTATAGCAAAAGATTGTGCATTTGTTTGCAAGAAAGAAGGCTGTAACCAATCGTATGCTGATTTCATGATACGCGACATGATTGCCTTTTATACACCACACGAGCAAGTTCGACTGGCAGCGATGCAAAATAAGGATCCCACACTGGAGAGAATGCAAGAAATCATCACTGCGTTTGAGTCATCTCAACAAGCTTCAGCGATTTTAAAAAGCAGCGAGCGAAAAGTTGCTACGACCGCGGAGGTCAACTCAATGTACGCAAGTAAGTCAAACAATAATTACCTAAATCGTAAATCCTGTCCCGAGTGCAATATAAGTCATGACCGCAGTAGATGTAAATATTTACAAACAGTTTGTGATAAATGTCAGCGTAGGGGCCATTTACAAAGCGTATGTATGAGCCACAGGGCGGAGGAAAACGCATCACGTGCAAGACATCGCAAGCAACGCGATTATTCCAACAACCGCAACAGTGCTCGTTCCCACTCGAGGCCACACTATAGTACGGGCCCAAATCAATCTAATACAAAAGCTTTCAAGCGCAACAAAAATCAGAAGCAAAGAGTAAATGAAGTTGCTCATTCCATTTGCCAAATGCAGCACGCTGAAATTTGCACACTTAAGGAAGTGAACAGTAAAACACATGATGGACAGAACAAGTTGTTTGTGACTGTTGTGGTTAATAAAACTCCACTAGTTTTTCAAGTAGACACTGGAGCCACATGTTCGTTGATAGGGCTTAAAGGTTATCGCGACCTAGGCCATCCCAATTGTCAGTTAACTGATAAGGTATTAAGAGCATACGGCAACGTAGAAGTACCGGTAAAGGGAATGATCAACGTAACCGTGTCGTGGAAACAAACAGTATGTGAATTGCCGTTGTTAGTCACCGATAGTGAATATGGGTCGAACATCATGGGCTTAGACTGGTTTGAGGCATTTAACTTGGGTATAATCAATCGAAGTGGTGAACAGGCTTTTCAAATTAATGAAAATATTACTATTGAGGCACAGGAGCGACTTGCTGCAGAAACTAAGAAACTCTGTGAGCAATTTAAGTCAGTTTTTAGCCCAGGACTTGGCTGTAGTAAGAATTACGTTGGTCATCTGCAACTTAAGCCTAATTCTCACCCCAAATTCGTGAAATTTCGTCCGCTGCCTTTCGCACAGAAGAGTATAGTGAAGGCGGAGATTGACAGACTGATTCAAGCAGGTGTTTTCCGAAAAGTAGAAACCAGTCAATGGGCCACCCCCAAAGTGGTGGTTAAAAAACCCAATGGATCCATTCGCATATGCGGTGACTTTAAGGTGACAATAAACCCGCAGTTGGAAATCAACCGGCATCCTTTTCCACGCATTCAGGAAATTTTCAATCAACTTCAAGGTGGATGTTTGTATACGAAGATAGATTTATCTGATGCATATCTACAAATCCCTTTAGACGAGGAATCTCAGAAGATATGTGTCATGTCAACTGAATTTGGATTGTTGCAATATTTACGGGTACCTTTCGGTACAGCGAGCTCTACTGGTATTTTCCAAAACTACATCGAGCAGCTTTTGGCAGGTCTTGATGGTGCGGCCTATGTGGACGATGTGGTCATTACTGGCGGCACTGAAAAAGAGCACTTAAGTAACCTGAAAACATTTTTAGAGCGGCTTGAAAGTCATGGACTGCGGTGTAACATAAAAAAATGTAAATTCGCCCAAACTGAAGTAGAATACCTGGGCCACATCATAGACGCCACTGGCATTCGTCCGTCAGAGTCACGACTACGCGCCATTAAAGACTTGCCTGCGCCAGGAAATATCAAAGATCTAGAAGCGTTTGTGGGAAAGCTGAACTATTACAATCAGTTCGTTGAAAATTTCGCACAAATTGCAGCTCCACTCAACAGATTACGAGCCAAAGATGCCAAATTCATTTGGGGGGAAGAACAGCAGAAGGCCTTTGAGACGTTCAAAGATAAAATTATGCACGTTTCTAGGCTAGTTCATTTTAGAAATGAATGGCCCGTCACCTTAGCAACAGACGCTTCATCATACGGTATCGGTGCAGTAATATCTCATGTATATCCCGACGGAACAGAAAAACCCATAGCATTTGCTTCTTAGACATTGACAGAATCACAGAAACGATACAGTCAGATTGAAAAGGAAGCCCTTTCAATAATTTATGGTATAAAAAAATTTCATCAATATTTATACGGGCGTCAGTTTGAACTCATCACTGACCACCAGCCCCTAGTAACGATCTTTAACCCGAGCAAGAAATTACCGCAAATGACTATCGCGCGTCTTCAGCGGTGGGCAATAACTTTAATGAGCTACACTTACAGTATACCATATCGGCCAACTGCACACCATGGAAATGCTGACTGCCTATCCCGCTTGCCAGTCGGACCAGACGAAGACTTCGACAAATCCGAGGAATCATGCCATTCTTTGGATGCCGATAACAACTCTGTTATTGATAATTTTCCAGTGAATGCCATGACGGTTGCTGAGGAGTGTAAAAAGGATCCTGATATCAAAAAAGTTATCCATTATATCCAAAATGGCTGGCCAAAACAGCTACCTACTGACGAATCCCATTTGATGTCATATTTTAGACGTAGGTTAAGCTTGTGTGTGTGTGCTAATGTGATTTTATTACAGACTGAAAATCCAAGAGTAGTCGTTCCTCAGCGGTTGCAGCAAAGAGTGCTTTCATTGCTCCACGAAGGTCATTGGGGTGAGACAAGGATGAAGCAAAATTCCCGTCGTTACTGTTGGTGGCCTGGGATGGACGAGATGTTTCACCAAACCGTCAGCAAATGTAATGCATGTCAAATCAACGCGAATCATGCTCCAAAACAGTATGCCAGTTGGCCTGTTACAGAAGCGGCGTGGGAGCGCATACATATTGACTACGCCGGGCCATTTGAGAAATACTCGTGGCTGATTATCGTCGATTCGTTTTCCAAATTTCCTTTCGTAGTCAAAATGCAGTCCACGACGTCAGCGGCAACTATAAACGCCCTTCGCTCAGTTTTCGCATTAGAGGGCTTACCCAAAGTCATTGTATCTGACAATGGCACACAATTTTCATCAAGAGAGTTTCAGGAATTTTGCCAACGCAACTCCGTAACTCACATAACTTCCGCACCTTTTAATCCAGAGTCCAACGGAGCAGCTGAACGCATGGTGCGGACTTTCAAAACATCACTTAGAAAAATTTTGTACACTACATTACCCAGCGAGGATGCACTACACATTTTTCTAGCAACATATCGATCATCTCCTGGTGCAGATGGAAAATCACCCGCAGAAAAACTGCACGGTCGTTGTCACTGTACCATTCTCTCAGCACTGTTTCCGAAACAAAATCAAAAAAGGAAGGTGAACGGATTAACTGAATTCTACGTAGGACAACCCGTTTTCGTTCGTCAATATCTACAAAAATCCAAATGGACTAAAGGAGTTGTTATAGAACTGTTAGGAAAACGAATGTATCGAATCGAAACCGAGGGTGGCACTTGGCGTCGTCACCAAAATCAAATGAGAGCCAGAACATTAGCGGCTGATGACAGCGATATCACATCGATATCTCAGGCAAGTAAATTCGATAACATTACTAATCCAAATATTTTTAATAATCCAGAAGATGACCAAATGCCGAATGAATCAGTAATGAGCCCAGATCGAATGCAGAATGAACAAGTTAGTGTAGAGAGTCCTGATCATCTGCAAAATCATTCAGTTATCATTGAAAATCCAAATTCACCACCTATAACCGATTTAACATCACCTGGAAGTCAACAACAACAATCAACTTCATCTTCGCGTTCAAAAATCAATGAGACACAGCCTATTCACCCGCCGTCAAGTGAACAATCCGGAGGTAGTGAGATTAGGCGCTCTGAACGATTGAAGAACAAAATAGTGAGATTTGATTCGAAATAAGTGACGGGGAAGCTGTTGTATCTGGCAACGCTTGGCAGAACAGGCTAATTTGGTAGCACAGGCGCTATCCGGCTTTATAGTACGCCATATTCTTCAATCAGCTTTTCCGGTCCTCTTTCCATCATCGTCCTCTTCCTTCCCGGACGTCAGCCACTTCTGACAACACGCGACAAGACTCTCATTTACTGAATTCGAAATTGTAAACCTAGTATATTAATAAGAAATAAATTGAGTTATATTTATAAGAAGTATCCCAAGTTATTTTCGTAACACTTTCACTTAGGGTGTTCCTAAATATCGCAAAGCAGGACTTACTCGTTCCACTGAATATCTCCAAGGATAATGCGTTTCACTTTTCCATGACTAAAGAAAAACATCCCACTCAACCATCTATGCAAAGTAACTCCCATTTACATTTCCAAACCACCCCTACCATCCACAAGCACCCCATCGTCAGCACTCCGCATTTCAATTAAAACCGAAAATTTGTATCCTGTCACCGGAGTCCATCACCATTTGTAACTATCGCCTTCGAAATGGAAACCCATTAGCGAACGCCTCAACACTGGATGTGGACACTCACCCTGCGCGCCCGGTCTAATTGCACTTCATGTCCTGCAATTACAATTTGGAGCGCCCACACCGAACCGACCAGCAATGCCAAGCACTGTCACCACCACAATTAATCACTCGTACAAATAATTCCCATCACCCTAGAGGATCATTGTCGTCCCTACTTGTTCAGTGGTCACTTCTAAGTCACGCAATGCGTCCTTGTCACATCCCAATCGAATTCAGTAGGCGTCCCGCTAATGACTACATCGCCCGTCGGAAGCCCAAACCGGAAAAGTGCCACCGCAGTGGGTTTATCGCCCATCCAAGTTGACAGCGACCAGATACTGCCTCCACACGAACAGCGAAAAAATAAAAAATAAAACGAAGTCCTTGCACACAAGTTGCAAGATGAGATAACGAGACACCCGTCAGGTAGACGAGGTTGCTGCGCAGAGTTAAGACGTTTCACGGTTCCTTAATGCGCGCCACCGTGTGTGGACTACATATGTTAATGAGTGCTTCGCGGCACTGGTGTGCTCCCTATCGGTGGCCTAAAATTTACGACCAAATTGATTAGGACACTCCAGATGACAGTGTCGATTTTGGGCTACCAGCACCAGCGTCAAGGGATCCGGATTAATTAACGAAAATAGAGAAAGGGACGACAGCCGAGGAGCAGCACTGACATTTCCATATCAACCACAGCATCGCTTTGCATATAACTACTCCACATTCGAAGACCGCCATCTGACCACACACATGGACTTGGGCTTCAGCTTCGGCAGTATGGGGAAAAACATTCAAAATCCATCAGTGCCACAGAGCAGAGAATAATGGTGCACCGCAGAGTTATGTCGGTGCGGTGTCTGTGTGTTTGGGGGTATCTTTGTTTTAATTAAATTCCAAGAGATTCGTAATCAATTGCTTTACGGGCTGTCAGACAATGCAGCAGGAGCTGGACGGGACCACAAGATAGCTAAAGTTTTTGTGTGTGTATGTGTGCCCACAAACTATAAGCCCCAAACATGACTAGCGGCTGTCGGGTGATGCAAAATTAGCCCACTAACGAAGCATTTGATAAGGACCATGCACTTTGGCTGAATAAATTATTGAGGACCAAAAAAGAGGCAAAGCAAGGTGGATGGAGGGCAGAACTACCATCGAATTGAGGCGGTTCCTAGCTAAGTGAGGAAGTGGGTATGAACAGTCGTAGTTCGAGATACTGCCATTTGTATAAGGATGCAGCAACAGATGTTTACTACATCCGACTTGGAAAAGGATTTCGTTAAATGAAAGCAACAATGGAAAAGATTTCAATTAGCTGAGACCAACCAACTCTGACTTGAAATCATCTGTTTAGCGAAGTGTGCAAAATTTCGGACGGATGGTAGGTTTGCATCAACTTCAGCTGACCCTTGGAAAGGTAAAATATTGATCGTTCTTGATTAGACAAGGCCCGGTGACTGTGGCTGTCATCAGATCTCATCTAAACAAATGCAAGTCCTCTTAAATCTCACTTTGCATATCTGCTGTTATATCCGACATGTCAGCCTATCGAAGGGGTTATTACCTCTGCAATCAAGAGTGGACCGCTTAGAGCCATCCCAGCAAATATTGAGCCAATCGAGCTTAGGGATGCATGCAGGTGATTAGACAGTGCTAGGTCACCAGGATTGGATGGCACACCAAACCAAGCCCTAAAGCATTTTCAGAGATGGGGTTTTCCTAGACCAATCGAAAAAATAACGTCAGATGCTCCTGTCTAAAGGGGAAAAACAACACCAGATGAAGCCTCTCCATACCGTCCCATTTAGACACAATGGGTTTCATACCCGAGGGCATCATATGCAACCGATTTGAAGCGGCAACTGATGAATCCAGAGGACTCTTTAACCAACAGTTCGGGTTTAGACGCTCGTTCTACATGGAGGGTAACTACAGCCCTGGATACTCATTCCGTAACTTTCAAAACGATAATCGTTGACGATAGTGAACGACACTTTCTGGGTAGATACCGTGTGATTTGTATACATGTGAACACACACAATATAAAAATTACACGGTACGTACCTAGCAAGTCTCCTACACTATCGTCAACGACAATCGTTTTGAAAGTTACGGAATTAGTACCCCAGGAAGAAACCATTGAGTGCAAGAAATGGAGGTGAGGCGCAACGAAATATGGCGCAGTGTTAACACTAGACGTCAATTCTGCAAACTAGGGTCTTATAGAGCAGTCGGAAAGGTCAATGATGGTTCCATGAAATTTGAAGCTACATCGAGAACCGGTGTCTACTCTTTGATACCGTGAATGACGTGAAGCAGTACCACATATCTGACAAAGTTCCACAGGGGTCGGTATTATACCCCATCTTATGGAAAATTATGTATGATAAGGCTCTAAGGCTCGGAATCCGAAAGAAGGCACAAGTTAAAGGGTTTGCAGATGATATTGCAAACACTAGGAAGGAATAGAGGACTTAGGAATGGAATGTGTCCCAAAATAATGAAAATGGGTGACAGCTGTCGGGTTACAGCTCAACGTACCTTACGCCCTTCATGTTCATTGAGGTCGGTTTCTACTTGTGGGCGCCACTTAAGGTGAAGTCTTCCTCTACTGCGTCCGACGTCTGGCTGAGAATCTAAGACTTTGCGATAAGGAGTCAAGTCCTAGCCATGTGAAACGCCCAATGCTGAGTTTTTTTTGGCTGGGGGCATATCGCTGTACAGCTCGTATAGTTCTTGGTTGAATCTTAGTTTCCATAGCCCGTCCACGCAAACGGGACTGAATATTTTTCGAAGAATTTTCCTCACATATCGACCAACGATTTCTTCATCCACTTTTGATACAGTCCATGCTTCAGCGCCGTAGAGCAGGACTGGGATGATCAGGGTCTTATATAGGATCTCCTTAGTCGTTCGAGTGCAGGCTCTACTACTTAATTGCCTTCATAGGCAATCATTTAATTTCTGACGAGATGTTGTTGTCAGAGTTAATAGCGGAGCCGAGGTAGACAATGTCCCGTACTATCTCAAAGTTGTATCTGTCAATGGTGACGTTCTGTTCAATTCGTCGATGTTGTGTGTCCTATCGTGTTGACAGCATATACTTGGTCTTACCCTCATTTACAGCTAGAAACCCATTTTTGCCGCTTCCTTCTCTAAACTAGCAAACGTGGCTATGACATCACGTTGAGTCCTACCAATGATGTCAATATCGTCGGCGTATGCTAGTAGTTGCACCGATTTTTGGAAAATTGTGCCTCTGGTGTTGGCTCGGGAGTTTTGCACAATCCTCTCAAGAATCAGATGAAAGAAGTCACATGACAGCGCATCGCCTTGCCTAAATCCTTTTTTGATATCGGTGAGGTCGTTTCCGACCCTGATGGAGCACCGATAAATCTCCATCGTCATCCTGCACAGACGGACGAGTTTGGGCGGTACACCAAAACTAGAGACGGCTCTGTATAGTTCGTCTCTTTAAATGCTGTCGTATGCAGCTTTGAAATAGATGAACAGGTGGTGAGTATCGATTTGGACTTCTTGGGGTTTTTTCCAGGATTTGCCGAAGTGAGAAGATTTAATCAGTTATGGACTTTGCAGGCCTAAAACCATACTGATGAGGGCCGATTAGGTTGTTCAAATATTACGTCCACTTAGGATCTTGAAGGTGATGTTGAGGAGACTTATGCCTCTGTAGTTGGCGCAGTTCAGTGGATCTCCTCCTTTGTGGATCGGGCGAACGATGCTGAGGTTCCATTCTTCAGGCATACTTTCATTCGACCAGAGTTCGTTTATGAGTTGTTGGATGTTACTTACCAAGTCATCTCCGCCGGCTTGATAAAGCTCGACGGAAAGAACGTCATTTACCGCAGGCTTAAGGCTTGTTAGGCTTAAGTTTAGATATTCCTATACTCACTTCACTTTCGTCGGGTGGTTGGTAGTTTTCGCTATCGTTGCCAACACTGTAAGGTTCGTTCTGCCTGACAGCGGAGTGTTGTTCGTCATCGCCGTTTAACAGTTTGCAGAAGTGGTTCTTCCATATCCTCAGCATCGACTGTGTCTCAACTACGATATTTCCTTGTTCATCTCGATAGGATTCTGTTCGAGCCTTGTATCTTTGGCTTTGAAATTTGACACTTCGATATAACTTGGGAACTCTTGCCAATTTTCTTTGACATTCGATGCTGGTGGTATATTGTGAATCAAGAGGTTTAGGGATACGCGTTGCGCGAAGGCCTTGGCGGTCTCTTGTTAATGCAGTCTTTCGATTGTATTTCTGGTTTGTTGTGGCGTAGTGGATAACCGCATTCTTACCTTGGCTGCAACAAGGAAGTGGTCCGAGTCGATGTTAGCCACTTGGAATGTTCTGACATCCAAAATACTAGATGTATGCCTCTTGTAAAGGGTGATCCATTTCGAAGTTCCCTACTTTTTTAAAGAAAAAAACACAGAAAATTCAAATTTAATGGAGAATGTTTATTATCATTTGAAAGAACATTCTTTGGCATTTATTTTTTGAAGATTATGTCTATCAAATGTTGTCCGTTGCTACGTGGCAGATGGTCCATCCGTTGAGTCCAATTTTCGATGGACCGATGATTTCACCGGCCCACAAACCACACCAAACCGTTGTTTTTTCTGGATGAAGTGGCAGTTCTTCAATCTCTTCAGGTTGCTCTTCATCCCAAATGCGGCAATTTTGTTTGTTTACATACCCATTGAGCCAGAAATGGGCCTCATCGCTGAACAAAATTTGCCTCGAAAACTTCGGATCTACTTGGAACTTATCAAGAGCCCATAGAGCGAAGCGATGTCGCTTGGGAAGGTCGAGCGGCTTCAGTTGTTGCACAAGCTGTATTTTGTACGCCTTCAATTTAAGATCTTGACGTAAAATGCGCCAAGTCGTTCCATACGTCAGTCCGAGTTGCTGCGAACGGCGCCGAATCGACTCTCTACGGTCTTCGTGTACACTCTCAGCTACGGCCGCTATATTTTCTTCACAGCGTGCTGGACGTGGTCTATTCGGTCGAATATTATCCAAAAATGAATGCTGGGTCTCAAAATGGGTGATGGTGTTGCGAATAGTATGCTCAGTAGGCCGATTATGTTGACCATAAGTTGAGCGAAGTGCACGAAACACATTCCTCACAGAACGTGAATTTTCATAATATAGTTGAACAATTTGTAAACGTTGTTCACGCGTAAGTCTTTCCATTATGAAATGCCAAACAATACTAAACAAAAATAACATGACAGCATGACACGACTCACACGTGATCTGTCAGAAAAGGCTTTTGAAAAAAGTATCTCTACTTGGATCACCCGTTATTTACTTTGAATGTCTTTCATACAATAATGACAGAGTTTTGAGTTTTGTTGTATGAAATTGTGGTATTAAAGCCGGGAATACACAAACGTGGGGGTCCTTATTTAAGGATTCGTTGAGGGCAAGTATTTTTTTTTTATTTTTTCCATAAAGCTTTTCTAAAAAGACATCTTCCCACCAAATTTCACTCAAATCGGACAACATTTTTTTCTCAGGTCTGAAAGGGATACACGTAAAAAGGCAATCGGAAAGAAATGGGGAAATGGGTTATTTGTGTCCATCAGAAGACCCGTACTCTTGTGTCGTGTGTTAGTCTGAAGGACAGCTCTACAAGCAGCCCCAAATGCAACCTTCTAGGGAAAGTTCAAAGCCCAGCTTGCATATGCATTAGCAGATCTCTAAAAACCATCCCCTCCGCAGCCCTAGATGCTATTCCTACATCTATTGCCCCTAGATATTCTTGGAAAATAGACCGCAGCTTGTGTAGCTGTGGGACTGATAGCCTCATTACAATGGACATCTACTCATGGTGAACACAAAGTTACTAAATCATTACAGAAAACATTGACCACATAACTTCCATCATTCGACTTTCGACCACCACATCCCTGCTATGAGTCGGTCTTATCTCTTTCAATTGTTTGTCATTCCACCTATAACGCTTTACAACCACTTACCACTTGAAAGTGCAATAACACGTCAAAAGCCAACACCTACTTTCCAAAAAGGCCCGTGTAAACATACAGACCTCTAAACCGTTTAAAACAACATTTCATAGGACTTAGAGTTCGAATTAATTAGCATCATTTAGCGCACAACCATAAAAACTAATCTCATTGAATCCCCGCTCTAAGGCTACATGGGAAGCACAAGAGACCTCAATCACCCTTGTAAGAAGCCTACAATCCGCTCCATTGTCATGCGATTAGACCTTCCAATGACTGTAAATATTTGACAAACGTGCGTAGTGGGTTCTAAAAGCCTCCACGAATGAAAGATAATTAAAGTGAATCAACAATAAGCGTCAAACCCAGTGGTTAGATACATCTCCCACCTTCCAAAAATAACACGAGATACCTAGATACTTTCAAACACATTTCATGCGTGTTAGCTGAGAAGGCGGCATAGCTGGTTGTAAAGCTCCTCCATGATCAGCGTGAAGTGATTTCTTTTCCCTAGGAACACACAAATCTTGCATGAAACACTATTACAGTTCGGCGACCATGGAGGGGCTTAAGGTAATCTCGAGGAAAATCATTAATTTGCTTCCATCACCTTCTGCGGCAGAGGGACGCCTGATGAGTTCGATTCGATCAGATCAGATCAGATGGTGTGCACATATTCCATGAACACGAGGAACCGGAATCTATCTCACCTCGTGTACGAGACGCGCTGTGCATGTAGTAAGACATTGACGGCACTGCAGGTGGTCTATTGTCCTCGGTGCGGCTGGAATTGCCGTACGGAATCTACAATACCGAACGATCGATGACAGGAATTGATCGGTATCTCTAGGATCTTGATTGTCCGATGAAAGGAGAAGAAATGTATAAAGTTGTTCGAGGTTAGTTTTGTGCTCGATAACCTGTAGAGTGTGGAGGTGCCTGGTGGGCAGTATAATGTGTAAGAAATCATGTCATGCCAATGGTCCTGGATTTTCTCTTTGTGTTCAATTAAATTGGGATTCTTAGGTTAAATTGAATCATTTCCATTCAGGGATGGTCTACCTCTGGGGGGATGTGTATGCGATGGAAATTTGAATTGGAAATTCTCGGGTTTTCCAAAAATCGTTGTGGTAATAAGGTTTGATGAATTGGAAGTCACCCAAATAATGTTATGGAGGACCAATTAGGAATGCACATGACTTGCATCCTTGAGGTTTAACTATGTGAACTGACTCGAGTTTCTTACGTTTCGAGGCAAGGAACCGATGCATCGATTAGCCATATTTTTTAGAAAGGTGGTTAGATTAGGTTTGTATTTTACTCAGACTAGGTAAAATCGAAGATCGCCTCAAGATGATCCTTGCAGATCTTTACTGAATTTTTGTAGACTTAGATTCAGTAGATTTATTATTTTGTAAAGTCTTAACACATTAAGATACAATATCTTATAAATTTGTGAAGTATCGAAGATTTTTAAATTGCGAAGCTCTTTTAAGCAGAATTAAGCATACGCTTGAGCTAGCATTTGCGGCTATCAAGGATCTCACAACCAAAGAGCATAATTGAGACGAGTAGAGTTATCTTCTGGGATGCCCAGAGCATCCTTAGATTATATTAGATTTGGGAGTTGGAATCAAGTTACCATATCACTGCTGCCAAATTTGGGCCAAATGTGATTTACTCCAATTAGAGCTCACTCAAGATACCGGACTTTGTGATGAATCCTAGTAGATCTTTGAGTGGATTGTTAGATATGGCCTCTGCCTCAAGGTAGTGTTTACCTAGTTGGTCTTGACGTAATGTGATTAGGCAGTTACAGTTACAAAGGATGTGTTCTGCTGATTCTTCATCCTCGTTGCATTGTTTCCAGGTGTTATCTTGAGTTATTCCCATGGTCATGAGGTATTTTTTTGACTTGACAATGTCCAGTAAGGGATGGTTGGGTGTTGTAGAACGAGGGTAGACTCTGATTGGCTTTAAATTGGCAATGCCCAGTGCTCGCAACTCTGAAAATTAGTAACCATTGGGTACTGGACTCATCTAACCGGATTTGACTTGCTAAACGATAAGTGCGAGTGTTGATAACAAGACGCAAAACAGCAACACTATAATTATCCTGATCAGAATGGCACGGAATGAATACCCGGTCTGCCATCCCGGGCGAACCTAGATAAGCTGCTTCGACATATTCGGACAACAGGTTATCTAGGAATTTCAAGGCTAAGTCAGGTACCTTGAACAGAGATGGTGGTGAATGAACCGAAGGTCAACGGCAGCGCTCAATCACGTAGTGGATACTGATGGCCCCGTGTCCTAGGGGTATCTAATACATTGGACCTGACCCTCCAGGTTGGGGGTTATGCTTTGGGTTAACTACCCACCCATAGAAAAAACCATATGTTACGAAGTAACAAATATCCTCGGGAAGGACTGATATTATTGTTGACGATCCTGCTAAACGAAAAAAGGATAACGACGTTCGTATCTGCACCTGAAATGTGAGAACATTAAACAGGAGAGGTACAGGCAAACAACTAGTGGAAGCCCTAAGCTGCTAAAAAGGAGACATTACTGCCATCCAGGAAATACAAAGGGATGGGCCGGGCAACAAGAGGATGGAAAACTGTGACATCTACTATGGACCGTGAAACAGCGACTATTTGGATGCGGATTTGTTTTAATTGCCAGACTTAGGCATGAAGTCTTATGTTTCCAAGACATAAGCGAACGCATTTTAACAATCCGCATCAAGGGCAAATTCAAATTCAAAATAGCAAGATTATCAGAAAACACAGCCTACACGATAACACGTCTGGCAACGGACTTACTGTGAAACAATTTTGTGTCGAAAAGACTGCAATCGCCAGAGACCGCCAAGACATTCGCGCAACGTGTATCCCTTAACCTCTCGATTCACAACACACCATCAGCATCTAATGTCGAAGAACAATGGCAACGATGCATTTGATCAGCCGTAACTGATGTGCCAGGTTTCTCGCCCCAACCAGCAAGAAACCCCTGATTTGATGAGGAATGCCGACAGATGCTTGTAGCCAAGACCGTGGCCTACAAGGATAAGCTGCAGGTGAAAACGAGAGCTGCCATTGAGCTTTATAGGCAGAGAAGAAGGGAAGAACACAGGCTTTTCAGAAAGAAGAAAAAAGAGCAAGAAAAGCGCGCTATGGAGGATATAGAGAGGTGCCAATCCAGGAACGATGTTCGTGTAAAACGTCAAAGCCAAGGATACAAGGCTCGAACAGAATCCTGTCGAGATGAAAAAGGCAATATCGTAGTTGAGACATGCTGAGGATATGGAGGAACCACTTCTGCAGGCTGTTCGGCGATGACGAACAACATTCCGCTTGCAAGCGAAACGAACCATTCAATGTTGGCAACGACAGGGAAAACTGCCAACCACCCCACCTAAGTGAAGTGAGGATAGCTATATCTAAACTCAAGCTTAATAAGGCCGCCGGAAATGACGGCCTTCCCGCTGAGCTTTATAAAGCTGGCGGAGATGACTTGGTTAGTAACATCCACCAACTCATAAGCCAAATCTGGTCGGATGAAAGCATGCCTGAAGAATTGAACCTCAGCATCGCTTGTCAGATCTACAAAAAAGGAGACCCTCTGTACAATGCCAACTACAGAGGCATAAGTCTCCTCAACATAGTTTACAAGATCCTATCTGCCGAAATATGTGAACGCCAGAAACCGATTACCAACAACCTGATCGGCCCTTATCAGTGTGTTTTAGGCCAGGAAAGTCCACAACCGATCAAATTTTAACACTTCGGCAGATCCTGGAAAAAACCCAAGAAGTCCAAATCGATACCCACCACCTATTTATCGATTTCAAAGCCGCATACGATAGCATTTATAGAGACGAACTATACAGAGCGATGCCATGGAGAATTCTCTCATCGAATGTGTCGGTGAGGTCATTTCCGACCCTAATGGAGCATCAGGGTCGGAAACGACCTCACCGACACATTCGATACCAAAAAAGGATTTAGGCAAGGCGATGCGCTGTCATGGGACTTTTTCAATTTGATTCTTGAGATGATTTTTGAAAACTCCCTACCCAACACCAGAGGCACAATTTTCCAAAAATCAGTGCAACTACTAGCATACGCCGACGATATTGACATCATTGGTAGGACTCAACGTGATGTCATAGCCACGTTTGCTAGTATAGAGAAGGAAGCGGCAAAAATGGGTTTCTAGCAGTAAATAAGGGTAAGACTAAGTATATGCTGTCAACGCGAAAGGACACACAACATCGACGAATTAGACAGAACGTCACCATTGACAGATATAACTTTGTGGTAGTACGGGACTTTGTCTACCTCGGCTGCGCTATTAACTCTGACAACATCTCGTCAGAAGTTTAACGAAGAATTAGTCTTGTCTCAACCGCTGTTTCTTCGGGCTATGAAGGCAATTAAAGAAGCAAAGCCTCACTCGAACTACTACGGAGATCCTATATAAGACCCTGATCATCCCAGTCCTGCTCTTCGGCGCTGAGGCATGGACCGTATCAAAAGCGGATGAAGAAATCCTTGGTCGATTCGAGAGAAAAATTCTTCGGAAAATCTTCCGTCCCAATTGCGTTGACGGGCTATGAAGGCGAAGATTCAACCAAGAACTATACGAGCTGTACAGCGACATGCCCCCAGCCAAAAAACTCAGCATTGGGCGGTTAAGATGGCTAGGACATGTAGAACGAATGGACACCAATACACCGGCTCGCAGAGTCTTCGATTCCCAGCCAGACGTCGGATGCAGTAGGGGATGACCTCACCTTAAGTGGTGCGCACAAGTAGAAACCGACCTCAACCAACTTGAAGTGCGCAACTGGAGGCAGTTAGCTAAGGACCGGGCTAATTGGAGAGGCATGTTGGTTGAGGCTCAGGTTCATCCCGGACTGTAGCGCCACTTAAGTAAGTAAGGTTGCCTGTAAGTTCGCGGCTGATAGTAAACAATTAAACTGTTTGACAAGTTTTCTACAGAGTATGTCGTGGTTAACAGTGTCGAATACTTTAAAAAAAATTTGGCAGAGTAAGAAAGGTAACGCATCCGAGTAATCGGCTTTGGAATTGGTCCGAATCATAGCCAAGAGATGCAAGGGGTATACCCCGATCCTCTCTGTACCATAAAGCTCACACTAGATGGTCCCCCAAATCATTAATAAACCAACCGTCCTCTAGCTCCAAGCAGGTAAACCCTGTCAAAGCTGTCTACAAGGATAAACGTGCGCTAAGATTGTGCAGCTGTGAGACTAAGACACTCGTCACAATAGGCACCTACTCAAGGTGAACATACAAAGATACTGAAGCACCTTAGGAATTCAGTTTTTTGACTTCAAGCCAACCATTGTCGCCATGAAAGGGAGTCGGATATGATTGGAGAGAATAACTCGATTCACATCAAACAGAATCTGGGGTAGGTGGATGTCTTTTCACCGAGATGCTTAACCTAAGGAAATCCTTTCGCCTTCCTGATCATTGAAACGTTTTCCAGGCGTAAATCATGGCAATTAAAGAAGCCTTGTTCTGGCTGAGAAGGAATGCAATATCCACGAAGTATATCACCAACTTTAGTGACAGCCAAGTGGCATCCATCTCATTCAATCGAAATCAGCCCACGATTGCCGGATATCTCCTTATAAGATGTCAGAGCATTCACCTCTTCTGGGTGCCGGCCACAGAGACATTCCAGGGAACTGCAAAGCGGATGAGCTTGCCAGACAGGGCACCAGCCTTGAGATATGTTAGGTATGCCTCTCTACATGCCAATTACAGATTAATCTGAATGAGATAAAAAAAGCGAACCGCAGATGGACAAACGGCAAAACAACTCTGTCCAAACTATAACCAGAAGCACTCCATCTGCTTGATAGTGTTGAACAGTACAAACCAGCACCTTACAAGACCCTGTCCCATAGGCCTACATGTAAAAACAAAACACTAGGCCTCTTTAGCAATGACTTCTGCAGAAGCTGCTTAGATGAAGAAGAGGAGGAATGTATTCCCCAACTTCTCTGCTCTTGTACAGCTCTCTTCAACAAAAGAAAACTCCATCTAGGAGTTCGAAAAACTAGGTGAGCTGGCTAATATTAATGTCAGAACCCTCCTATGCTATTTATTTCAGGTCTGAATGGTTCATTAGACAAATGAGTGTCGACAGATTCACGTGGTACCACAACCATCGCGTGAAGCCTTACCTAACCTAATGACAAGAAGTGAACCAACAAACTTCAACCCCTTCTTCCAAAATATCCAATAGCTTTCCAAAAACCAGTGATATCCTTCTGCTGAAGGACACAACAACTCACACCTGGCTAACCATATCTGAAGGCTATTGCAATGTGACCATGGGCCTATGCGTAACGCAGCAGAGGGATAGGTAAACCAAAACTAACGTAAGGACCGGTCTACATTAACAGGCATGTTGCACAATTCCAAACATTTCCCATTATCGATTGATGCGTCTTCACCTACAATATCGGTCAGAATTTTAGTGCCCATCTAGCGATAGCATCCAAACAAGGTCTATTCAAACATTTTCTGTAATAAAACATAAAATTGCTTTTAAATATCGAAAATCATTGAAACATGTTCCAATAAAAATATGACTTTGGGCCATAACTCCCCACGACGACAGTTTAAGGAAACTCCAAGGCGCCATGTAAATGAACGATAACCCACAAGTGGATTCTGTGTTTCATGACAAAGGTTCCTTAAATGGATCTCCCGCAGTTCCTACACCAAGCAACATGTGTCCGAATTCGAAAGGGCCACTTCGAATGTCCACATACCCAGACCGTTCATATTTTTATTGAAATTGGGGCCAAAAAATCGAAGCCGAATTGGATATTTATAAACTGAAAACAATAAAAAGTTTTCTGTTGCATGTGTAAGGGCGTGCGGGAAATCAGGAACTGATCAGACTTGAGTTTCGATATTAAATCATCATTAGAAGTTTACTATCAGCGTGACATATTGAATTTTAAGTTCTTGTCCCTCTTATGAGTTTATGTGCGTTTTTTTAAAAGGTTATGGTAGTACAATTTAGATAACACACGTGGGGTTACACAGGAGAGTCATTACGGCACCTATTGGTTGGGTGATCGGTTTAATGACTGCGACATTGGTTTGTTATTGGAAAGACTTATCTGGCGACGGGAGTTTGGAGGCTATAAAATGTTAGACAACGTGATGAGGAGCGTCGGTAAGAGTTGTCGTAAAAAAAATCAGTTGGTGTGCATTAGCAATCTTAACTGATATAAGCATCATCATAACGTATGACAGCTTGAGTAGGTGAAATAACCGAATGCTGTACAATAAAATCTGACACCAGCCTTAGAAATATGATATAGAAACACCTAAAGTGAACTTCTTTGACCGGCTCAGTGGCTGATGGTAGGATGAACTGCTGCGCAGAAGGTCTGGGTTCGATTCCCAGCCGTAGCAAGATCTGAAAGATTTTTAATTGGTCCTCCTCTAGTGTTGATCTGACAAATCATCCGGTTATTATAAATTGTCAAGGAAAGGTTATCGCAATTTAGTCATTCAAAGTCGGCATAAAACAGGAAGTCCCGCCAGAGGTACACACGCGAACATGAGTGGTTTTGAGAAAAAGGTAGGCCCGGGGTACTAACGAGACTGTTGATCCAATATTTTGTATAGTGAACTTCTTAAGGTGGTCAAATTGTAGGCAATGATGCCTACCAAGTCTGACTCACAGCCCTCCCGTGACGACCGACGAGTGCCTATAGTACCTTGACCTAAAATAGGGTCTCAACTCTCAATCCCTGTGTGAAGTCTTGGCAGCTGCAGTTGAGAGAGTGGCCAAGACGTGTACTAATGAACATTATCCATTCCAGGCGACAGCGAAATAACTCCCAAAATGGAGTTAACTGTGTCACAGTTCGGATGGACAAAAATAACCTATATGAGCTACTTCGACATATTCGGAGAACGGGTTATCTAGGAATCTCAAGGGTACGTTAGGCTCCTTGAACAAATATGGTGGCAGATGAGTAAAAAGGCCAACGGCAGCACTCAATCCCGATACTGATGGCCCCGGGTCCTAGGGGTATCTAATAAATTGGACCTGGTCCTCCAGGTTGGGATTTGTGATTTGACGCAACTACCCACTCACTGCAAAAATTGTTGTTACGAAGCAACCAAGAGCCTCAGAAAGGACTGATTTTATTGTTGATGACCATGCTAAACGAATGAATGACAATGAAGTTCGTATCTGCTCCTGGAATGAGAAAAAATTAAACAAGCAGAAGCTCTAATCTGCTTCTTCTTCTTCTTAAGTGGCACTACAGTCTAGGATGAACCTGGCCCTCAACCAACATGCCTCTCCAATTTGGTGTTCGTTCGTTCTACACGTCCTAGCCATCTTAAACGTCCAATGCGGAGATTTTTAACCAGGGGTATGTCGCTTTACAGCTCATATAGTTCGTGGTTGAATCTTCGTCTCCATGGCCCGTCAACACAAACGGGACCGAAGATTTTTCGAAGAATTTACTCTCGAGTCGACCAAGGATTTCTTCATCCGCTTTTGATACGGTCCATGCTTCAGCAGCGTAGAGCAGGACTGGGATGATCAGGGTCTTATATAGGATCTCCTTAGTAGTTCGAGTGAGGCTTTGCTTCTTTAATTGCCTTCATAGCCTGAAGAAACAGCGGTTGAGAGAAGACTAATTCTTCGTTAAATTTCTGACGAGATGTTGTCAGAGTTAATAGCGCAGCCGAGGTAGACAAAGTCCCGTACTACCTCAAAGTTATATCTGTCAATGGTGACATTCTGTCCAATTCGTCGATGTTGTGTGTCCTTTGGTATTGACACCATATACTTAGTCTTACCCTCATTTACAGCTAGAAACCCATTTTTGCCGCTTCCTTCCCTATACTAGCAAACGTGGCTATGACATCACATTGAGTCCTACCAATGATGTCAATATAGTCAACGTATGCTAGTAGTGGCACCGATTTTTGGAAAATTGTGCCTCTGGTGTTGGCTCGGGAGTTTTGCACAATCCTCTCAAGAACCAAATTGAAAAAGTCACATGACAGCGCATCGCCTTGCCTAAATCCTTTTTTGGTATCGAATGTGTCGGTGAGGTCATTTCCGACCCTGATGGTGCAGCGAGAATTCTCCATCGTCATCCTTCACAAACGGACGAGTTTGGGCGGTATACCAAAACTATACCTGGCTCCGTATAGTTCGCCTCATTAAATGCTGTCGTATGCGGCTTTGAAATCGATAAATAGGTGGTGGGTATCGATTTAGACTTCTTGGGTTTTTTTCCAGGATCTGCCGAAATGTGAAAATTTGATCGATTTTGGACTTTCCTGGCCTAAAACCACACTGATAAGGGCCGATCAGGTTGTTGGTAAACGGTTTGAAGCGTTCGCATATTACGGCAGATAGGATCTTGTAAGCGATGTTGAGTAGACTTATGCCTCTGTAGTTGGCATTGTACATAGGGTCTCCTTTTTTGTGGATCGGGCAAACGATGCTGAGGATCCATTCTTCAGGCATGCTTTCAACCGACCAGATTTGGCTTATTAGTTGGTGGATGTTGCTTACCAAGTCCTCTCCGCCAGCTTTATAAAGCTCAGCGGGAAGGCCGTCATTTCCGGCGGCCTTTATTAAGCTTAGCTTAGATATTGCTATCCTCACTTCACTTAGGTCGGGTGGTTGGCAGTTTTCGCTATCGTTGCCAATATTGAATGATTCGTTCTGCCTGACAGCGGAATGTTGTTCGTCATCGCCGTTTAACAGTCTGCAGAAGTGGTTCTTCCATAACCTCGGCATCCTTGTTCATATCGACAGGATTTTGTTCGAGCCTTGTATCCTTGGCTTTGACGTTTTCCAATTTGGTAAAACTTGCGATCATCGTTCCTGGAGTGGGACCTCTCTATATCCTCGATCGCGCGCTTTTCTTGCTCTTTTTTCTTCTTTCTGAAAAGCCGGTGTTCTTCCCTTTTTCTTTGCTGTAATCTCTAATCTGCTATAAAGCAGATATTACTGCCATCCAGGAAATACGATGGGATGGGCCGGGCAAAAAGAGGATGAAAAACTGTGACATCTACTATGGACCGTGTTATAGTGAGCAGAAACAGCGACTATTTGGATTCGGATTTGTTATAAGCTCCAGACTTAGGCAAGAAGTCTTATGTTTCCAAGACATTAGCGAACGCATTTTAAAAGTTCGCATCAAGGCCAAATTCGTCAGTATTACCCTTATATGCATTCATAATCCTACGGAGGAAAACGATGAAAAGCGAAACACAGCTTCTACGAGCTCCTTGACAAAACCTATTAGCGACTACCGAAGTACGATGTTAAAATCGTGCTGGAAGATTTTAATGCAAAGGTAGGAAGGAAGATATCTTTAGCAAGATTGTCGGAAAACACACGGACTTAGGCATGGCTGATCAACGAAATGTCACTATAGCCAGCACACGCGTTTCCTCACCTAGATATCTATAAGGGGACATGGCGCGATCGTCTCCAGATCAACGAATGCTAAAGTTGATCACATAGCGATAGACAAGAAGCACGCATCCAGTATTACGGATGCGCGAACATTCCGAGGGGCTAACATCGACTTGGACCAATACCTTGTTGCAGCCAAAGTGAGAATGCGGATATATCCACCACGCTACAAAAACCAGAAATAAACTCAAAAGACTGCCCTGGCCTTCGAGGAACGCGTATTCCTTAACCTCTCGTTTAACACCATACCATCGAATGTCGAAGGATAATGACAATGATAACAACAACCCATTCGATCAGCCGCAACTGATGTGTTTGATAAGGAATGATGACAGATGCTCACAGCCATGAACGAAGCCTAAAAGGCTACGCTGTAGCTGAAGACGAGAGCTGCCAGTGAGCTCTATAGGAAGAGAAGAAGGGAAGAACACCTGCTTTTCAAAAAGAAGAAAAAAGAGCAAGAAAAGCGCGCGATCGAGGATATAGAAGGGTGCCACTCCAGGAGCGATGGTCGCAAGTTTTACCAAAGTGTAAAACGTCAAAGCCATGGATACAAGGCTCGAACAGAATCCTGTCGAGATGAACAAGGATGCTGAGGTTATGGAAGAACCACTTCTGCAGACTGTTAAACGGCGATGACGAACAACATTCCGCAGTCAGGCAGAACGATTCATTCAATATTGGCAACGATCGCGAAAACTGCCAACCACCCGACCTAAGTGAAGTGAGGATTCCTGAATCCCACCATGGAATTCTACCATGGAATCGAGTGTGAGTTCAAATGCGTTAGCAGTGAAACTGTATTCTGGGTAATTTGTAAGAGAATGAGATGAACACACTCGCCTACAAAACCAGTTTCATGCCAGTTCCACTCATCTCGTGTGAAGGCCCATTCCCTCACAAGTTAACCAACAATACGCGGTGTTCCCATGTGCCCCCCCCCCCCCATCTAGGTACTAACAACGCCTGATACTGCTTGATTTCGGTTTCGTTACACTTTTTCGTTTCATAAAATCCAATTCACACCATCCCAAACGAGGTTTCACTTCAATAAGTTGGTGCAAGTCCTAATAGAGACTCCTGAAACAACTGGGATTTGCAATATCTATGTTTCACTACGAAAAGCCTTATTATTCACAGCTACTCCGAACGGCATCCTTGCAAAGCCAATTGTTTGAATATTCCTAGACAGGATTACCAACCAATTGCATCATGGGGTTAAAGAAACCCTGCTAAGTCGCTTGCAGTTCATACAAGTACATCAAGCCAAACGCTGTTTCAACAGTTCGTCGTCCTCGACTCACCTCAAAACACCTGCCTGCAATAAATCCCAATTAGACTTCTTCACACAAGTGTGTAATTTCAGTGAGGAGACCACTTACTCTCTCGAGTTAACCCTACCGAATCATATTTCATAGTTGCGGTCCTGAGGTGCGCGCTCTTTACGCCGACCGTGGCATCGGCATGCATCTACACGCAGTGACCGTTAAAAGGATGCGCACTGCATCCCATCATCTCCAGCCACACACACAGCAGCCGCGGCACGCTGAGAGGATTACCACAGTCATTTGCCAGGTAAACTGTAATCCTTCTGTCACAAATATCAGCCATCAGTCGCGGCTGCCCGATCCGATGGATCGGCGCAATGTATGCTGGCAACACCAACACCAGCAAAGCCAACCACGCGCATACGGCAAATCTGGGATACGCTCGCGTATCTTGTTTCGTTTGCACTAAACACTATCACATCTTCGGCATCAGGACAATCATTTATATCGCCCAGGCAGCATCATTATCATCGGTCGAGTGCATCTTTTATATATGCGGTTGGAGCAACCACCACTAACACTGCAACCGCCTACAGCATCGAAGGCTACGATTTACAAGTATATCTCGATGATGGATCTCTAGCCGAGGCAGCACTCGGCATCTCTATGCGCGCGTAGTGCTCCCATTTTAACGCTGTTGCTTCCATACAAAGCACGGCATAGGCTGCAGCCACGGCCGGGACTCTCTTCTCAAAAGGGCACAAGTCTGCAGTTCACCTTTGATGGAAAAGTGAAAAATGATCGTGCAATCGGAAATGCTTGTATGTGTGGATCATAGATACGTTTTTGTGCACAATTGGGAGACACGCCTAACCGCAAGGCATCTATTTGCTCGAATGTATGCGAGCCCCGGCATCAACAGCAGCGCAGTCAATAGGTAGGTACACCCAAGGAATGGAGATATGAATAACTATGGAGCGCTGCCGCGCCAGCCGCCTGACAATTTACAAGATCATGCAGTTGGCCGTGTGCCGAGTGCACGAGCCTCAACTCCCCAGGCTGCGCATGCATTCTCTGTCGGATTGTGCATCCACATACTTGTGAGCTGAGACAATGGAAGCAGCGCTGCAATTTCCAATTTCAGGATTCAGATAGGGAAGAGAGAGACCAAAAAAAAAAAAAACCAAATGGGCACTGGACACTTGGCCGGTTCTCTTGGTGCCGAGTTGTTTGCTTTAACGAGATACGAGGCGCAGCGAAGATAAGGCGAACAACGCGAACTCGTACGACAATGGGCGTCGTACGATCGGAACGGATTCAGATTCAATTCAATTGCGCGGTCCGAGTCGAAAATGGAAGAATTACGAGGACCCTCTGGAGACAATTTGGAGCGAAGTGAAAGGATGCGATATGCATATTTGGCAGCAGGGCTGCCCACAAATGGGAAATTGGACAGCCGGACTGAGAGTGAACGGAGCTAGGGGGTGCGTGGTGATGGCATTTGTGTTTGGAATTGATTTTGAAAGTTTGTGGTTGATGTGTCAGATCAGTGGGTGGTGGTGCTGTGGCCTAGAGTAGTGGATTCCTGAATTGCATTTTGTTTGCACTACCTCACCTCTTGTGGAAAATCTGGCAGGCAAATGACATGAGATGATCCTCTAACATGACGATATGACAGCGATAGAGCCAAATAGCCGACAACGAAACAGACTTACATAGGCTCCTCGCCGATGATCCTTTTGGTCAAATAGGGGCGGTGAATTAAGTGATATAATGGAAGAATCATCAATACCTTCACATGACACAATGGCTGACTCCGCACCAACTCAAATGACAATGGGCAACGGGAAACCGACGAAGTTAATTCTGACACCAGTTCAGTTGCCTACATTTGACGGCTCATTTGAAGAGTGGTTGACCTTCAAAGACATGCTTACAACCTGCGTTATCATCGGTCTCAAACGTTCAGCGTCCTCAATTGTGGTGAAGAAGCGAGTCTGTCCAAACATATTAATCAATACCTTCGCGATATTCTCGAACCACCTATGATGAGCAGCGAATCAGCTGTTGGATTACGTCAAATTCAAGCCGTCCGTGTTCTACAGCAATTTGGCCATCCGACCGTTACATGTGATGATTGGCTAGTAACTGACGATAGATAGATAGATAGATCCAGTCACAATATGGATTCGAAAACTTCGCTTGAAAATCCAGATACCATTCCAACATACGAAGAGTTGAAGAAGTATTTGGAAAACCGCATACGAGGAATTGATGCTATGGTGTCATCTTGCCGATCGAATCCCAAGGAATACTACCCGAAACCTATCTTTCCTCAAGCAGTTCGAAGTCACCAAATGAATGCTAACCGCTGTCCATATGTTGTCCAGGTAAGCATAATTCCTCTGACAGAAACGAAGCTGCAAAAACTGTTTTAAAGCGGATCATGTAGACTGTAGAGGCTTACTGCCCATCTACCTCTAGCTATTCAAAATGTCAACAAAAAAAATCATACAATGCTCCATGTGTGCTTAAAACTAAACCCCAACTGGGTTCATCTCACACCATTCGGGAATCAGACGGTGAAGCCTCCAAACAATGAAGAAGTGGTGAAGATAGCTTCTGTGCTACTGGCTACAACGCAAATTGTTCGATCTGCTACTGGGCATTGTCTTCAACCTCGAGCCCTGTTGGATAGCTGGATCAACGCACGCAAAGTGAAATAAAATCTAGGTGGCAAAACATTAACACCTGCGACCTTTGGCCGGAACTAAGCGGTAGCAAATCTAACAAGCTTATAGCTCTGAACAGAGCTTCTATTGCCATAGCGGTGAGAGTCACAACAGGCTACATCCTGCTGGGTAAACATTCCAACCTAACTGACTCGCGCTAACTTTGCAGGAAGTGCGGAGATCCAGACGTCGAGGAGGACATCGTCCACCTACTGTGTCACTGCCCCGCGATCAGCAACAGCCGTAGCAAACTCCTCGGTAGCTTTTACTATGAGGACTTGATGGAGCTAGCTACAACACCTACAGCACGGATCGTCAGCTTCTGTTGCAAGTCGGGTTGGAGCAACTACCTCTGTGAAGCTAATGAAGCAGCACAAATCCCTAAGTATCACTCCCTCCACTAACGCAGCTTTCTTTTCAGGTACAATAAAGGGTATCGCTAAGGCCCCACGTAGGCCTATGGAAGTTTGACGACTCACTTGGACGTCAACAGCCCATCAAACCTAACCTAACCCGGATCAACCATCCTTCATCAGTGAGTTTGCAGCTCCAAAAATTCATCTTCGGCGTACGCGATTCTAAGTTCCTGTAACTGAAGTAGGAGGGTCTCCAGTTGGACAGTCGACAGGTATGGTCTCTCTCTCTTAGCGAACCGCATTTTTAAATTAACTGTCCCGCCTTGGTTTTGCCACTTTTAGGCTTTCATTGGTGGAACTGTGAATATTTGATCCACAAGACCCACTTTTCGGACTTCTGGAGTTCGAATTATTTCAAGGAACCTTTGATGCTCTACTACTATCCCCAATCTATCCACATCTATATGACAATACTTGCACGATGGCAAGACCTCCTGTCTTATGTCGAATCCAAGTTGATCTTGGCAATTAGTAGGATGATTCGTCACATCATTGCTTTAGAATAGGGCTCGTGAAAAATAATCAAGGGGTTGCTACAGCTGGGAATCGAACTTGGAGAGGTATCGTGCCCGAATCTGTGGATGTATTTGCTTCCTGAATCCGCCAAGGCTTGTTAGAAGTTTAGATCTCCCGGTTTTCTATTCGTCCTGTGGTTAGATTTTTTGCCAACTCTGGAGATTATTCTTTCCTCTCTCTGCGTTACACGGGTTAGGCCAAATACAAGTTTCTTTTAAAATCAACAAAATGTGGCCTAACATTCCCATTAACTATGGACCACAACGTTGTTCAAGTGGCTGCCTTAGCTGGCTTCGCAGTAGCGCATTCTACCACTCCAATTTTCCAAGACCTTCCGCGCTGTAGCTCACGGTTTCCTGGGATCATATTGGCCTTAAGTGCTTGAATCGTTTCCCCCAACAAAAAAAAAGTCCAAAGAGGTCCAATCGAAGCTCCAAAGCGGCCAATTGACATCACCAAGGCGGCTGATAATATACGATTTGAGAACTTGGTGCGCAAAAGATCGATTCGATGGCATGGGCTGTGCATGGCTGTGTAAAAAAAAATCGGTTAGCATGACTCTGTAAAGCCCATCGTTTACCGAAACGTTATTCCCAGCCTCATTTTTGATGAAAAATGGTCCAATGATGCCACCACTCCACAATCCGTACCAAACTGTCACTCTCTGGGGATGCATCAGTTTCTCCGAGCCCTAGATACGGCAATTTTGCTTGTTAGCATGGCCGCCGAGATGAAAATGCATCTCGTGAGAAAAGATGAGTTTTTGCCCAAAATCGTTGTCCAATTCAAGCCACTCTAAGGCCCAAACTGCGAAGCAATAACAAAGCGGATAATCGTGCGCCTTCTATTGCTGAGTCAATTGGACCTTGTAAGCAAATAATCCAAGATCTTGGTGCAGAATTCTCCTCAGACTGGTCCGTGAACTGTTGAAATCGATTGGCTTGTGAATTGAGTCTCACACTCTCGGTTACAGCAACGACATTCTCGTCTGGGCGCATCGTACGACGACGGGGACCCGCATGAGTGTTGTCAACTAGCATACCAGTCTCACAAATTTTTTGCACAAACCTGCATACAACAGTCGCAGTGGGTGCTTAATTTCGGTCGAAAATTCTTTTCAAATGACCCACTGTTTGGGCTACCCAGCATTCACTTTGGAACAACTAATCCCTGACATGTCGCATCCTTTCCAACGTACTGTGTGAACATCTTTAGCCTCTGCAACACAATTATCGCCGCTTACCAGTGTGGCTTACGGCCGCCAGATCTACCATCATTCACTTCAAGGCCGCATATGACAGCATCCATCGCCTAGAGCTTTATAAATCCTGGCGGAAGTCGGGATATCATAAAAACTGATACAGCTGTGTCGCCTAACATTAGAGGACACGCTATGCAATGTTCAGTTTGGAAACAGCTCATCTGAAGTTTTCCAAACATGTACCGGATTCCGACAAGGAGACGCGTTGTCATGTGCTTTATTCAGTCTCGTGCTGGAACAGATAGTGCCTAGGGCAAGAGTTGATAAGGAGGGCACACTCTTCAACAAATCCTTCCAGCTACTGGTACATCGTGCCGTTATTGAAGTATTTACGACCATTGAGGAAGAGGCGAAGAGGCGAAACGCGTCTTGTAGTCAAAGGGAATAAGACTGAGTATATTGTTGATAACATACCAAGTACTGCCGACGCACAAGCTTGAACAAAATGCCACTTTCGACAGCAACAATTTCGAGGCAGTGAAGGAGTTCATCTACCTCATGGTCAACATCAACCCCAAGACCAAGACGTCCCTAGGATATCGATGCTATTGCGGTTATTAAAGCAAATGGGATCAAAACTCTGAACCCGAAAGACCAAATGTTTACTCTTCCGGACCCAAATCCTACCAGTGCTTCTTTATGGTGTAGGTTGCTGGACATTAAGCTGGAATATTGGAATACCGGACATTCACTGTCAAGCCGCTAACACGCTGCACTTGCTTCTTACCTCTCACCCTGATAAATACACCATCAATGTCTAGGTTCGTCAGACCTCTGTATCATATCAGCACAACTCTCGTATTCCAACCACACAGTTAAAGAACAATTCCAAGGAAGACTAGGAACATCATTCTTCTTGGTATGAGATGTTTTATTCCCAACAGAAAACAGTATCAAACCAAACTGAAAAGGGTGGTATGTCTTGAGATGTAAAGAAGCAGCAGAGGAAAACTGAAAAACTTGAAAGAAGCCACAGCCGACTGTAAAGCATAGGTTAGGTTAGGGTGGCTGCCAGCGTTCGGAAGCACACCTAGACCATTTCGGTCCATTGTGATACCACGCGGATCTTGTAAATTCTCCTACTATCCATATGAAAACCATTTTGAGCTTTTGATGAAGCGCAGGAGGCCATTCTCTTCCGTTTTTGCCAAATCACTGAGGTTTTGAAAATGGTAAGCTCCACGATGTAGCTTCTTTTGTTTGATAGGGCTGGGCAGTTACAATGGAGATGAAGTATTCTTTCTTCTTCCTCTACGTCCATGCAGCTCCTACATAAATCGTTTGAGAAGAGGCCTAGCCTTTCTGCGTGCCTACCTATTAAGCAGTGTCCCGTGATAACACCTATGGTCCCTTTGTTCTTCTCAAATCTAGCTTTGGCCAAATTTGTTTGGTTGTTTGACACGTCGTGCCAAGACTCCATCTGAGGTTTGATTTGCTGTTAGCACGTTGCGCTAATAAGCTTTTGCGTGTAGCGATAGGAATACCTAGTGCACCCGTGTCGGGTACAACTGGTAATTTGGTTCCATTTCTGGCAAGTTCATCAGCCTTACAGTTCTGGAATATCAGTATGCCCAGGCACCCAGCATAGGTTAATGTCATCGGTATAAAAGTGGATTGAGTCGTTTAGCACAGTTTCGTCGTTCTCCCATGACGTTCTGTCTGTGGAATGTTTCCCAAGAAGCATCCTTTTCAGACCACAGGATAATTGACTTCCTAATTGAAGCTAATGTCGAACTAATAAGTAAATGCAGGAACCCCAGAATAACAAACTGGGAGACATTCTTCAATGAAGTTAAGCAGAACAAACAAAAACTGCAAAAAAATACTTTAGATACCCCAGAAGAAATCGACGCAACTACAGAAACCCTAACAATGATTCTGAGCAATGTGAAGAAAAAAGCTTGTCCTTTACGGACCCTAAAGAGCAAGAAAACTCAACCATGGTGGACGAAAGAGCTTCTCAAAATCAGGAGAAAAACTAGAGCGCTCTTTAACGCAGCCACATCAACAGAATGTCAGTATCATACCTCCGCGGAAATTAGTCGATTTACGCTCGAATAAGGTTGGGAAACGTATTTCCAAAGTGAGTGCTGTGCAGCCAAAATAGTTCGTTTTTTGAAAAGAAATTTTGGCCGAAATGAAGTCACTACCGCGCCTACTGGACGCAAGTTTGTGCAAAAAGTTCGTGAAACTGGTATGCTAGTGGACAACACTCATGGACTGGTATGCTAGTGGAGAACACTCATGGTACCCGTCGTCGTACGGTGCGCACAGACGAGAATGTGGCCGCAGGAGTGGATATGTCAAAAGCTCAACATTCCATGCAGTGATCTGCGTACAATAAGGCTGGGCTTATAACTCTAGGCAATTAATCTGCGATTGCATTTGGGTCCGTCGATGTTCGACAAAAATCTTGCAAGCGATGATTGGAGAATCGCTACTTTCTTTCCAACGAAGTCTAAGTGCGCCTTAAAGTTAAGTCGGGTTTCGATGGAATTGTTTGATCTCACACGTTTACTTGCTTATTTTCAAGCCTTTGATTACAGATCGATACCTTATTTCGTTTGTTCTCTGTTTGATCTCATGGATATACTTTACCACTGCAACGATGCCGATATCATCCTCAACGCCTACAACCTTCACCTTTCTTGATGTTGGCAGCCTCAAAGCACCTTCGTATAAGTTATTCTACAAAAGTGGGCGTTGTAGTTCTCTGAGCCTTTACCGCTGTCGTAGCTTAGTCATATCTTCTTGAGGAAGCTGAGAATAATGTGACAGTGAGCCCTTCAAACTTTGTCGCTTGATATGTAGTATCAAGCCTCTGAGTCTTCTCGTTGCATTTACCTTCTACTCTGCCGATTCTTTGCATTTTAAGGCACTCAGCTCTTAGCATAGCAACGCTATTTTTTAATGAATACCAACTAAGAATGGCTGGGATGGGTCCTGAATATGTAAAATCTTCGGTATCGTTTGCGTCAGTAGGTTATCTTCAATCAAGATCTTCACGAGCTATATAGCAACATAGACTTGGTCAACAAACACCGCATTTATGATGGTTAGGACATGTCGAGTGAACAGACACTTGTAGACCATCCAGCAGATTCTTAGATTACCAGCCAGACGTTTGACGCTCTAAAGGAGAATCTGGCTTTAAGTTGGGCTCACATGTACAAACCGACATCAACCAGTCATTTTCCTTTAAAGTTATCTGTCCTATCGACAGAAAAAATGCGTTCAACTTCCTATAGAAAGCCAGTAGGCACCTGGGACCCTTAGCGAGGAAACATAAAGACTTCACAACTTCAGGTCCTTCGAAAATTACATCCTCACAGAACACTGTTACTTCCTTACTTAAGCGGCGCTGCAGTGCGGAATGAACCTGGGCCCCTCCAGTCAGCCCGGTCCTTAGCTAACTGCCTGCATTTGTTCATTTGATTGAGGTCGGTTTCTAATTATCTGCGCATCTAAGGCGAGGTCTTCCTCATCTGCGCCCGAAATCTGGCTGGGACTCGAAGACTCTGCGAGCCGGAGTATTAAAGATCCAATGCAGAGTTTTTTTTTGACTCGAGGCATGTCGCTGTACAGCTCGTATAAATCGTTGTCCAATCTTGGTTGAATCTTCGTCACTTCGAAGATTTTCCGAAGAATATTTCTCTCGAATCGACCAAGGATTTCTTCATCCGCTTTTGATACGGTCCATGCTTCAGCGCCGTAGAGCAGGACTGGGATGATCAGGGTCTTATATAGGATCTCCTTAGTAGTTCGAGTGAGGGCTTTACTACTGAATTGGCTTCGGAAGAAACAGCGGTTGGCAAGGGTAATTCTTCGTCTGATTTCCGACGAGATGTTGTCCGGTATTCTCTCAAAGTTATATCTGTCAATGGTGACGTAATTTCCAATTAGTAGATGTTTTGTGTCCTTTCGGGTTGACAGCATATATTTGATCTTACCCTCATTTACAGCTCAACCCCATTTTTGACGCCTGATTCTCTAACCTAGCAAACGTTGCTATGACATCACGGTGTGTCCGTCCAATGATGTCAATATTGTCGGCGTATACCTCTAATGTTGGCTCAGTGGTTTTGCATAATCCTCTCAAAATAGCCTAAATCCGCCGGAACAATCGTTGGACCATTTTTTTTTTCAGGAGAGCGAAACAGTCGATGGAAATCGATATTGGTGGATGTTAACTCATTATATTTGCTCACAATGTGTCAAAAAGATCTAGGCGGTTACTGTTTTCGAAAAGAGAGTGTAACTCAAAAACAGCAGTTTCTGACGTGTGGTGTCAAACATTTGTGCCAAAATCATCGTTATAACGCCCGATATGCTCGAAAAAGTGTTGGAAAACGCAGCAAAAAGGTCACATTTTGTTTTGTTCAATAGAGGCGGCCACTTGATTCATGTTTAATTCAGAAACCAGCCAAAAAAAATTGCTAAATACCAAGTTAATCAAAAATACTCCATGTATGGAAATCGGTTGTCTTTTAAAACAGTTATTTCATAATCACATACCGACATTAAAGATGGCGCCCCCAATACGTCTGACCCCTCCGGACTTCTTTTTGTGGGTTTTTTTTTGAAATGCAGAGTATACCTAGCAACCCGTAGACCATTGACGAGCTTAAGGCAAACATTAGCCCTGAAATCATTGCTATAACACCTGAGACTATCGAAAAAGTGATAAAAATTCAACAAAATGGTCGCATTTTGCTTTGTTCAATAGGGGCGGGTACTTAACTGATATTGTATTCAAAGACTAGTTCAAAAAAATTGTAAAGACCCAAATTTTATAAAAACAGCAACCGCGTATAGATCTAATAAGACGCAAAGTATGTAATTCAGTATTCACATACCGACAAAAAAGATGGCGCATCCTATACGTGTGTAGTTTTTTTGAGGGCTCGAGGTCAGGCTTAGCTTTTTGTCTCTGGGCTATATATTTTCTTAGGCCATAGTTCATTCGTAAGCGTGTAGGGTCGTGTTGTAATAACGTATTTTTACGTGTTAAGGAAGTTACCCAGCATAACACCCATTAGGGGGGACTTGTCCGATTTCTATCCCTTTGAACTAATTTGTCGTATTCTATATACGCGGATTTTTGCAAAATGTCTCGAAACGATCAACTGCAAAA
Organism: Rhingia campestris; assembly: GCA_932526625.1. Classification (NCBI taxonomy): domain Eukaryota; kingdom Metazoa; phylum Arthropoda; class Insecta; order Diptera; family Syrphidae; genus Rhingia; species Rhingia campestris. The sequence goes on from OW052184.1 coordinate 23,534,285, forward strand.
GTGCTTAACTTCCAAGCGCATGTAGGTACTATAGAAGCTCTATAGATGTAATCAGTTCTTCGGGATATTTAAAATCGGAATCGTGTAATGGCAAAATTTTCAGTTGGGGTGTATGGCTTCATTTCTGGAGCGCTCCCTAAAGCACTCAAATAGTTTTAGATATCTAAAGCAGTTTATCGTACTAAGTCATTCTCAAAACCATCAAGAGCAGAGTAAGGCATCTGCTAGCATCATCTTAGAGGGCACCTGCAACATTATAGATTCACCTCGACTTGCAGAAAAATTTATAAAAAAAACTTGATTAGCGAACGTTGGAGCTTGGCAGTTCAGCTAAGTATTCTATATCCCATGTACAGTCGGATTCTAAATTCATTTAAAATTCCTATTCCAGAAATCACTGCGTGATGGTTTAATAAACGATTTTATCGCCCGTATGACCCAAGTATAGTAAAATCGCAGATCACAGAAATACCAGTTAAGAGTGTTGAGACCCCGTCGATTAAATCTATTAACTCGCCAACTCACTCTGCAGGAATGCACTTAAAACGTATTTATGACCTCCCTTTCATAAACAACCACGAATCCATCATCACAGATACATATTAAACAAAAATTGTTTCTCCAACAATCCTTTTTCGAAAAAAAACTTCATTAATCACACGCACGCATAAATGCAATAAATTCTCGACAATTTCCATAAGCAACATGCCTCGAAAGACCATCAGGGACAAGTCACAATTAACCATGAGCCATGGATGCCTCACACCTGACGAGAATAATTAACTCGATCCTCTAGCTATTTGTCAACAGAAACATCTAACAAGTGTATCTACACAGCCATGCACCTGACCACAGGTACTCCTATGCACGGTGACAAAGGTGTCATTGTACGTTTATCGTTTGTTGACCCACATCATTATCTAAGCACATTTTTCCCAACAATTTCAACCGGAAAATTGAAAAACATGTCCTGTCAGCAAAAAGATAAAAAAAAACCACAAGAGGGAGAGAAAGCGAACGAGCAAAAATATGATTTAAATGAGATCGCCAGATCGGCAAAGCAGAGAGCAAAAGAAAAACAAAAGAGCGAGACAGAACGAGTAAACAATGAAAAACGCCGGTCAAATGAGAATGACATCAAAGAGTATCTAACCGTCCGTACTCTGCAAACCCCCATCAAACCAAAACAACCAAACAAAGAGACGAAGAAAAACGCACAAAAAAAAGAATGTAAACAAAAATAAACAATCCTCCAGGCAAAAGTAAACAGAAAGAAAGAGATAAAAACCCGTTCCAATTGGAATCCATACATCCGTCTCGGCATAGATACATCCATCTCATTCCCCCAACTAGATCAGTTGATCTTTCGAGGTAGCAGCGAACTCGACGAGACTCGAGCCGATCAGTCGATTCGTTTCATTTGAATGTGACGGTAGTGTGTGCGGAACGGTTTCCCATCATTTATTTGTATCTATACGAGGTTTTCTCATCGATCGGTTCAACGAAAAAGTATCTATCGCGCCATCAAAACAATTTAATTTAGTTAAACAGATTTTAAGTGAAAAATTACCATTCGCCGGTTTCCATATCCAACGGTTTCGGAGTGTTCTAGTGCAAACAGAGAGAAATAGAAAAAAAATGTATCTATCAGTGATTTAGGTGCATCTAAATGTGAATACAATTGTTGAGTGTGTGTGAAAGTGAAATGCTTCGTGGGGAGGCCTGTTACAAATCACAATTTTTCGCAATCCCTTATTGAATAATGAGCATAACGCTGTCATTGCCGCAACGATACAAACGCATTCTACAAGCAATGACACTCGCCGTGGCGATCATCTACACCACTCTGGTGCTATATCAAACAGCCTACGGATATCCTGGCATTCAGGTGAGTGGTTATCCCCATCCCCCATGGTTGTACGAAAACAATGCGAAAATTTTTGAATTTATTGACATGCAAATACTTTTCGGAGATACGTGGATATTCGCTTGTAGATACTTTTTTTTTTCGATTGGTAGTTTGTTTTTTTTTTGGTCGGCGCGGCGGAGGGATGGTTATGTGCGCCATTTTTGCCATTTTTATGCCTGTCGGCTTTTGTTATTCCATATGTGGGTGTTGCACACGGGCGACATGCATTTTTTTTTGGAAATTATTTGTGTGGAGGTATAGAATTTTCGAGGATCGGCGCGACGTAACGTAACGAAACAACACGGGGACCAGAGCGATTCATGAATACATTTGCCTGTCGGATTTTTATGCAAGATTATGGAGTGGATAGTGGTTGTTTTGTTTTTTGGGGCCGTGGATTTATTGCAATGTTTTTGGAGGCGACTTTTGTTTACGGTTCAGGGCTGCATGTGGGGAACAGCCGGCGCAATCGATACCAAGGGGACTTGGAGTCGTTTTTTTTTTCGGGGGCCAAATAAATTGCCCCGGGGGAGTCGAATCAATTCTAGTTGGGGTCTAGGAATAAATCTCGATGGGATTTTGTTGTTCCGTGAAATGTCCCGCACAAATGTGGAAAATTAATTTTGTTCGGTAGATTCGGCATATGCATGGAAATTCAGGTGAAGTGGTGGATGGAAATATTTGGAAACGACGATTTTTTTTGGGCGAATTGAGTGCGAAAAGGTGGTCTCTGGTGTAGTGGAGCTTTGGCTATTAAGGGATTTGATTGTTAACTGCAGTGATTGGACTAAACGCTGTTAGGGGATTACTTTTCAATCAGATAGGGAAGGGAACTGATGGATTTTGATTTTTTAAATTATTTGTTGGGCGCAGCCTTTCTAGTTGTGGAACATATTTTTAAGGCATATCCTGCGTTTGAATTAGGCATTCAATTGGTGCGAAAAATCGTTCCTAAAGCGCCGCAATAGGAATGAACCCCCATTCTTGTTTTTTGATGAACGGATCTTGAATTTTTTGTCAATTTTTCAAGTTTGCGCAAAAGCTATCAACCTATCGAATGGACTTATGTTTGCAAATGTCGTCTATTAGTACTTAAAATAAGCAAGTGAGGATCACCTATAAACGCGTTTTATACTCAAAATAAAAATTGAACGCAAGCCTGTTTTAAGTTCTTGACATCCTCGGAAATCTAGGTGCCTGTACAAAATTTATAAAAAAGGTATCTGCAGATCTATCTCGCGGTCTAGGAGTTTCATTAGAAATTTGTCGAGGATGTGAAGACTTTAAAGGACTTTTGACAATGTCTTGTAGCTGCGATCTAGGTATTTCATACAAATGGCCGTCTAAATGCTAAACGGATGGGACTCGATTTACTGGTATACCGACGGCTTCAAAACAAACCAAGAAGTGGGTTCAGTGGGTGTTTTCTGGGACGTGCTATTGGCTACTCTAACTCACTTTACATTGGTAGAGCAGTGGTAGTGGCAGTGGTAGGTTACCAAACAGATTTGGTCAAAGCTGAGTCCGAGAAGATCCGAAAAATCGATTTCGCTTGGTACACCTCATATAAGTGCAATCGTCAGAGTTACACTGAACTTTCTTTCTTCCTTAAGTGGCCCTAAAGTCCGGACTGAACTTGGGCCTGGGCCAATTAGCCCTGTCCTTAGCTAACTGCTTCCAATTGCGCACTTCAAGTTGGTTGAGGTCGGTTTCTACTTGTGCGCGCCACTTAAGGCGAGGTCTTCCTCTACTGTCCGACGTCTGGCTGGGAATCGAAGAATCTGCGAGTCACAGAGTCACAGACTGGGACCCACAGTATTGGTGTCCGTTCGCTCTACATGTCCTAACCGCCCAATGGGGATTTTTTTTTTGACTAGGGGCATATCGCTGTATAGCTCGCCTTGGTTCAATCTTCGTCTCCATAGCATGTCAATGCAAACGGGATCGAAGGGCTTTCATCCTTTTTTGATATGGTCCATGCTTCAGCGCCATTGAATATTACTGAAATCATCAGGGTTTTGTATAGGATCACCTTAGTAGTTCGAGTGATGGCTTTACTACAGAATTGCCTTCTTAGCCCGAAGAAACAGCGGTTGGTAAAAGTAATTCTTTGCCTGGTTTCTGACGAAACATCGTTGTCAGAGTTAATACCGGAGACGAGATAGACAAAGTTCCGTCCTAAACGAAAGTTATATCTGTCAGTGGCGACGTTTTGTCTAATTCGTGGCCTCGGACTTACCCTCATTTACAGCTCAATCCCATTTTTGCAACCTCCTTCTCTTTACTGGCAAACGTGGCTTGGACATCACGTTGAGTCCGACCAATGATGTGAATATCGTCGGCGTATGCTAATTTGCACCGATTTATGGAAGCTGGTGCCTCTGGTGTTCTTGGTTCGGGGTTTTGCACACTCCTCTCAAGAATTATGTTAAAGAAGTCACATGACAGTGCGCCGCCTTGCCCAAATCCTTTTTTGGTGTCTCGGCGAGGTCGTTTCCGATTCTGATGGAGCAGCGAGATCCATCGTCATCCTGCACAGACGGAGGAGTTTGAGTTGTATACTAACTCTAGACATGGCTGCGTATAGCTCGTCTCTTTAAATGCCACCTACGCGAGCTTTGAAATCGAAAAACAGGTGGTAGGTATCGTTTTGGTCTTCTTAGGTTTTTTTCCAGGATCTGTCGATGATTTGTACACTTTCCTGGCCTAAAACCACACTGATTAGGGCCGATCAGGTTGTTGTTTATTTTTGAAGTGTCAGTCGTTGACACATTACGGCAGATAGGGTATTGTAGGCGATGCTGAGTAGACTTATGCCTCTGTAGTTGGCTGACGGTTTCAGAGGGTCTCTTGTTTGTGGATCAGACAAACGACTGAAATATACCCTTTTACAGCCCTTGATCCGCGTCCCTTAGAAAAGCATAACTGCACCGGCTAAATCGACTCCACTGCGGAAGAATGGTCGACAAGCTTCCACATATATCTGTGGCAGGTCAACCATTAGTTGCTGCTGGAAAAAATTTGCATGTTTTCGACAGTTGACACATGATTCGATAACCTCCCGTAAGACTTGTCGTGCTCCAATGATCCAAAAACGGCTTCGTATAACAAGCTTGGTTTGTGAGTCTGCATGCAAAGTTGTACGATAAATGTCTCCCAAATAAGGGTCGATAATCTTGCGGATGCTGATAGTATTATTGGATATTTCTTGTCCTGGTGAAGTGAAAAATAACAAAGCCTTCCTCCGACACTTATCAGGCTTTTCTGGTCCAGGAATAAATGAAGTCCTACTACCATGCTACACCGACCAATTGGCTTGTTCGATTGGAGTCGTCGGATATCGCCTGTGACTGTGATAAATGCTTCTGAGTTTGACTTATCCAGAGATAAAGAGCTTCGTCTAGCTCGCAAAGATGAAGGTGAGTACTTGTTTTTGGAGGAATCTAAGCTTCTTGTCTGCGAAATTAAGCAGCATACCGTGCCTTGCTGGTGAATTTCGTTACGTCAGAAGTTACAGATTTAAGCTTTCTTAGCGACGAATACTATTCTATGAGCTCCCGGATCGTGTGACTTTCGCAATAGCTAATCAAGATGATTACATCCGATCGTTGGTTCGCTTTCGTTGTGGACAGGTCTTGCACAGGACATAAAGATTTATCTTCTAACAATCGAGGACGTCCGCTCCACCAGAGTAGTGGGTGGTTTTGTAAGTTTTGCGGTAATATACCCCTCGTAGCGCGGGCAGCAGGGTTATCGGATGAGCGAACATGAAACCAGTTTACTGCAGAAACAACCTATCTGTGAAACTTGATTGGCAACGAAAGTATTTCACTTACCATGGTGTTGACGGATCCAGGCAAGTGCGACACTGGAATCAGTCCACCAAGTTCCGATTTTTTTTAGCAAAGCACTTACATATACATACAACAGGTCGTTTTTAGCGAACATAATTTGATTATTATCCGGCTCGAAGGACCAATGTTCAAGTTTTTGTTTATAAAGCTTGTCGGGAAAGCCGTCATTTTCGGCAGTTTTGCTAAGCTTAAGTTTAGATATTGCTACCATCACTTCACTTAGGCCGGGTGGTTGGTAGTTTTCGCTGTCGTCGCTAATACTGAATGGTTCCTTCTGCCTGAAAACGGAATGTTTCGCGTCATCGCCGTTTAACACTCTGCAGAAGTTGTTCTTACATATTCTAAGCATCAACTGTGTCTCAACTGCGATCTTTCTTTGATCATATCGACAGGATTATGTTTGAGCCTTGGCTTTGACGTTTTATAATTTGGTAAATCTTGCAAACATCAATCTTGCCGAGGCACCTCTCTTGTTCTTTTTTTTCTCAAAAGTCGGTGTTCTTCCCTCTTTTGCCTATAGAGCTGAATGGCAGCTCTCGTCAATTTTACCTGCAGCTTAGCTTTGTAGGACGCGATCTTGGCTTCGAGCATTCTTCATCAAACAAAGGATTTCTTGCTGGTAGGCGTGAGAAACCTTGCACATCAGTTGCGCCTGATCTACTGGCTTGTGGACATCGTTGCCATTGTCCTTCGGCATTGGATGCTGGTTGCATGGTGTTAATCGAGAGGTTAAGGTTAACGCTTTCTGCAAAGGACTTGGCGGCCTCTTGCGATCAGTCTTTCGGCATTAAATTTTGGCACTGTATATCTGATTTGTTGTTGAGTGGGTATCTTACCTCAACAAGTTAGTGGTTCGAGTCGATATTAGCCCTTCGGATCCAAAAAAAAAAACTGGATGCGTGCCTCTTGACAATCGATCTTGATAGCATTATGACAGAAAAATTTGAGTAAATCGCCATAAGTTGGTTATTCTCAATGCTAACCACACATATCTAAGGTGTGTGAATGGTTCTTAAGAATTCAGCGGAGTGTTCTGGATCACTTGACATCTTATCTTCAAATTTGATCCAACCGATCCTATATAAGATGTCACCTGCATCAAGAGAGTATGTAACGGGTGATTTATCAAAAGGGTATTTTTGACAGATGGCGCGATTTATTGACATTTCATCATAGATAGACTTATACCCGATCATGATCATCGTTTCACTGAATGGGCTCTCGAGAGTCTTGTTGAAGATCCACTGTTTTCGACCAACATTTTGTTCAGCGATGAGGCCTATTTCTGGCTCAATGGATACGTCAATAAGCAAAATTGCCGTATAAGTGCCGAAGAACAACCGGAAGAGGTTCAAGAGCTGGAGACTTACACCCGAACACGATCATCGTTTCAGTGAATGGGCTCTCGAAAGACTTGCTAAAGATCCACTGTTTTCGACCAACATTTTGTTCAGCGATGAGGCCTATTTCTGGCTCAATGGATACGTCAATAAGCAAAATGGCCGTATAAGGGCCAAAGAACAACCGAAAGAGGTTCAAGAGCTGGAGACTTACACCCGAACATGATCATCGTTTCAGTGAATGGGCTCTCGAGAGACTTGTTGAAGATACACTGTTTTCGACCAGCATTTTGTTCAGCGATGAGGCCTATTTCTGGCTTATTTGATACGTCAATAAGCAAAGTTGCCATATATGAGTCGAAGAACAACCGGAAGAGGTTTAAGAGCTGTAGTTACATCCACTCAAAACAACCGTATGGTGTGGTTTATGGGTTAGTGGAATCATCGGTCCGTCTTTCTTCAAAAATGAGAATGGCAACAACGTTACTGTCATATAGCGGCCATGATAATGGACTCTTTTTTTTTTTTTCTGAAATTGAAGCTCTAGATCTCGACAACATTTGGTTCCAACAAGACGGCACTACTTGCCACACAGCGCGTGAAACAATGGATATATTGAGAGACCGCTTCTGTAAACGATGAGTTTCAAGCTTCGAATCAGTGAATTTGCTGGCAAGATCATGCAAGATCACACCGTTAGAGTTTTTCCTTTGGGGCTACGTGAAGTCGAAGGTGTTTGTGGAGGCCAATATTACCCGTGTTATTCGCGAGAAAGCAACGAATATGCTTGAACGCGTCATGATAATTTGGAACATCCGCATGGACGATCTACGGCGCAGTTGCGGCCAACTTTTGAAAGGGATTATCTTTCAAAAGTGAATGTCAAGAATGGTTCTTTAGATTAATAACAAAGATTTCAGGATATATTTTCATTTTTTGTGTTATTTCGCATTTTTTAAAAATACTTCTAGATCACCTTTTATATAGAAAAATAGTTTCTCGATTGCCTCATGAATTTATAAAACTTCAATACGAATGTAAATAAATGCACACCCCTTTCTTTGCAATTCTCATGACTTAAATATCCACGATGAATTACCTCCCGCTTAGTCACAAATAGCCAACTCTATCACGACACTTTTAACCTTGATAGCTCAAGCTCCACTTTGAAGTACCCAACTTTTTTTTTAATACGTCCAATTGCTTAATGCAAACCATTCACCTAATTATTAAGCAAAAATCTCATTTCTCATTCATCTAGCCACAGGAAAATCTAGAACAGATTTCCATAACCATGTTTAGATACAAAGATACAAACACTCATATGAAGACAAGTTTTCATTCCTTCTCCACCTTGATTTGCAACATGCTGTATAGTTCTACTGTTCTACTTTTGTATGATGTTTTCACGTTCACGTTCATGTGTAACGCCTACCTTTCCTCCGGATTAAGATACGGATTCTTGTAATACAACTTTAGAGCTGCAGAAAAAAAAAATTCAAAACCTCATACGCAAATCGTGTTAATTTGCAATAACTCTCCGAGATAAGTGATCAGACGCGGACAAAATCGCCTCAGGATTTAATTTTTTTCGAATACAAATTCATCTAAATGTAGGTTGGACCTACATATATCCGTAGATACATTTGGTTACGAGTCGCATGAGACGAGTGGGTATACGACTCGTTTTGTGTACAATGTATCGCCCTAAGCAGCAGTCGGTACAATTTGATGGAATTATTATAAATCTTGAACAAATCTGGTGCCGTATTGTATCTTTTTTTTTCTGAGGATCTATAGTGAACAATTTGTTGGCCATAATGGGAAGTGATTGGTTTTTTGGGATATTGATGAGGAATTGTTGGGAAGATTGATTTTTTTGGGTGGGTGGTCTGGTTTTTTTTGGCATGACATTCGGTTCGAGGGGTTTGAAGGGAAATCGGTAAGTGATGGAGTCTGTCAGTGACAAAGTGGTACTTGGACAATGTTTCGTCACTTGGGTGGTTGGTCTTTTGGCTATGGATACATCTTAGATATATTAAATGTGGTTATATCCCAATCAATGTGTGTTCAATGAGTCCCTGTGTAGGAATATCAGAACAGGTACACTTCTGAAGTTTGAGTTTGTTTTTGAATTCCTAAAAGTTTCCCTCATTGATGTGGACAAGATCAGAAATGGATAAACATTACCTTGGCCATGTTCAGCTTCCTGACAATAGTTTCTACAAGCATGGTGTCAAATGTTATCCCAGTGTTTTTTAAGAAAACCATGTTTTTTGGTTTACTTTCACAGTTTGTCACAATTTGTCTCAAAAACAACCTCAGAGAAGGTCCTCATCGAATTGTCCAACAATTGTACTGAAATATAAGAGTCATAAGGTACAAGACCAACTTTCCTTTACCAAATATCCACTACCGTCATCAACTCGAACCAAATCGTTACCCCAAAGAATAAATGAAACAAATTTCAAAATCCTCAAATTTCCTCAGAGAACCATTCGTCCTACAACAAAACTTTGTACCACAAAAATCAAGAGCACAGTCTTACAAGTAAAATTGCTGTAGGCCATTTTAATGTTCAACCAAGTCTTCACCAAAAAGATACGCAAAACGCGTTTGAACCTCCCACACATGGTACTCGAGAACACCACAAAACAAAGTCTGCTTTCATTTCCGCATGACACATGTACATATGCTGAAGGAAAACCTCACCTCAAATCACCATCATACTCCCAGAGTCATTATCTTGGGATTACATAAGATAACAACCCACCTTAACGTAGACCCCTGCCAAGATGAAAATCAATAACACACTCCTAAATTGCCATTATACCTTCCGCACAGTCAACAAACCCCACACACAAAGCCTATAACAAACGGGTCTTTGGCATCTCCCCATATAGTACACACGTCATCATCATACGCACAACTTAGCGCCAACGGCTCATCGCCACCCATATATACCTACACCATCATTCCGAGATCGGACCAACAAATGAAGACACACGTCTTCTTGGCTCTTGTTGCAAATTGGCCAGAGCGACATGAAAATTATCTGAAAAATTTCGATAAGACGGCATTACTTAGCGCTGCAAGTCCAAGCTGAGTACCCAAAACGCCACCGATATGTTGGCATTCCACGAAGACCGAGAAGATGCGCGTGCACGATGCCATGAATACGAACGTGATGCGATGGAAGAAGAAGATGTTTGCCATGATCTTGCAGCCAAGTTGTGCATCAATATCTTCCCCGTTCTCGTTTGATGGTCAATGGCATAGAAAACCAGAATCGAGACGACACTAAAGTGGCCTTCACATCATTACCACCTCGGTGCTCGTTACACCTTGGAAACAGTAACGTGCGCACGCCGTAATACCCTGTCGAACAATACAAATCTGGGAGTGCCTGACGCCCCAGTGAACAGTCTCTCTGCGCATTCATTTCAAATGTCATCTGCGACGTTTATGATGCACGTTTGACAGTTAGTGTCAATTTGACACCGCATATTGCCAATCATTAGAATATCCGCCAAACGAGCTAGCTCGCCCTCGTCTGTGATTGATGCGATGGATGACGAGGACGGTCGATGATACCGGTATGTGAGCGCGTATCGATAGCGACCATCACTGACAGATACAACACTGTGGGTAATTAAGTTACACCCTCCCTTGCCGACAATGGCGACGACTACGACTACGACTGGCAATGGGGGCAATTATCGGGTACTGTGGGTGCTCTGCCTGCTCTGCAAGTGATACACACTTGACAGACATGCGGATCTGATACAAATTAGCTGGTCGACTGGAATTTATTTTTCCCAATGATGTACATTACACGCCTCTGTGTCGCCGGGACTTGAATTTAATTACTTTTCGGGAGGCGAACTGCCCCAGATTCGGATACAGTTGCGCGTATCCTTGTTTGTACTCGTGTGACAACACTGGGTGCGAATTAATGATGAAATTCATTTGCCATGGAAGTGGGGCGAGGATTGAACAAATTGACAGATGGAAGGTTTGACATTCAATTTGCGTTGACGCGTATTTCTCTGGGGGTTGTGAGGGAGTTTGTGAATGCACACGTGCGGGGAGTATTGCATGTGCCAGGAAGTTTACTTTTGTGCAGGCTGTGATGAGGTTTTTTTCATCAGGTACTTGGGAGTGGGTTTTCTGATAGATACGTCAGAAGTTTCTTCTGGGTTGGCGGAATCTGGTTCGGGGGATGATGGTCACTTCTACTTGTCAGTGGCGTGGGGTAAAATTGTTCTTGGTGCTTTTTATTACCAGAAATGAAACACTCAGTGGAACGTGGGATAGAAACAAACAGAGCTGAGTGAAAGCATTTTTTGCCTTCAGCCTACGTCGTGGAAATTGCAAGAGTGCATAAGTCGACGTTCATCGGGTTATTTCCATCAGAAAATAGTTGGTAACCTGAAGCAAATGCAAACTTCGACATGATAAAGGAACACTCTTTCTCAGATTAGATATTCAAAGTCTTAAGAGCTCAATAGCCGTTACATGATGGACTTACTTTCGGTTGTAATTTAAAAAAAATGTATGCTCTGGACCCTGGAATTAATATTTTCATCTGTCATGCCAAATATTAAAGCAGCGTGAATATTTAAATATACGGACTATCGAAACAAAGTTTTACGAGGTAACCCTGTGGGAATCCACAAATATAAATGCAACGCCACTGGAGTGCAGTTATTATAGGCCGAGCTAAAGCACAAAAATCAAGATAGAGATAAAGATCGAGATATATATATATATTGAGAGAGAGATCGAGATAGAGATAGAGGGAGAAAGGGGATTAAAGATAACTTATATGGTAGGTAAAAGCTAATGACTGAAGGTATAACCATTTTCTGAAATCTGAATAAAAACGATTACACCTTTTGCAAATAATTGCCGTCCCTACTTTTTTGTTATGTATCTCACACGATCTATGAGAGAGTTAACGATACCTACGCCTATGGACTGGCCAAGTGAGGTTCATACTTGACGTGGGCCAATTTACATCTTTAAGAAAATTGTCGTTCTCATTGAAGATATCACGGATCTAAGATGAAGTCGATTAAAATCTCTTGAAGGCTAATAAGCGAAGCTAAGCCTATTTTCTTACCAATGCTTTATTTCCCAGTAGACCCATTTCTACCATCTTCAACTAAACGTCGGGTTAGTCATAACACTGATCGATTCAAAGTTCATAGGATAGGTTTGGTTGGAATGGCTGTACCTATCCGTTCTACGAATACCCATAAATGATCGTTTTAAGTACCCTAAATTGTAAACCTAATATCTCTTAAGATCTGATAGAGGTAAACCTGTGAAACCCAAATCTGGCGAAGAACCGTCTTCCCATGTGGCTTTTCTGTAGATTCTACGTGTCTCGTAGGGAGTTTTTCTGTGAAGAAAATACCCGCCTTAGTTTCTCGCCTAAGAGCGCATATTTGTATCCCTTAACACTTTTACAAAAAAATTGATCATGCCAGGGTTAATTTGTATGAAGTTCTCATGCGCTTACGAGATGTCGCCTCTAGCCACCCTTTCCCTGTCTTCTTCTTGACCTAAAAATCAATCTTCCGTTTCCTAAACCTTATTCTATGGATTTCTCGTCTCCACAGGTCCTGCAGAACTTATTTATGAAGACTCGTAGCCTTTAAGCCTTCTTTCTGGTTGATATTTGTCCGGGTATTACTCCGATAATTACCCTAATTTAGCTTCTATCCAATAAAAGACTAGAGACTTTGATCTTTTGTATCCAAGGGGTACAAGACAAGGGGTAATGGCGATTACGATCATCGTTTTTAAAACCGAAGCACACTGGTAGCAATGCCACCGATTATTACCCCGTCAAGCACCTGGTCTTGGCTTCTATCAAAAGAGACTAGAGACCTTGATCCATAGCTGGCATTGTCAGTCCTTGGACTAATGTTTATGGTGGTTATGGTAATCATTCATCAAGATGAAGCTCGTAGCCTTATAGCCATGCTTCCGACAAATACCCCGACAAGCACCCTGGTCGGGCTTCTTTCAATAGAGACATAGTCTCTTGATCTTTTGTTGTCAATATCATTCCCCAGACAAGGGAATATGGGGGTTTTTGTCAACGTTATGAGGTAGGTTTGACAACCCTTACTGCGAATTTCAGTCAAAAAATTCTCAAATTTGGGATCCTACCGCAATGCGTAAGTCTCCTTTATCCCACCTTCGATCAGCTCTTTCTTCAGTTTTTTTTTTGTACCGGAAGTGGTATCTATACGAACAATAGTTACAGAAAAACCAGAAGTGAACACCGTCCAATTCGAGATCAGGTCATAGTTGGCAAAGGCCAATTTCACCCTCATTGACTTTTACTCCCTTCCGCCAGCCCGAAGCTTATGATATTTTTTATCGAAAGGCAATCACAACCAAACTTGAGTTCAAGTCAGTTCGGGTGCATCAAAACCAATGTTACGCCTTTTATTGATAGTTTTTTGTACCTGTGCCTCAACCAACATTCCTTTTCAATTAACCCTCTCCTTAGCTGGACAGTCTTGTTCTTACAGTGTTGTACACTCCAAGGTGGTTAGGTAAATGGCTGGGTAAGGCCCTCGTTAATTCCTTTCCAATTAGCCCTGTCCTTAGCTAGACAGTCCAGTCCTTGCCGTGTTGTACACTCCAAGTTGGTTAGGTAAATGGCTAGGGTAAGGTCCTCGCTAATTTTATTTTCGGGCCTTCTTTATCGAGTTCCCTGTTACCTCGGAGCGTATTCTTATGGTAGCTGGCTTAGCTGCTTATTTTATAGGAGGCTTTGTAACTTTTCATACCGTTTAATGGAATTCCCTGTCCTTGTGTTCACTCGGAATGCAGATCTTTTTCGTGGTGGTTGGAGAACGGAAATAGGCACATTACGTATCGATGGGATGTCATTTGACTAAAAGTCGGGCCGTTCTTCCCTCTTCTCTACTGATTTGACTTTTATTTTAGGACTGTTCGGTGATTCTGAGGCTTTGACTCTTTTATAATGGTTCTCGTACTGTCTCGAACTTCTAATAGCTTACATCCTCCTTACTAACGTTCTTTCTCAGGCCGATGGCAGAGAGATAGCCATGTCGCAATTTTCGTCTTGGTGAGCCTTTGTAACCATCTTTGGTATTCCGCTGTGAGCTTTTTTTTTTTGTCTAATCAGATTGTCAGTCTGCCCTCCGTTTCAGAGTCTATTGCCGTGCATTTTCTGCCTTGTAAGACAAAAGTCAAGTACAGTCATGTCTTGCAAGGTACACTCCGATAAACCTTTAACTTCGTCAAGAAAAGAGTTGCCTCAACCTTTTTGTATGTTAGTGTGATCTTTCTTCATATATCAAAGGGCCTCCAGACTCCATAAAACCAGTCGCCTCTTCCAGATTTCGTTAACGTCTGCCAAGTTACAAGTTGCCTCCACACCCTTGCGTAGATCAGTGCGATCTTCCCTTGATTAGATCAGTGTGATCTCTCTTCATGAAAGAAGGGTTCTCCAAACTCTGTTACTGGTCACTTACTGCCGATCATTTCATATGTCAAGTAACGAGCTGCCCCCACAGCCTTGACTATGAGTGTGATCTTCCATCATAAACCTCCAGACTCTGTGACTCACTGGCCGCCTCTTGCCGATCTTGTTTTCGTCTATCAAGTAGAGAGTTGCCTTAACAATCTTGGCTCTGAGTGTGATCTTTGTTCATAAATGAAGTCCTCTAGACTCCATAATACCAGTCGCCTCTTCCTGATTTCGTTAACGTATCCCAAGTAAAAAGTTGCCTCCACATCCTTTGGTAGATCATTGTGATCTCTTTTCATGAAAGAAGTGATCTCCAGACTCTGTGACTGGTGACTGGTCGCTTCCGTAACGAGCTGCCTGCACAGCCTTGAATAAGAGTGTGATCTTCCATCATTTACCTCCAGACTCTGTGACTCAGTGACTCACTGGCCGCCTCTTGCCGATCTTGTTTTCGTGTGATCTTCCTTAATGGAAGTAGTGTCCTCCAGACTCCATGACCCATCGCCTCCCGCTAATTTAATTTTCATCTGTCAAGTAACGAGCTACCTCTTCACCCGTGGATTGAGTGTGTTTGAGTTGGGTAGATTTTTGTTGACGATCCTCAGCAGCCTGCATGTCTTAGGATAGTATACCCTGTTGAATCTTTGCGATTTTACTCTCCGCACCATAGTCAAGATCCCCACCATATAGGAGGTTAGGATCTAGGGAGTATCAGAAATCTTCAACGAGGATCAGACGCAATCAGATTTCGTCGCATTTTCGTCGTTCAAAGACAGTATCTCGATGAAAGAGAAAGACAACCTTGTGAATGCATCCTTATTGCTGAGGATAATTGAGATCGGTGAGTTTTAGCCTATCCTTGAAACTAAAAAAATTCCGGTGATTTGTATGTTCTTCCTTCATAGATATAAATCAGGCCCTTTAAAAGGGTCAACCATTTAAATTTATTTCAAGGAATTACTAGAGTTGCGGTGAACCTGTGCTGCAACCAACAATATCTCTTCAGCTCCCTGTCGAACTGACTTTAGTTTTTCATTTCAAGTTGGTAAAGGTCGGTTTATACTTATGGCTGCAACTTAACTGGTGATCTTCCTCTACTACGTCTACCGTCTGGCTGGAAATCGAAGACTCCTATAACTACTGGCTAAACTTCTCTCTTTTTTTAAAGTTAACGCAAATGTTACCATCATCGACTTCTGACATCTGCCTTTAAGCGTCTTGGCCTCTACCTTCAGCAAGTAGTCTGTACTCTGTTGTTAGCCTACAACCCCACTAAAGAAGCCGTTTTTCATCACAAATGTAAAAATACCTTCCTCTGTCGCCTATCTGTCTACGAAAACAATGGCATTGTGGAATTAATTCCAACTATTCTAGGTCCATCCAAACTCGAAGCACCGGTTCAGTCTCAAGCTAAACCATCACCCAAATTAAGTCTAATTTACTCCACCACCATCATAACCATTTAGCTTAAAGCTACCTAAGTAGTTTCACCATAAATTAGGCCACTCGCAGTTGTCATTCCAAAGTCATATCCAAACCCCATGTTACAAATGAAACCTGTTAACGAACACCGCCACCATTAGCACCGCAGCTCTTGACCACAACTACCATTGTGTTTGTTAATTTTTAATACCCCGCAACAGAAAAGAATGACACTTTTGAAATGTCACTCTAATGACAACATTCCGCCCATAGCTCCCGCTTACATTTGGAGCCCCTATTGACTTTGGCTTACTGTTAAACGGTTCTAACCCAAAAAATACCGAACAACTTTGAAAACATCTTAACAAGATCCCCATTCAAAGGGCGGCATCTATTCCTCACCCTATTACCATCCAAATTGGTAGGGAAAACAAATTTCTTCTGAGTTTCCAAAGTATCTCAAAGTATCTGTACACGTCCAATCAAGGAATCTCCATTCAAACTAAGCCTATATCTAATCTACGACTGACAACTATTGCATTCTGAGCGTTTTCCTCCTTCCTAACGGCACGACTCATTCTCATGAAAATTACCCACATCCAATCGGGTGTACCATCAACAACGTCAGATCATCATCACTTCGGTGGCAAAGTGTCATAAAAGTCGATCAATGGCCATTGTTCGGCTGTGTGTTTGGACTTTGTATCATTCCCAAGGTATAGTGGAACAGTCGACAACTAATCCAGTTTGCCTGCTCCCGTTGGTCTGCGGAAAACCGGTAAAAGATACTTTTGTATTCTTCCTCTCATTCGAGAGGTATTTTTCAATGCTTCTGTAATGAACACATCTGTAAAAATTCAAATCACCTCAGATGAGAAGACATACGATCACTGATCATATCGTGCAGATACTTTGAATCGAATAAAGTTAAATTATTCAAAATTCATTCGATTAGATGAAAATAACTCAAACGAGGCGGTTAGATTTATTGATGCGAAAAAAACCGAACAAGCACCAAAATGTCAAACCAAACAAATGACAGATGACCACTTAGGCAGGTCGTTTAAAAAAAAAAACAATTCACAAGATCGATGACATGATGTAGTAGCTGATCATCGCGATCATCATAGGCGAAAAGTATCTATTTGCATTTAAATTGTCCGATTTGCTAAATCTCGTTTAGAATTCCAAAACCGGCAATTATGATGATTGTCGAATACCGCTTAGATGACGTTGACAAAATTTCTCGATTAGTTTTGAGAGGTTTTTGCAATTAACCCGAACTCCTACATTTTTTTTTGTGTTGCTTCCCAAATCGTTGTCAATTCAAAAGATATTCAGATGAGCTGAATCAATATCATGTTCGATTCAAATTGCGCTCAGTAAATTAAAAATGTATCTTATAGCTCTTGTCAGGCAATTAATATGGAGATAGGAGGTTTTGTTATTTTTTTTTTGTTAGATAGACAAGTCCGTCCCGTTTTTGGTTTGCAGATTAAGTTTTAATTTGAATAATGAACCATGTGGCGGGGCTATAGTCAGAGATGACTATCGCCTTTAATTGGATACCATCAGTGCCAATTCGCTTGATTAATAAGTCGTTTTTGAAAGTTTGAAGGATTTTGTCTTTTATTGTTGGCCAGTATCTAATGAATCGGTTCATTTGTCTATGAGATAACAATCTGTACTGTCATTTGACAGTTTCTAAGGTACTTATTCATGTTGTGATATTTTCAAGTTGTGATGGCATAACACACGCCATTTTATAACAGGTTGATATATTCATTTGCAATTGGTGACAATGCATCATTTGACCGGATGCGGGGTCGATTAGCCTCGAAATTATGGAGATTTACGCGAAACTCCGCCTTTTTTGTGTTGCTGTATCAGCGTGGTATATAAATCTAGATTTTGTTTAAAATGTCTTTTGAGGAAAATTGTAATTTTAAATATCAACAATAAATCTTGGCATACGGTGAAACAGCTTTAAACTAAGGCTGTTATGAGAAGAAGTTGTTTGTAGTTGTTGTGCATAGAAAGGGGTATGTTGGTCACCAAGAATTTCCATTTTGTTTGTTTTTTAACCTAAAACAATTTTTTTTTAGGTTATGGCATGATTTACTTTTGCAACTTTCAGGGTTTTCCTAAGTAGGTAAATTCTTGAAATTTGGAAGGCTCTTCGAACAATAGCCACAATTAATAGAAACAATACAATCATCTCGAATTTCGACACTTGAAAATCGAAAGATACTAGAACAAGGTGGCGCAAAGGTTGTCACCCGTCGCAAAAGCTGTCACCCGAAGTTTTTTGGTTGCAATTATTTAAATTCTTCCGCAAAAAAGTAGAAAAATTTATTCCACGATTCATGTCTCATGCGCCAGCTATAATAATTGTTTCGATTTTTTTGCAAAACACTTAAAAAAATGGCGGCCAAAAAACATCGGGTGACAACTTTTGCGCCCCCTTGCATGGGTAAAAATCTTTGTGATCATATTTTAAGGCACTCATACAAGTGTTAGAAAAATTAAATTTAGCACTTAGATTGAATATTTGTCTGAGATAATAATAATCGATTAAAATTTTGTAATTCCGACCTTTGAAACGTGAAAGGTACCAGGCCAAGCGGTGCTTTTTGAAACAAACTGTGCAATTTCAGGTTTACATATTCGCGCACTATATAGAAACTTAAAATTTGGAACGGAGATTGGTATTTATTCACAGAAATATTGAAATTCATATTTTACCCTTCAAAATGGGTGTTTCACAGATGTTCGTTGTTTTGTACAACTGTCTCAATGACAGTGGACCGATAAAAATAAGTACGCCATCGGTTAAGAAAATCTTTACTAAGTACAACATTTAGGAATATATTTCTTAAAAATCATATCGTCCAAATATAAACCCTCAAGTTCGCGGCAGTCATTTAGTCGAACTGTATTCGTCGAAATATTCATCACAAAATGGCAGCCTTCCCGGAGTACACGAAGTCATAGCAAATTGACTCCATGGGCTCCCGGATGGCTGCCATATCGTCCAGATATAAACCCTCAAGTTCGCGGCAGTCATTTAGTCGAACTGTATTCGTCGAAATATTCATCAAAAAATGGCAGCCTTCCCGGAGTCCACGAAGTCATAGCAAATTGACTCCATGGCTGCCATATCGTCCAGATATAAACCCTCAAGTTCGCGGCAGTCATTTAGTCGAACTGTATTCGTCGAAATATTCATCAGAAAATGGCAGCCTTCCCGGAGTCCACGAAGTCATATGGGCACGAAAGAGTTGACGGTTTTGACACCACCTTGCATAGTCCGCGCATAGATCAACGTGCAATGATGGCGGAGGCCTAGATTCCCGCACGGCAACAATCTTCAGTGTTTATAGTAACCACACAATGATGTGATTGTGGGTGCTATTAGCTCCGCCTTCTGTGGAGACATGCAGCTTATAAGCTTTACATGCAATTTGTGGAGCAACGTTGGGAATGTTACGGGCCACAGAGGGTCTGAGACAATTTTCCTAGTTGGAATCGTAGAAAGAAATGCCTCGCTGGGTTCACTACACAGGCTCTTCCTAAGTACACGGATTCAATGACTCTTCGAAGAAGCCGTATGCGGCTTTTATCTTCACTCGCATTGTAAATCAAGGAAGCGGACATATTCACTTATTTGCAGCTGAAACGAGAGTTGTTCCATTGGAGCTGTTTGGAGTTTCCCTCCCATGCTTTGAACTCAGTACAGCACTGGTTCTAGCGAAACTTATGAAGCCAGTGTCTAGTAAAAAGTCCTATTCCGTTCGATACCCAACACATGATCTCGAAACCATAGCCAGTGTCCAGTAAAAAGTCCTATTCCGTTCGATGATCTCGAAACCGTCATATCCCCGTATGGATATCAATGTAGAGAAACCTAGTGCTGGGTTTTCCAGTTAGATTCGATGGAAAAGTTATATCTGACCCCGTATCTCTATAAAAATAGAATTGAAGTTGTTTTCAAAACAATGTTCAGTTTTCCAATCTAAACACAAAGTCAATAGTTTGCTTAAAATCCTTGTAGCCATTGTATTTCACTACCTTTCCTCCCGCCACTTGCCTCTGTCAAAGCAATTTCAAGACAAAATCTTTTAAACGGTCTCCCAAAAACCCTCAGACCATACACCAACCATATCCACCATAGTTTCGACAGAGAAGCAAAAAAAAACCCAATTGTCCCCCTAAACCATGGCTACATCAAGACCTACTGACAACCCAAAGTAAAATACGACCAACGGGCATATGGAAAGATGAAGTGACTACCAGTCATCTGATTACGTGCTGGCAGGAGAAACGTTCAGCCCGCTATACTGTGCCCCATTATCCAATTTACTTGAGCTGTGTCTATGAATTTCACCTGCGCGCATTCATACACCCTCTCCACCTTCCGACTCCATATCCAATAATGAACCTACCGCTGGAGTATCTATCGACTCGTAGATACTCGTACCCCGCGCAAATCAAATCGATCGCTATGCGCGATCAAATTAACCCGGCAGCGAACCCATTCTCCATTCGTTGTATCTATACGGTACAACTCACCTCATAGACTCGGACTTGGACTGACATCAGAATCAGAACACGAGCGTAAATTACTTCACGATGCCACTCGCTGGAGTATCTTCACGGTTTGCTCCGGAGTCCCAGTGAGTGGCAACAGGTTTTCCATACCCCGGGTGTGGTTCATCGATAGAACACACCACATACTCCGAGTCCAATATGGTACGTAGATACTCTCCATTAACAACCTGGAAGCGAATAGCGAAATAGTTTCAACTTCAACCTGCTACGGTACTTGGACTAAGAGTGAACATGCACACATTCATAACTCCTTTCGGGCGCAATGTATCTGAGCAATGCGCTCACCTTTGGGGCGCTGTAAATAGTGTTCCTGTTACACTTGGCTGATGTTCCATAGCATATTTTTGGCATGAAAGACCTGGCGCTGCAAGTCATATTACAAAACTCAGTGCACACACCGAAAGCTGCTGGCCGCCTTGAGGTGGCAGAGTGAAATTATACAGTCGGCGAGCATCTGCGAGGAGCACTGGGTTTGGAATTGATTTTTTTTTGCTTTATAGCTCCATCCAGGTGGGATTAATTAGATTAGTTGGTGGTTCGGAGGAGGGATTTGCAGCTGTAGAAAGGAGTAAATGATCGGGTGGATGAGTATCTATCTGAGCAATAACTCGTTCTACTCACCTAACAGGGCAAAGTGGTTATGAAAAGAGGTGAATCCAAATGGAAGATGGAGTATGGCGTGTTATCAGGTAAAAGGTTGCACAGGTTTAGGGTACTTCATCACAAGCGGAAAGATGATGATAGTAAGCGGAGTGTATACAAAGGTTGGAGTACCTTTTAGACAGCTTCAGTGTAGCTTCGTCCATGGAGATTTGCGCTGGGCAATGAATAATTGTGTTTGCAGAGGAAGTACGGCTGGGTATCAGTTCTGACAATTGAATTCTGATGCAATGCGACTTTAAGAATGGGCTTCTGCGTTTCTGTACAGCAATCCTTGGGGAATGTTACTTTGATTCACGAATTGATGAATTCGTTTGAAGGCGCGAACATTGCCATTTATTTTTGGTCCGTGTGAACTTGTGTCCCATTGGACATGTCTTCGTGGCGGGTAGAGAAACTCTCTGCAGAAATCCAGGGTAGGAGGGATGCCTCGATGACCAAGTTTAGGTAGGGAAAGGTACCTATTACAAAAATCTCCCCACACGGCTGTGGAGGAATTATCTAAATCGAATCAAGAGGTACTTCTACGAAGTAAGAAACCCCCATGACCTGCTCTGGACAAGACGCCACATAGGAATTTTATAGGGTTAGTCACGCCCCTTGAGCAGAGATGGTGACAAATAAGACGAACGGGTAGCGCTTGATCCCATGGTGAAAACTGATGGCCCCGTGTCCTAAAGGTATCTCATAATTCGGAGCTGGCCACTACACGTTGGGAGTTTTGCTCAGGGGAAAAGCTATTGTTACGTACCACCCAAAAACCTCAGAAAGGACTGATTACATTGACAACGACGTTGGCATCTCCACCTTCTGTTAGGCACTTTACAGAACTGGTTCAACCAAACAAATAGCGAAAGTCCTAGGCTTGACCAAAGCAGACATTACTACCATCCAGGAGATACGATAGGACGGGTTGGGCAAAAAGGAGGATGAACAACTGTGAAAACATCGCCTATTCGGATTTGTCATAAGTGACAAACTTAGGCAAGAAGTTTTATACTTCGAAGACAAAAGCGAACGCAATGTAAAAATCTGCTCCAAGACTAAATTTTGCAACATAAGCTCAAGCTCCGATGGAGGAAAACTATGAAATGGCGAAGGATTATTTCTACAAGCCCCTCGACATAACTAATGACCGAAATGTACCGAAATACAGCGTTAGGAGATTTAAACTCAAAACTAGAAAAAGTGAACATCTTTCGTAGTATTCTCGGAAAACACAGGTTATACGACACCACCTCTGGTAACGGACTTAACCTAATTAATTTCGCTGGGGAACAAAATCTCACTGTAGCGAGCACAAAATTTCATCATCTAGACATCCATGACGGTCTCGAGATCATGTGTTGGGTATCGAACGGAATAGGAGCTTTACTTGACATCCGCTGCATAAGTTTCGCTAGAAGCAGTGCCGCGAAAAGCGAAACAACATGCAGCTCCAATGCAGCGACACTCGTTTCAGCTGCAAGTAAGTGAATATTTTCCCTACCATCACTTACAATTTGAGCGCAGCTAACAGCCGTATAAGCCTTCTTAGAAGCGTCACTGAATCCGCGAAGTTTTACTTGGGAAGAGTGTGCTTGGTATATCCAGCGAGGCATTTCTATGTCCTAAAGTTTAGATAGGCCCACAGTCTTGAGAAATCGGCTAATCCCAAAAAAAATTCATTACCCATTGTTGTTGGAGTATTAGGTTGGCTTCGATTTATGCTAGGGCGATCAATTCTAACGGATTGAATGAGCTGCGCTGTAGGCTGAGGTAGTCAAATTCAAAGGGAATGCATTTAACTTGGACCTGCCAGATTCTATTTATCTGAATGATAGGAGGGGAGAATTGGTTGAACGAAGAGCACTACTTGAATCTGGGTCTCAAGTCGACTATATGACAGAGAGAGGGAGTCATAAGATTGGATCGTCCCCCCTACTCAAAGCAAAATGCAAACGTTAGGATCAGTTCGAGGTTAAATGAATTCTCAACTCAAATTGAGACGAAAAAAAATAATTTCCGATCAGCCAACTCAAAAGATCAACAATTTGATTTGCATTTGCTTCGGCTATCCACTAACCAGTGGGATAGTGGTACAAAAACCACATATATAGGGTTTTTGTCTTCGTATATAATTCACAGACTTAAATTCAATATGCGCCTACTTTTATGTCGGCATGTGAATATTGAATAACTTTAACAAAGTACAACAGATTTATATATATGAGATATTTTTAATTAACTTGGTCTTTACGAATTTTTTTGAACTAGTTTTGGTATACATTATCAATCAAAAGGCCGCCCCTATTGACCAAACCAAAAAGTTCCCTGTTTGCTGCGTTTTCCATCGGTTTTTCGAGGATCTCGGGAGGTATAGCGATGATTTCGGCACGAATTTTGGTCCTGACCTAGTCAATGGTCTGAGGACTACTAGTACTTTGCTTTTCAAGTAACCCCACAAAAAGAAGTACGGATGGGTCAAATCTAGAGTTCTAGTTGTCCAGGCAATGTCGCCATTTTTTGAAAGGACACCTCCAGGTAATTTTCGTTGCAGAATGTGAATTTTTTCATTTGCATTGCGGCAAAAACGTCTTGTTGAAACCAGAAATCGTCCAGATCTGCTGTGGGCAGACATGATGAGCCAATATACACCGATATCGATTCCCATTGACTGAGATAAATGGCCCAATGATGGTTTTGCTGCAAATGGCGGCCTAAACAGTCACTTTTTGGTCATGCAATGGTGTTTCGTGGATCGCGTGTGGATACTCCGTTCCCCAAATGCGGAAAATATCCTTTTTACCGGCACCACAGCGTATGAAATGGGCCTTGTCGGTCATCAAAAGAATTGGCCAATTAGGTGGCGCTACAGTCCGGGATGAACCTGCGCCTCAACCAACATGCCTCTCCTATGAGCCCGGTCCTTAGCTAACTGCTTCAAAGTTGGTTGAGGTCGGTTTCTACTTGTGCGCGCCACTTAAGGCGAAGTCTTCCTCTACTGCGTCCGACGTCCGTCGCAGTACAGCTCGTATAATGCTTGGTTGAATCTTCGTCTCCATAGCCCGTCAACGCAAACGGGACCGAAGATTTTTCGAAGAATTTTTCTCTCGAATCGACCAAGGATTTCTTCATCTGCTCTTGATACGGTCCATGCTTCAGCGCAGAAGTGGTTCTTCCATATCCTCAGCATCGAATGTCTCTCAACTACGATATTTCCTTATTCATCTCGACAGGATTCTGTTCGAGCCTTGTAGCCTTGGCTTTGACGTTTTACCCGAACATCGTTCCTGGAGTGGCACTTCTCTATATCCTCGATCGCGCGCTTTTCTTGCTCTTTTTTCTTCTTTCTGAAAAGCCGATGTTCTTTCCTTCTTCTTTGTCTATAGAGCTCAATGGCAGCGCTCGTCTTCACCTGCAGCTTAGCTTTGTAGGCCTCGTTCTTGGCTGCGAGCATCAGGGGTTTCTTGCTGGTGGCCGCGAGAAACCTAGCACATCAGTTGCGGCTGATCTAATGGCTTGTTGGCATCGTTGCCATTGTTCTTCGACATTAGATGCTGGTGGTGTGTTGTGAGTCGAGAGGTTAAGGGATACGCGTTGCGCGAAGGTCTTGGCGGTCTGTGGCGATTGCAGTCTTTCGACATTAAATTTTTTCACAGTACTTCTATTTTTTTGTGGCGTGGTGGATATCCACATTCTTACCATGGCTAGAACAAGGTAGTGGTCCGAGTCGATGTTAGCCCCTAGGAATGTTCGGACATCCAAAATACTGGATGCGTGCCTCTTGTCTATCGCAATGTGTTCAATTTGGTTGACTGTTCGTTGATCTGCAGACCGCCATGTTCCCTTATGGATATCGAGGTGAGGAAACCGTGTGCTGGCTATAGTGGCACTTCATTCCGTAGCCTAAGTCCGTTACCAGACGTGTTGTCGTGTAGGCTATATTTTCCCACAGTACTGCTAAAGATGTCTTCTCTTCCTACCTTTGCGTTAAAATCTCCCAGCACGATTTTAACATCGTACTTTGGTAGGCGCTCATAGGTTTTGTCGAGGAGCTCGTAGAAGCAATCCTTAGTTATATCATCCTTTTCCTCCGTCGGAGCATGAGCGCAAATAAGGCTTATGTTGGCGAATTTGGCCTTGATGCGGATTGTTACAATGCGTTCGCTAATGTTTTGAAACATAAGACTTCTTGGCTAAGTCTGGAGGTTATAACAAATCCGCATCCAAATAGTCGCTGTTTCTGCTCACTATAACACGGTCCATAGTAGATGTCATAGTTTTTCATCCTCTTTTTGCCCGGCCCATCCCATCGTATTTCCTGGATGGCAGTAATGTCTGCTTTGTAGCAGTTTAGGGTTTCCGCTAGTTGTTCGCCTGCACCTCTCCTGCCACCAACGACCTTCCACAGGGGTTTATTACCCCAGTCGATGTACTAGGCAACCACCAGTCACCAGCGAGCGTGGAGGTGAGAGTAGGAGTTGATAGTGAGAGGCTAGAGTGAGAACGCTTGTGTCCTCATGTAATCGCATTCGCTTCACTATCCTTAAGCACCGGTGTCGGTCATCAAAAAGTGCTTCCAAAAGGCAGGGTCAATCTCAACTATTTGAGCGACTGTTTTGTTTTCCAACAATCTCTAACCGATTCAACCAGTTCATTGGAACGTCTTGGGCTTTGATGAGCGTTGGCGATCTGCCATAGTTCCGTGCTTAACAAAATTCGACACCAAACGACGAATAATGTTGTCAGACGGTGCTTGCCACGATATTTTCGACGATATGCACTAACTCTACGTGCTGAATGACTATAATGCACGTGTAGCGTCAAGATTTCGCCGCGTTGTTTGGATGTTAAACGATACATTCAAATGATCTGACGTTTCATAAACATGTCTTCTTATGTCAATCGGTTAAATAATGTCAAAGTTAATCAACATTCTCATACCGACATAAAAGTTGGTGCATTGCAGAATAAAATTCTGTGAATTATAAACGAACACAAAAAACCCTATGCATGTGTTTTTGCTCCACTATAGCACTGGTTAGGGGTTAACTGAAGCAAATGCTATTCTACTTATGATTTCTGGATCCTTTGAGGGGGCACCCTGTATATCTCCTTACTCCTCATTAAGCAGAACAACAACCATGAAGTAAAAATGACTTGCAACACATCCTTCCCTTCTCAGAAAGTTCACTTTACCATTGGCTTCTAAAACTTTTTGACACATAATCCTTAATATTGTTAAACATTAAGATATGCTACAACTTTTAGGGGGTCAACATGGACCCCCTTTTCATTTCTTTGTTCGCCGTAATGCCACGAGTCTCCACCAACCAACTCGACCACCTCAGTGCACCCTGTTCCTTAAATTTCTCTTAAATTTAAAAACAATTTAGTATCGATAACTTCCGAAAATGTCAATTGCCCCCCATTCCGATGCATTACACAATGCACCATCAACTACCACTTGCACAAGATCACATTTTGTACTGCAAAAACTATGCATCCTATCTACCTACACCCGAGATAAATATTTAGTGCTTCCTTATAAAAAATGTCGCAACCAAAAAAAAAAAAAAACCTTGAAACAAGCTATCTGCTCCAATTTAAGCCCTCATCTTCGATTCGTGACATTTTTTTTGTTGCCCCCTTATTTCGCTGCGAGTTTTTTTTTTAAGGTGCACCTGCTGAGCACCAACCAAGTGGCTTCTGTATCTTTTTTTGAATTTTTTCCCCCGCAATAAGTTTTTTTTTGTTGCTTCATGAATCAAGAGCAGGAAACCTGTATCCCAGGATTTAGTTCAAGGGAAGGACCCAAGCAACAATGGAAATCCTTGATTTTGATGGGAATACCTCTTAATTGAGTGTAGCCCTGGCTTATCTAATTTTTTAATCGAGATTTCATTTTTAATTGAATTCTGTTCCCCTTTTGTTTGGGCCAAATTGATTGATGCTTTCATTGATTGGATGTAGTTGTGTGGCAGGAGGATTGGAAGGAGACCACTCTCTGACAGCAAGGTATATGAATATTCAAAGGATTTTGGTTTAAGTTCGGTTTTTAAGTCTTGGAGGGGATTCTTATGCCCCCATGTTAAGGAGAAAGTATCTCAATTAATCATAATGAAATGTGATAAAGGACGGAGAGTCCTTTGAGAAGAAGAAAATTAGGATCGAGAGATTAGGTCTGATGGTGGCATTGATTTGGGTTAGTTTTACATAATTTATCAGCTGCTTCTAAGGGGGATACGAGTGTGTGTATGGAGATGATTTATTTTATGAGTTCTTCCTCATTAGGAGTGAAGGATTTCTTGGCTGGAGGGGTGTCTGTTTGGGACAGGGATTTACAGATGGGTTAAGGAGTTTGGTTAGTTTTAAGTATCTTTCGCTTAATTGGGTTATCGATTCTATTTTAGGTCATCATTGACAGATGGGTTATGGTTGTGACCACATGAATCCGCCTTTGATCTATCAAAACAAACAGAAAGACACTGCTGGGAGGACAATCAGCAGGGGAGGAGTTTTGAGATGTGCGGTTGTTTATGAAAATCATTGATGAAGGAGCCATGTGTCAAGAGCATTTATCCGAGGCAGTTTTTAGGAAAATTATGTTCAGAGAGGGCAATAGATATTTATGATGCCATTTTAGGGCCCGATTCAAAAATCTCGGCCTCAAGATGCTTCCAATTACATCCGTCCTTATAATGATAGAAACACATTAACAACATCGACAGTAACATTGTAGGACTTGCTCTTACGTTGCTGTGCATGTCGATGTTTTCAGTGTGCCATACAAAAACCCTTGCTATACAAATTATGTTGTTTAAGATCGGGAGGATGTGGGTGTTGCTGTGGCAATAGGCCAGTTATACTTACACCTCCGTTTGAGATTATCCTCTGCTGCCTCACCTGACAGCCTCAGTGGTGCTATGGTTAGTTTTAATGAACTGAACTATGGATTTGACACCCCGCCGTAGCAACACCTAAAATGCCCTAAAATCTTCACTGGCCTTAGTCACGCTATGATCTGACAAATCCTCGGAGTAGTATCAATTGTCTACAAAAGATTATCTCAACTCAGGTAATCGGATTCGCCTCAAAATAAGAGGTCTCCGCATCGTGCAAAAAGTTAGACGCGATCACATGAATGGTTGTCAGAAAAAAGTTAAGCCCGGATAGATACTAGCGAACCCGTCGGGATCAAGTGGGATATCGTTCCCAATATTGAGGAACTTTGTTTGTCAAACAAATTGTTTTCCAATTTTCACATGCACATGCCCAATATATCTACATCAAAGCACAAAACAATGATGGCCTCCTGACATTTCGAAAAACCAGCAGCATCCTAAAAGTGAAAGGTCTATACAAATGCTATTGAAAAAGCAGTTAATGCTATTTTAAGTAAGATAGATAGATAGATGATAGATAGATTGTTTTATAATTAATTTGATATAATATTTTGGTTTACATTTGTGTTTTCTTAAGTGAATAAAGTTGTGCATTGCATTTCTGCCGTCTGCCCGAGTGGCTGGTTGAAATTGATGAATTTGAAATGAAATGTGATATGAATGAATTTCAGTTGTATAAACGCTACAATTGAGTTAATTAAGTTAAAAACAAAGATTTCAAATTGTAACATTTAGTTTAGTCAAAACAAACATTTTTTAAATATTGACTTTTAGTTTAGTTAAAACAAGGATTGGGTGCTGTAGAACGAGGGTAGACTCTGATTGGCGTTAACTTGGCAATGCCCAGTGTTGCAACTCTGACTACACATCAAATTTGCTTATCTTTTACCTCCAAGTGGTAACCATCGGGTACTGGTCTCATCCAACCGGATTTGACTTGCTAAACGATAAGTGCGAGTGTTGATAACACGACGAAAAACAGCAACACTATAAACACCCTGGTGAGAATGGCACGGAAGAATACCCGGCCTGCTGTCCCAGGCGAACCTAGATGAGCTGCTCTGACATATTCGGACAACAGGTTGTCTAGGAATTTCAAGGGTTAGTCAGGCCCCTTGAACAGAGATGGTGGCGGATGAACCGAAAGGCCAACGGCAGCGCTCAATCCCGTAGTGGATACTGATGGCCCCGTGTCCTAGGGGTATCTAATAAATTGGAACTGGCCCTCCAGGTTGGGGGTTGTGCTTTGGGTTAACTACCCACCCACAGAAAAAAAACATGGTTACGAAGCAACCAATAGCCTCGGAAAGGACGGATTTTATTGTTGACGACCCTGCTAAACGAAAAAAGGACAACGACGTTCGTATCTGCACCTGGAATGTGAGAACATTAAACAGGAGAGGTGCAGGCGAACAACTAGCGGAAGCCCTAAACTGCTACAAAGCAGACATTACTGCCATCCAGGAAATACGATGGGATGGGCCGGGCAAAAAGAGGATGAAAAACTGTGACATATACTACGGACCGTGTTATAGTGAGCAGAAACAGCGACTATTCGGATGCGGATTTGTTATAAGTGCCAGACTTAGGCAAGAAGTCTTATGTTTCCAAGACATAAGCGAACGCATAGTAACAATCCGCATCAAGGCCAAATTCGCCAACATAAGCCTTATATGCGCTCACGCTCCGACGGAAGAAAAAGATGATATAGCTAAGGATTGCTTCTACGAGCTTCTCGACAAAACCTATGAGCGACTACCGAAGTACGATGTTAAAATCGTGCTGGGAGATTTTAACGCAAAGGTAGGAAGAGAAGACATCTTTAGAAGTATTGTCGGAAAACAAAGCCTACACGACAACACGTCTGGTAACGGACTTAGGCTAATTGATTTCGCTACGGAACGAAATGCCACTATAGCCAGCACACGGTTTCCTCACCTCGATATCCATAAGGGGACATGGCAGTCTCCAGATCAACGAACGGTCAACCAAATTGATCACATTGCGATAGATAAAAGGCACGCATCCAGTATTTTGGATGTCCGAACATTCCGAGGAGCTAACATCGACTCGGATCACTACCTTGTAGCAGCCAAGGTAAGAATGCGGATATCCACCACGCCACAACAATCCAGAAATACTGTGAAAAAATTTAATGTCGGAAGACTGCAATCGCAAGAGACCGCCAAGACCTTCGCACAACGCGTATCCCTTAACCTCTCGATTAACACCATACCACCAGCATCGAATGTCGAAGAGCAATGGCAACGATGCCAACAGGCCATTAGATCAGCCGCAACTGATGTGCTAGGTTTCTCGCGCCCACCAGCAAGAAACCCCTGGTTTGATGAGGAATGCCGACAGATGCTCGCAGCCAAGAACGAGGCCTACAAGGCTAAGCTGCAGGTGAAGACGAGAGCTGCCATTGAGCTCTATAGGCAAAGAAGGAGGGAAGAACATCGGCTTTTCAGCAAGAAGAAAAAAAGAGCAAGAAAAGCGCGCGATCGAGGATATAGAGAGGTGCCACTCCAGGAACGATGTTCGCAAGTTTTACCAAAGTGTAAAGCGTCAAAGCCAAGGATACAAGGCTCGAACAGAATCCTGTCGAGATGAACAAGGAAATATTGTAGTTGAGACACAGTCGATGCTGAGGATATGGAAGAACCACTTCTGCAGACTGTTAAACGGCGATGACGAACAACATTCCGCTGTCAGGCAGAACGAACCATTCAATATTGGCAACGACAGCGAAAACTGCCAACCACCCGACCTGAGTGAAGTGAGGATAGCAATATCTAAACTCAAGCTTAATAAGGCTGCCGGAAATGACGGCCTTCCCGCTGAGCTCTATAAGGCCGGCGGAGATGACTTGGTAAGTAACATCCACCAACTCATAAGCCAAATCTGGTCGGATGAAAATATGCCTGAAGAATGGAACCTCAGCATCGTTTGCCCGATCCACAAAAAAGGAGACCCTCTGAACTGCGCCAACTACAGAGGCATAAGTCTCCTCAACATCGCCTACAAGATCCTATCTGCCGTAATATGTGAACGCCTGAAACCGTTTACCAACAACCTGATTGGCCCTTATCAGTGTGGTTTTAGGCCAGGAAAGTCCACAACCGATCAAATTTTCACACTTCGGCAGATCCTGGAAAAAACTCAAGAAGTCCAAATCGATACCCACCACCTATTCATCGATTTCAAAGCCGCATATGACAGCATTTATAGAGACGAACTGTACAGAGCCATGTCTAGTTTTGGTATACCGCCCAAACTCGTCCGTTTGTGTAGGATGACGATGGAGAATTCTCGGTGCTCCATCAGGGTCGGAAACGACCTCACCGACACATTCGATACCAAAAAAGGATTTAGGCAAGGCGATGCGCTGTCATGTGACTTCTTTAATCTGATTCTTGAGAGAATTGTGCAAAACTCCAAAGCCAACACCAGAGGCACAATTTTCCAAAAGTCGGTGCAACTACTAGCATACGCTGACGATATTGACATCATTGGTAGGACTCAACGTGATGTCATAGCCACGTTTGCTAGTATAGAGAAGGAAGCGGCGAAAATGGGTTTAGCAGTAAATGAGGGTAAGACTAAGTATATGCTGTCAACACGAAAGGACACACAACATCGACGAATTGGACAGAACGTCACCATTGACAGATATAACTTTGAGGTAGTACGGGACTTTGTCTACCTCGGCTCCGCTATTAACTCTGACAACAACATCTCGTCAGAAATTAAACGAAGAATTACTCTTGCCAACCGCTGTTTCTTCGGGCTAAGAAGGCAATTTAGTAGTAAAGCCCTCACTCGAACTACTAAGGAGATCCTATATAAGACCCTGATCATCCCAGTCCTGCTCTACGGCGCTGAAGCATGGACCGTATCAAAAGCGGATGAAGAAATCCTTGGTAGATTCGAGAGGAAAATTCTTCGGAAAATCTTCGGTCCCGTTTGCGTTGACGGGCTATGGAGACGAAGATTCAACCAAGAACTATACGAGCTGTACAGCGACATGCCCCTGGTCAAAAAACTCCGCATTGGACGTTTAAGATGGCTAGGACATGTAGAACGAATGGACACCAATACTCCGGCTCGCAGAGTCTTCGATTCCCAGCCAGACGTCGGACGCAGTAGAGGAAGACCTCGCCTTAAGTGGCGCGCACAAGTGGAAACCGACCTCAACCAACTTGGAGTGCGCAACTGGAGGCAGTTAGCTAAGGACCGGGCTAATTGGAGAGGCATGTTGGTTGAGGCCCAGGTTCATTCCGGACTGTAGCGCCACTTAAGTAAGTAAGTAAAACAAGGATTTCAAATTGTTACTTTTAGTTTAGTTAAAACAAAAATGATTTCAATACTGACTTTTAGTTTATTTAAAAACGGAATAACATCGCAATTAATATTTTTAATAGAGCACCAAATTATTTTATTTAAAAATGTTCATTAATGATTCTACTTCTGTATGACATCGCTTCTGTAATGAATTTATATAGCCGAATCCAGTCATCTCCATTTAGAATACTATTGATGTCTTCTTCTTGCAGGTAATTCTTTTCGAAGTAAACCCTCCTTAGCTCCCTTAACATTGGACATATTCCTATGAAATGGTAAATGTCCTCTCTTACCCGCATATTGCATAGAGAGCGAATTTCATCCAAATCGTTCCTGTGCGGCCTATAGTTGAGATTAAGCAGTTCTCCCCTTGCTTTAAAAATTGTGCTTATCAATTTTCTAGAATGATTTTTTGTAAAATAATTTTTAACATTTAAGTTATAGTTTATTTTTGCGTATATAGTTCTTGCACTCGATGACCTTGCGTGTTCTATGAATAAATATCTCTCATTTTCGTCGATATTTTGTATAACTTCATAAAGTTCCTTTCTCCATACAAGAGGATTCGCATCTACTAGGTTGAGATTCCATCCACAGTTAGCTGCATGATCAACCCAATCCTTGTAAAATAGCGACTTTCGACGTACCGCATTCATAAACACTATCTTCGGCAATCTGGTGTCCTCCATTTTTACTACCCTTACCAGGTAATCTGCATTTAGCTTCAGTGTGGATACGAAAAGCGTAGGAAGTCCTGTTTCCAAGTAGTACATGTATTTTGGAGAGTTTAGCGGCAACAAAAAATCTTTCTTAAAAAAAACCTCAATAAGCACTCCACTATCCCGAATTTCTTAATACCCCAGGTTTGTGCTCCGTAAAAAAGAATAGCTTTAGCCGTGGCATTAAAAACATTGTACTTAGCATTTGCCGAAATGTACTTATTGTTGAAAATTTTTTTTCAAATTGGACAAATAGCTTTTTTCGCTACATCCGCCTTGGCTTGGAGGTGTTTTTCCATATTTAAATTGAAGGAAATCGTCATTCCAAGGTAAATGTATTCTTTTACTATTTCCAACTTTGTTTCGCCATAACTCCAGTGTTCTTCTCGAGACGTTCTTCCTGCTCCATTTTGGAATATCATCACTTTTGTCTTTTCAGTATTAACTTCTAAGCCCCATCTTTTACAGTAGTCAAAAAGTCTGTTTATATTCAATTGTAGGGAGGTTAGAGATTCCGCCAAAATGAGTATATCATCCGCATACATTATAACTTTTATCTTAATGTTACCATACTCCAGACCACATGGTAGGCATTCGACGATGTCATCTAGAAAAAGGGCAAACAATAAGGGACTGAGGTTGCACCCCTGGCGTACTCCACGATTCATTTTTATGTTTTCCGATGTTTCTGTCACATTTAATACACATCCAGTTGTTTGCTGATACATTTTATTCCAATGCTCTGCCGAATTTAGTTGATACACAAAGATTATAAAGTTTGTAAAACAGTGTTCTTCTGTCCACCATATCAAATGCAGCTTTAAAGTCAACAAATAAACCATATAACGGGTTATTTTTTAAGAGGCTTAGAACTTTTTTTAAAAAAAAAAACACAAAAAATTCGAAAAAATGAATGAAATATTTATTTGAATCGATAATTTAATGTTTAAAGATAATTTCATGCAAATGTTGACCGCGGCTGCGTCTCAGGTAGCCCATCCGCTGAGTCCAATTTTGGCATACTCTTTTACACATATCGGCCGGTATCTCACGAATGAATGCATGGATGTTGGCTTCCAGTGCGTCAATCGAAGCGGGCTTGTCCCTATAGACATTAGCCTTGACATACCCCCACAAAAAATAATCTAATGGTGTCAAATCGCACGATCTAGGCGGCCAATTGACCGGCCCGAAACGTGAAATTAACTGTTCACCAAACTCGCCTCGCAATTGCGCCATTGTTTCGCGTGCTGTGTGGCATGTGGCACCGTCTTGTTGAAACCACATATCATGAAAGTCAAGAACTTCCATTTCGGGCAAAAAAAAGTTTGTTATCATCGCTCGGTAGCGTTCACCATTGACAGTAACGCTGCGATTCGCATCATCTTTGAAGAAATATGGCCCAATAATGCCGCCGGCCCATAAACCGCACCAAACAGTGGCTTTTTCGGGATGCATTGGTAGCTGTTGCAATGCTTCTGGCTGATCTTCACTCCAAATGCGGCAATTTTGCTTATTTACGTACCCATTCAACCAAAAATGAGCCTCATCGCTGAACACAATTTTTCGATAAAAAAGCGGATCCTCGGCCAGCTTTCCAAGAGCCCATTCACCAAAAATTCGGCGTTGTGGTAGGTCGGCTGGCTTTAGTTCTTGCACCAGCTGTATCTTAAAAGGCTTTACGCCCAAATCCTTCCGCAAAATTTTCCACGTAGTGATGTAACAAAGGCCTAACTGCTGGGAACGGCGCCGAATCGACATTTCGCGGTCTTCTGTCACACTAGCTGATACGGCCGCAATATTTTCTTCACTACGCACAGTACGTAAACGTGTTGGTGGTTTAATGTCCAACAAAGTAAATTTGGTGCGAAATTTGGTCACAATCTTCCGAATAGACTGCTCAGAAGGTCGAGAATGCCGATCATAAAATGGAAGCAGCGCGCGATGAACATTTCGAACCGAGCACGAATTTTGATAGTAAAATTCAATAATTTGCAAGCGTTGTTCATTTATAAGACGATCCATGGTTAAATTGACAGTGACACAAGGTACTAAACACACGTCAGCTGTCAAAACCAGTGTTGCCAAAACCAAACCAGCTAAAAAATCACCCGTTAGCTATTTATTTTGGTTAAGCTTTGAGCGAACAAGACATCATAGGACAAAAATATTATCAACCGTCGAATAGCCTTTTCGGAATCCTGACTGAAATTCGCTTAATTTATTATTGGTGCTTACCCAATTAGTAAGCCTTCTATTTAAAAGCGCTGTATATATATATTTAAACTTGTGTTCAAAAAAGATATTCCTCTATCACCTTTTTTATGGATTGGCCAAATGAGCGCTTGATCAAAGCAATCAGGATACACCGCAAAAGTAAATATCACATTCAATGCCTGGGTAAGTTTTTCTTTCAATAATACTGTTGAGTGCTTAAAAAATTCTGATGGTATACCATTTGATCCTGCCATTTTGCCATCTTTAAGTGTTTCCAGTATTGTTTCGATTTCCGATATTTCAATTTCCGCATCTAAAAAGCTATCCATGATGGCTGGTCTTGCATAATTCAATGAAAACTGGTCATTGGTTGAGCCTAGCAATGAATGGAAGTGTTCGCTTAAATTTCGAATTGAAATTTGTGTTGATTTTGGGGCCGCTCCGGCTCCATTTAATTTCCTCGTTAGTTTCCAAAATTCAGCTGAGTCTCTGCATTGACTTAATTTATTTGCTAAGTTTTCTACATATTTTTTTCAGTTTTCTTTACATATTCGCTTATATTGCTTTGTTGTATTCACATATTCTACTCGAGTTGCGTTTAAATGTTAATTGGAATCTCAACGCCAAAAGATGTACAGCTGCCTGCCTAGTGGATATCGAAAAAGCCTTTGACACGGTTTGGATTGACGGGTTAATTTACAAACTTATTCGATATGAATTTCCAACTAATCTTACAAAGATGATAGCATCCATGCTATATGGAAAGAAATTTGTTGTAACAGATAGAGAATACACGACAGCTGAAGTTTTTAATGTCCATAATGGTCTACTTCAAGGCACAGTAACTGCTCCACAGCTCTTCAATATCTACATTTCTGATATACTTAGGGAACTCGATAATTCATTGGCATTTGCCGACGACGCTACACTGTATGCAAGCGGCTCAAAAATTGAAGACATTCAAATCCAACTTCAAAGCAAGTTTGATAGGTTTCAAGCTTTCTGCTCCGAATGGAAGCTTAAAATAAACTATACGAAATGTGAAACCATACTGTTCCGCACCCCAATAAGACGCGGTAATTCAGATTTGAGACGCAACTGGAGAAATCTCAAAATAACGAGTTCAAATGGTCTTCGGATCGAGTCGAGGACCATGGTAAAATATTTAGGTGTTCATTTGGACAAGTTTCTGTATTACAATGAGCACATAAATATTCAATTAGACAAGGCAAGAGCGGCATTCATGTCGCTAAAAAGCCTGTTTTATTCCAACTATCTTAGATCCCATGTGAAGATCATTTGTTACCAAGCATTCGTTCGTCCAATTCTGACTTATGCGAGTCCAGTGTGGTGGAACATTAACCCATCGTATATGGAAAAACTTCGAGTGTTCGAGCGCAAATGTCTTAGAGCCTGCACACAGATGTATAGGAGTGCACATTCCGATTATAGGCATTATGTCTCAAACAAAAGACTTCTGGATGCTTCCGGTGTGTCCAGAATTGACAATGCCATTCTAGATCTTGTAAGGAATCACTTTGTTCGTTCGGCAAGTGTTAGCGAAAACGAATTAATCTCTGGATTGTTCTATCCGAATCCTGGGTATTTCAGAAATGCCTTGGAAAGTGGATACATTCCGCCAGAAACATTTCTGTTTCTGGATGCATATGGCTACCTATCGGATTCAACGAACGTTCCAATAATATACCATGCTGCAAGGAGAGCAACAGATAAAATGATCCTTTATGAGCCTTTTGAGTCGGGGGACGGGAATACTGATCAAATTAGATACTGCATTAGCATACCTGAAAGCGACAAAAGTAACACTAACAGGTTAAATAGAGACCGATACTGGTGGCTAGACTGGGCTGAAGCCGATACTTAGGTTAAGTAAAACTAGGCCCTGACATGTGATCTCTGATCTAACGATGACTTGTTAGTCGATGGAATAGAGATCACATGACAGGGCCTAGATAGATTTAGATAGGTTTAGATAGGTTAAGTTAGTCTTGTAGGTTTTAGTTTTATATAAAAAAAAAAGTTGCGACTGTCTTCTAATAGGTTTTGATTCACATTTTCCTATTTTCAAAAAAAAATATATATAGTACATAACAATAATAAATAAATTCACAAAAAATATAAAATTTGAATTAAACAAAAAATTATATATCATGTAATGCGAACCATAATGGTCTTTTACTTTGGCAAAAGTTAAAAAAATGTCTAGTCTTTAAGTTTATTTAGGCTATTAATTATTATTAACGAAATTGTGAATAAATAAACGTTTAAAAAAAAAAAAAAAAAAAGTTGCGTTTAAATTGTGTTTTCTTAGTGATTTAAGTAAACTCATCGATTTTCTCCTTAACTTTTGATATGAATAGTCGCAAGTTATTTGTGTTTTGCATAATTATTGCCGCTTCCTTGATATTTATTTCTAGTTCGATCAATGGCAAATAGGGAACTTTACTATTGAGTGCTTTTTGCTGTAATAAGATGTTCAAACTTACTTTATAGCTGTTTTCGAAACGTGTCACCCATTTCAATTTTTGTATACCAGGCGATATATTTTTTAAGTAAGATTCTCTTTTCAAGAAACGTAGGGTGAAATAAAGTCTATCAGACTTTTGCAAATTGGGACAAACTCTAATGCAGTGAAGGTGACCTTCGTTTTTTAAGGTTATAGACAAAATACCGTCATTTCTATATACCTGTAGTTCAGTTTAAGCAAATCGTTTCAGAATTTTAGAAACAAGCCGAGTTTTGAATTATTTTCTGAAATAAATCTGACTTAGACAATTTGTTACGAAAGAACCGGCTCAAGCTCCACAACGGATATTGATCACAGCCTGCCCTATAAATCACTGACTATCTGTTGAAAACCAATTTCCCAGGTTGTGATACATGATCTTATGACACAAGACTCCTTCAAAGCTATATTGAGATAGCTTTGAGGAAGTGGCACTAATCATAACATGTGAGGGCACGACTAGTGCAATGAGGACCACACCTACAGCGGTGCTGGAAACCATTCTGAACATGTAACCCTTAGACATTCAAGAATCTGCAGCTAAAAGCGCTTCGCGAATCAGTCAGCTTGATGATGAAAAACGGATTTAAGAGGAAATGCTCGGATTCTAATAAGATATTTGGACACAGATATAATGCTGCCCCTCCCTAACTTTCAAAAACCATTATATTATATCATTCTTTCCCTGCTGAGAGGAGTGGAAGAGGAACGGATGTTAGGAGTTGGAGTAGGAGTGTTCTCCGGAAAACCAATGCTTAACAACAGAATAGTCCGCTCGAATTCCAAGGAAAGATTTTGATAGTAGCATAGTCAGCTAATAAAACCGTTAGTGGCTGGCCCAGTGGTAAGGATGTTAGACTAGCGCGGGGTTCCAGGTTCAAACACCGAAAGTAAAAAAAAGTCTGACAAACATTCAAGATAACACTGTCATGAGAAGCTTCTTAAATTTGCCCTAAGGAGTCGACGATAAACAGGATGTACCCTTCGTTTAACAGGATGTCCCAAAATGAAAACTCCGCACACCAAAATGAAGGGGGAAACTAGATTTGCGGCGCTGTATGGGCCTTAATGTCAAATTTCAGTTTATTGCTGTCGAAATCACATAAATTCTCATTAAACGCTATCTGTCTTTGGCGCTCAAAGCAATGATAAGCTCTGCTGTGTCACTGGACACAGAAAAAGTCATGAAATTGCTGGTTATCTGTAAAGGAGAGACTCTGCAACCCACATCTAACAGACAGGTTAGTCCTTCAAAAAGCCAATTTTAGACCATAAATCACGGGTGGGACAGAAATATGGATATCGCCATTGATAGTTGGGGCGCTGTATAGGCCTTAATACCAAATTTCAGTAATGGAATTGCTGATGATCTGTAAATCGAGTGTGAAGTGTTAGAAGTGAAACTGTATGCGTTTTATCTCATTCCCTTTTCGTTACACTTTTTCGTTTCATAAAATCCAATTCACACCGTCCCAAAGGATGTTTCACTTCAGAAAAGTTCAATGTTCCTCAGCTGATAAAATCACGTTCGACTTAGTTGTACTTCAGGGATCCTGGAGGAATCCGTCAGTGGCAGGTGTTTCATGCTTTATCGTGCTCAAATTTTTCCTCTATAGACTGATCAAAGCGATAATGGCCATGATATCAAAAAAATTCTCATACTCATATATTCCAGAGTTCAGGGATCGATGCACAGAATCTTTTATACCCGACATGTCGATGCTAGCAATTTTAAACCTAAGAGAAGTATTTTTGAAAACCTTCGAGAAATTAACCTACAAGAAACCCATATTCGACGCATAGTACGTATATCGTAACTAATGCAACGGGGAGTTACCGCAATTTTACGATTTCCATCCGCCATATTTATAGATTTTTTTTCTACACAGCGACGTATATTGCGCCACGTATTCAACGCAAAACTCGCCAAAGGTCTACGTGTTTCCTCAATCGAGTTCTTTAACTACTGTCATTCATCTTCTGTTGCCATAGAGAATATTTTGAAGATGACTGTCAACGAAATCGACGGATAGAAAACATAAAAGTTCTGCGTTTTCTATCCGTCCAGTCCTATAACAGCTGTCATTCGAAAATCCTTCTGTTGCCTTAGAGAATTCCTTAGAAGATAGCTGTCAACGGAATCGATGGATAGAAAACGTAGAAGTTCTGCGAACTTTGCGTTGAGTACGTCGGAATGCGCGTGAACGTTGACAACAAAAATTTATAAATTCCCATCTGAATAGCTTAACGCAGTCACGCATATTGTAACGTATTCAGTACAAAAGTCGGCAAAGTCATTCGTTTTGTCCTCCGTCTAGTAAGTTAACAGCTGTCATAAAAAAAAATAATCTGTTGCCATTAAATCATTTTTTGAAAGTCAGCTGTCAACGGAATCGACGGATAGAAAACATAAAAGTTATGCGTTTTCTATCCGTCCAGTCCTATAACAGCTGTCATTCGAAAACTCCTCTGTTGCCCTTAGAGAATCCCTTAGAAGATAGCTGTCAACGGAATCGACGGATAGAAAACATAGAAGTTCTGCGATCTTTGCGTTGAGTACGTCGGAATGCGCGTATATAGCCACGTATATTGCGACGGTTTCAACACAAAAGTCAGTGAAGTTCTACAACACCAAAAAAAATCTCTGTTGTTAGTAGAGACAGCTGTCAACGGAATCAACGGATAGAAAACATAGAAGTTCTGCGAACTTTTGAGTACATCACAATGCACGTGACTGTTTGCAACAGAAATTTATAAATTCTCAGCTGAATGACTTAACGGAGCCGCCACATATTATACGGCAACGGTGTTAACGCAAAAGTCGGCGAAGTTCTACGTTTTCCATCCGTCAAGACCGTTGACAGCTGTCTTAAAAAAAAACACACATTAGATCACAACAATGTGGAAGAACAAAAATAAGTGACTGTATATCATCAGCGGCGTTGCTTAAGGATTCAAAGTCGACCCAGTCATGACTGCAACATGAGCAACGGATTCTAAGTTAAGGCTTTTTTTAAATGAAAACTATTTTCGAACTTACTCCGGCTTGAACCAGGGCCTAATTAAACATGTCTCTGCAATCAGCCTGGTCTCTAGCTTATTACCTCCAGTTGCGCACTTTACATTGGTTGAGTTCGTTTTCTAATAACGCGCGGCACTTGCGGCAAGGCTCTCCTTAATGCGTCCGACGTCTGGCTGGGAATCGAAGACTGCGAGAAGGAGTATTGGTGCCCATTCGCTCTACATGTCCTGGCCATCTTAAAAACATAATGCGAAGACCTTTGACTACGGTCATGTCCCTGTATAGCACGTCAGCGCAAACGGATGCGACACATTTTACGCTCATCCACATTTGATACGTCAATGCTTCGGCGCCGTAGAGCTCACTGGATCGATCAGGGTCTTAAATTTCGAATGAAGGGTGTATTACTAAACTGACTTATGAGCCCGAAGAAACTGTGTTTGGCAAGAGTAATTCATCGTTGTTGGTAGGCAACTAAAAATCATCAACTCCGTGGCTAATTGGATTCAATGTTGACACATGCATTGCCGTAACGTACTCAACGGATTCGAAGTGAAGGTTTTTTTTAAACTTATTTACGAATGCAGAGATCCCACAAAAATATACGTTTGCATGAACATAAACATATACAACATACCAGAGGGCCTCTGGAAGGCTAGTACGATGAATTGATGCGCAATGGGTTTGAGTTCCAATTCTAACGAATTATTGGTTTGGGTGCCCTTTCTCTCGGAATGATCCGACAAATCATTAGCATCTCAATGGTCATGTAAACCTTATATGTACTCAGTCCTATCGATTCTGTACTAAACCGTAAGTCCCTCAATCGTGCACAGGTAAATGGTGATGAAGAACATAGATGAGGTCTTGATCATAACCAGCCTGCTTGTGAGAACCCCAGCAAATATTCAAATAGGCTTACCTTGTCGAATTAATCAGGACAATCTTTGGAGTCCCGCCAGTTTTTGAGCGTCTGAGTCCGCATGTCCCGCATTAAAGAGGAAACACTTCTGGACTTCGTATCTATGGTCCTGCAAACTATAAAGCTATAAATTTATGGATGGTTGTCAAGACTAGCTTAATTGACTGGCACTGACACCATAACACTGGCACCATAGAGGCTCCCAAACCTACCTCCTTCATTAATTTCTGTGTGCGAAGTTATATTTTTGCCAAAAATGATGGGACTTCCAGTTTAATGCCGATTCCCAACGTCAAAATTGGGAAGTTTTAGTAAAAATACTCAGGTATAGCTAGGTAAAGCTATGTTTTATGGCCGATTGGAGCTCGCATGAGGCGTCAAACTGGTATAGAACTGCGTGCGAGCTTAGCGATACCCAATACTGGAAAGAATTAATGATGAAGTGGAATAATGATGTTTGAGCCGGGTTATGATGTGGCGCTCTGGATGTCCGAAAGATATAGTTACGATCTTTTCGGAGTAAACCCCCGTTTTGATCGCTGTTTCCAAGCTCGATCCCATATTGTGTGACGACCATTTATCAATGCTTGGTATTCCGATTGAATATTTGATATCAAAATCGTGGTAAGGGATGATGCAGTCAGACATTCCTCCCTCATTTGCCATGGATTGCAATATCTTGCTGTGGCCAAAAGTTTTGATGCATAGCTTTCCATAGATTTCTTGAGTCAGGCTGCGCTTTTTGCTGTTGCGTCATTGATATGAAGATCAGTTGGTGTA
This sequence comes from Rhingia campestris, assembly GCA_932526625.1. Taxonomy (NCBI): domain Eukaryota; kingdom Metazoa; phylum Arthropoda; class Insecta; order Diptera; family Syrphidae; genus Rhingia; species Rhingia campestris. The sequence goes on from OW052184.1 coordinate 23,577,018, forward strand.
AGGTTAAGGATTGCAGTTGGACTGGCTCCTGCTTTTAGTAGATGCTGTTAAATGTTTTGCTCTGTTCATGGCATTTCGGTATTTTAAGCAGAAAACCAGCGTTTATAAGTCCATTGTAACCACTTTTAAATGGTCTTTAGTGAGAAGGTAATTGCTGGCCATGATCATGCGATTTTTCCTCATAAGATTTCTTTCTTTGGGATTATTAAAAAATTAAAGTCTATGCCAACAATCCAAAAACAATTACTCAAGACCTCAATGCATTTTAACGTTATAGCAACGATTGATCTTCGGCAAACAAAAAAAAACCTCGGCTGATGGCCAGATATTGAAATCATTGTGATCCACGATGTTAACACACTATCTGCTGGGTAACTCCTTCTAATAGCTCCTCGAACTTTCTAATTTGACGGTGTTATTATCACCCTTGATCGGTCTAAATTTGTAGATATTTTTTTCGGCATACAGTCATCCCTTCAAATAGCTTCTGTATCTCCCCAATTCAAATAGCTACTCGATCCCTCTTATGATCACGCTTGATCGATCTTAAATTCTCAATTTTAGGCCTGGCAGATGTCTTTTCATTTATTTTTTGGCCTGTAATCATCGCTTCAAATAGCTTCTCCAGCTCTCCAATTCAAATGGCTCCTCGATCTCTCAAATTCGACGGTGATGAATGATCACCTTTGATCGATCATTACTTTCCGATTTAAGTCCACCCTTTTGGTTCAGATGTGGTGAGATAAGTTATTTTTACGATATCGGTAATCTGAAGACGTGTCAACCTAGTGTGTCATCTGACACGTCTGCAGATCATCTAGTCAGTCAACTGACACGTCTGCAGATCACCTGTGTCGTTAAAACAAATGATCAAGCAAAATACAACGTCCAATCCCACATGCGAGGTAGGTGGGGATGTACTAAAATTGCAAAGTTAAAATCGATCAATCAGTAGAACCTGAGTTTAGGAGGAGAGTTCAGATCGGCCGAGGGTGATCATAAAACTCACCAAGTGATCGTGATTCTTGGAGTGCATTCTGAAAATCGTTCATTAAAACTTAACAAAATCGATCAATTGCCATGAAACGCTGTGGTCGCCGGAACTTCTATCAAATTGACCCCCTAAAGATGACTTCCTATCTCGTTCTAAAATTTCGAAAAATCCCTACCTCCCTCCACAACATCCCCAACCTCACATCATCCTCCATAAATCCACATCTGAATTTTTGATGAAAATAAATTATCCCGCCCATCGTGTGTCTACCGTTTCGCCCACTTCCACCAAGCTCTGGCTGTGAGCGCCTGAACGCATTTCTTCGCCTACACAAGATAGAGGCTCTCCTATCTGCTTCTCTGCCCTCCTTTATCCACTTTGGCGGATCGCAATTAATTTACCTCACCAGGATCCACTACCTACTCGTTTATCACTGGTTAGAGTATCTACGTCACTGCAGTTAATCCATGTAAATAACTCACACTGACGCGATATCCCCGATATGAAAATAAGCACAAAAATCGAATCCTAGCCGAATGGTAGCACACACATTTTTATTCCTTTAATCAGCCACCGTGGGTATAGGTGACACTAGGCAATCCGTTCCACCATATCGCTCGAGTCATTTGAATTTATGCAGCGCAACTGTGACTTTTAGTATCCCGCTTGCGATTCAATGACTCAGCTTTGCCGAGCCTGTTGTCCACACTCGCACCAGTAGCCAGGAAAGTGTGTGGTACAATATTTTTCCATTCGCAGATACTCTCTGGACTAATAGATACGAGCAGCACTAATCGAATTGAATGTCCACTGGACGAGATATGCGAATGCAATTGTGGTCGGACATGTTGCTGACCAGTTTGTTGGTGGAAAATTGTGTGCGCGGTAAACAAATTTATTGAAATTAATTGGGCGCCCAACGTGGAGTCCCTCTGTGTGTGTGTGAATATAGCATTCGATATTATTTAAGGTTGCATGACCTCATAATTGAAGGCACTTTAAGCGGAGACGGAGAGTGGTTTTTTTACTTTAAATTGATAGCATCATGGGGGAATGAGTGTTTTGCGCAAATCTGCGCAAATGATTATTCATAAATAATTGTGTTGGATGAATGCAGGCAGCCAGCATATCGGCGGGAAGATGGCGGTAGATGTTTGCGCACGCTATTTAGACATTATATGGAGGACATTCGTGGGCCTGATGTGGTATTATTTTGGGGGAAAATAAATGCGTTTTGTCACTAAGTGACGTCATAAGGAGTAAATTTTATAATTTTAGGGATTTTCGGCAGGACAAGATGCCGCCGTTGTTGGTAATGATATTTAAAAGCAGAGGAATTCTTGCAGCGGGTTCTTACCTCGTGAATGAGTACCAAATTTGTTTCGACATGGGTATGGGGTTTGTCCTTTTAAATTAGACTGGCATGCAGATTTAATGATACCTCAGAACTTTCATCACATACAAATTAAATACTGAAACAGTGATGGGCACTGTGAGATGTGGTGCTTGCAGGCTATGCAAACGTTTGGCAAGTATCTTCTTGGGGTCCCCGACCCTTTTAGCAGAATAAAAAGTGTTAGGCCATGTTTTCATCTGCGGGCTGGAATACAACAGTGTTAATGACGAAAATCAGACTGTTCGGAGCAAAGCATGCTATGAGTTTAAGAGTTGGTTATCTTCTTAAAGACTTCCGAAAGAAATGGTAAAATTCCGATCGGTCTGTGCCCTAACTTCCTTTTTTTGGAGTAGAAATAACTTTTGAGAACTTCTATACGCAAGTACAAACGGCGGCCTAAAAAGTCGAGTTGAAAACCCTGTTGCTTCCAACGATAAGGCCTAGAAAAAATTGAAATGCAAAGATAAGAGTTGCTGAAAAAAATCCCGTGGAGCTTTTTTGACAAAGGACAAGGAAAGAACATTGCAGCGAATGAGCATATAAACAGGTGTCAACAGGTTCCAGCAATGAAGTTTGGACATCTAAGAATAAATGTCGAGATGAACTAGAAAAATCAGTTCTGAGGATATGAAAACACGAGATCTACAGACAAAGATGCTGACATCGATGACAATTTTCTGCGGTCTGCCAGAACGACCCTTTCAATATGTTTGACATCGAAAAACTATTATCCCCCGACCTAAATGAAGTAAGAAAAGCTGCATTTAATCTAAAAAGACCGCTGGAAATGACAGTATTCCTGCCGAGCGTCATAAGCCTGTGAGAGGGTATACAGCAAATCATTACAAACATTTGGACGGATGAAAGAAGAATATGAAGATGGAACCTCGATCTCGATCAAAAATGGAGACCAGCGCTGAATAGACAAACAAAAGTCTTATCAGCATCTGCTACAAGATCCTGCATGTCGTCAGAAATCAGACCTCAGCGTCATTTGCCCGATCTCGATCAAAAATGGAGACCAGCGCTGAATAGAGAAACAAAAGTTTTATCAGCATTTCTACAAGATCCAGCATGTCGTCAGAAATCAGACCTCAGCGTTGTTTGCCCGATATCGATCAAAAATGGAGACCAGTGCTGAATAGAGAAACAAAAGTCTTATCAGCGTTTCTACAAGATCCTGCATGTCGTCAGAAATCCGACCTCAGCGTCGTTTGCCCGGACCCAACCAAAAATGGAGACTAGTGCCGAGTAGAGGATAACCAGCAATTACTACAAGATCCAGCATGTCGTCAGAAATCAGACCTCAGCGTTGTTTGCCCGGACCCAACTAAAAATGGCGACCAGTGCCGAGTAGAGGATTTCCAGCAATTACTACAAGATCCTGCATGTCGTCAGAAATCAGACCTCAGCGTTGTTTGCCCGATCCCAACCAGAAATGAAGACCAGCGCCGAATAGAGAAACAAAATTGTTGTCAGCATCTGCTACAAGATCCTGTCAGTCGTCTCGGCAGTTGCTGCCTCTTCGGGATAAGAAGGCAATTTACATATAAAGCCCTTACCTAAAGAGCAATATACATCTTGCATGAGGCCCTGGTCTTTTTATTCCTGATGTACAGCGCAGAAGAAGGAATGATGAATTCCTAAGCTGAACCGCAAGATAGAACTGTTAAAACAAAAGCGAACTTCTGAAGGATGGACTCAGCTTAATTTTCAGCGGATAATGTCAAATATGCTGACGAACGAACCCGCATTAGTGACTCCGACGATGATATAGAAATCCTGAGGATCTGAAGGACAGAAGCGTTGCAGTGGCTACCCAGCTTCCAATGGTAACCCAATCCCTCGTGGATAGATATGAAGTTAGAAGAATCAGACGCGGTAATGGAACTGGAGGAACTGGACAATGACGATATTGCCATCATCGCTGTTTGACAGGGCTGTAGGAACATAGTGAAATAGGGTATTAAGTTACATATGTCGGATACACGGCAAGATAAACATTTAGGTAGTATTTAGGCAAAGGGCGAGTAGTAGACGAAATGAGCTACGCACGTCAAAAGTCTAAGTGCATAGCCTAGGGTTAAGCCCATTCTGGCTCATCAGCTTCATCAACTCCCTGGGATATCTCTATGGCTTGGCCTCGGAAAAAGTTTAATTGTTCTGCCAGTGATTTAATTTCCGCCTAGCTGCCTCTGAAGCTTTAGATATTTTCGTGGATATCACGTTACACTTCAAACAGGACAGAGCTTCTTTTTTTGACATGATTTCCACTTGGATAACGCTGCAATGAAAGGCGAAATGGTATGCTCAGCTTGGAGAAGACGCCTTCATCCACTCCAGAGCCAGTTTTGGACCCATTCGAGAAGAGTTCTCAATTGCAATTGTGTCCGATATCCATTCGAAATGACTGGGAATTATAACTCGAAAGTTGCACTCTAAACTGAGTTGGCCAGTGGCGAGATTGGGAGTGCAGTGACAAAGTAATAAGTCTGCTGGAATACAGTGCAGCCCTCGCTAAAATTCTGAAAATAAACATTCAAGAGTATAAAACTGTCTTGAAAAGCTTCTCAATTTGCCGTTTAGAGTCGGCATTGAGCATCATGTCCATTTCTTTGTTGCAAAAATATAATTTCGCTCACCCGTATGAATGGAGAAGCTAGGTGGTTTGAGGGCCTGTATGGCTTTACTGCCAAATATGTCATTTTTTTCCAGGTTATGTACAGTGTCCTTCATTAGGCGATTTCTATCTTTAAATTTAAATAAATCAAAGAGTGTGTGAGATATCATCGAAATCTTTTATTCATTTGAAAGGCCTATCAATGCCGTTATTTACGGAATGTAATATCGTTTGAATGCCCGCTGCGGCTTCTCTGTACAATTTTCCATGACTCTGGTGCGTAAATCACCCGAAATTTGACCACCGATTGCATGGGTTATGTTAGCATTGAGGGCCGCTGCGGTTGGTGGCTTATTCGCATAGACCTGTGACTGCAGAAAACCTTATAAGAAAAAGTCTAACGGGGTCTAATCGCACGATCCCGGTGGCTAGGTCACATCACCTCAACGTGAGATGACCATGTCCTCGAATCGCTCGTACAGAATTTATAATGTGGCATGAGCTCCGTGGCATGTAGCATCGTCCTGTTGAATCCATGAGTCGTTGGTTCTTTTGGCCAGAATTGAATGATATGAGATCCAATTCTGGCCAAAAAAGTGGGTAATCATGGACTTATAGCGGTGATGATGTCCTGGCCAATGTCGGTCGTTCTCAAAGAAATATAGACCGATGATGTCGCCAGCCCAAAATGTACACCAAACAGTGATTTTTCGACATGAATTTGCCGCTCATGTATCTCATGTCGATTGGTATCGTCCCAAATTCGACAATTTTGTTTGTGGGCATCATCGCTTAATATGACTTTAAGATGAACATTAGGGCCAGTTCCCAACTGCTCCAAAGCCTATTCAGTGAACACACGTCATTGTCTATTGTCGTTTACCTTCACCTGGGTCAATTGAATTTCGTAAGGGTGCAGGATCAAGTCACGACGCAAAATTCGCCATGTTGTGGTCTACGAAGGACCGCGTTCTTGTGAGCGACGTGAAATCGAATGCCTCAGATTCTTCTGCTCACTTTGACGGACAAGGCCGATGTTTTTGGCAGATCTTGCATTGTGTCGACGTACGGGTATTGGACTCCAATGCTTCCACCACACGGCGGATAGTCCTCCCTGTAGGACGATTTTGGCGACCGTAAAATGGGCGAAGCGCGCGGATCGTTGACCGAACAGAACAACCATTTTGTAAAACAATTTTATCATTTGCACGTGTTGTTGAACGCTATATCCGTCCATGGTGACTAAACAGACTGAATAAATGACAGCCAATTTGACAGATGCCACTTTAACACAATATGGCCGCTATCAAGTGTCAAAGATCGGAAGGCGCTATTGGACGACGTCAACAATATGGCCGCTTTTAACTGTCATAGTTCGGAAGATGCTATTGGACGACCATTTAGAAAATTTGTGTGTCCACTCTGAAAGGTTGAAGAGGCTCTTAGTTTTATAGCTGGGCAAGCTGTGGTCTGTTTGCCAAAGATATTTAGAGCGCTTTATGTAGAATAGCATCAGGGATTGTCAAACACAGATGTATGGTTGTAATGAAGACCAGGTAGAGCCAAAATGTGAAGTGGTTGCAAAACATATTACATGCGTTAAGGCCTACAGTGACTTTTTTCAATCTTTACTCCATATTGGTACCCAGTTCCATTTCGTATCCAAGACCGGACCCTGGTACTTGGTTAATTCTAGAATTTTAAAACTGTCGTCGTTCAGCATTCAATAGGGTCAATGTGTGGGACTTTGTATTTCCTGCTGAAACAGATGGGTTTCTTGTTTCGGAATGCTTTGTAAGCAATATGGTGCTCTTCGAGACGAAAGCCCTTCTAACTCGTGTAGGCTACATCAGGCCATACATTTTATAGGGAACACACTTAATAAATAAAAATAAATATTTTTGAAAATGGTATAAAAAAAAGCTACTGAATATTTTCTCAAATTTCCTTTTTTAATTGAAAGTACAATCCTTCGGGTTAATAATGGAAAACAATTTCATTCAAACGGCTGCCTCGGCTGGCCATGCAGTAGCATGGACGATCGGTCTAATTTTTAAGCACATTATCGATTGTGTGCAGCTGTATTTCACCAATGGCTTCACGAATATTGTCCTTTAAAGCGTCAATTGTCTCTGGCTTGTCCGCGTAACACTTATCTTTTACGGTACCCCACAAATAATAGTCCAACGGTGTCAAATCGCAGCTCCGAGGTGGCCAAACGACATCAGCTCTGCGGCTGATAATGCGATCTTCAAAAACAGGACGCAAAACATCGAGTGTAGCTTCGGCTGTGTGGCACGTAGCGCCGTCCTGTTGAAACCAAATATTGCCAATATCCTCCTCATCAATTTTTGTGAACAAAAATTCGTTCAACATGGCCCGATAATGATCGCCATTGACTGTAACGGCCACTCCTTGCTCATTTTCGAAGAAAAATGGCCCAATTATGCCTCTGGACCAAAATCCGCACCAAACCGTGACTCGTTTTGGGTGTATCGGCTTTTCAATGTATGCGTGCGGGTTTTCAGTGCCCCAAATGCGACAATTTTTCTTGTTTACATACCCGCCAAGATCAAAATGAGCTTCATCTGAAAAGATGATTTTTTTTGGCAAAATCGGCATCTTCTCTAAGTCGATCGCAGGCCCACTTAGCGAAGCGAAAACGCATTGGATGGTCAGTTGGCTTCAACTCCTGAAGCAATTGGACTTTGTATGGCGTCATACCAAGGTCTTTATGCAAAATTCGTCTCGATGATGTCTCCGAAATGTTCAAATGTTGAGAACGACGATGGATTGATGTTGATGGCGCTTCACCACACTTTCTGCCACAGCAGCAATATTCTCGGGTGTACGCACTGTTTTTGGCTTTTCACGCTTTGGTTTATCGATGAGGATGCCAGTTTCTTTCACTTTTTTCACAAGATAACGAAAATACGGAGCTGACGGTGCTTCTCTTCTTCCAAAATCCGTACGCAATTTTCGCACACATTCTGCAACATTACCATGATTTTCAAAGTAATGTCGCAATATTTCCCAGCGTTGTTCAAGCATAAACACAACCATATTCAGCGGAAGGATAAAACTAATTATCTGTCAAATCAGACGTGAGCTAAGTGTTACCATTCACGAAAAACGTTAGATGGCGGACCCGTTATGTCGAGGATGGTATTTTCTATGAATATCACCTGATCAATAGCAGACGACATAATGAACACTGGAGACCTATCAAAAGATCTCAAGTCCTCCCTGCTGCCTGCAAATGTTTTTCAAATTTTCGAAAGTGGTAACTCATGCTAGGTAGCACTTACATTTTAGCATCAATAACCACAATAAATCCAAAAGGTTTTCTGAATTATGGCCAAACTTTGAAAATCATAGAATTCTCGTACACTTGACATGTGGCCTCATCCTTGAAAGTTACGTGCACCCACGACCCGCTCTAAATGTGTTCGTGAAATTATGTTGTCTGAAATATCCCTCAGTTCAGATTTATATTTTCATCAAACTCTGTTAGTGTTTCAATAAAAACATGAAAACAAACTCTTAAGCAGGAAGGTCGCCATTATCAAAAATTCAAACATTTGACACTTCTCGTGTGGTTAGGCATTGCCAGCCAAGCATTTTGTTTTTTGTTAAAACAAATAATTGATAGATGATGCCGAAAAATATGTCGCACTTCAAAATGAATTCATTTGTAAAAATACCTAGATATTCCTATTCAATAAAAAATTAAATTTCAAAAATAAAATTTGCTTTTGTGTAACTACAGTCTAACCACGCGTATAATCTGAAAAGCCTCCAAAAAAAACCCAAACAAATGATTGCAACTGTAAAAATGTTGAAACTAAATTAATTTTCAAACAGTTTAGCTAGCATTTAATCTCGTTAAGCCTATTAAAAGGTGTTAATGCGTAAATAATCCAATTGTATGCCCGCATTCCGTGCCATGTCATGCGGAAAAGCCACAACTGTAACGCAAAACCAAATGCGATTTCAAAAAGGCTAATTGCATTGGAAACCCTTCAGATCGGTTACAACCCCTCTTCGACAACCCACCAGCTTTATGCGTTATCAATAAATCCACACAGCCCGTGGTTCCATAGCATTCCATGACTGTGTGCAAAAAAAAATAAAACTACTGAGGTGCCTACGACCACTTGTAAGCGAACGTGCCTTATGGGTCTGTGTTGACTCCGTCAGTCCTCCGTCGAAAATACACTAAAACCCACACAAGTGCCGTAGACTATCCAAATAGTGCGATCCAGAGACAACTGATAGAGTAACCTCCAGCAATACTGGGTGGGCCACCCAATTGGGTAATATGCGACGAATGTCAGTGTCTGACACTAGCCCGCGCCCAGCTCTTACTCCACAACCAAGTAACTCCAATGTAAACAAAAATATGAGACACATTCACAAATCGAGTGATGAGTTCATTGGAACTGGCCGGAAGCTTTATTGTATCCGCCGCTACTACTAGTCAGCACATTTCGCTGTCATCGTTGTTGCTGTCATTGTCATTGGATCAGAACAGAGCGTAGGTCTTTGACTGACGTTTAGTCGTTCGCCAAAATCAAACGCTGATTGCACAACCTCCTCACACCGGCATCGGTTTTCACTGGAATTAGTTCATTGTGTTGATGTCAGTGTGTTGGGCAACTGACATCTCATGTGTCATCAGTATTTGTAATCAATTCCGAGGAAAAATACATTTTCGACATTATCTCAGCAATAATGGCATTTATTGGCTGGTTGGGTCTTGGGTTTAGCGCGAGATACGAGAAACTCAAAACCGCAACGATTCGACAACTCAGTGCGGGTGAGCGAATTCGATGCCACCAATGACTCTGACTGACCACACAATGTGGAAGGCCTAAGTAAATATCGGACTTGATCCAACTTTCGAATCAGCACAATGAACCTACGGTCCTATTGTCTAATCAACAACACCGCCATTGGGATGTATGCATAGGCATGCATGGCGTCTTCATAGAAAAGTGTCAAGAAGCAGTTTTGATTATAATCTCGGGGCTAGCGAGATAATTTATTTCACACGCACACACATCCATCCGTAGATGTTTTAATGCCCGCGGTAGATGTAAACACTTGAAAACGGCTCAAGTACCCACCGAGAGAGAGAGAGAGTGTGCGTTCGACAAGGCACTTAAAGACGGATGCTCTATCCGACTATGAACTCAATCCGAGGACAGGAAAACACATCCTCTTGTCATGTGTTTTGAGATTTGGAAAACAAATAACAAATACTCGCCTTTGTGTGGTCACCATGAGGGATTATAGTTTTCGAGTCATTGAAGGATTTTGTTGTTTTGAAAACACACTCCTGCGCCATGGAGACACTATTGCAGAGCGATAAAAATGTGAGATAACATTGTGATGGCTAGGGATAGTGAGAGATAGTCGGTTTGGAAGGGGGTGACGAAAGGTTGGATTCGATTTTTTAGTATTTCTGTGTGTTTTTTTGGGACGTATCTATGTTCTGCAAGACTATCATAGTGTTATATACCTTTAACGATAGCGATAACAATTCGAGGATGAAACGGAACTCATTGAAAAATGTCGTATCTGCATGGTTATTGTGGGTCCATATCTAACCCTTGCAGACATGTTTCGATTCAGTGATTGCTTCTGATTAAAATTCTGTGGAAAAAGCAGGCTTGACTCAAGAGACATGTGATGCTACAAAGGTGTCGCAAAAGTCCTCCCTAGACTGCTTAAGCCAGTGTTTTGTTTTGTCAAATTGGTTCTGTATGTTGATTACAGAACAAGCAAACTATGGAACGAACTTTCAGAGGACATTTTTCGAGGAATATACAATCTACAACAATTCAATTGCAAAGTCAACAAACATCATTTCAGGGCGCTAGAAGAACGTTATAGGTTCACCTCAATCGAGAAAATTTTATAAAAAAAATTTCGACGAATAGTTGCGTTGTTTTCAAGTCAACAAAATAACGAATTTTTCTATAGGCTTGCGACATTTGAAAAACTAATTTCAACAAAAATTTACAGCCCTTGCCCATGATTGGCACTTACATCGTGGAAACTGAAAAACTTTCCATGCTCGCTAACGACCTTTGTTGGAACGACCATATGTTCAAAATCGCTTGTAGCGAAACGTCTAGGTTTCCTCAATCAATGTAAGAAATAATTCACCCCTTCTGATCTGTCCTTAATATATAAAACGTTCCTTTATAAGCTGCAAACTTGAGCTTAACGCCCACATCTGGTCAGGTGCAGTAAAAACATCATTGCACCTACTGGATAGGATACAAAGGCGTGCGATAAAACTGATGGGAGATTTAACCGTAGCGAACTCTATAATCTCGCTAGAACATCGTAGGAATATCTCTTGACTTACACGTTTTACCGCTATTATAACATTAGCCGCCACTAGAGGTGATGAATACTACTAACTTACTGGGCCTCAACCAACATGCCTCTCCAATTAGCCCGGTCCTTAGCTAACTGCCTCCAGTTGCGCACTTCAAGTTGGTTGAGGTCGGTTTCTACTTGTGTGCGCCACCTAAGGCGAGGTCTTCCTCTCCTGCGTCCTACGACTGGCTGGGAATCGAAGACTCTGCGAACCGGAGTATTGGTGTCCATTCGTTCTACATGTCCTAGCGATCTTAAACGTCCAATGCGGAGATTTTGGACCAGGGATATGTCACTGTACAGCTGGTATAGTTCGTGGTTAAATCTTCGTCTCCATAGCCCGTCAACGCAAACGGGACAAAAGATTTTTCGAAGAATTTTTCTCTCGAATCGGCCAAGGATTTCTTCATCCGCTTTTGATACGGTCCATGCTTCAGCGCCGTAGAGCAGGACTGGGATGATCAGGGTCTTATATAGGATCTCCTTAGTAGTTCGAGTGAGGGCTTTACTACTAAATTGCCTTCTTAGCCCGAAGAAACAGCGGTTGGCAAGAGTAATTCTTCGTTTAATTTCTGACGAGATGTTGTTGTCAGAGCTAATAGCGGAGCCGAGGTAGACAAAGTCCCGTACTACCTCAAAGTTATATCTGTCAATGGTGACGTTCTGTCCAATTCGTCGATGTTGAAGGTCCTTTCGTGATGACAGCATATACTTAGTCTTACCCTCAGTTACTGCTAGAAACCCATTTTTGCCGCTTCCTTCTCTATACTAGCAAACGTGGCTATGACATCACGTTGAGTCCTACCAATGATGTCAATATCGTCAGCGTATGCTAGTAGTTGCACCGATTTTTGGCAAATTTTGCCTCTGTTGTTGGCTCGGGAGTTTTGCGCAATCCTCTCAAGAATCAAATTGAAGAAGTCACATGACAGCGCATCGCCTTGCCTAAATCCTTTTTTGGTATCGAATGCGTCGGTGAGGTCGTTTCTGACCCTGATGATGGAGCAGCGAGAATTCTCCATCATAATCCTACACAGACCTACGACTTTGGGTGGTATACCAAAACTAGACATGGCTCTGTATAGTTCGTCTCTATAAATGCTGTCGTATGCGGCTTTGAAATCGATAAGTAGGTGGTGGGTATCGATTTGGACTTCTTGAGTTTTTTCCAGAATCTGCCGAAGTGTGAAAATTTGATCGATTGTGGACTTTCCTGGCCTAAAACCACACTGATAAGGGCCGATCAGGTTGTTGGTAAACGGTTTCAAGCGTTCACATATTACGCAGATAGGATCTTGTAAGCGATGTTGAGCAGACATATGCCTCTGTAGTTGGCGCAGTTCAGAGGGTCTCCTTTTTGGTGGATCTGGCAAACGATGCTGAGATTCCATTCTTCAGGCATACTTTCATCCGACCAGATTTGGCTTATGAGTTGGTGTATGTTACTTACCAAGTCATCTCCGCCGGCTTTATAAAGCTCAGCGGGAAGGCCGTCATTTCCGGAAGCCTTATTAAGCTTGAGTTTACATATTGCTACCCTCACTTCACTTAGGTCGGGTGGTTGGCAGTTTTCGCTGTCGTTGCCAATATTAAATAATTCGTTCTGCGGAATGTTGTTCGTCATCGCCGTTTAACAGTCTGCAGAAGTGGAAAAAGAAGACACAGCATCGACTGTGTCTCAACTACGATATTTCCTCGTTCATCTCCACAGGATTCTATTCGAGCCCTGTATCCTTGTCTTTGACGTTTTACACTTTGGTAAAACTTGCGAACATCGTTCCTGGAGTGGCACCTTTCTATATCCTCGATTGCGCGGTTTTCTTGCTCTTTTTTCTTCTTTCTGAAAAGCCGATGTTCTTCCCTTCTTCTTTGCCTATAGAGCTCAATGGCAGCTCTCGTCTTCACCTGCAGCTTAGCCTTGTAAGTCTTGTTCTTGGCTGCGTCTGTCGGCATTCCTCATCTAGGTCTGTATCCCATTCAAAAAAAATCCTTTCCAATCATATTTTCTCAGAAAAATCGACCGATCTGGGACATTTTGAATACCAGCAGTTTGTCCGTTCCACTTTTGTTCTGCTAAAACACATCACTACATCATCATCAGCCAAGAGTGCACTTTAGATTTTAAAAAAGTATTTTAGGTTCATGTCCTACCCAAAATGAATTATTTAGGTGGATCACATTAATTTTCGCTCTCACGATGCCCTCTGTTTGGTCATTCGTTTCTTGAAATGCATAACGTCGACATTTTAACATTACTGCCTGTCTTGACATATCAAAGATCCAGTTATTGATATGTTCAGGACATTTATAGGGCTTGCTGATCAATATAACAACAGCCCTTTTATCCTTGTTTGTGCTAGGTTGTACTGATCAATTCCACAGTTATTGAGATCAATCTGTTGTATCTTCATGGTCTTTTCTTGCTGATAGCTCTCCGGAATAATTAGCACTTGTTACCGCCTGATATATACTTATCATCGTTTGGGTCAAAGTTTCGTGCATAACATGCTTGCGACACATCCATAAGTGCAACCCACCTTATCGAACTTTCCTTCCCAAAAAGTGTTTCCTTATCCTAAACAAAGTGCACGCTCCAATTCAAGTCCATTCAGCTGCACCTTACCACCAAACCTCAAAATTTATAACCTCTCCGAAGTGTCAGAAATCTGGGAAAAAAAACACCTTGTAACCATAATTAGATAAATCCAGACATTTCAATCAGGGCGGTAGATACCATTCCCACTTTGATGATAAGAACATTCTCGTACTCGTATCTAGATCCAATATCCGTTGTCTACCATTCCTCCGTATACCATTCCTCCGTCTACCATGATGTCTTCATTTGAATATTTAAATTTAAATAAAATCGATAGGACAGATATCCTCTCTAGAAACAAATTCCATTTAGTGAAACCATGATGAACTAAAGTTCCATCTCTTTGGGGAATAAATTTGATTAAAAAAAAACACAGATTTACTGTTTTAGTTCACTTGTGTGGGTATTAGTTGAGTTTCGTATTCAAAATCAGCTCGAGAGGAAAATGCCAAAAAAGGGGTGGTGCTTGGGTAGGGTAGGGTAGAATGAACGACAGTTTATCTAAATTGAATACGAATTGGAATTTAAATTCAAAGTTGCTTTTGTTCCACTTCGTGGTGCATGAATATTCGTTTGAATAATTTTTGATTGTTATCGTTGCTTTGTATTAGCAAAGGGATGCTGCAATTCATGGTGTTTGGGAGGATTTTGAAAAATATGAACCAACTCTATTCAATCTGGGAATATCGATTTATTAATAGATCACCAAGGAAGTTGTTTAAATCGCTGAAGTTGAGGAGTTTTTGGAGATTTTCAGCAACTCCTGGCGGCCAAAGTTTCACCTCATTCTGGGGGAAACATTTTTGCTATACACATCTACGGAATTTTAACAGCCATTTGATCAAAATTTCATTAAATTTTGAAATAAGGCTGTAAAAGGGGTTAGAAAAGTGAAGCCTATTAATGTAATGCTTACTTACTTAACAGGCTCCCGACCAGTGGGGTGTCTCCGTTTGACACTCCTCTTCGATTCTTGGCAGATTGCTGCCACTTATTCAGTCTAAGTGATCTGGCATCCACGATCTCTTCTGGATGTTAGCATTGAATTATTTTTACATTTTTCAACCGATTGATTTTTTCTTCAGAGAGGGCGAAACTGTGGATGTTAGCCCACAAAAATTAGAAATAGGTCTAGACGGTAACTGGTTTCTACGATGCGACATACCATATTCCAAATTAAATATTTTTTTCTTCTGCAACAAAAATTCTCTTGATGTGTGCCGTCAAAAATTGATGACATTGACTATCCAGATCCATCCTCTTTCGGAATATCTTTTTTTTGGGTTATTTGAAAAAGTATACACAGGCAAGCCTCCTACTCCAATGACAGGCTTAACCTCTGACTGACAGGGTTTACCTCAGCCAATCATTCCGTCTTTCTCATCGTTGTAGCTTGTTTCAGGAGGAACTCATGGCAATCAAAAAAGTCTTATCTTGGCTGAAAGAGAATGTAATATCTGCCAAAGATTTAAGCATCTACTCGGACAGTCAAGCGGCAATCAAATCCCTGGAATCAGTCTTATCAAAATCAAAAACAACAAAAACAACCCTAGTACATCTCTTCAAGAGATGGCAGAGCCGTTCACCTCTGCTGGGTGCCTGGGGATAGTGACATTCCAGGGAACTGTAAGGCTGATGAATTTGCCAGATATGGAACTAAATTACCAGACTAACCGTACACGGGTACACTTGGTATTCCTATCGCCAGTCTTCTTCTTTGTGACAGATAAAATAATTTCGCACAGACAATTAAAGGGAGAAGCTAGGTTTATCGCTACATTTAAACGCTTACTAGCGCAGCATGCTAATAGCGAATCCAATCTCAGATAGAAAACAAATTTGGCCAAAGCTGGAATTAAGAAGATCCAATTGACTGATCTTGCTCACTAGACCATACATTAGCGCCATCATAGGTGTCATCACTGGACACTTTCTAATAGATATTCACTATAACCCAACCTACCTAAGCCTCAGACCATTGACGTGCTCATGACAGACATTTACGCCGAAAACATTGCTATACCGCCAGAGAAGCTCGAAAAAGTAATGGAAAACGCTGCAAAGAGGGACATCTTTAGCTTTGGTCAATAGAGGCGTTCACTTGATTGATGTTGTATTCAAAAACTAGTCGGAAAAAAATTATAAAAGACCAAATTAAATAAAAATATCTTATGTTAGGAAATCGGTCCTTTTTTTAGAAAGTTATTTAATATTCTCCCACCGACAGAAAAGATGACGTACCCTAGCAAGATTATTTTTTTTAACAGACTATTATATGAGACTGCTTTCAATCAAAGTGATCAAGTAAATGTCTGATAATAGATCAAAATGCAACATGCATCTATTTGTGATACAATAAGTCATGGCAAGATCATTTTTGTATTGAAAGATCACAAAACCGGAATTCTTTCATACAAAGTGATCTTCTTTCAGTGATCATCAACTTAATCTGCGACTACTGATCGACATGGATTATATATCCAAGACTGCTTTCAAATTAAGTGATCTGGTCTAACTGATCTTCAAATTACTCGATGATAATAGATCGCCATAGAAGATGTACTTGTTTGTGATACAAGAAGTCGTGACAAGATCACTTTTACACTAATGGATCACAAAACAGATTTTTATCATAAAAAGTGATCTGCTTTTGGTGATCAACAAATTAATCGGCAGATGCTGATCGACATGGATCATATGTCTGAGACTGCTCTTAAATAAAGTAATCTACAGTGAATGATCATCAAATTACTCGGTGAAAATAAATCTTCATGGAACACGTATCTATTTGTGATACAATGAGTCATGGCAAGATAAATCTTCATAAAACGCGTATCTATTTGTGATACAAAAAGTGGTGAGAAGATCACTTTTACACTGGATCACAAAATAGATTTTTTTCATATAGAGTGATCTGCTTTTGGTGATCATCAAATAAACCGGCGAATGCTGATCGACATGGATGACTTATATTGGAAAAAGTAAAACATCTGGTATTCACGTCTCATACATGGCCTCAAACCTAGATTCTCTCTTCATTTCTGCGTGCGAAGTAATTATTTTTGCCACAAAGTAGAGGACCTTCATCTATCTTCTAGGTAATAATAATGCATGGCAAGATCATTTTTTTAAATTAAGAGTTTCGAAAAAAAAATGATCACCCCTCATATAACGTTCAATAACCGTCGAATACTGATCGACATCGAATACAAAGCTTTTTTAAATCCTCAACTAATGGCAAGATCAGCATTCCATCGATCACCACCATACTTAAATGTGACCCATTTGGATTGGTATCTTTAAAAAATTTGGCCTCAATGTACGAACCCCGATCAGTTACATAACAGTGCGCTACATTCAGTGTTTTTGTCAAGTCCTGACAACTTTCCGAAAATTACCAACATATCGACTACTCGGTGGAATTCAAGCACCGCACCTGTCCGAGTGGCCGGTGATTCGATTCACTTCGAACATCTTGTAAACATAAAGTTATCCAAGCAAACGACAAAAAAAAACCCACTTAGCCACTTCTTTGAGTGCAAACAAAGTGGGGAGCCTACTGCACCACGCATCCTCCAATCGCCATATAGCCATCAACGGCTGTATCCATGAAGTAGTACCAGCTGCTGCTGCTGTTGTTGGCATTTTTACTGACAACCACCGCTTGTTCGATTTCTTCCATCATCTTGTTGTTCCCCCTCTCTTGTGTATAAATTCCCAATACGCTGTTAATTAATGTTTTTCCTGGATCGCAACTCGATGCCAATAGGAACGGCATACAGTCCCTTTGAAAGGTACTCTCCAAGGCACAGCCAATGTTTGCTGGGAAAATGGGTTTTCCACTTGTGCAAACACGGACACTGTTTGTTCGGTTTATCGTTTGTTGATAGAACGCACTTAGGATCTCGCGCAAGGGCTCAAATTAAAAGCCAATTAAAGTGGCCAAATCAACCCTCGGATTTGGCATAGAGGTTCTTTTTTTTATTACATCCACCTTCAACCTATGCCCGAGGATTCCAAGAAATCAAACAAACAAAACAGGTCCGCTTCGTCGGTCGGCCCTTAGAGATTACCTGGCCTGAGACACAAACGCAGGTAATGTACCTGATAAATGTCATAAAATCTAAGAAAAGGCAACGACAAGGGAGAGAAGGATGAGAGATTGGACCTTGTGCGCGTACACAGTGTCCATGTTTACAAATTCAAGCCGCGTGCGGCGTATTCCCGAAGCATGCGGCATTCTTGAGATCTAAGGGCCGTGTCGTCGACTGATCGTTTATTATATACCCGTACAGAGAGCTCCACCATTTTCTCTTTTTTTTGTGTTGTATGTGTGTCTGTTTGCTTTGTATTCCGTTGAAAGCATTTTATCGCGAACATTACTCCGTCATTGTGTGTTTACTTTGCGCAGGCGCACCGAGCGAAAGATGACGGACGAGCAAGATCGTCGACGCGACGTTATCGCCAGGTAAAGCACTAAAGAGCATCATCATCATCATCAACCGCGCGATCATGATAGCAACGTCGCGATCGCGACCCTTTTCAAAACACGGCCAGACAGAGAGAGAAAGAACGATGCTTTGATTAATTTCCCGTGATAATATTCATTGAGATGATGCCGAGAGGGAGTGCTCCAGATTGGGGTCTGGACTGGGGTTTGTATTCCACAGCCGCACTCTGCTTTAATATGCACACATTATGCCAGGGTTTATGGATAAATTTGATGTTGTCAGATTGTCGTGGTTTTGAGTAGTTCCAAGAGGTTCACGTAAATTACATCAAAGATTGTGATCCATGCCAGGGAAAAACGTTTCTCAACTTTTTTTTCTCATTTTTTTCGTTGATTATGAATACTAAGAGGTTTCTACAGAGGAACCTAAGTGATCTAAGTGATGCGTGCGGTATGTAGCCTTGAGGTGAAATGATCTTATCGGTGACAACATAATAGTCGGCATATGGTTTCAAAGACTTTAAAAAATTCAAATTCTATGCAAACTAAATAGTTTTCTTGATTTTTATGGATCCATAGATCAAACCACCAATCAAGGACACTTGACACCAAAACTGCGATCATAAAACTGATCGTCATAAAATTTTGAAATACAACTCCAACCATGTGACAAAAATCTAGCGCCACTTCAAAATTAGACTTTCCTTTCATGTAGAGATACATTTTTCATGTATAGATACATTTCGGGGTGTAATCAGAAACCACAGATCTTTGTTATTTGTCTCATTAAAAATCGAAGCTATCTTCTGAACAAAATCTCGATTATCCAATGAAGACGTGAAGATGTCTCTGTTTTTAGTTTTGTCATTGATTGTGTGAACATTAGTTTTGGACAGACGTGTCAATATGGTAAATAGTCGAAAATTCCAGATTTGTATCTTTTCCGATTTAACATATTTTTTTCTGAGGCGTGTGATACGAGTAAGCATTGTGTTTCTATGATTTATGATAGTCTCGCGATTAGTCTTTAGGCCTTTTGGATTTAGGTGTATAAGATATTTTTAGTTTAATGTCAATTTTTTAAAAATTATGATCGATTAAGGTTTTTAGACAGTTTTTCCTTGATTGTGGATTCTTACAGATAAGGAAAAGTGTGGTAGATATAAAAATGATTGACAAGATCATCTCAGTTCGGAAATTCATACTCGTGATCTATACTTCAAGATCATGCCAGTGGAAAAAGTGTGGTAGATATAAAAATGATTGACAAGATCATCTCAGTTTGGAAATTCATACCCGTGATCTATACTTTAAGATCAATTATCACTGGACAGCAGAAAGATCTGTTTAGGTCCGGTTCAATGAGGAGATTAAAATGAGTCTATAAAAAAGTGATCCTCTTGCATGAAAACTAAATATCTCTGCAAGGTGGTTTCACTACCGTCAAAATGCTGAGCGATACAACTGGTGACGATACAACACATGTGGGTTCTCGGTAATACTCTCTCTTAACGTTTTAACCAGTTCATTGGAACGTCTTGGACTATGATGAATGGCATGTCGACAAAGAATAGTGTTGTTAGATGACTTTTTGCAATGTGCAGCGTCACTATTTTGGTGCATTATTTCAATATGAAACGATTTATGATTAAAATTGTATTAAATTGACGTTTCTTAAACATGTCTACTCAAGTCAATCGGTTGATAAATGTCAAAGTTACTCAATGTCTACGTACCGACATAATAGATGGCGCTCACTAAACCTATAATCGATGTCGATCAATGTTCGCTGATTAATTTCATAATGACAAAGTAAATCACTTCAAGAAGATGGTCAAGAAAGAACTCTGTTGTTGTGATCTTTTAATTCAGAAATGATCTTGCCATGTCATCTTGTATCACAAATAGGAACTTGTTCCATGTTGATATATGTTCATCAATTTGAAGATCACTCAGAGCAGATCAGTTTATTTGAGAACAGTCTCACATATTTGATTCATCTCGATCAGCATTCGCAGTTTAATTTGAGGATCACCACAAGTATATCACTATAATGAACAAAGTCTGGTTTTGTGATCTTTCAGTGGAAAATGATCTTGCCATGAGTTTTTGTATCACAAATGGATACGTGTTCCATGTGATCTTGCTATATAGAGTGAACCATCTTTTATGTCGGAAGAAAAATATTGAATAACTTGAGAAAAATACAATTGATTTGCAAATATGACGTTTTTATATTTAATTTCGTCCTTTACAATTTATTTGCCCTAGTATTTAAACACAACATCAATAAAATGGCTGCCTCTATTGACCAAAGAAAATTTGTCCTTTTTTGCTGCGTTTTTCATAAATTGTTCGAGCAACTCGGGCGGTATACGGATGATTTCATCACAAATGTTGGCCTTGAGCTCTTCAGTGGTCTGAGGCTTGCAGGCAGTTTTTTGATCTTTTAATACAAAAATGATCTGGCCATCACTTTTTGTATCACAAATAGTTACATATGCCATGTTTATAATATTTTCATTACTTTGAAGATCTTTTAGAGAAGATCACTTTATTTGAATGATCTTGCAATAAATGTCCTAAGATATTGAGCGTTTTAGGAATAAGGATCACTTGCTTCATTAGAATTCTTAATTTGTGATCATTCAATGGAAAACTGATTGTTATTCCATTACGATTTGTGATATCTGTCGATCGGTTTTTTTTTTTTTTAATATTTTGATGATCATTAAGAGGTGATCCGTTTGTTTAATTTTTTGGGAATTTTTTTAGGACTTTATGATTTTTCCAAATATATTTATTCAACCTAAAGATACATGGATCGATTTTTAGTTTGCCGTCAGATATAAATATGTATGATGGCTACCTGTACTCCCTGTATATCAGAGATCACTTGATTCGAAAGTAATCGCATTTTTTAATCATCCAATGGAAACCCTTCCAAACGAATTTGACATATCTGTCGGTGATTACCAACAGCAGATCATTTTATTTGAAAAAAGTCACAATTTCTAATAATCGTAAGACTTTGCAATTTTTCAAAATATTTTTTTAAAAAAAGGGCTACCTGTACTAACCGTATAATGAGTGTTTTATGATAGTAGATCACTGGATTCGAAAGTAATCGCATTTTGTGGTCATCCAATGTAAACCCTTGTAAACAGATTTGACGTCTCTGTAGATAGGAGCTGATCACTTCATCTGAAAAATGACACATTTTCATATCACCGTAAGACTTTGTAAAATTTCCAAATATTATTAGTAAACCTCAAGATACAGGATCGGTGGTAATCAGTTTCCGGCGACAATTTTTGAACAAGAATCATTGATTTCGAAACAAGTTATATTTTGTGATCATCTAGTGGGTAACAAACGATAAAAGATCCCTGAACTGTGCTGTTCATTATTCGTCGATTAACTTGAAGATCACTGAACGCAGATTTATGAACATTAAACGTTTGATGTGGTGATAATTATTCGTCAATTAACTTAAAGATCACTGAAAGAAGATCTATGAATTTAAAACGTTTGATGAGGTGATCATTAAATCACAAACTGATCAGCATGATGACATAGATTCGTTTTCTGCCAAACTAGTAAAATAACTGACCATTTTGTGTAAGTTGATCACTTGCATTTAAAACAGTTTAATTATGTAATCGTCAAATTCTTGACCATCAGCTTCAATTTGCAATAATTTCATGTTTCTATACAATTCCCCACGTATTAATAAACGCTGATTAGCTAATCAATGGCTAACTAGATAGGTTTTGCCATATGAAATACTCGCGCAAATGTCAAAAATTAATCACTGATTAGCTAATCAGTTCATCGGTTCAAATCAGGTTCATGTTTAAAAGATAGATGATAAAATGATAGATTCTCAAAAGTGGCAGTTAATTAAATATCTTACCTTCTAGCTCTAATATGGCAGATCTTACAAGACTTGTTCATGACAAAGTGATCTTGTCATTAGTTCTAAGTTCGCCTAATGATACACTTTCTGTAATGACCACTATTATTTTTATATCTGAGTGTTTGATGCACGAAGATCACTAGATTTTAGCTTGTGTCCACCACTCATGTAATTAGTTATATGCCTTTCAATTTGTGACTGGCATTTTTCTTCAGGCATTTGCACAGTGATCGTGTCATCACTTTTAAGACAGCTTTAGGGTATGCTGTCAGTCAATACTGTAGATGATCCCCTTCATATTTGACTGTCCGATGATGAAAGATCACCTGTTTGCATCGTATGATCATTTCAAAAAATGTGTATTCAAATAGACTGTTTCACGTATGGTTAAGCTAAATTGTCATCGATCAACATCAGTTGCTACTATTATTTAGTTCATTTGTGAATGTCAGGTCATGAGGGTCAGTACTTTCGATATCAATAAAATAAAATCACCAACCTCATGGTTTATGTATCTATTGGGTAGATTTTCTTGATAAATGTTTTTATATTCCTGTCTGTCGGTTAGTGCAAGTCTTCCGCAGAACACGATCGATGTTACTTTATTATTCGCACCGATCCAATTGATCTTGTCAACAGTTTTTGGTCTGAATAAATGAACACAAGTCTTCAGTTTTCACTATATACGTCAAGATCACTAGTTTTTAACTGGGTTTTCATGATTGTTGTTGATCAGATTGATCTTGCCATCAGTTGCGTGCATTTACGAATATAATATTTCAATATAAACCATAACCGAATTCATATTTACTTGTTTGATGCTACAAGATCAATAGTTTTGAACTGAATTTTCATAAAAATGATCGTGTTGACAGTTTTGGGTCTAATAAATATAAGTCGTCTAATCTACAACCGAATTCTCATTATCCTGTTTGATATGTCAAGATCACTGATCTTTAACTGGGTTTTCATTATTGGTAATGTTCAGATTGATCCTGTCATTAGTTTTATATCTGAATAAACGTAAGTCTTAAGCATAGTCCATAACCGACTTAATTTTTAATTGGTTTGTACATCAAGATCGCCATAAAAAAAAATCTGACCACAGTCGATATTCCGGGCTACTGAAATTTCTTGCTCAACCAAGTACTTCTGTAATCGTTTTCCAGACAGAATTAACTCGGAAATTGAAGAAAGATCATTTGTCTACCATATGCTTACACATTTTCTTTCTGAATACCAATAAACCTTAACCTGTTACTCCATTTCATCGCTCATTATGAATATCTTCGCATTTTTTTGGAATCACAACTACTTTCATCAAATCTCTAATAAAATTGAAAATTCTTCTCCTTTCAGTTGCCGTCACAAGAACTCACATTGGAGAGCTCCCAGCGACAGTATGCCTCCAACCATTTCGACACAACCTCAGCCGAATCGAGTAGATCCTCTCCAATTGCCGCCTCATCACAATCGGTGCAATATGATCAGCAATCACAAAATAACCAAGAACAAGAACAACGACACAACATGCAACTAAAGCTGCTCCAATTCCAACCGCCACAACAGCCACGACGCCAACAATCTCCACCAGAGATACCTGCATCGCAGCCCTACAATCTGGCGACCCAACAGCAAACCACCGTGATCATTCGCAAGGATATCCTCAGTTTCAACTTCTCCGACATCGAAGTGTCGGAGCGCCCATCGATATTGGACGACATTGAACGGCGTGGTCGTAACGGTGAACTCTTGCACGATCTTAGTCAGCGTGCAGTAACGGCAACACCGAAACCACCGATCACCGAACTCGATGACATTTTCATTAGTGTGAAGACGACGAAAAATTATCACGACACCCGATTGGCGCTGATTACCAAAACGTGGTTTCAATTAGCACGGGATCAGGTGAGTTTAGATACGGATATTAGTTTTAAGTAGGCTATGACGATCATCATCTGAAGTGATCTTGTTCCGACAAAATGGTGATGCTACGGCCATTGATCTCACATCGCATAAATCTACTCCAACCCAAGTCGATATCTATACCCGTATCCGTGCGTAGAATGACAGCTATTCGAGACGTGATCAATTTACCCCCTGGCCACCGATCACCGATCCACGATCTTGAGCGATCGATTGATATGGTGACTGGTAAGACAATATGGTTATAGACGATCGTCATCCATTGTAGCAGCAGACAAACTGTTGCAGTCATCACCGTGCGCGCCATGATAATTGACAAGGAAAAGAGCTGCGCATGCGCATGCACCGGCAGACTAAGATGACGATCGCCGATTACAAGTGTTATTGTTCTGCGATCAAAATGGAAGCTGTGTGTGCTACCATTTGTGGTGATGAGTGTCGTTGGCCGTCTTTACTTTATGCACGGTATACAATCTCGCCAGTCAATTTGACATATAAGGATGCGAAATTCATCGCAATGAAGGAGAACTAGTTCGATGAACTCACCACTCACTACGCCGATCCAAATTGGCAGTAGAAATAGAATGCTCTGAAACTGTTTTATAGATTGATTGTCATCGATTGACAGCTAACAAGAGAGATTGACACTATTTGCCCACTAGAAAGTAACGAGGTGTAAATCGAGTATGGATATTTATTTGCGCTGCGAGAGAATTTATTGCAACAAATATGTCGCGGAGGTCAGCTTGAAACTATTTCCTTCTGTCACCTGTCATTCATGAAATGTCAACGACATTCTCTTACATCCCGCAATAAAGTTGAATTGTGTCGCACTAGTGTGCAGGCGTTCACGTCACACGATTAGAATCACAAAGAAACTTAATTGAGCCATTTTCGAAAAAAAATAATATGCGTGGTACATTCCCCAAAACCGTTTTCCATTGCAAATAACGGCCATCATTAGGGAAACAAACGTTGAATGCTAATGCCGATTGAGGCATTCATAAGCGTGTTATTATTTATTGCCACCGCTGTTTGTCTGCGTTGTCATCGAGGGGTAAACCTATGAATTTGCATTCTTAAAAAAAAAAGTTGGGTTATGTACCCACGAAATGTGTTTGTGTTTTCTCTCAACTGTCAAAAGTCATAATAAAAAATGCGGGGGAATAAATCAAATCGAAAGGTGTAAAATATGGACGGGAGAATGGGATTTTTATGGATATTTAATGAAGTTTTGTGGTACAGCGGGATGGAAGTGAGGTTAAAAGGATTATTTGACTTATTTGGGAGTGTTTTGATTTTTTTTTTGTCCGATGGATTAGGTTTTTTGAACAGCGGGAGCTGTTCACAAACCTCTGGGATATCAGAATGGGAACGGATGATGATGTGTTCGCGGAATTTTCGTTATAATGTGAACGGGGTGCTGGAGTGGATGATGTATGCGGGGCATTAATTAGTATTATGACTTTAAATTGGGTGCTTGTTGGTGCAGATAATTTTTTTATTTGTTAGTCAGATTGGCGAGTGTATATGCTTTATATGGGGAGAAGATACATTTCATTTACATCGGTGATTGGTGATGATAGCTGTTTGGTAGTACTGGTGAGTTGGCAGGACTGGTGTGGTTAACTGTCAGATTTGGGTAAGTAAATGTCATTACTTCTTCTATTTAGTGGTTGGTAATAAACATGTGTGTGTGTCTTAATGTGGGATCACTACATGGCCTGATAGTTAGAACTGTTAAAACAGACAAAAGTCTGATATTTGAGATTTCACGAATGCGTTTCTTATTACTGAAGAAGGCAATCGAAAATATTTTTTCTTATTCAGACTCTAGACATAAGAATACAACACATTCCTAATTTTGGAACTGTCAAATAGCAACAATTTTAATTTCCTGTATCTAGTCAAAACTGACATATCATCTGTTCACTTGAATATTCCAAATGCACAAATGATTTATCACGATTTGTCCCTCTTGATGAATCATTATTCTGCATGTGTTTATTTTAAAAATAGTCGACCATCTTGATTTCCGAAACATTAGTCTGCCAAATAGTGTCAAAAAATCATGACATATGTTAGGGACTTAAATATTTACATTGGAGGTGTAATTTGTAACTCTTATTGAAAAAGCAAAACAAAATGTTAATTTGACAGATGCCAATTTATATGAAATTTTAAGAACTTCAAAAAATCATGACAGATGTTAGGGACTTAAATATTTACATTGAAGATGCAATTTGTAACTCTCATTGAAAAACCAAAACAAAATGGAAATTTGACAGATGCCAATTTATATGAAATTTTAAGAAATTCCCAGCTTCCCGGCGTGAGGTTGGTCGTTGTCTAGAACATACATGCAAACCAACGCAAAAACGGCGACAGATGCATTAATTTATTAAATTTCGCGTTATGCTGCGTTTTTTTGTCGTTGTCACAAGAGAATAGATTTTGTCAATCGAGATATAAAAAAGACTCAATATTTTCCTCGAAGCCGCCTTTTGTAGCACATGTTGCCAATGAAAAAACAATTTGGCTCTTTGACAGATATTTCTACACAAATTAAAAAAAAAACATGGCCGATGTCAATTCACAAACAATTGAAAGCTCCACCCAAACCTGGATGGATCAGTATTTTAAGGCAGCTTTCAACTGGAAATTCAAATCGTCAAATTTTGAGATAGTCGACGAAATTTTCCAATATCCAGTTGGTGTCTAAAATTCAAAAAGTATGCAATAGCAGATAAAAGTCAGATTTGGCATCACTTTTTTGCAGTATTCAAGTAAAACACAAAGGTGAACTTTATTTTATGTTGGCTTTCAATAGATAATTAGACGGGTCGAATTGATGCATGGACGTCGACAAAGGCTTTCACGTTTGTTCGCCATAAAGGCCCACACATGTGACCAACAGAAAAACGTGGAACTGTTGTTATATCTTTTAAGGACTGATAGAGGAATCTCTTGCAAGCCGCCTAAAAGGTAAAATCTGCAGAGGGTTTCACATGTGTTCGACATATTTATATAACTGTTCTCTAAGAAGCCATAAAGGGCCACAGTGGTTACCGTACGTACATTGTACTGGACCTGTGACTTACTGTTCTGATAGGGAAACCTTTTGAAAAATCGCTCTAGTTTCTCGAAGAATGGTGCTCCCATATAAGATAAACGGCGTTACAGTAGAGCTGGACAGTAAGTTAGGTTAGGTTGGTGGGTTGATGAGGCAGCCGGTGTGCGTCTTCCCTCATCGAACTCAGGTCAATATAGACCCATTGTGATGCCCGTTGGGGGTCCGCTTGTGTGGTTGGTTCATTCATTGTCCCGTTACTGTTGTTGTTAGCCCCTTTCCAGCCATCCAGATGTTGTAAACCTGAAAAGATTAGGGAGAGGGACTTCGGTTAGATCCCTGAGGTCATGAAAAAAGTATTTTCCGAAGGTTCTCATTCTTAATTGGCTGAGGCCTGGGCAGTACAGAAAGTGGAGGGCATCCTCGTGTATTTCTTCATCATCGTAGCCTCTGCAGAGGTCGTCATCTATGAGATGCATTTTCAGGTTGTGGCATTTTAGTAAGTTGTGTCCAGTAAGAATCCCATCTAAAGTCTCGCCGATTTCCTGTTTCTTCGAAGCAGTTTATGGGTTCTGGCTTTGCCATACTCAGGCAACATCCTTTTGGAAGTTTCACAGGTGGGAAGGCTGTTCCACCTGTTTTTGGCAGTAATCAGTGTTTTCTGTCCCACCCGAGATTTTAGATCACATGACAGACTGGCCATGACACCAATACTCCGGCTCGCAGAGTCTTCGATTCCCAGCCAGACGTTGGACGCAGTAGAGGAAGACGAAGTAGGAAGTAGAAACCGACCTCAACTTACTTGGAGTGCGCAACTGTAGGCAGTTATCTAAGGACCGGGATTATTGAAGAGGCATGTTGGTTGAGGCCCAGGTTCATCCCGGACTGTAGCGCCACTTAATTTATTAAATTTGACAGACTGGTCTGCTTGGTCAATGCTGAAGGCAGATCCTTTTCTCGCCAGTTCGTCAGCAGTTTCATTGCCCTGTATGCCTCTGTGTCCGGGGACCCAGCTGAGCTTAACATTATGTTGGACGCCAAGAACCTTTAGCTCTTTACGACAACGCTTCACAAGCTTAGATTTTATTTCGACAGCAGAGATAGCTTTTATTGCAGCCTGACTGTCAGTAAAGATGGTGATATCATCTGGTGGTATCGCCAGAATTGAGGTCGCTTTGCTGCCTCTGCTACTGCCAATATTTCGGCTTGGAAGACACTGCTGTGCTCTGGGAGACGAAATGTGCTATTTAGCTTTAGTGTTTCTAAAAACACTCCAGCTCCAAAGCCTACATCAATTTTTGAACCATCAGTGTAGATGGATATGGTTTCGGTGCCCAACTGGTTCCACTCCCAGTCCTCTGTGCTTTGAAAGACACAGGAGAATGGTCTTTGAAAGTCATGGTGAGGCAGCATGTAGTCAGAGGATACAGATGAGCCCAGATATCGGTGTAGAATTTGGGCATGTCCTCCTGAGTTTGATTTCCATCAGTTGAGCTGGCTGATTCTTAGAGCACTTTTGGCTGCAGATTCTTGCATGTAAAGATCTAGTGGCAGCAGGTTCAGGATGGTTTCCAGTCCCGCTGTTGGTGTCGCTGTTGGTGTGGTTCTCATTGCGCTAGTAGTGGCCACACATGCTATCCTTTGTACCTTTATCATATTTTTAGATGGGTGACTTTATTTCTGGATTGCCACCAGACAAGCCCCCCATATGTTTATATAGGTCTTACAATGGCCGACTATATTCCACAACAGAGGTGAGATAACGCCTCCTTGTGCCTCTTGGGTGCTATTACTTTGAGATGGGTGTCTCCCAGTTTCGCATATATATTTCTGTGGTTGACCATACTTCCAATAATATGTATTAGAGGTTGGTCCACGTTGTTCTTCACGAGGTTTCAGAGCTGGACAGTAGCACATGTACTAAAATAACTCTAACCTTCTGAAATGCCTAACAGATGCATGGATTCTTTTGTGTCTTCTTTGACAAGTTACCTGTGGTAGGTGCATAAAGTTCAGTCAGCTCTAACAGCTTCTCTAAAAGGCGGTTCTTCGGAATACCTGGAATGATAAGAGAAAAAAACGGAATACCTGGAATGATAAGAGAAAAAAACATGTTAACACAGGTGGAGTGTATAAGAGTGTAGTTTTACGACCTTATACCGAGGATTTAACTTTAAGCAACCACGGTTCTTGAATTAATAGGTACGTTCACATCTTTTTTAGCCATGAAAAGCAGAAGGACTTTCCTGGGGGGTTTTAAGAACAATTTAGCAGGGCAGAAGGTCGTAATTAGGGAGGAGAACTTTATATATCCCAACCAAAATGTTGCAACCCTAGCTGCGGATTTCAGGTGGATGACTGATCTGGGATTCACTGTGATTGATATGTCCTTGCTGGCGGCCTTCTCATGCCATTCACCTAGCTTCAGGTTTTTCTTCAGCATATCAACCAGAGAATTGAGTGTTCAGAGAAATACACCAGGCTACTATGGCAACATGCATAATTTATGTGGAATCCTAAGGTAGTGGAATATATCACACTTCTGCTGTGTCACTGCCCTGGAACAGCATCTGTTTTGAAACAGACTATTACCTGCTGCCCAGATTATCCGTTTCTGCTCAGAATCGGCCTGGAGTTGTATCTCTTTCGGATACCCTGAGCACTATACCATAATCCCTTTTTTGGAACGGGTATCGCTAAGAGTTTATCCAGGCCTATGTGAGTTGGTCGCCTTATCAGAGTGCAAAAACTCCATAAAACCTTACCTTACCCATGACATATTTAGGTTTGTTCCAAGGCTTTAATTTGAGCAGTCCAAAAGTTCCTGTTACGACACTCAACGACTTTTACTGCCTTACATTCAAATGAACCAAATAAGTTGCAGGTATTTGTGGTACTTTTCTGGTCTTTGATGGAATTTGCTTAGGTTTGGATACTTACTTACTTCAGTGGTGCTACAGTCCTGACTGAACCTGGGCTTCAGCCAACATGCCTCTCCAATTAGCCCGGTTCATAATCCCATTTCAAATTGGTGAAGTTCGGGTTAAAATTGTGTGCGCCACTTAAGGTTAGGTCCTCCTCTGCTGTGTCCGAAATCTGGCTGAGAATGGAAAGCTCACTGAGTGGGAGTATTGGTGTCCATTCGGTCTACATGTCATAGCCATTTTAAACTGCGTTTTTTGACCATGTCTCCTAGGGTTGCGTTCCCTTTAAATGGTGCTCATCTTCCGTGGTAGGGGGACAATGGAAATGGCCAACTTCTGCAATAAATTCGAAACGAAAAAAATTCCAGATAAAAACTAGAACTTGGCAGCACTTTTTTTTTTAAATTGTGTCATAATAGGTCTGTTCCCGTACTTTTTCAGTAAAAATTAGTAAATTCTCAAATGTCTTGGAGTGGGGGTAAATTTTCTCAGAAAGAGACTAAATTACCAAAAAGTACGGGAACGCGTTTAAGTAAAAAACAGTAAAATTATATATTTTGTATGCCTTTTAAAGAACAAATGACATAAATCACCTGTCAAAGCAAGCGAGTTGTCATTTTTAGATACCAACCGACAGTTTACTGATTTTTACCAACAGAAATTTCTGCAGTAAATTTTTGTACAGATTTTTATGGAGGGGTAGTTTTTTGCTCTCTCGTGAGCTGTCTCTTTTACTTATTTTTTCGTACGGGAACGGGAATAAGTAAAAATCAGTAAGAATCAGTAAATATTATTTTGTACGGGAACAGACCTAATGACAGAAACAAATTGACAGAACAACAGCAACATTAACGCCATCGTTACGAATTGTTCCAAACAACGAATAAAATAATTTTACTGTTAATGTTAATGTTTCTGTTTAAATGCGCGTCAGGCATAAAATCTGTCATCGTCTGACAGCTGACAACTCCCCTTCTTTATGACAAGTAAACATGCTGCCATATGACATTCAATTGAAACGCCCCAACAACTGCTAAAATGACAAATTTCGCGTGTGAAGTATCTTTTAGTATTTTCTCTCATTTCCCATCCGAATAACTTCCCCTGCCAGACCGTCTTATGAGCCCAGATGTTGTGAGCGCGTTCCATATCTATAATTAATCTTCATCTTGCCATAAAAAGCCACAAGAATATCCCTTGTACATCTAAATTTGATCATCCGAAAACAAGTGGGTGTATCTAGTGGGTGCGATCCCATAACCACCACAACTGACACATCCTCCTAGCCCTTTTGACTGTTTTCCATCCACAGGTAGCTTCATTTTACGACAGCGCCTATAATTATTCGCTTTAGGCCCCGTACTCATCAGAATCTCGCACAAGGTTTGTTCTCGTTTTAATTGTATCTTCTGCCGCGATGTGTGGTTCACCCACAAGGAGGAGTTGCAACTGATTCCCAAACACAACCACGGATTGGGAGCTCTAATTATAATGATTCCCAAAATCAGATTGTGACTACCGTTCTGTCGAAATGCTATAATTTCGATGGCATGTAGCGATTAATTAGGATCATTATGTCAATAGATTCGCTCATTTGTCGATTGGAGTCAGAATCACACACACACACACTGACATTTCAGAATCGAATGGAATGCCAATGAAATATGGTATTCCAAAGCCAGGCTGGGTCTGTTTAGGAAACGCCAGTCGAGGCTCAATTAATCATAAAGAGATGACGGCGTTTTTTTTTTCGTTCGTGTTCGTTATTTTGTCTGTAGATACTTTTTGTTGCCGCCGACCAAGTCTTTGCGCATTTAAATTGGTTTTATCTTTAGCGACTGAGGAGGGTTTTCTTGTGCCATTCGGTATATAGATACAACAGGCAAGTTCACGAATGCTTATGAATATTTATGAGAACGTTCTTTAGGTAATCTATCTGTCGGTAATGTGCGTTGACGATTTTTTTCTTCGCTTTTGGTAATTCAATTTCTTTGGTGTGGTGTTGTCTTTGTTTCCATCGTTCAATTATTGAAAAAAAAAATGTGAGAGATGATGAAAAATCCAGCAAGTTACTTGCGGTTAATTTATTCGACGAATTGAGACATGGGATTTGGGCGGTTTTGGATTAATTTTTTGCCTGACAAACAAAAAAAAGGTTTGGAATTAAGATGTCAATGAGACACGGGTAAAGTATCTAAGAGGTACGGTAATGACTTTTGCTTGGCAGAGGATGCTATAAGCGGTGGGTTTTGGGGAAGGTCGATGTAACGATTAATGAAGAAGACGTTTCGGTTAATTGGAATTAAGGTGTAGCCCTAGAGATTGACTGGATGATGATGAGATACATTAATTTGAGGAACACTAAGAAATATTTTAGTTTTCAAGGAGATAGTGATGCTTTCCAGGGCTGATAAAATTCCTAAGCGATTCACATCATGAAGACTAAATATTAAAACTTCACTTTGACGTTGTACATCTTAGGTGCAGATAGGTATGCATCTGAAATCCAAAGTAATTAATCTCAGCATTTAGCAATGACTCAGTAATTTTCGGATACTTGTGGATGACTTTTCCAATACAAGTGGGCTAGGTAACCGCAACAACTTGGAGATATTAGAGGTCAAAAAAAAAAATATATCCGCCTTCATGCTACTAAAGATGAAGGGGATCATATATACAAGGTGGCGCAAAATAACCTTTCGATGTTTTTTGGCTGTAATTTAAAAAAAATGAAAAACTTTGATTCTTCTTGTGGATTATTTTTATTTGGTCTTTTTATTTTTTTTACATCAAGTCGAGAATATGATGTCATGTAAATGGCCGCCGCCACAGTTGATTGTCATTTAAGCCCTTTTTATGGCATTTTCCATCACTTTGGCCAAAACTTCCGGCGATAGATCCTCACATTCTTGACGGATATTGTCTTTCAGAGCTGCAAGAGTCTGAGGCTTGTTGACATAAACCCGCGACTTCAAAAAGCCCCACAAAAAGAAGTCTGGAGCGGTCAAATCAGGCGATCTTGCTGGCCAGTGCAAATCGCCAAAACGGGAGATTAGGCGCCCGGGAAATGCATCCTTCAGCATATCGGTTGTGACACGTGCAGTGTGTGCCGTTGCACCGTCCTGTTGGAACCACATGTTTTCCAATCCCAATTCATCAAGTTGCGGCAAAAAGAACTCGTTGATCATTGCTCTGTAGCGCTCATCATCCACAGTAACCGTTTGGCCCGCGACGTCTTCGAAGAAAAAAGGTCCGATGACTCCTCCAGCGAAAACAGCACACCATACAGTGACTTTGAGCGGGTGTAATGGCTCTTCGTTGGTTACACGCGGATTTTCAGTGCCCCAGAAGCGTAAATTTTGCTTATTTACGTACCCGCTAAGATGGAAATGGGCCTCATCACTCATGATTATTTTTGATGAAAATCATCTTCTTCTTGGTGGTGATTAAGGATGGCTTGAGCGTATGTTAGACGCGACTGGCGGTCAGCAGCTAACAGCTGATGCACCGTCTGGACTTTGTCCGTAAACAACTTCAAATCTTGTACCAAAATTCGCTGTAAAGACCGTCGATTGATACCAATTTGCGTGGCACGTCGTCTGGTCGATGTCGACGGCGCTTCCATGACATCTTCGGCTACAGCAGCAATATTCTCTGCAGAACGGCTACTCCGGGGTCTGCCACGCCTGGCAGCATCTCGTGTTGTGCCAGTCTCTTCGAGACGAGCGGCTAAACGTCGCAGTGTTTCACCAGTAGGCTTTGGTCGGCTAGGAAATCTTCACGTTGTGCCAAAGTCACCGACCGATTATTGCTCAAATAAATAGTCACCAATATTCCGCGTTCTGGAGCAGTGTAGCGTAACATTGTTTATTAACGTGTATTTCGCATGTGTTTACTACACAAATGTCAAAACAGAACTGACATTCGGGGCCAATCGCAAAATTTATAGCATTTTCTGATAGGAGGATTACTTTTGCGCCACCTTGTACATATAACTTAAACCGGAAAATTATTCCAAACAGAATCAACAGTATCAGACCAAAAGCAAAAAGGTTGTATGACTTCAGTTGTAAAGAAGCTATCAGGTGACCAACTTTCGGTTCTACAAGACCAACCCGGCGCGCACAAGTAGAAACCTGTTAAGGCGAGGTCTTCCTCTACTGCGTCCGACGTCTGGCTGGGAATCGAAGACTCTGCGAGCCGGAGTATTGGTGTCCATTTGTTCTACATGTCCTAGCTATCTTAAACTTCCAATGAGGTGTTTATTGACTAGGGGTAGGTCGCTGTACAGCTCGTATAGGTCGTGCTTGAATCTTAGTCTCCACAGCCCGTCCACGCAAACGGAACCGAAAATTGTTCGAAAAACGTTACTCTCACAATCACTAAGGATTTCTTCATTCGCTTTTGATACGGTCCATGCTTCAGCATCATCATGGATGATTAGGGTGTGTAGGATGTCCTTAGTAGTTCGAGTGAAGGCTTTACTACTGAGTTGCCTTATTAGCCCGAAGAAATAGCGGTTGGCAAGAGTAATTCTTCGTTTAATGTCCGACTAGATAGAAAAAGTCCTGTACTAACTCAAAGTTATATCTGTCAATGGTGACGTTCTGTCCAATTCGTCCATGTTGTGTGTCCTTTCGTGTTGACAGCATAAACTTAGTCTTACCCTCATTTACAGCTTGAAACCCATTTTTGCCGCTTCCTTCTCTATACTAGCAAACGTGGCTATGATATCACGTTGAGTCCTACCAATGATGTCAATATCGTCGGCGTATGCTAGTAGTTGCACCGATTTATAGAAGATTGGGTCTCTGGTGTTGGTTCAGGAGTTTTGCACAATCCTCACCAGAATCAGATTAAAGAAGTCACATGACAGGTCATCGCCTTGTCTAAATCCGTTTTTGATACCGAATGCGTTGGTAACGTCGTTTCCGACCCTGATGAAGCAGCGAGAAATTTCCATCGTCATCCTGCACAGACGGATGAGTTTGGGCGGATTTAAAATCGATTTAGACTTTTTGAGTTTTTTCCAGGATCGGCCGTAGTGTGAAATTTTGATCAGTTGGGGACTTTCCTGGCCTAACACCACACTGATAATGGACGATCATGTTGCTGGTAAGCAGTTTCAGGCGTTCACATATTACGACAGATAATATCTTGTAGGCGATGTTAAGGAGACAGTTCAGAGGGTCTCCCTTTTTTGTGGATCGGGCAAAAGATGCTGATGTTCCATTCTAAGGCACACTTTCATCCGATAAAATTTGGCTTATGAGTTGATGGATGGTACTTACCAAGTCATCTTCGCCGGCTTTATAAAGCTTGGCTGTTAAGCCATCCTTTCAGGCTGCTTTTTTAAGCTTGAGTTTAGATATTGTTATCCTAACTTCACGTAGGTCAGATGGTGGGCAGTTTTCGCTGTCGTCGCCAATTTGGAATGCTTGGTTCTGCCTGACAGCGGGAGATTGTTGTTAATCGATCAACAGTCTGTGGAACATCGACAGAACAGACCTCAGCATCGACTGTGTTTCAACTACGATCTTTCCTTATTCATCCCGACTGGATTTTGTTCGCTCCTTGCATCCCTGGCTTTGACGTTTTGCACTTTGGTAAAACTTGCGAACATCATTCCTGGAGTGGCACTCCTTTATATCCTCAATAGCGCGTTGTTCCTATTGAGCTCAGTGGCAACATTCAACTCATCAAAATATTGGTTTCTTGCAAGTGGGCATCAGATACTTTGCACATAGGTTGAGGCTGATCTAATAGCTTTTTGGCATCGTTGTCATTGTTCTTAGACATTAGGGGGTTGGGTTTTATTCGACCGGTTATGGGATACGCGTTCTGCGTAAGAACTTCTTGTTTAAGCCTTTCTTTAACACGGTCCGTAGTAGATGTCACAGTGTTTCTTGCACTTTTTGCCGAGCCCATTCCATTACATTTTCTGGATGGCAGTCTACTTTTAAGCAGCAGGAAAACAGAAAAAAGTTGAAACAAGTCACAAAGCCAAATATCTGGGTTTCCTAATACGATGGAAGAAATATTTCATTCTTCTGATTTTGGCCTCGACATATACATCGTTTATACGTTCCAAACTTAAGTTCAGCTTTTACTTCTAGTCTGATGCACCAAAAACAAAGTATGAGACACCTTATAGGAGACACGCGAATAGCGAACTCTTTAGTTTCGCTTGAACATCGTCGATATATCACCTGCCTTACCTTGTTTGATCGCTACTTTAACAACCAATGCTCAATTGAAATAACCAGCTGCATTAATCCCATTCAGCAATTCATCAGCTATGAATGCAAATCAGTTTACCCTCAAGGGTATCTTCGGTCGAACGCTGAAATATAGAAATTCGTACATAAACTGAAGAACCCGAATGTCTAATGCTCTACCAAACACTGTTTTTCCTTCTCATTATAGCTTACAGTCACTTAAAACGGATGTGCATCGGTATCTCCTTTCTTGTTACCCCCAATTTTTTTGAACGCCCGCACTGTACTTTTTTTTAACGCCCGCACTGTGCTAAAACATATAAAGGGTATTCATAACCCCTTATCGATTCCCAGCTTAGCTTTTCTTTTCACATCAATCACTCAAAATAAGTCCGATTTTCTTTGCAAAAGCATATTGGTGGTACTTTTCGTTTAATTCCCTATCGATATTGATATAAAATTTGATTGCAGTGCGAAAGACACACCCTTATGTGTGAACATTTTCTGAGCACCACCATTCAGTGGTACTGGATGCGCCCATCGGAATGGCTGGAATAGTGATATCTGTCAACAATACTTCTCGAACAATCAAGAAACCGCGGGAATCTCGGTGAATATGCCATCTCTTTCTAGATCAGTATGTGGAGTAATATAAATAAAGATGAAGCGATAAGCTGCTGTCAGTCTGAATTTGGACCTGAATAATGTTAAATAGTGTTAACTGAGTGGATTTACAGAAGGGATATTATTTTGAAAGTGATAATAGTGCGAAAATTTAATTCTTTAAATCATCATTAACCTTAAAACAGAAAAACGTTTTATCTTTCGAAGCCCGGCTACATACAACGAGGTACATATTAGATTTGACAGCTTTAATTGTTCTTTACAGACCTCAAATTTTACTCTACGAAAAATGAAAAGTCTACTGAAAGATAAGCGAGTGGTGGGTGACAGCTTCTAGTGTGAACTAGAATTTCACCTCGACTAGAGTTTTTCCTATGACTGCTAATTATTTGTGACTGGCAGTACTGTCATCTAAATGTCAGAAATGTTTTTGCAAAGCCTTATCATGGTTTTCCCGATATATGAGCTGTTTTTTTTTGTGAAACATAATATTTATCTACTGAAGTAAACAAATGCACGAGTGGATTAGTATCCAAAAAATTGACCACCTGGGTACGTTTGCATTTAGTCTGCAACCTTACTCACCTTTTATTGACGTGGATTTCATTGGAACCCATTGTTACAGGTTCTTATCTGTTGTTTGTGAAAATATTTACGGATGGATTGATGAATCATTTAAGCAAATATTAGTGCATTTTAAAGATATTAAATTCCATTGACATAATTGTGGATTGGTGGCAAGAATTGTTTATGCCTCCACGGGTGGAAAGTATCTGTAGCGCATAATTTGTTCCTTTGAAAAAAAAAAAACGGTTTCGGAAGCTTCTGAAAATTGTCGAAACGTAAATTCTGATAAATTTAAAAGACAAAAACGCTTCCCATAACATTTTTTTTTTCATCATTGGAAAACGACATAAGGATGACATTTCATTTGACACTCGATCAGAGCGGCCAGTGGTGACCTTCATTTTTGATTGAGGCTGTATTTCGTATTTCTATCTCCCTCTCCAGTGCGTTGTCTCTTTCATTAAAACGTCAAAATGAAAACGATTTACAGGAAAGCAATGACATACTTTATATGGCAGGAGTACTGATTTTTAGATTATTTGCTTTGAAGAATGAAAATAGTGAAACACAAAAATTACAAACAATTTTCAAGCGATTTTAAAAATTTTCAAATTAATTTTTCTTCATACAAATGTCAGATTGCGTTTGTTTTTATAGAGATGTCAGTTGTCATTTGACACTGACGTTGTCCCGAAGTACTCTATTGTAGGAGTCGAATTGATGAATCGTAGTCGTCGTCGCATTGCATTCATTTCATATTGCCATTGTTAGTCATGCCGTGCATCAGTTGCATTGAAATTGTTACCAGTAGATAGTTTTTGACATTTGTGTGGTGAATATGGAGTTTTGACTTTTTAAGGGTAATCTGGAGCTGGATAAAAATGTATTCAGTGGTTAATTTTTGACGTTTGGTATACTTACTGAGAATTAAAAGAGATGGAGAGTATATTCAAATGGAGGTTTGTTTATGATGGTTCTTCTTACTGACCCGTAAGGGAACACATCACATAGCTGGTAGGGATTATTAACTTACTTACTTAAGTGGCGCTACAGTCCGGAATGAACCTGGGCCTCAACCAACATGCCTCTCCAATTAGCCCGGTCCTTAGCTAACTGCCTCCAGTTGCGCACTCCAAGTTGGTTGAGGTCGGTTTCCACTTGTGCGCGCCACTTAAGGCGAGGTCTTCCTCTACTGCGTCCGACGTCTGGCTGGGAATCGAAGACTCTGCGAGCCGGAGTATTGGTGTCCATTCGTTCTACATGTCCTAGCCATCTTAAACGTCCAATGCGGAG
The DNA here is from genome assembly GCA_932526625.1 of Rhingia campestris. Taxonomy (NCBI): domain Eukaryota; kingdom Metazoa; phylum Arthropoda; class Insecta; order Diptera; family Syrphidae; genus Rhingia; species Rhingia campestris. The sequence continues at coordinate 23,616,008 of OW052184.1, forward strand.
TTTTTTGACCAGGGGCATGTCGCTGTACAGCTCGTATAGTTCTTGGTTGAATCTTCGTCTCCATAGCCCGTCAACGCAAACGGGACCGAAGATTTTTCGAAGAATTTTCCTCTCGAATCTACCAAGGATTTCTTCATCCGCTTTTGATACGGTCCATGCTTCAGCGCCGTAGAGCAGGACTGGGATGATCAGGGTCTTATATAGGGTTTCCTTAGTAGTTCGAGTGAGGGCTTTACTACTAAATTGCCTTCTTAGCCCGAAGAAACAGCGGTTGGCAAGAGTAATTCTTCGTTTAATTTCTGACGAGATGTTGTTGTCAGAGTTAATAGCGGAGCCGAGGTAGACAAAGTCCCGTACTACCTTAAAGTTATATCTGTCAATGGTGACGTTCTGTCCAATTCGTCGATGTTGTGAGTCCTTTCGTGATGACAGCATATACTTAGTCTTACCCTCATTTACTGCTAAACCCATTTTCGCCGCTTCCTTCTCTATACTAGCAAACGTGGCTATGACATCACGTTGAGTCCTGCCAATGATGTCAATATCGTCAGCGTATGCTAGTAGTTGCACCGACTTTTGGAAAATTGTGCCTCTGGTGTTGGCTTTGGAGTTTTGCACAATTCTCTCAAGAATCAGATTAAAGAAGTCACATGACAGCGCATCGCCTTGCCTAAATCCTTTTTTGGTATCGAATGTGTCGGTGAGGTCGTTTCCGACCCTGATGGAGCAGCGAGAATTCTCCATCGTCATCCTACACAAACGGACGAGTTTGGGCGGTATACCAAAACTAGACATGGCTCTATACAGTTCGTCTCTATAAATGCTGTCATATGCGGCTTTGAAATCGATGAATAGGTGGTGGGTATCGATTTGGACTTCTTGAGTTTTTTCCAGGATCTGCCGAAGTGTGAAAATTTGATCGGTTGTGGACTTTCCTGGCCTAAAACCACACTGATAAGGGCCAATCAGGTTGTTGGTAAACGGTTTCAGGCGTTCACATATTACGGCAGATAGGATCTTGTAGGCGATGTTGAGGAGACTTATGCCTCTGTAGTTGGCGCAGTTCAGAGGGTCTCCTTTTTTGTGGATCGGGCAAACGATGCTGAGGTTCCATTCTTCAGGCATATTTTCATCCGACCAGATTTGGCTTATGAGTTGGTGGATGTTACTTACCAAGTCATCTCCGCCGGCCTTATAGAGCTCAGCGGGAAGGCCGTCATTTCCGGCAGTCTTATTAAGCTTGAGTTTAGATATTGCTATCCTCACTTCACTCAGGTCGGGTGGTTGACAGTTTTCGCTGTCGTTGCCAATATTGAATGGTTCGTTCTGCCTGACAGCGGAATGTTGTTCGTCATCGCCGTTTAACAGTCTGCAGAAGTGGTTCTTCCATATCCTCAGCATCGACTGTGTCTCAACTACAATATTTCCTTGTTCATCTCGACAGGATTCTGTTCGAGCCTTGTATCCTTGGCTTTGACGTTTTACACTTTGGTAAAACTTGCGAACATCGTTCCTGGAGTGGCACCTCTCTATATCCTCGATCGCGCGCTTTTCTTGCTCTTTTTTCTTCTTGCTGAAAAGCCGATGTTCTTCCCTTCTTCTTTGCCTATAGAGCTCAATGGCAGCTCTCGTCTTCACCTGCAGCTTAGCCTTGTAGGCCTCGTTCTTGGCTGCGAGCATCTGTCGGCATTCCTCATCAAACCAGGGGTTTCTTGCTGGTGGGCGCGAAAAACCTAGCACTTCAGTTGCGGCTGATCTAATGGCCTGTTGGCATCGTTGCCATTGCTCTTCGACATTCGATGCTGGTGGTATGGTGTTAATCGAGAGGTTAAGGGATACGCGTTGTGCGAAGGTCTTGGCGGTCTCTTGCGATTGCAGTCTTCCGACATTAAATTTTTTCACAGTATTTCTGGATTGTTGTGGCGTGGTGGATATCCGCATTCTTACCTTGGCTGCTACAAGGTAGTGATCCGAGTCGATGTTAGCTCCTCGGAATGTTCGGACATCCAAAATACTGGATGCGTGCCTCTTATCTATCGCAATGTGATCAATTTGGTTGACCGTTCGTTGATCTGGAGACCGCCATGTCCCCTTATGGATATCGAGGTGAGGAAACCGTGTGCTGGCTATAGTGGCATTTCGTTCCGTAGCGAAATCAATTAGCCTAAGTCCGTTACCAGACGTGTTGTCGTGTAGGCTATGTTTTCCGACAATACTTCTAAAGATGTCTTCTCTTCCTACCTTTGCGTTAAAATCTCCCAGCACGATTTTAACATCGTACTTCGGTAGTCGCTCATAGGTTTTGTCGAGGAGCTCGTAGAAGCAATCCTTAGCTATATCATCTTTTTCTTCCGTCGGAGCGTGAGCGCATATAAGGCTTATGTTGGCGAATTTGGCCTTGATGCGGATTGTTACTATGCGTTCGCTAATGTCTTGGAAACATAAGACTTCTTGCCTAAGTCTGGCACTTATAACAAATCCGCATCCGAATAGTCGCTGTTTCTGCTCACTATAACACGGTCCGTAGTATATGTCACAGTTTTTCATCCTCTTTTTGCCCGGCCCATCCCATCGTATTTCCTGGATGGCAGTAATGTCTGCTTTGTAGCAGTTTAGGGCTTCCGCTAGTTGTTCGCCTGCACCTCTCCTGTTTAATGTTCTCACATTCCAGGTGCAGATACGAACGTCGTTGTCCTTTTTTCGTTTAGCAGGGTCGTCAACAATAAAATCAGTCCTTTCCGAGGCTATTGGTTGCTTCGTAACAATAGTTTTTTCCGTGGATGGGTAGTTAACCCAAAGCACAACCCCCAACCTGGAGGGCCAGTTCCAATTTATTAGATACCCCTAGGACACGGGGCCATCAGTATCCACTACGGGATTGAGCGCTGCCGTTGGCCTTTCGGTTCATCCGCCACCATCTCTGTTCAAGGGGCCTGACTAACCCTTGAAATTCCTAGACAACCTGTTGTCCGAATATGTCAGAGCAGGGATTATTAAAGGAAAGGAAAATTGATTGCCACTGCGTTAAATTGTTGGTCAATTTAAAAAAAAATATTTATAGCAGTGCGAGGCAATTGATATTTTCTACTAGTAACTTAAGTGCAAATAGAAAGTCGGCCATTTCACGGCGTTTATGAAGCGATTGAACATTTATTAGTTCGATGCTCATAAATAGAAAGGTCTACCCAGGGAAGACCGTGTAGAGAAAAACAAAAACGAATATGAGTTTGACACCATCAATTCAAATAGAATTACTGTCGTGATACGGTGACCATACTTGTATAGGATATTCAAGGATAGGCCTTACAACTGTCAAAAAGAGAGATTTTTTGACATAAGGGTAGGATAATTCTTAAGACCAGCGTTCGACTAATCAGAACTTAATTTTTTGTATTATAAAATATACACAGCCCTATCGAGGTATCCGCCGGAGAGGACAATTTTCGCAACGCACACTTTTTGGAGGTTCAAATTCCATTCGAGGTATGTGACATCCGAGAAAAATACTACATACTACGACGGCTTCTCTTCACTACGAATAATTTGAGTCGGAGGAAATCGGAAAAAGAATTCCACTTAGCTGTCAGAAATTGGACGCAACGCAATTCGCCGGGATTCGTTACAAAATGTCGGAGAAATATTCCGAACAGCTTTCCGGAAGAATACCTCGAAGAAAAAATCCTCCGAATCGTACAAATTTTTCGCTCCGACGGATACCTCGATAGGGCTGACAAAGTGCGCCTTTTCTTATGTCGGTATGTAAATATTGAATAAATTTGACCTCAATCAACCGATTGACCTGAGTAGACATGTTTTGGAAATTTCAGTTCAGTACAACTTTTAAACCGAATCAACGCCTAAATAGTGTACGCTGTAGATCGAAAATTTTCGATGAGCTCAGTGGCGCGATAGTAAGTGCGATGAATTACCGCGCAGAAGTTCTGGTTTTGATTTCCAGCCGTAGCAACACCTAAATGATTTTTCACAGGCCCTCCTCTCGTGATGATCTGACAAATTATCCGAGTAGTATCAACCTAGCCGTGTGGATTCGGTATAAAACTGGAGGTCCAGCCATCGTGCAAGAATCTCACACGCACACATGAATAGTTGTAAGAAAGCTCGGCCCTCTGTCTCAACGAACTTGTTGCGCAAAAAATTTGTTTATTTTTGTGTTAAGTAAACGTGCAATCGCCTAAAATACCATGGCCAACAAACATCTTCCGAACGGGACAGTGGGATATCGTCGATATGCCGTTCATCAAAGCCCAAAACCTTCTATTGAACTAATTGAAGCGATAAGAGGGAGTGTGTCCAAAAGGACGTATTTGTCGAACTTAAGTGGCACTATAGTCCGAAATAAGCCAGTGCCTCAACCAATATGCCTCTCCAATTAGCCTGGTACTCAGCTAACTGCCTCCATTGACGCACATCAAGTTGGTTGAGGTGGGTTTCTACTTTTGCGCGCCACTTAATACGAGCTCTTCCTCTACTGCGTCCGACGTATGGCTGGGAGTCGAAGACTGCGACCGGATTATTTGTGTCCATTCGCTCTAAATGTCGCATCGATCTTAAACGTCCAATGCAGAGTCTTTCTTGTCACTCGTAAAGTTCTTGTCGACCAAGTATTTCTTCACCCGCTTTTGTTACGGGTCATGCTTCAGCTCCGTAGAGCAAGATTGGGAAAGTCAGGGTAGCATTTCGATTGAGGGCCTTACTACTAAACTGCCTTTTAGCCCGAAGTAACAGTGGTTGGCAAGAGTAATTCTTCGTCTGATTTCTGACGATATGTTGTTGGCAGTAGCGGTAGTAGCGGAGCATAGGTAGATCAAGTCCCTTACTACCTTAAAGTTACATCTGTCAATGGTGACGGTCTGTTCAATTCGTCGATTTGGTGTGTTCTGTTGACAGGATATACTCGATCTTGGCCTCATTTACTGCTTAACCCAGTTGAGTCCGACCAATGATGTTAATATCGTCAAAGTATGCCAATAGTTGCACAAGTTTATGGAAGATTGTGCTTCTGGAGATTTGCACAATCATCTCCAGAATGATGTTGAAGAAGTCACACGACAGTGCGCTGCCTTACCTGAATCCTTTTTTGGTACCGAATTTCGCGGTGACGTCGTTGACGAGCTTGATGGAGCATTGAGAATTTTCCATCGTCAGGAATGGAAATCTCGGAATCTCGGCGCTATACTAAAACTAGACACGTTTCTGTACAGTTCGTCTCTATAAAGCCTGTCGTATGGAGCTTTGAAATCGATGAATAGGTGTGGTGGGTATCAATTTGAACTTCTTGGGGCTTTTTCCAGGATCTGCCGATGATCCTGGCCTAAAACCACACTGAAGTGGACTGATTAGCGACTTCAAGCAGTCATATATGACGGCAGATAGAATCTTGCCGACGATTTTGACTTATGCGTCTATAGATGCAGTGCGTTGGACTATTAAACGCTGGGTCCCTCGTTCAAATTCCGAAAGTGACAACAGCCAAGTTTTTTTCACTTTCCCACCTCTTGCAAAAGAGGGCTCAGTGGCGCGATGGTTAGTGCGATGAACTGCCGCGCAGAAGGTCTGGGTTTGATTCCCAGCCGTAGCAAAACCGAAATGATTTTCACTGGCCCTCCTCTCATGATGATCGGACAAATCGTCCGGGTAGTATCAATTGTCAAGAAAAGCTTATCTCAACTTAGCCGTTCGAAGTCGGAATAAAACAGGAGGTCCCGCCATGGTGCAAGAAGTACACACGCACACATGAATGGTTGTGAGAAAGCTATGCTCTTGCAACAGTCTGACTTCACATCCAATTGTAACTCTGTCATGAGAAGCTTCTCCAATTTCGCGTTCGGATCCGGTGTTAAACATGCTCGACCTCGTGCAAAAGTCTGACAAACATCCAAGAGTTGGACTGTCATATAAAGCTTCTCGTATATTCCGTTCGGATTCGGCGTTAGACATGAGGTACTCTCAATTTTTGCAGAAATATTGACTTCGCACACACAAATGAAGGGAGATGCGCTTTAAGGACTTATATGGGCCGTGAATGCCAGATATTTCATTTCGTTTTCACGCCTCTGTTGTTGCCTAAGTTCATAGGTTCTCCTTTTTTGTGTTAGGCCTAGGGAACCGATGCTGAGGTTTTATTATTCGTGTATAGTTCCATACGACCAAAATTTGCACCAAGCTCGCCAGGAAGGCCTATATTTCCAGCAGCCTTTTTAAGCTTTGGTTACGATATTCCTGATTTCACTTCACTTAGGTCGGTTGGCTCGTAGTTTTCGCTGTCGTCGTCAAAAGTAAATGGTTCGTTCTGACTGACAGCTGGAGGGTGTTCACCATCGCCGTTAAACAGACTACAGAACTGGTCCTTCCATATTCCCAGCATCGACTATGACTGGACACTACATTTACTTACTTATCTCGAGAGGATTTAGCTCGTGGCATGTAACACTGGCATTGAGGTTTTACACTTGGGTATCTATACTCCCTGTTTTCGATCAACTCTTATCGACTAATTCGTCTTTTTGTGCAAGTCTGTCGGTTATGACAAATCCCCATCAGAATTGTCGCTGGGTCTGGTCACACTAACAATTTTCCACCCTCATTTTGTTGACCCATCTCATCGCATCGTATATCCTAGATAGCAGTAATGTCTGCTTTGTTGCAACTTAGGACTTCTGTTAGTTATCCTGCTGGACCTTTCATGATAAATGTTTTCAAATTCAATAAACGGACGTTGTGGTCATATTTTTGTTTGGCAAGGTATTAACAAGGCTTATCAAATCTTCAAAAATATGCGCGTATTTTTCCCGTGATTGAATAGTTAACCCGAATCGCAAGATGTACCCAAATAATTGAACCTCTCCAAAAACGTGCCAAAAAGTAGGCCATTCACACACCATATGGAGCGCTCTAAATTCATATCGATTTGACAGATTTACAAGTCGCACCAAATCTCTTTAAACTGATTTAAGTGCAAACACATGTTGGATGGTCACCCCTTCCTTAAGTTTGGCCGCCAAAAGCCATTTAACCAACTGAAACCCTCATTAATTCAAAAATAAGGAAAACACACAGAATTCTCTGTACGAAAATAATGATTTCCATCAATTTAATGAAACAATTTACGAATGGTGACAAACTTCAGATGCCATTGTAGACAATTTTCTCCATAAAACGAGAATCCACACCATCTGTGCGTGAACGACATGAAACATTGTTAGCCATCCAACCCGAAACAACAACAACACGAACGTCTGTTAAAAACAGGGACAACCCGAGGAAGGAGAGAACACTAAATGGATATAAACGACATTTTCGTTTATGTTTTCATTTTTATCTTCTTTGAGATTTTTTTTCTTAGTTTCGTTCATTTTTATGACAAACATCTCAAAATGACGCCTGTTACACAATCAGGGCCAAAATCATCATCTTCTACAGAAATAAAAAAAAAAAAAAAAATAAACGAGGACACACACAAAAAGGAGGACGGCAAGGAACAAGAGAGAAAAAAAATCGCGTGAATGGATATGGTGGTCTGGTCACCAGCCAAACTCTCTCTCTCCAAAACTAGTGTTGTATCTCAAGTGATGGCATGTGTATCTTTTTGTTTGTATCGTTTCGAAAAGTAACGATTTGTTAGTTCCCCATCTAGATCTTGTCATTGTCAACATATACTCGTCATCTTTTATCGTGTGCCTTGAGTCAGACTCTTGTCGTTTGTAAATGCATTAGTTAAGTGCAAGGGTCTCCCGAAACTAATGATACAAAACATTTATTTCCGAAGAGAGAAACATCAGATGGAAGAAGAAGAGATATGACATTACCGCTGACAATCGTTTCGTTTCATTTCAAACGAAATGACATTTCTATGCGGTTGACATTTGTCTGACAGAAGAGGCGGGGTACATGTTTCGTTTACGTTTTATGATCAACCGAACAAGTTGGAAGTGACCTCCTGTATGTGGTCGGGGGGATAGAAGAAGGTTTCGGTTTTTTAGAAAATACCGCCGGGGGACAGGAAACATGCCAAGATGTTGTTAATTAAATTATCATCTGATAATAAAAATGATTTGCTAAGTGACATTGTCGGGCGGCTTTTGACGGTGCGACCGGCCAAGTGAGATTGATTAAGTGTGTGGGAAATGGAGGTGTCATAATGGCAGTTCTGATGCATCAGCATTGTATTGACAGGTGAAGCGTATTCATTGGGAATATTGCGTTTAGAGAGTGTGACTGAGAAGTTGTTAATGAAATGTTGTTAAACGAAAGATAGTTTACCTTACCTTACCAGCTTGACAATGGTTAAGGCCATTTGACGGTATCGGACGTCTCAGTAGAATCACTTTCATTTCTGATGATTTTAATGGTTTTGAAGGAGCAGAAACTGATTCTTGTTAGAAATGTTGGAGGAATGCCGTCACGGCCTGGTTGTTTGTCTACTTTCAGGGATATCAGGGCGTTTTTAATATATGAGATGCTTAAAATTTAGCTTTCAATGTTGACAGAATTAGTGTTGAGATCATGGACGGTTATTCTGGATAAAAAAGAAGTGGGTATACACAGATTCTGATCAGAGTTGTCAATTAAGTTGGAAATGCTCACCAGCTCTGGTAGTATTAAAGGTCCCAATAGTCTCTTCCAATTTGGACGGAGCAACGAGGGTACAAAAACGCCATTTCTGATCAGAATTGTCAGCTTATAACCTTAGATGTTACTAGAGTTCTCCAGTAAGGGCGGCGCAATGTTCAAATGGAATTGAACAAGCTGTGTCTGAGGTATTAACGTAGTTTTTTTTTATTTCAAGGGCTCATGAATGCCATTATTAATGTTATATGACGTCCGTTCAAATGTCCGCCACAGCTTCCCAATGTTGCTCGGATCCGAGATATCCAACTTTCAACAAGTCTGCCCCTCATCAACCTGCCCCATAGATACTGGGGTCCGGCTGAATTTAAGCAACGGCCTAGGTTATTATGATTTTGAGAGCACCATTCGATTGCGACTTTTTGGGAAAAGTCTAACGTGGTCAAATCGCACGACCTTGGTGGAAAATTCACGTAACCTTCTCGAGAGAAGACCCTGCTCTCGAACTATTCATACTGAATGTCAATTGTAGCGTTCGCGGTGTGACACGAAGCTCCATACTACTGGGACCACATGTCCACAAGTCCAAATCGTTCGGTTCTGGTCAAAAGCAATCATTTATCTGTAGCAGTTACCGTTGCCATTGATTGAAGAAGTACAAACTGATGACGTCAAACGCTGGCCCAAAATCCACAGCAAACAGTTAAATTTTGTGTATGCATTGCCACTTCGTGTGGATTGACGTCGTCTGATATGCGGCCATTTTGCTTGACATTATAGCCATTCATCCAAAATATAGCCTTGTCGCTAAAGATGATTTTTCGGCCATAATTCTGGTCTACAAGTCCCGAAGTACATATAGCGAACCAACGCCGTTGTCTATGGTCATTAGCTTTGAGCTTCTGGGTTAGTTGGATCATGTGCAGCGCCAATACGCAAATTTTCGGCAAGTTGAAATCTGTGAAAGGCCGAATTCTTGTACATGGAAAGGAATCGACTGCATGCGGTTCTCAAGCACACTTTCACGGACATCAGCGATGTACCCTGGTGATCTGTCGATCAAATGACGTACGAGGGCTGGCTCGACCGTAACGGTCGTCTCGAATTCGGCCAACAAACTTTGGAGAGTCGACTTTGAAGGGCCACCACTGCTGTAACAAACGAAAACTTATTTTTATCATTTGGACAACCATAGCAAGGAACACGACTGAGCAGGACGGTCGTGTTCCTTGCCATGGTGATTTTGCATCACCGAATGAATAATAAAGAAACGATTTGACAGATGACACCAACACAACATGGCTGTCATAGACTGTCAAACATCGACGTGTTCCTATTGGAAAACCTTTTATAAAGTTCTTCACCGCTCACACTGCTCTAGTAGTATCAAATAGATTTTTAAAACCAATCAAAAGGATCCAAATTTAATTTGTTTTTATTTTTGAATCAAAATATTGACAGTGAGGTGAATAAAGTCAAACTAAGCATTATTCTCTTCTAGATTTTAAACAACGTTCCATAAATTGACCGAAACGCTACAAACTAGGTTTTGTATCTGTTATTGAAAATGTGACATTAGCATGGTGAATAAAGTTAAACAACACGATTTTAGATCATATATCTTGTGGGTGGTATACACTTCATAAAAAAGATACAATTTACTTAAATGCTGTGAAATAGCATTGGCTTCTTCTATTAGAAATGTGACATTGCCATGGTGAATAAATTTGAACCTATTGGACTTGCTGAATATTGCTACCTTTGGTGGCTGTAACAAATCTAAAAAACGACACAAATGTTGCTTGTTTTTATTGTTCAAATAAAATGTTGACAATAGTGTGGTGAGTAAGTGATTCACGACATTGAATTAACAAAATATTGCTCTTCAAAAACAATCCAAACGCTACGAAATAACATATAAATCTTTTATTAAAATGTTGACACTAGCGTGGTGAATAAGAGCAAACTTCATGACTTAAAACAAACAAAATCTTGCTCTCTTTTGCATATTAAAGGCAATCAATGGTTGGTTCATGAGGTAGATAACACAGAAATAGCATTTGTGTATATTATTGAAAGGTTAACACTAGTGTGGTAAATAAGTGTAAACATCACTACTTTAGACCTGATGAGCATTGATTCCTTCTGCATTTAAATTATAATTCATGACAGATGCATAAACCTGATAATATCGACCCAAATGCTACTTAGTTTTAATTTTCAAATAAAATGTTGACATTAGCGTGGTGAATACATTTAAACTTCACTACTATGGACCTGATAAACATTAATTCATTTGTCGTCTTAAATACAATTAATGGCAGATCCATAAAACTGATAACATCGAGACAAATATTGCTTAATTTGAATGATTACTCAAAATGTTGACACTAGCATGGTAAGTAAGTTCAAATTTTACAACTTTGTACCTGATGAGCATTCCCTCCTTAGGCATTTTAAAAACCGTTTATATCATTCATAAAACTGATAAAATCGACTGAAATTGTCGCTTTATTTTTATTTTCAAATAAAAAGTTGACACTAACGTGGTGAATATAAAAAAATTAAATCAAAAAAGTGTCACAAACAAAAGTTTTACAATCAAAACAAAGCATCTCGTTCATTTAAAATTTAAATGAGAATTACCTCTCACAATCAGGAAGTTGTAAACCGTCTAGCGCCATTCCATCAATCGGCTGTCATAAACTTAAAATTCATAGAAGCAAATCTCAACAAAGTATTTCCTTTCGATGTTTTTTTCTTTCTTAAAGATGTTTTTTTATGTGCAAAAATACACATTTAATTAATTCAGCAAGAGTTCTTTTTTAAATGAATCAAAATTTACCTCTGACGGCATTTAAAGTAGGCACGTGTCGATAATGCATCGTACATGCCAAACTGCTCCTCAACCAATGCGATGGCGATGTCATGAATAATTCAATACAAGCGAGAGTTGAAGTGCAGTACTCTTGCAGTCGTTTTAACATGTGTTCGGTGTTCAAAGGAACAAGAGTTTGATGACCAAGAATAGCATAGAACCATCGATGAAAGCGGCGGTGGTAATTCTCTAGAAATTAGCGAAAGGGGTTATCATAGAATCATATTCCTGAGAACTGATTTAAATGCAAAACAGCTCACACTATTGACAACAAGATGTCAAAGTGGGGCCCTTCTACGATATTCTCAACCATTTAAGTCCGACATGACTTTCTCTCTAAAATACTACCTAGCTAGCTACATAAACCACTCCAATTTACTCCCAACCCATATCCATCCATCTGCCAACGATTCGACGATTAATTACCCGCATTATAGAACCAAAAGTTACATATTAACTAACCTCCACTTGACACAGATACCCCGCCCTCCGAAACTCTGGGCGCTTTGGGAAAATTTACAGGATTACTTTACACCCAAAAATTAGCATATTCTCTGTAGCACCAAAATTTAAAGGTGCCTCTCTACCGCATTCCCAGAACTGAATTTCATCGAGATTGAAACACCAGCGGAAGGGAATAATAAATCTCCCATCCGGTCTATTTTCCGGCCGACTAAGTCTAAATATTCCCACGAACACACACGGAACGTGTATCATATGGGAGTTTGTGTGTGTATAGAGGGCGCTAACATAGGGATACATTAATTAGGCACAATTCGCAAATACAAGGCGACCAAGTCTAGTGCACAATAAATGGGATAAATAGGTTTCCTGGCCTAATGACGTTCGCCCATAATTCATGGATAGCTGAGTAGGCTGCTTTTGATTTATGCTACCTGTGTGTAGTGGTGGCTGTATCAGTGTGTGGTTGTAAATAATTGATGTGAATTAGTTTTTAGTTTAATGGTCAATGGTCATGCGGTGTGGTGGTCCCAAATTGCAGTTAAATAAATTTCTGCGGTTTCGGTAATCAAATTTGGATGGGGTACCACAGGAGAGGCAACGAGGGCCATGACTGTTTGTTTTTTCATTCCTTTCGTTGTACAAACTTTTAAGTTATTGCATTGCACTTGGGATTTATTACCCAAGCAACTGTATTATCATACAAATAAGAGCCTCTTAAGCAAATGATATTCCAAGGCATCGAGCTTCCCCTATCCTAAATCAGCGGTCGGGGACTGCAATCAATTGCCGTCGCTGATTTAATGATATGCCTCAATAAATTGAAAATGTAATTCTTTACCCGAAAAACGTCAAATCAACAAGCACAAGTCGGGGCGTAGGAAAATTTATGATGGCTCCGAGAGCACCACCACCATCACCATGGAGTAGGTACCCTTGCGCCTGCCATCTAATCTTTGACCAGGTCGAGGAAGCACAAAAAATAAACCGTCGAACCGTCGTCATCGTCGTTGTCGATGTGGATGTTGTTTCGGTTTCGCAAACAGTTATTAATAGTCCATTCAATCGCAAATCGATTTAAGTCAAAACCAGCTCTCGATGTGTATCCCGTGGATACATTTTGCAGTCGTTGACCATCTTGGAGCTACTTAAAATTCTGCTCTAGAGCTTGGTACGGCGGGCGGATATACAAGGGTTATCGAATACTGTGACGATGGGCCAAGCGGGACGGATATGTAAATGTTGTTCACGTGATGGGTGGTGGGAATAGATACATAGATACACACGGGAGGAAAAACCCGGCCTTCATATAACAAATCGGAAAATCGTCATGGTACAAGTGATACCAATTGTATTTTTTAACCAGTGAACATGCAAGTTGAAGACGAGGACGAGGTTCATTTTTGTTTTGTTTTTTTGTGCCACGAGTGGGCACAATGTGTATCTATGTATCTATATCTCGTTGACATGAAACGAATGGGGATCTAGAAGTGTCTTGTAGAATATGTGGGTTGCAATGCATGACAAGACGAACGACTTGAGTGGAGTAGTTTCTTTGGAATCGCTTTGCCCTTTTGTACCTTTTGTGGGCTTAGAATTGCGTGAGAGTAATTGCTGAGGCTCCCGCATGCCAGATGTGTGGTTAGAGTGACCACACCGGCACACGAACGCGGGGGTTATTGTTCCGTGACAATTATGCAATTAAAAATGCGATCTTGTCGGGGTTTTGAGGGATACTAAGTCTGGTGGAGGTGGGTTTTTACTTAACTTCGATGGTTCTTCCCAGAGTTAGTCGAACGGGGGCTGCGGAAGGTAAAAATGTCTCAGGCGTCAGATATTTCCCAAGAAGTTTGTGGTTCTAGAGGGTTTTTCAAGCTTATAAGCTATAAGGTCGAGGGTTATCTAGATTTTTGTTGATTAGAGCGGTGATATTCCCGGAATAGATGGAGAAAGAGCTGTACAAAGTAGACAAATCGCGCAAGTATCTATGGCATGATTAGATGGAACTTTTTTCATAGTTTTTCGTTCTAACACCGAGGAGATATACCAATCGCTGGCATGATGCTCTTCTGCTTTTAGCGTGGTTCTTAATTTTTAAACCTCGAAAGGTTTGGAGTTCGAAAGATTTTATGATTCAAAGTGATTTCGGAAAACTTTGGTTAGGTTCAGTGGATTTTTGTGCATATTTGTGTGGGCCCTTAGTGATACCATTGAAGGTACGTTCTTACAAAAATAAACGCCACAATCATGTTGCATTTTTGTGGCATTATCCCGGATATGTGCCTAAATTGTCTGAATTGTTTCAGAATAAAGCTATCTATGCTATCGGATGATCCGCTAAGTGTATCATACACTTGGTTAGCATACGAATTTTCTGGTATCTTTCTCAATCTGGGGATTTGCACATTCGGAGTTTGAAAATGGAAGATGGCTGAGACGGAATTAGTGGAGCAATGGTTAGTGCGATGGAATACCTCGCAGAAGGGCTGGGTTCGATTACCAGCCTTAAATCACCTAAAATGTCAATTCACTGGCCCTTCTTTCGCGATGATTTGTAGATCATCAATTCAATTGTCAAAGCTTATCTGAACTCAGCCTTTTGGAATCAGCATAAAACAGGAGGTCCTACCATAGTACATGCATAATTGGTTGTGAGGAAAGAGCTAAGCCTTCAATAGGTTGTAACTTGCACATCGATCACTACTGATGTGATGCGATGATATTTCAAAGTCTGGTTGTAGTCCAGGTCCATCAATTAGCGTATATTGTCGTGCATACTTATTACCAATTCTCATGATGTACGACTTCTAATCCCACCTATCAGCTTGTGTACACCCAACAAAGATTTTTCGCTCGATACCTTCTCCGGTCTTTCAGGTGTCATCTTAGGGTGTTTCTACTCGAAGGACCTAGGCATACTCAACAAATCGAACGATACGTCGTAGATATTGATATATCCATCCTTCTGAACTCAGGTTAAGACTTCTGTCTAGTCTTCGAGGTTTCAATCAGATTAAAGAAGCAAACAAAAGCTTGGGATAGGACGATTAAATATATAAGGAACGACGACACCCATATCTGCACCTAGAATCTTAAAATATTCAACAGAAAGTTAAAGCCGAACATTTAGCGGAGCCATCACTGCCATCCAGGAAATACGATTTGATGTAATAGACAAATTCTTGACATTCAGTATGTAATAGTCAAAAGGATCTGCGAATATTTGGATAGGGACAGTCGCAGGACCATTGATTACATCTGCTTTTCACGTGTTGTTGTGGTAGGTTGACTACTTTCTCAAACGTGTATATAGGCGTATATCTAGGCGTCCTACTCATCGTGAGTCTTTCCAAATAGCCTGTCCAATACAAGGGCGAATCTACTGTTTCCTCCAGTTACCGACCAATTACACGAAGACTTCTCAATGGTTTTCGCAACAACAGGTCTACTGGTGATTCGATGACATATATCACCGAAAAGTGCAACCTATCCATCTACTCTGGTATTGAAGCAAGCTTGCTGCTCTTGGTATTCTAAAATCATTTGCCAAAGTTTTAGCATCAAGACTTTTTTTAGAAAATGCCGGCATTTGGAATCTATGAAAAACTATTTCTAGGAATTCAAAACGCACAGTAAAAATCGTTTTGTCCTCGCTTATCTTTCTCATTTTGAAGATCTCCTGTCTGACATTTCTAATCCAATTCATTCCCTCGCTGACAGTACTCTCAGCTGCATGTATTACCCCTCATTTTCGAACGACGACTCTCAACTAAAAAAACATGTTAAGCTCATTTAATTCTGACCTTGACAGCATGCTCAAACGGGATAAATCTAACAGAGTGGAATCAATACTTTCCAGATAAAAGTCTGCCTTTGTCATTATTGAAACTTTCTGTGGAACGACCTCATATGAGTCGCTAAAATCTCATCAAAATGTCTAAGTTTTCTTAAACGACGCAAGAAAATTTTCACCATTTCTGATCTGGGCACCATATATATAGCGTTCATACGGCCCAAACTTGAGTTCAGCGCCAAGGTATGATTGGGTGGACCAAAACAACATTGGACTTCCTATATGTAGGTAGGATTCAAACGCATTCGAGAAATACGAATAGCGAACTCCTTTGTTTCGCTCGAACATCGTCGCAAGAAATTTTTCACCATTTCTGATCTGGGCACCATATATATAGCGTTCATACGGCCCAAACTTGAGTTCAACGCCGAGGTATGATTGGGTGGACCAAAACAACATTGGACTTCCTATATGTAGGTAGGATTCAAACGCATTCGAGAAATACGATTAGCGAACTCCTTTGTTTCGCTCGAACATCGTCGAAATATTTCGTGCCTTTCTTTGATTTATCGCCCTTCGCGTTCGTTTTTTATTTCGTCAGAAGGCAGCCACAAAAATATTACTGGAGATGAACCATCCTTGAGAAATCAGAAGTTCATCCTACCGCATGATTATTCTGAGCTGCATTTTCATAGAACCTGACCAGTCTTGGCTACATTTCTAGATTCATCTCATACAGACAGTTATCCATCTTAATGTAGTGTGATGCTCTAAAGTCACCTGGCTTGCTATGATTTATTGTAAGTGACGGATCTGTAGGGCCTGTTTTTTTTTTTGGTTGGAGAAAGCTGGGTATTTCAGATTATTCAAGAACCTGGCCCTCCTAATGTCCAATTAGGCTGGCCACTAGCTAACTGCCTCCTGCCGTGCACTTGAAATCAAGGTCTTCCTCTGCTGCATCCGACTTTAGGCTGTGATTCTAAAATTCTGCGATTCGGAGTATTTGTGACTATTCGCACTACATGTCCTAGCTTTCTTGAACGTCCAATATGGAAGTCCATCAATATCCTAAAAATTAGTGCAATAGTTGTATAAATCCTTTGGTTTTGGGTTCCTCACCGCAGTTTGTTTTTCGTTTTTTTTTTGTGAACCTTATGCCTGATGTTCTACAAAGGGGGGTAAAATTAGATGAATATGCGGATTGACAGTCGAACAGTCACTTTGATTAGCCTAACCGTGAACTCAAGATCCAAATTGTTGACATACTTGTGAGTATGGAAAGTACCTTAACGTCGCCTCGCCCCCTAAAAGACTAAAAAACGTAAAAAAAAACGCACAAACGATATCTTCTATGAATGTGGCATTCCTTTGATCGCTGACACACAAAAATCTAAAAGCCTTTGAAGCATCAAGTCTGCATGAAGACCTCCTTTAATGCCTAAAACTGTCATCCCAACCGTGACAGCATTTCAAACCAATAAATCACCTCCACTGCCATTTCTGTGAGTGTGACACCAACAACCACATTGATTAAAACTTTCAACACCCTATCTGGCATATGGGTTTGCTATCCACACACAGAAACCCTGCTCTCCGCCAACCATCTGTGAGATTTTTCCAAAACCAATTTCCCATATTCAATCCGCCGAGATAAGCCCCCAAGAGGAAATGACTGATGTCACATGTGTTCATAGAGTCCCGACAGCCGACAGAGTCATCGTAATACCTTCAGCTCCCCCAAAGGAAAAGGATTAATCCACAAACACACAAACAATACCAAAACCAAATGCGTTGTGGACGAGTAGATTACTACAAAGTGCGTAGATACAAAGCGTATGTACTCGTAAATCTTGTTTCCCACAATAATTAAAATTCAATTCGATTTGTATCTGCACACACAAACACTTTGCTTGGATTTTCCCACATCATCATCAGCACCATCACCATCACCATCACCGTCGTCGTTGTCGTCAGTCCCGTCTAGTAATTTATTTTCGTAATGAAAATGCATCCAAGGAAAAAAATGTGTCGACACAAGAAGAAAAAAAACCCCACCAACGAAAAAATGTAATTATAAACGGAATAATAAGATCCTTACATAAGGACGACTCTAATGTGAGGAACAGAAAAAAAAAAGAAACCCCGGGAACAATTCAAATATTTGCACACATTCAGGAATGAAAAATGGGGATTATTATGCCGCACACATGGGATGGCAGGGGAGGGATTTTTTATTTTTTTCCCCATTCCTTTCGATGGGGAATTCTTATTTCATTACTGCTTCACATGCTAAGAAGGACGACGACCGACGGAGACGACAAGAACAACGCGTTGCACACAACGAACAAAAAATTAATTTAAATCTAATTTTAAGGATAAACATTCATAGCCCCAAGGAGATGGAAAAAATACGCTGAAAGGATCAATTTTTGCCCGTTATTGGTAATAAATTTTAAATTTCATTAAATTTGGATGTGGATACCCCTACGCAATCCCAAAAAAGAAGACGCTTTTGGGTAAAAGATACTCAACAGCTAACACACCATCCCATGGATACTTTCATTTTTTGTTGAATCTAATTAAACGTTTTGCCAGGATAATGGCACATCCGTTGAATATACCATCTCACCAAATGAGTGATGTGGTTGAGCTAGTTGAGTGGCGATTGCTAGTTTATCTGGCAAAGGACAGATAAGAGTCCTATTAAGCCCATCTACCCCTCCAACACTCGAATGTAAGAGGACATCATAAACAGGTCCCGGTGATAAATGCGAGTGTTTTATATTCAGTGTTGCATGCACAGAAGAATGGATGGCATAGATTTATTTTGCGTAAGTGTGTGCGCGGGAATTTTCTTTTAATCCTGACAGCGAGAAACAAAAGAGGATGCTTCACCAAATGGGCGCGGTATCTCTGCGCTGCGTGGGTACATCTATGGTCTCTAGTGTAATGGAATTTAATGATAATCGCTGTGATTTTATGGCTTGAAAAATGGTTGTGTTAACTGCTTTAGGGGGACGAGGCAGTGCCATGCATATGGACGGTGCGAAAATATCCATTAATTACGAACATAAACCATAACTGCTATATCCATTCAAGTGTTTAGTTTACGAACGTAGATACTCGTGAAAATCAATGGAAAACATACACGTTTTCCGGGCTGAAATTGGATAGTGCTTCCGGAACATGGGGACTTTTTGCACTTAATAGAGGTTAAAGTAATTAATTTTCGGCGTATAACTTGTATTCGGGAATAGGAAGGAATGTGAGAGTCATAAAACAGAAGGTCGACAGAGATGAACACATGCGAACATCACGCAAACATCGTATATGCTATTTCGAACAGTTAACATACAAAGTCAGCATGCAAATATGTTGTCAAACTGTTTGGAAATAATTATGAAATGCATAAAGTTAATCGAAATAATAGCCAAGAATTGGATTAACACAGGAACCTATATGAGAAACTCTATAAGTGACGATTTTAACCATCAGCATACAAAACCAGCATACATCTTTTGCTTAAAAATGGTTTCTAAGTGAAAAAAACTCGTGATGCGAAAAGTCCTTAAAAAGTGACGGGGATCAATGCGGGAAAACATTAGAAAGTCATCGAAGGTTCTTATTAAAACAATCGCCATACAAATCGAGCCTACAAATTTGGTTCCCAAATGCAAATTAATGCCAAAAACCATGTTCAAAGGTGTTTAATGCATAAGGAGAAACAGAAATACTGGCGACAACGAATAGATACTACATTTTCATTCGAAAATTTCATTATAGACGATACCTCTATCAACCAACATACACATTGATTTGTACCCAAGCAATCTCTACAGTTTGTGTGACAGCATATGAGGACGAAGGCCAAAAAAATGTCAACAGACGTAAGAATCCTTCACACTTGGGCCTACAAAATCGAGCACAATATTTCCAAACAAATTAAAAAAGAATTGTTAACCGATAGATTCCCCTAGATTGGCATACAAAACCAGCACACATAAAGTAGATTGCATGCGAACAATTCCAAATTATTTCATGGCATGAATGGGCATACAAATGAACATACAGACAAGGTACAGGAGGAATTGAAGTCATTCATAGCCCCCCTGGATGAAGTCTCAGGGTAGTCTGAGTAAGCCAGATGGGCATACAAATCCAACATACATACGAGCTATCGGAAAGAAATAAAACTAATGGTGAACAATGGTGAAGATCCTTAAGGAAGTCAAACTTTAAAGCCTGCAAAGATGAAGTCTGCTTGCAATGTAAGAATTGGACTCTTGGACTTCAACAATGGGACAAGTCTAGTCTTTTTTGAACCCACAAATCAAACATACATATCAGCTATCTGAAACAAATATTGAAGGGAGTTGAACAATACTTAAGTTACTTAAAAAAGTGAACCTTCAAAGTCTTCAAAGACGAAGACCTGGGACTTCTACTCTCAAGTACTGGCAAGCAAGTTAGTCTGAGCTCGCCATATGAGCATACACATCGAACATACATAAGAGCTATCTGAAGGAAAAGGAATACAGAGTTCGTGAAATTTGAAACAGGTGCTTAAGAAAGTCAATTTCGAGTTTCATATCCTTCAGGACGAAGTCAGCTTGGGTTACAATATTGCTAGTACGTTGGTACGTCAACTCTCAGGTATTGGAAAACAGGAGCTTCTATGGAGGTAATGAGAATACAAAACGAACATTCTAACTGAAACAAGTGTCAAATTTGTCAAAATTTCTCAAATTTCAGAGCCTACTTATGTAAACTGCAGCGCAAAAGGTTGATAACAATCAAGGGACATATTTTATAAACGGGGCTGTTTTGAAGGGAGGTAATTAATTGTGGCTTTACAAACTAGCTTCCTACATAAGAAGACTTCAAAAGGGTCCCTTGCCAGAGTTATAGTCTACAATTTTATGACAACAGCGCGTAGAGAAAATTGCATTTGCGATTGTTTCCCTTTTATAAGTCATTCCTTCCTTTTCAATAAGACAGCTATCGACAATGAGTCCAGCCCAAGTAAGGTTGGAAAATAGCTTCGAAAAATTCGAACAAAGCAAGGAATTTGACTTCTGTTCGAGGGTCAATCGATCGCGGATGAAATAACTCTTGGACTGTATAACTGGAAGCAACGTCCCCAGGATCGAAGGCAAAGACCCTTGGAACTTTGGAAGCTCAAATAATAAATACAAATTTTTGGCGCAACAGGCTCGTTAGAACGTACACAGGGCCTAGCTTTCTCACAACCATTCATTTGTGCGTGTGTACTTCTTGCACGATGGCGGGACCTCCTCTTTTATGCCGACTCCGAACGGCTAAGTTGAGATAAGCTTTTCTTGACAATTGATACTACTCGGACGATTTGTCATAGAGTTGGGCCAGTGAAAAATCATTAGCTACGGCTAGGAATCGAACCCAGACTTTTTGCGCGGCAGTTCATCACACTAACCATCGCGCCACTGAGCCCACTTTGGAAGCTCGTAAAAACTAAAAAAGTAAGGAAGTAAGAAATTTGACTGGTTAGTTTGAAACCTTGAATAAAAACGGTGGCAATTGAGCTCAATGGACCAACAACGACAGGCTTCTAGATGTGAGGAGATTTTTTTCATTGGGGTATTATTTAGATAAACAGATATAGCGAAGGGTTTCCATCCAAACAGCTCAATAATCCAGTACCACAATCCAGAAGTATGGCGCACAAATAATACGGGGTGACTTTAAAAATTCGAGAACTTTGGGAATATCATCATCAAAAGATTGAAAATGTACTCAGAGAGTTCGACACATTTTCCTCACCACCTCGTGAAATGTAATCAAACTGTAATCGGTGACTTTGAAAATTTCGAGGACTTAAGGGATTTTTTTTACTAAAACCGAAGCACAGTATACAAACTGTAAACGGGGGCTTCAAAAAACTCGAGAACTTCGGGAATTTCATTATCAAAATCGAGAAGGAGACTTCGTAACAGACTCAAGCATTCGTAAAGTAAAATCGAATTAAAGTGAATTTTCAGCTCATTTTTCAAGGAGAAATATCCTTTGCGCAGACAATACAAATAATTTGGCTTACACAAGTTTTGAGCAACAAATTTGACGGATTTCGTGGGCTTCGGAAAATTCATAGCCAAAACCGAAGATTTTTTCCCCTTCATGATTAACACACATTTCACCATGCTGGTACGAACAAATTTGTTCAAAAAAGTTCGTCTGAGTTTGCTTTCAATATCGTATAGCTTTTTGGTGTTCTTTTACTTTTGGCTTTAATTTGATGTAGTTTGGCATACCTTTCATTATTATTCAGAATACCAGGACTCTTTTCGTTGCCATTTTTTACAACCAATCGTGTATACTTTTTTTTCTTTTAAATTCTGACTTGCATAAGGAATAAGATGCACGTCGACCTAGTCAGGTTAGTAGCGCTTCTACTTTCCTAATGTAGCTGATAATACGTTTAGCAGAGGATTGCCTCCGAACTTAATATTTCCCTGAAGAAGCATTCCCTTCTTATACTGTAAAGGGCCGGGCATTCACATATGATGTGTTCGTCTGTTTCGTCTCCTTCTAGTCTGCATTCCGGGGTGAGTCGACTAAATGCATTTTATTTAGGTGATATCGCAGACCATGGTGACCCTTTAGGCAGCCTACTTAGTTCTTGATATCGCGCCAGCGAAGATTTGGTATCTTGTTGGCATCTGTTTTAAAGGGCTGAATAGCTCTTTTGGCCTGTCTTAGGCCTGAGATGTTCTCCCAGTATGACTTACAATTGTTTTCTTCCCAGCTTTTTATAGCCAGATTTATGGCTGATTTGGGGATTGCACAGAAGGGTTCGGGTCCAATGAAAGGGGTTCCGAGCCTTCTCTGGCTAGTTCATCAGCTTTTTGGTTGCCTTCAATTCTCTTATGTACGGGGACCCACCATAATCTGGTTTTGTTCCTGGAACTGAGTGTTTGGAGGGAGTTGAAGCAGTGTAGTACTGATTTGGAGTCAAAAATGTGTGAGATAAGGGCTTTTATAGCTGATTGACTCTCCGTGAATATATGGATGTTGGCGCCTTGAATACCTGAATTGTGTATTAGGGTTTGCGCATTCTTTGATGGCATGGAGCTCTGCTAGAAATACACTGGGGGTTTTCCCCATAGGTATTGAAATGTTCCGATTTGGTCCATGGATACCAGATCCTACCCCTGGTCCATTTTAGAACCATCCCTATACCACTTTAGGCCGGTTTGGCAGTTTGGTGGGTTATTGCTAACCCATGCTTCTCTGGTTGCGATCTCCGTTGAGAATCTTTTGTTGAAGTTTAGTGTCTTGGGTAAGCGGTCTGTAACCGCAAAAATCATGTCAAGTTCTGGAAGTTCGGATAGAAGTTCATTAAGTTCTGGGTGATTGCTAAAGTTTAACTATTCCGCTTGTGTCAAACTTGCTGAGCTGCGAATTGCCACTTTTTTATATAGATGTGGAGGGGTGTTAGTCCTACTAAGGCTTCTATAGTCGCAGTGGGACAGGTACGCATGGCTCCGGTAGTTCCCAGACAGGCAAGTCGTTGTACCTTGGTTAATTTATTTATGGTTGTTTTTTGGGTGACTTTTTTCCACCATACCGTTGAAGCGTATGTTATAATGGGCATGACCATGATCGTATAGATCCAGTGTATTGTCTTTGGAGAGATTCCCCAGGTTTTACCATACATGCTTCGGCAAGCCCGGAAACCTTTGCTTGCTTTTTGAATTTTGCTGTTTATGTGGGAGTTCCAGCTTAGTTTTTTTTTTATCGAGGTTCACTCCAAGATATTTTACTTCGTTGGAGTTCACAATGTCTGTATCATTGATTGAAATTTGGTTAAGATTTCAATTTTTCCTTTTCGGGACGATGACAGCCTTGCTGGGGTTTATTAAAAGACTTTCTTTTCTACACCAGTCTATGACTTTCTTAAGGGCGTTTCGCAAACTTGTTGTAACCTCGTTTGGTTCTTTGCCCCTAATAATGGTGACTAGGTCATCGGCGTATCCAATTATATTGAAGCCTGCATTACTTAGGTCATGAAGTAGATCATCGATAGCCAAAGACCATAGTAGGGGTGAGAGTACTCCTCCTTGAGGGCAGCCTTTAACGCCTGTTACTGATACTGATGTCAGTGCTGACGAAGCAGTTATTTTCCGACTTTCAAGCATCGCTTTGATCCATTTGATGGTGGGATGATCTATTCCTCTATGAGTCAATGCATTTGATATGGAGTCATATCCAGTGTTGTCAAAAGCACCCTCAATGTCAAGGAAGGCGCATAGTGCAACTTCTTTGTTTTGGTATGCGTGTGTACATACCCATGTGCGATTTGCGAGGCATAAATTTTTAAGACTTTTGATGTCAAATTAGGCCACGTATGCTTTTATAACATGACAAGCTGAAGACCACCTCAAAAGCCTTATTGGTCTTGGTGGGGTTTAATATCTCCTCGATGACTATCGCATACACAAATGAATGCGGAAGCTAGGTTTCGGGCCATTTAATGCCAGATAATTAATTATTTTTTAATTGGACCCCAGAGCTGTTATCAAATTTCACGAACTCTTTATTCCTTTTCCTTCAGATAGCTCTTATGTATCTTCGATATGTATGCTCATATGGCCAGCTCAGACTAACTTGCTTGCCAGTACTTGAGAGTTTAAGTCCCAGGTCTTCGTCTTTGAATGGAACAATTATCACTACGCCACTGGTATTTCCCCCAAAACCAACATGCCAGGGACAATACATGGATTCGAAAGTGTTTTTGCCCAATTCGATGTTATGTGACTCGGAACTGAGTTTTATCTTTTATCGAATGGCAACTGGAAATCCCTCAAACAAACGGGCTATTGAGGGGAAGTTTAAGATACTCATCCCTAAGCCACTGAACTTTCTTTTGTATACAGCAAACAAGTGACAAACCAGGTGTTCGAAAGTGCTTGAATCATAGAACTTGTTGGGGATTTGGGTTTTGTAATTTGAAATCCATCACAGGCTCAATGTACTTAGTGACAGATAGCTTTGCGATAAGAGGTGCGTTCCTGTATTGCTAAGCACATGTGGCTGTCATCAGGAACTCCTGCTCTTGTGCACAAGTAGATCGTAGTAACGATAAGCATTTCTTGGAACGCATTCAGATACTTTTTTTTTTCTGAAACTAGTGCGTTCCATTTAACGTCTATACTGCTTACTACTTAGAACTGTTTGGCAAGCAGGAAAAGAACGCCCGAAATGAATAAATTTTGAACGTCTTAACACGTTAAAATGAACACGGAATACTATCATCGATTCGACAAAAAATATTCATGATGGCTTTGTTTCTATTCGCACTGCAAAGGATAAAGGATAAATGGCATTTGAAACCCTTCCAATTTATAATCAAACAACGAGACCTACCTTCTCTCTCATATTGTTATACCTAATCGCCCCCAGTAAAAATGTACCATAAAAATCCCCCTCCAAGGATATTTCCCCAAACAGAAATTAAAAACCCATCTTCCAGCAATTTAATTTAATTTTCTATTCCAAGGACATTACCGAATGGGTACATCCACTCGACAGACTCCATTACGAATGGAGTCAGTGCCACTAGTACCACTAATTCGTTAAAAAGAATCCCTACACCCAACTCCTGGGCTCATATGCTTAAACGTGTTAAACTCGTGTTTGAATTACAAATTTCGCCCAGGACTAGACAAATCTTCTACCACCCCCCGCCTCGTAAAAGGGATAATAACTCCAAAACATAACAAGGCGGGGGGATACCAATAGTCACAGCATCAGGAGCAGGAGCAGCAGCAGCCTGTCTGTCTGGTTAACACAAACTACTACACAGCTCCACACAAGAGCGTGTGGTATGACCATGCCCACCTGTGATTTAATTTGCGATTTTAAGCACCGACTCGATTTCATCCTGGTTTTTGGGGTGGTGGTGGTGGCAACACGAAACATTTGCATATGATGTTCCTGTGCTCGTTGTATCTGCTGTTTGCGAGATGCGGCATGGAATAACGAGCAAAAAAAAAGAGAACGAACCAAAAACTTTCAATCTCTAAACAAAGTGTTCCTTATCCTTTTCCTGGATGCTGCTACTTCGCTGCTGGTTAGATCTCTGTTTACTCGAACGAGAGCGAGTTCTGAAATTTCCCTTAGAAGTCTTAACTTTACAGTTGAGTGCGCGTTGTAGTTATCGTCGCCGTTTAGTCGGCTGTTGTTGTCGTTTTCGTTGTCGTTGTTGGCTGGCTCCATGTCCGTTTGTAGTCATGGAGGAGTCCTGGCAGAGCTGCTGGTACATATCCCGCAGTTGTGCACTCTTTAAGCGGTCATAATAGTGGTGCTAACGTAGTTATAACATGGTGTAGTATCTAGGTGGTACATAGTTGGCCTTATTATGGAAGTGGGACCTTGGGCTTTGCCTTCATTTTAAAACGAGGGTTGAAGGGTATTTTGACATCATAAAGGCACCGAATACACCGAATACAGGTGGGGGTAATACACTGAAATTAAATGTGATGGTCAATGGAAGTTAATTTCATTTAGATGGGCACGTCTTTGGAAGGTGATACTGAATTAGCTTTTCACAAAGAGGAGCAGGGAAATCATTGCAAAGGTGGGAAGCATTTTAAGGCGTATGGGGAAAGTCTTACTAGTTTTGTACCAACAGATGTGCCTGCGGAGGTCCTATTCTTTGAAGCAAAGATACATCTTCACGCATGCAAATGAAAGCAGAAGCTAGGTTTGAGTTCCCATATAGGTTTTATTTAAAAGTAATTTTCCATCTTGCACGTCGAAATGTACATTCTGAAATAAATGGAACACTATAGTGGTGAATATGTGCACTATTCACCACTATAGTGTCAGACACCAACATACAAAAAAACAGTTTTTTATGTTGCAAAATTTATCTATAGAGGTGAATATGTGCACTATTCACCACTATAGTGTCAGACACCAACATACAAAAAAGAAGTTTTGTATGTTACAACATTTATTTAATGGCAGAGTTTGATTCTACATCTGCCAACAGTTTGTAGAAACTATTTTAATTCAAGCTTAAAACAATTCACCATGATAGTGTCAGAGTATACTTATTAAGCGACATTGATGTGTAGGTATATCAATGTTTTTCGGCGAAACTTAATCGGAACCAAACAAAAAATTTGCATTGTATTAGTAATGGAGAGTGAACTAAGAGACCTGAAAGCAGTAACATTGGATACAACTTTAAATTTATTCACCATGATAGTGTCAGAATGGATCTATTAAAGGTTAATTGATGCACAGATGCGCATATTGCTAGACGAAACAACATCAAAACCGAGCTAAAAAGAAAGTTTGAAATGAATTTGAATATACTTTAGGAGCATTGAACTCACTTCCATTTATTCACCACAAATATCTTAAAATAGACATAGCAACCAGTTTGAATGCTTGTGCACTTGCACTTGTGCACGGCATTTGTAAGTCCATCCATGTGGAATCAAGAAAACATGTAATGATTTATTACTTTATTAGAGAATAGGTGATTGAAACGTGCTGTAGTCTAACTAGATTTAAAAAAAGTATTAATGTGTAGCCTCACATTGGGCGCCAATTAAAGCTCATAAAGTGCTTTAAGAGAGAGAAGGCACAGGATCCTGTGAACATGGTATGACATTATTAGAAGATTGGTGCTAAGAATATGTTGCTACATAACTATATGTTGGATGAGCATTACATTGTGGCGCTACATCTTGCCTCAGCTTTAGGCAATCAAGTGATCAAAGTGATCCATAACAATGATGTAGTTTCTTTTAAATATGTAATGATTTGTCATTATGTTATAAGATCACAGGGCTTAAAATGCATTGCAGTGTAACCAGATAAAAAAAAGAGTGTTACTTCGTGGTCCCATATTGGGAGCCAGTTAAAGTTCATCAAATCCCACAATCGAGAAACAAGATAATGACTGTTGGTTAGTACGTTGAACTACTAGTACGGAATTCCTGATTCAAATCAAACAGGGTTCAACCGACGATCTTTTACCCTGCTCCACCTCTTGTGAAAATTTGACAAATATCGAAGAGTTTAAGACTGTCATGAGAAGCTTCACTGCATTCAATTTGCCGTTCAGAATCGGCGTTTAACAGGTTGTTCCATTACTTGTTGCAAGGAACGTAATATCGCCTGGTGGAGTTATGAAAACTTCTCAACAGGCCGTACCAATATCCGCAGTTGGCCTCACATGTGAACAGTCTCTAGTCGATAGAATAGTGTAAGGTAAGGGAAGTCGTCAATTTGTACCTTAACTTCGCGATAAGTACTGATTCTGAAACAAATAAACTTAGAAGCTAGGAATAATATGTTTTGAGATGAAGCGTTAGTGGCAAAAATGTCATGTTTCATTCCCAATCCAGGCTTACAATAGATGATAGTTTCCAAAGTCTGCTTTTCATAGGAGGAATCTTCATAGCATGGGGCTGTTAAAGGAATCAGTCTGCTGCTTGTCTTTATAATCTTAGATGTAACGATTTTAAATAGTGGTATGGGTTGGTTTCGATCAACGATCATTGATCATACTTTTCAAAGCAATGTCCTTGCCCAGAAAACAACAAGATGATGTAAGGCGACGGCAAACTATTTTAAGCAAACAGTCAAAAAACTGCTTCGTAGAAAGCTGGGTAAAATATCCGATTCTTGTTTTGCAATTTATCCAAAACAAGACTCAGGTATTTTAACCTCGAAGCAATAGAAGGATTAAAAAAGCGACAGCTGGGCATAACTCTTTCAAGGATGCCAAATGAATGGAAAGCAACCCTGAATCAGGAACTTGCCTTATACCTTGGTTGGGAGGATGGTCATCTAAATTAAACAACATGTGTAATCGGCTGTCATCTGGTTAGTTGGTGAATGTAAAGTTGGATGACTCGACTTTGTGGATCATCTGAATGACTTATACAGCTATTGGACTCAGAAGACCGCCGAGTAGTTCATGTGCAATCGTCCGTCATCCGGATGGTTGTTGGATGCCTAGTTGGATGATGCGACTTGATGGGTCATCCGAATGACAGATTCAGATGAGTATGTAATCGCCTGTTATTGCTATTGGAACCAGATGACCGCCGATTGCATCATGTGCAATCGTCTCTCATCCAGATGGTAAGTGGAAACCAGGAAGAATGTGGCGACTTTATGCGTCTCAGATGAGCAGCTGTTTGAACTGGAGCACCGCCAATCATCATGCTGTCATCCGTGTGGTTGATGTATATAAGCATCCAAATTTTGATACATCAACCTATAACAGCCTATAACGTCAGATATTTAATTTATCAATAATAAGCCGAACAAGTTTATGACACTTTGCTATTGGCAAAACTTCACTGGTGACCATTTCGCATGACGCGATAATATGGGTCATACGAATGACCTCGAACCGGAGGACCACCATTTTTGGATGACAGATGTTTTATTTTTCCTTGTTCGGCTTATTATTAGCAAACTCCACTATTGAGTGAATAATACTAACTTGTTGCAAAAGAGAGGTGTGATCCGAAAGTGGTCATATCCGAAAAGATTGATGGTATGTTGGAATAATTGCTAAAGCAATGCAAAGGCTGGTGAACTAGGTTTCTAACGCTTTTCTGGCAATTGGCTTCAATCGAATGCCTTCATTTAAGAAATTTGGTCAACCTTTGAACAATTTCAAAACCGCTTTAAACAAATGACAAACAGCTACCTGCCAAGATGACAGGTACCATAAATAAACATCTTCAAGTGATGTCAAAATACTTTGCAAATTCAAAGAGATGCGGAGTTGTTCACCACGCTCATTTTTGCACAATTGACACACCACCACCTGTCACGATCACAAGTGACATAAATCAACGTGGGTGTGTTCCAAAATTTTGTCAACCATCATATGACAGCTCTTACATGTATAAAACGTCATCTTTTCCTTGATTACCTCTCCAGATCGACTACAAATAAGCCTTCCCACATCAATTTACCAGACCCTGCCATATCTCAACAGCCTCTTGTACTTCCCGTATGTGTTTTTCCAACAATGGTTACATAATTTACGCACTTGAGGTCCCTGGGGGTCGTCTCATTTTCAAAGTTTTCACTTTTTTTTCCCCCTTGTGCTCCTTCAACGAAAATGGAGACTTTGTTCCTCCGGTATCCAGATACCAGTTTTTAGTTTGAAAACAATTTCCAAGCAGCAGCCACTGAAGCCTAATTGCATGTCTCCATGATGTTAACAAACGGATTTTGAGCGTTTATTTCGTTTTTTTTTTTGTCCACCATAATGCACATCTCACGTGCATCAGAGCAACAACTTGTGTTCCAACGTTCCGAGGTAGGTTTTCGTTGGTTTTCGCCTGACAAGTTGATGACGGTTTCACGTGGATTGCTGCTGAGAGTCAACAACAGACCCATACACAGCGGGTTCCATGGTTTTGGCTCAGGATGATGGCATTTCTGTTTGCTAATAGCCCATGTGCGCCTTTGCAGATCGTTAAGAGAAAGATGCTGATGAGGTTTTTTTCTGTGTGCTCGTCTCGTTGTTGTTCCTCTTAAGCGCGCGTAAAAATAAATTCATCATCATCTCGGTTTGGATGGAGGTTTTGAAGTTGTTGTTGGAGGAGATTGTGAAGTCGAAAAGCTAATTACCGCATGCATTGTGCGGGTGACTTCAGCGCCCCGACCGACGGATGGATATTCCTCATCGGGGTTTTTGTTGTTGATGGCTAAAGCAATGTTTCGAGACATAAAAGATCTGTTTAGAGGTAGGATGCTGTGGTTAGCTTCTGTCTGGCCTGCCGCAGACGATGTTTGAACAATAATTGGGCAATTAGGTGACATTTAAGGTGAAACCGCGTCGGGGGATATAATGAGCATAAAAGTGATTTGTTGGTTGATGGTAGCTGCAAGTGAATGACACAATAGAGGGTGACGAGTTTTCTTGTATGGAAGAGGTGGATGAAGGTGCTTTCAGGCTTGCTAATCGTAAACGATTTCATACAATGTATGTGATGGTGATGAGGGGCTGGGCATGGATCTGAAGGTTGATTTCGCGGATTTTGTGAATGGGAAAGTAAGCGGGACTTAATTTTTTAATTAGTACGACCATTTGAGGAGCCCCACATTGGGCGCCAGTTAAAGTGCATATTTTGGAGGATCTAAAAGGAAGGCTTTAAATTGTAGTCTTTGTTAAAACAAAATATAACAGACGTTGGTGTGTAACCATTACATGAGTATTTCTGCGGAGCCCCGCATGGTAAAATGCATCCATTGCTATATCGAAAAGGAAGACTTTGAATGGTTTTCTTTATGGGCAACTGAAATATAACACAATTGCGTACTGCCACACATAGGGGCCAAAAAAGTTGGTATTTAGCGTCATAAAATGTTTCATTATATCTACGATGCACATGTTCCTCCATTAAGAGAAACTTCAAGCATTTTTCCACGATAAGGTTAGATGTTCTTCTGTTGTGTTGCGAAACTTTATATCTAAAAAATACCCACTTAGAAGTCTTTTGTTAATTATCGTTTTTGCTTGATATTTTCGCAATACTTGAACCTTGATGTCGCATATCAAAAGGCCGTTGAATAAGTTGAGAAAAGTCTAACCAAGGACTTTATCTTTAACGTTGAAGATTCACTAAGTTGCGTGATGCTTATGTTCCATGAACTCCCATAAAGCAGGTCGGGGTTTGATTGAAGTCGTGCTAACTATAAAACATTTTTAAATGGCCCTTCTTCCACGGTAATCTGTAAAATAATTCGAGTAATATCAACTGTCAAGAAATGCCTATCTCAACTCAGCCACTTGGATTAGGATTAAACATAAAACTGAAGGTTTGACCAGTTTGTTTCATCGAGTGTGCGACTTGGAGCTCAATAGCTGTGTTAAGCCAATAAAATGACTGAGAAGGTACCTCATAGCCATCGAGAAGTATCTCCGCAATATGTTTTCCATTTGTCACAAGTCTTAAACGTTGCTAACTCGTATATCGTTCTACTTTTATGAAGGGACAGTCTTTTCATGAAAGTGTTAGGAACGTGTGCTTTATGGTCTATCATTCGGACAAATTTCAAAAATTATGAATGTCCCTTTATATCTTTTTACCGAGAATGATTGGAATATATCTTGAACGGCATAGAAATAGTATTACTTCGAGACTTCATACTGGGCGCCAGCTTATTGGTATGAACTTTTATGACTTTTGTTGGTACTTGGAGGTTCTATCGGGCCTTCAGTTGTCTATCCAGAAGTTAATCAACATTGGAATACCTCATGGGAATCAAAAAATGTGGTCTAAGTAAATAAACATTGGAATACCTCATGGGAATCAAAAAATGTGGTCTAAGTTGTCAAAATGTCTCTGCAACATGTTTTATATTTTTTTTTCATTTTCTTAAGGTTGCTAACCCGTACTTTCATGAAGGAGATAATATTTAGATACTTAAACTTTTAAGGACTAGGAAATTTATTTCTAAATAATCGGTAAAACTGCAAAAATAATGAATGTTTCTTCATAGCCAATCGATTGATTTGAATGCGTCCTGTAAGATAGGAAATTATCGTTACTTTTAGGGCTAACTCTGGGCGCCAGTTAAGATGTAGATAATATTGGAATTAACTACGACAATTGAAGTTATTTAAAAAACAGCATTCAGTTTTTCTATCCACAAATAAGTAAGCATCAGATGCTGTTCATATTTGGTAAAAAGAGGCGCGACAGAGATCCTTTTTTTTTGTATTTTTCACACGTTTTGTAAGAAAAGTGTAAGTGAGTTTTTTTTTAAGGCATTCGGTTACATCTACGTTGTATCTTTTTGGGTTATACTTGAATAAAATTGATTGGCGATGAAGGACAGTGTATAAGAATCATAAACAATTTCTATGTCACCCTGTATTGGGCGCCAGTTACCAAGAAGATACATTAAGATACCTATGCCTTATAAATCATAACCCTATGACTGCACTATGTCCCGTATAATTAAAAGGTCAACCGACCGCAGTTCCAAATTTTGTTCGGAATGCCATTGTCCAACAGAAAACAGCTTCAGCCATCAGAATCTCCAACAAAACCAACAATTTCTCTCTCTCATTGTCAGCTAAGAGCTTCAATCTATTCAAGTAATCGGATCTCTATTCATTGCGTGGTCATCGTAAAGGACCGCATCGTATCCTTTTGTATCCTGAAATGATAAACAGACCAACCGCACCAGACAGTGTCTGTGGAATTCCATTGTTTTGTCCTTATGACCAGCGGATCATAATATACCATTGAGACACATGGAGTGCCCCTTTAATCTTGTTTGCGTCTAGCGTCGACGCACAGTCCTCTTGCGGAGACAATATATTCGGATACGTATTCTGGACTCACCTGGAATCATCTTCTAATTTAGGACGATATAACGCGTAATAACAATCGCATTGAATGGCAAGTTCGTAGACATAAGTCCTTCCCCTCCCGCATTAAGGACAGACAATAGACGGATACATGGAGCAGCAGTATAAGTCCTTTTGGCGAAATTTCCCGACGCACGTCCAGTACCAGCTGTGTGTTGTTCATATTCAGAGCACACACATCCCTTTGGGTATGCGTTATGTAAATTGGATCAAGTCTTGATATGGGTGGAAGTTGGTGTTGGTGCTTCGTTTAACACAGATAAGTCAGGAGGGAGAATATAATGGAAATGTTTCTTGAATACCACTCCAAAGAGGACGTTGGATTGTAACCTTTTTTTTTATTAAAGAGTTGGGAATATTAATTAGTAGGTGTACCGTCATGAGATTGTTATCGTGCTGCGACAAACGTGCGACAATGTACATTGCGTGAGGTAAACGCCACTCCATGCACAGAGCCAATGTACAATAGTTGAACGACCCAGAGAAA
Organism: Rhingia campestris; assembly: GCA_932526625.1. Lineage (NCBI taxonomy): Eukaryota > Metazoa > Arthropoda > Insecta > Diptera > Syrphidae > Rhingia > Rhingia campestris. Next base: position 23,649,621 of record OW052184.1, read on the forward strand.
TGTGTGCTTTTGTTCTGAGGTTGGACGAATGGAAGAAAATCACTGGAAACTCTTTATTCTGATGGCATTTATTAATTAACAATGGAAGAATGTGTAAACAGGGTGATACAAGTGGTAACACATGTTGACAGATTGACCGGCGAGGGTTTAGCTACAATTAGGGAGAAAATTGCTGAACAAAGTCTGAAAGCTGGGCAAAGGCTTTAGGAAACTGAGCCTTCTTCAACGATGTTGGCCTTTTTTTAACAAAATGGCATTTCTTTATAGTCGTGATAATTTTTGTACTAAATTGTACTTGCTAAATGTGTCTCGGCTAATGATACTCTTGAAGGAGAAAAATGAGAGACGAGTCTTCAAAATCAATCGTTCTATCTTGTTCAATCGGAAGCTGATATATGTATATGCCCGAAGGATGTGACTTGCAATCAGCCCTTATTAATAAATGTACATCAGTACTAATGTGCACGTGCTAAAAAGTGTCTTGGCTAAATGCCCTGACATGATTCTGTCATCAATTAGATGTGTGTACCTGCGTCAAGTGGGCATGATATGTAAGCACGGTTTTCAGTGTCTTTACTTCAACGAAATACCGCTTTTTTTTATCCACTATTAAAAAGGACAGCTATATCGTTGAAGAATTGTGTACTAAATTTTACTTGCGGAATGTGTCTCGGCTAAAAATAATATTAACAGATACGAACGAATGACTTGTCTTCAAAATGAATCGTTTGAACTTGTTCAAGTATGCAGCGTATAAGCTTATACGCTCTCTAAGACCAGACATGAAATCAAGTTTAATGAACCACTCAGTGCTTTACTGCTAATGTGACATGTGCCTAAAATTGTCATTGCTAACGAGTATTCTAAATGACCAAAATATCTGTAGTTGTTTTAATCTGGCGTTGATTTGATGTGTATCTATATCAAGTGGGCCTAATATTTAAACACGGCTTTTAGTATGCATATTTCAACGAAATAGTGCTTCTTTATAATCGAGATCATTTCTGCACCAAATTGTACTTGCTAAATGTGTCTCGGCTAATGGTACATAGGTACTCTTGAAAGAGAAAACCGAGAGACGAGTCTTGAAAACGAATCGTTCTATCTTGTTTAATCGGATGCTGATATACATATTTTTATACTCGCAAAATTAGACTTAAAATCAGTACTAACGATTCGGCATCAATACTACCTAATGTGCACGTGCTAAAGTGTGTCTTGGCTAACGATTAAACTGAATGGCTGACAGATCTGCAGTTGTTCTAATGGCAGTAAAATGGTATCTGTCACTGATATGATGTGTATTCCTATGTCATGTGGGCATGATATGTAAATACGGCTTTCAGTGTGCTGAATTATGATCATTTTTTGACCAAATTTTACTTGCTGAAATGTGTCTCGGCTAAAAATACCATCAAACGATATGAACGAGTTGATCAGCGTTTTAATTGAATAGTTCTATATTGTTTAAATCAGAAGCGTATATATATGCCTTTCAAGACTTGATTTTGATTTTGCCTAATTAAATACTAAACCTAACTACAGTACCAATGTGCATGAGCTAGAATATGTCTTGCCTAAGGATTTCATAAATTAATGACAGACCTGCAGTTTTTCATTTTTTAATAAATTACACCTTTGTAGGCTTTTAGCATAGCACGGGAATTTGATGAAATGTGGTACTGAGAGAGAGATAGGAAAGACGTTGGGTCTAGTTGAGACATACTCCATGGGTGGTGTCCAAACTTACTTCTAAGAGTCGCAGTTTCTATTTTGTTAGCTAAATTCACACAACTTGTTTCGAAAGTTGGTGTTGCTTATAGGCGAATGTCCACCAACATTTTTCTTTTTTATTTCTTTGGATTAAGGTTTCTTATATTTTGGCTTGGTTTGGACGCCACCAAACATTTGAAAACATGACCACAATACCGCGACAACCTACAATTTCTTAGTTCTAAAGGCTGTAACATGTATCTGTCACTGATTTGATGAATATCCCTATGTCAGGCCATAATATTTCTCACATAATGACTAACAAATAACCATCAGAAAATATTTGTTTTTTTGGTAAAAATGGGCGTGGCATATATATTTGAATATTTGACAAAAAATTTCATATTAACACGTTTTTGGTAGTAATTGTTTGTATACCTTGTCTAATCGTGTTATTTTTAGAGATTGCTTAAGTATTCACAGTGCAGCGCCACTGTGTACTTGTGTCTGATTTAAGTACTAATCTCCTTTTAAAAAAATGGTTTCAACTAAAAGGATTTTTAAATACACGTCAGAGAGCCACATTATACATTTATACACCTCATACTGATTCAAAGCGTATCCCTAATGCGAAGTGGGCGTTGTAAAGGGGTGTGGCTATCAGTATTCTATCTTAAGATCAATAACGTTCAGAAAACTCAAACTTTGGTCAGAAATTGCGCGTGGTAGTGACCATAATACGAAGTCTGCACCTCATGGTTCATGTTGTGTTTTATAAAAGTGATATCTACCAACATATCATGATCGTAGAATTTAGGGCAGATGTGCCTACAACAGCGCCACAATGTAATAGTGGCTATTTTGAGTAATAATTTTTTTGAAAAAAAAAGTTTGCTAAAAAATCGATCAAAAGAATCAAATGGAGTTACAATTCATCGAAAGGCTGAAATGTGTATCTCATACAATTTATCAGCATAACGCTATGGAAGGTGGGCATTAAATTGACGCGTAGCTGTAAGTTTTCTGTCATATAACCAAAAAAAACTCTTAAAAAACTTGAATTTGTTCTGAAATGGGACGTGGTGAGGATCATATTTCGAACAGAATAATGCTGTTTCGTAAGAAAAAGTTAACTGCCTATTCATTCAATAAAGTTTGAGATCTTTTTAAATGCTTTTACTGCAGCGCCATAAAGAAATAGTGGCTATTTCAAGCACCAATGTACTAAAAATATTCTTGGGCAAAAAATTAAGTTGATAGATTCGAGATGGAGTTGCAATTATCATGAAACTGAGAAAGTTTATCTCAGTCTATTAAGTCCACGTCTATGTACGAAAGGTATTAAATGTGTCCGAGGCTTCGGCGATTAATAAAAACGTACTAATTTTGGTTTTCCACATAAAAATGCACATGGTCCAAATTTGGTATATTTAAAGTGTGTGCAAAGAAATTAAAAATCAACAGCTCATTTTAATCCAAAAATTAACGTGTTATATAGTGTAGGAGTATATAGAGACCAAATTATTTTATACCTATTATTTGGATGAATGTTCTCACATACCCTTTTCTCAAAAAAAAATTGAGTAAGAGGACAAAATGTCAGCTGAGTTAAGTGCACATTTTTGTGATTTGTAAACTGGAAAATAAGGAAGATTTTTGTAAAATAAAATCATTTATACCAACTATATTGGCTTGCATATTTTGATCCAATTTCGGACACTGCTGTTATACTGTTTTTGCCTAAAATTAATCTTTTTTTAAATAAGGGAACCGAAAGGACAAACTATCAGCCCAATTTATGCTCCAAATCCGAAACAAAAGAACTGAAAGTAGTATTTAATAAAGTTCGCATGACCTTAATATTTTGACCTTATTTCGTACAATGTGCTTGTGCTAGTTTCCGAGCCTCAAATTTAATCATAATCATTTCTAAAAAAGTGCTCAAAGGAAAAATATGTCCTCAATCTAGGGCCCAAATTCGTGACTGAGTAGTACATCAATAAATTTAGGTGGATCAAATATTTTGACCCCATTTCGTACAATCTGCTTACGCAATTTTTAAAGGACATTTCAACCTAAAATTAAGGCCCCAAACTTATAGTTTTCTTCTGATCAATATAGGATGTGAATCTAATTCCGCAATTTAGGCCCATGTATGTAGAAATTGAAACAGTACCTCCGATATAAAATTCAAATATAAATTTAATTATAGAAAATCCTTAGTTAATAGTTTAGAACAAGTCAAGCCACGGCCACGGTTGATCTTAAAGAAGAAGGAGAAAAGCTGTTTTCTTCCTTTTATAATCTTCAGATATAAGGTCGTTATGACAAATAGTGGAAAGCTTTTATCGGGTGTGTTCGAGAGAACTATGCTTACAATCCATTGTAGTCATTGCCTCGCAAACATAGGCTTAACTTAAGTGAAATCGTAGTTTTTTTTTTTAAAAAATCGAAACAATAAAATGGGTATGGCGCAAACTTTTTGCAATTTTTCAATGGATGTGCTAATGCTGTTTTTTTATCAACCATTGAGCGTTCAATTAAATCATAATCGTTGTTAAAAAAGTGAACTCTAAGGACAAAATACGAGCTCAATCTAGGTCCCAAATTCGTGACATAAGGACTGAGAGTATTACATTAATAAATTCAGGTGTATCAAATATTTTGACCATATTTTGTACAATGTGCTTATGCTGTTTGTTTTTAAACCAATGAGCCTAAAATTAATCTAATAGGGCCACAAACTTACACACATCTTGTATGTAGAATGTGTGATGAAAGGCTATCATTTCTACAATTTAGTCCCATGAAATCATAATTTCGACCCAATTCTGATTATGCTGTTTTTTTAAAGAACAATTGAGCCAAACATTAAGGCCCCAAACTTACACTTTTCTTCCGCTCAATATAGAATGTGTATCTAATGCTCATAATTTCTACACAATTTAGGCCCAAATTTGTGAGGCAATGAATGACAGATGAAATCGTAGTTTTTTTTAAAATTGATCCAATAAAGTGGACGTGGCTCAAATTTGAGCCTATTTTGTAATCATATCAAATGTAGCTCAAATGTTTTGAATCTACATATTTCGTATGTTGTTTTACTAAAGAACAAATGAGCATAAAATTGATTTAAGGCCAACTATGGCCCCAAATTTCCACATACCTTACGCTCAATGTGAGATGTATATCCAAAGGTCATAATTTGTATACAATTTAGGCCCATCTTTGCTAGGTAGTGACTGACAGATACAATTTTGACCAAATTTCGTACATTTTGGACCAATATTTGCTATGTAATTACTGACAGATAAAATCTAAATTTTGGCCAAATTTCGTAGTTTTTTAAGAACAAATGAACTTAAAATTAATCTTTGTCCAATTAACGCCCCAAACTTACTCTTTTCTTGTAGTGAGTGTAGTTTGTGCTTTAAATGTCATAATGTTTTCACAATTTAGGCCCATTTTTACGAGAAATCGACTAACAGATAAAATCGTAAGTTTTTTTTTTAATTTGATTCAATAAAGTGGGCGTGGCGGAAACATTTTGCAGTTTTTTTTCTGCGTTTGTGCTCTTATTCGCTTTTTTTGTAAAAAAATCTGTTGCCATTTCAATCTCAGATTCCGGGCCCAAGAAAGGTAACATTAACGTCATTATAGTGTGTGTTGACCAAAATAATCATTTGAAAAAAAAAATGGTTGCAAAGAGTGAATGTGTCTGAACTTTTAGAACCATCAAAGCGTTATCCTTTCAAATGCCTCGCTCCATAATATAATAAGTCGGAATGGCATACAATGTACCCAAGCTCTTGTATTATAAAAGCCGACGGATAGTATTTAAGAGCCATCTAGATGTTATCCCTCAAAATGCAGTGTTCTACGAATATAATTCCAAATCAACATGGCCTACAATGTAACAAAGCCCACGAAGAAAATTCCCCATCCCCATCTTGTCTAAGGAGAAACTGCAAGATCACTCCCGCTGTTGTTTTGTGAAATCATTATCCAAATTGCATGCAATGTAGGACAAGACCAGAACAGCTCGTGCCACCCATAAAAAAGCCCCTTCACCAAAAAAATAAACAGCAACCAGCAACACCCAAAAGACATAAAACTGCATCACGTTTCTGGTACAAACGGATCAAATAGTCCTCCTCGTCCGCTTGCGCCACTGTAAGCTAAACTGATGAAAACTGGTGCAATATCGGCAGTAGCTCACTTAAAGCGATCTCTCTTCGACCCTCACGTGGTCGGTCACCTTAGTTCGTTGTGGGGTTTCGGGTTTTTTTTTCTCTGACTTTTATCTCTTGTCAGTCGCACCCACTCGCGTACAACGCGCAACACAAACCCCATGTACTTCGTTTCAATTGACTCCTCGGCTACCATACCAGTGCAATTATACTCATAGCCCCAACTACACGAGTACACCACTTCTGTCCCGGAATCAAGTTGCATTCCTTAATCTGGCGCAATTATTACACAGCCGCTCGTCGAAAACATCGAAACACCAAACCAACTGAGCACTGAACACACAAAAACGGTGGCAGGAAGTATCTGTATGGATGCTGCCGCTGCCGACTCTCTATCGATCGGTCTTCATGTCTCGGAGGAGTGGTCGGCACGAGTTCTAAATCATTGGAATCCCTTCGACATGCGCTCGGCGCGCCAATACCACGGAACGGAACCTATCGATGATGGTAGTAAACACGTCTCGAGACGAATCGCTTCGTTCCAATTCGATGAGCACATTTGGCATGGTTAAGCATCGGACCAGCTAGAGTTGCAGGCTTTCGACTATATGATCTCGGAGTTGGCATGGCTTTTCCTGGATCAAGTAACTCCACGGAATGGAATATGGCCCCTTTCACGTTCGCTTAGATGCGTGTCGAAAAAAATCCGCCACAATATCTAAACCTATCCGGGTGGAAAGCGAGTTCGTATGATTTATGGCGGTTGATCTTGGCTTAGAGAGTCGCAAGTCGTCGATGGATAAATTTTCAATCACGCTTTGTTACGGCTTGGATGTGCAGCTGTTGCAGTGCACAAGAGTATAACAGCTGTGTGGACCAAAGCCCCTCCCCAGCAGGGGGCCAACTCAACTTGGATTTAATTATTGCAAATGTACTTACGGTGGTAGTTGGGCCAATATTTTTTTTTCGAGTCTTTGATGGAGGCCCATCGCGTCGGTATATGTGGAGACTGTAGGCTGCTGCTAAATTACGTGAGTGTGTGCCACTGCGCGCCAAAGTTGTTCTGGTCTATGCACCCACTGGGCTTAGATACATGCAAGCCGGTTTTAATGCTTGATTGCATCTGCAAGATACTTTGTTGAAGTTGTTTTTTGTTCTGTTTTGTTGTTGTAGAAATTGTTCCTTCCGGCAGTTCAGGTTGGTAAATAGCTATTGCCGAGGAGATGCAAGTCAAGTGATTTCAAAGAGAAGAACCTTAAATGTATCTGCACTTGACCAGATGAATATGTGCGTATCTACAACATTTGGTTGGATAGATACAGACGAACTTTTGTCGAATTCCCAAGATAATAAAAGCCAACGATGCGTCACCGTACCAGTGGCCGGTTTAATTAGCATTTATTCTGATTTACAGAGACTCCAAGAGTCGTGAGAACCTCTTTTGACGATCGCACCAGAGTGGAACTATCTACGCCGGTGATCTGGGTGTGTGAGGGTTTAAGTGTCTTGTAAAAGTTAGCACAGGTGTAGATGGTGGGAGTGTGAATAAAAAAATCCTATCTAGACAGTGAAGTCAGATCTAAATCTGAAAATCATTTCACGAATTGTTTAAGGAACAAAAATCCCATCAAAGAGTAAAAAAAATCCAATCAACCGTTGAAAAGGAGAAAACTAATTTCAACATTTGCCACCATTGTCCTCATTGCCGGCGCATTGTGTGCTTCAAGGATGCAATCGGAAACTCGCCGATAAGAAACCTAATTAGCATCGCACCTTTCTTTATGAGTTGCAGTGGCTGAAATCGCGCGGTTGAAAGGACTGCAAGCATTTTCAATTTCCATACACCTTATCCCCCAAGCCGAAGGGATTCCCATCCGCAACCAGACCTTTATGGTAACACCACTGCACAATCTCTGTCGCTTTCATTTGCAATTTTTCTTCTTTGTATTTCTTGCTCGGTAGTGCCTTAATCCTTAATTACATCAGCAACACACGGACGAATACAATTTCGTGTCGTAACTCGCTTGTTGGCTGAACTACATTCGAAAGATACTTTTCGTGTTACCGGAGTTCTTACGGTTTTGCTTTTGGTGGGCTCTCCTTGTAAGCTTGTTGGTCTCCTGACACGGGGGTGCACTATAGTGTGTAACTAGCTACTTTGTATCGGATTACACCAATTGAAATGTTTCACCACAGTATGGCACCACGAGTCCTACTGCACCTAGCTCCTTTTTCATCAGCAGCACTATACCATCATCGTCGGCAGCACCATCATTGCCGGGACGCCATTGCACTTCATTTACCCGGCTTAATTGTTGCATTGTTGGGGAATGTGGAATAAATTTTTTGTCGTTGCCTTTTTCGAACGGATACATTGTTGTTTTTTTGGTCATTGGGTGCAATGTGGCAGCCATTAGTGCCGCGACTAATGAAGGATGTTGTGGAATGGCAGGAGGCGGAGGAATAGTACAATGTTGTGCTAGTCATGCGATGTATGGTGGCATTGTTAAAAGTTGATTTATCGTTAGAAAGAATCTTTTAAGTAATGGTTTGGGATTTGACGAGATTTTTTTTGTTTGTTTAGTTGAAGAGGGGGTAGAACATTGCTCAGAATTTTGTAACATGTTGGTTTAGTCGGTGGAGGAGGATTATGCTCTTATTGAACATATGATGTCACATAAAGTTTCGTTTTTTTTATTTACTGATAACTGTTTAATGAACAAATGTACTGAATTAATGAATGTATAAATTGGAGATAGCAGTGTGTTCAGAGATATTTTGGTGTTAAGAATTCCTATATTTATGCATTGACTGATTTTTTAATGAACATGTGTATTAAATTAATGGATGTATCAGCTGGAGATGTGAATGTTTTTGAAAGATATTTCGGATAGAATTCATGAGTTCGACCAGTGAGGTCATGAGTAAAAAAGTTTTTTTGTTCAGTTTTGAACACCTATACTGATTCCATTACCTTACAATAATCCAGAAAATTAATGAAAATTTAAAATATACTTACGAATGATGTTCAATGTAATTGAACCACTAAAGGCGACGATCAAGCACTAATTAAACATGTCATGTGGCATAAAGTTGTTTTTTTGGTACTGATAATTTGTTTAATGAACAAATGTACTAAATTAATGAATTTTTCAAATAGAGATATGAATGTTGGTAAAGTATATTCAAGATGTCATTCGTGAATTTCATATAGAACCAGAAAAGTCAACAGTAAAGTAAGTTATTTTGGCCAGTTTTGATCCAGTGAACACGTATACTGAATCAATGAACTTACAATGGTTTAACGCAAGGGCTCATCAAATTAGAATATCTAAGTGAATCCCACAGTAAACTTGGACAACATTGTAACAGAACATGAGCATAGTAGTACAGTACTAGGGCCCAGTCAAAGGATACAACATCTTAAGTATTTCAAAAAGTATCTTTAATTTAAAAATAAATATGTTGTTAAGTGGCGCCCAACACGAGGTCATAAACATGATGAGTCATAAAGTTTTTATTTCTATACTGAATATTTTTTAATGAACAAATATACTAAATTTGTGAATTTTTTATGTAGAGATATTCCGTTATGTTTAAGGATATTCTTTACACAATTCAGGAATTTCAATTTATGTACATTGAATGATTTTTTCAATGAACATATGTACTAAATTAATGAATGTATCAACTGAAGATATGACTGTTGTTGAAAGTTATTTTGGATTTCCATTAAAGTCGTCTGTTGAGAATGTTGATTTTCCAGTTTTGATCCAATGAACACTTATACTGAATCGATGATAGAACAATGATTTTTTTAAATTAATACATTTACTTAATTTAAGTTTTAATTGTAACAATGAATGTTGTTGATTGATTTCAAATCGGTAAACCATTAAAATGAACGTTTCAAAAAGTTCCGATTTATATATTAACTGATTTTTCAATGATCACATGTGCTAAAATAATGAATTTACAAACTAAAGACATGACTGTAATTGAAAGATATTTTGGATACGATTCAGGAATTTGAAATTTAACTGGTAAGGTCGACAGTAAATAAATTAGTTTTGTTCAGTTTTGATCCACTGAACACTGAATCACTGAACTAGCAAAATGTGAATTTAGTCATGGAAGCATCATTTGTGAGTGTACTATTAGATTTTGGATTACCAGTATGAATTTGTCCACTATCGTCTAGAAGTACAAGAGTACAAGATGACCAATGGTGTTTCTGGGGTTGGGAATGTTAGGAATCATATCACAGACCTTCGGCGAAGATGTCCAGTTTCTACTTTGGTTTTCAATGTGGAAGTAGTTTGTTCCTAGCGTAGTACTGGACATACCGGGAGGAAAATTGAATACTTTGCCCTACTCAAAATCAGTATTTTTCACCCTAAATATTAATATTTTGTTGTTGCAAGTCTCATTTCTACTACTACTAAACACGGGCTCCCTAGCTCAAATCCCAAAAATAACAACACCACTGTTTCGACTGTCCCACATCTTGCGAAAGTCTGACGAATATTGACTAATATCCAAGAGTGTAACACTGTCATGATAGGTTCCCCAAATTTGCTATTCGGAATTGGCGTGAAACAGGACGTTCCATTCTTACTGCCAGAAATACAATTTTGGTCACCCAAATTAATGGAGAACCTAGGTTTTAGCCCCTGTATGAGCCGTTAGTGCCAGAAAAAAAAAGAAGAAAGCCAAAAGTTCGTCAGATCATCGAAATGACATATTGTTACGGATGGGAGACGAGCCCAAAGCTTCTGTTCGGAAGTTCATTGGGCCATTGAGGCTCTACCCTTGCTTACCAACAAAAAACCTCAGATAAACCGAAAGCCGACGGTGAATAGAAGGGAAGGTTGCCAGTCAAGATCATATTCAAGCGGTCTTGTCTTCGTAAAATCTCACCTGCAGGTGCTTCCGAAGGGTGTTGCTCCACATGTCATCCCATGGTTATATATCACCCGTGGATGTAAGAGATCCGATGATACAAGCAATAAAAATTTAACAGAGCAAGTGAGTATAAGCCGGCAAGATCGACCAAAAAATTAAACCTGACTATGGCTCGGAATGGCAGGCTCTGCGCTAGCGATGATAAGGTGACTTGAAAACAAAATGCTCAGACAATAACTTTGTACCCTTAAAGAACAAAATGGTCTCTCTGTACTCTCCGAATGGGCGCCAGATGTGGGCTTAACAAGAAACATAAAAAAAAACGGAGAAAAAAGCTCGAAATACAAAGTCTCGCAAGTTGACCCTCCAAAACTTAGTGACGTAAGTCTCAAGTTCGAAAAATTAGGCAAGAACCTGGGTTGTTCTTGTATAATAAACTCAACTATGAAGCCAACACAGCGTAAAAAAGCTATGGTAGGCCTATACCTATTTAACAAGGCAATCGGGAAGAATTTGGGTATGCAACCACATATCACTCTCTGGCTTTTCGTGCCCATTATTTGGTCCATACCCTTGCTTGATATGTTAGTCTGAAGGACGGCTCTTGAAACAGTCTACAATCGCAACCTTCTGGTAAAAGTTCAACAATTAGCTTGCTTATGCATATTAGCGGAGCTCTAAGAAAGAATCCTCCCCTCCACAGCCCTAAATACTTTCTTCCCCCAAGTGACAGATATTCATGGCAAATAGACCAAGCTTGTGCAGCTGTGAGACTGAGGGTCAGCTAGAAGGGTTAACCTCTAAGCTGAACACAACATAGAAAACCGACCACATCAATACCCGACTCAGTTTTAAGCTTAACTTCAAGTCGACCATTCCTAATCGCCTCAAATGGGAGTAGGATATGATTGGAGATAACAACAAAGAAATATCCCAGGAAACTGTAAGGCGGATGAGCTTGGTGGAGATTGGACTGCCCCTGGATGCGATCAAGAAAGCAAACAACAGATTTTTAAACGGCACAACGTCTAATATCCAGACAACTCAGACCAAATTAAAACCAGGAACGCTCTATTTGCTTGATAATGCTGTACCATCATCGGTGTCCTTACAGGGCACTGCACCTGCAAAAATACTAGGCCTCCTTAGCAATGAATTCTGCTGCATAGAGAAGGAGGATGAGGAGTGTATTTCTCACTTCTCTGCTCTCGTCTAGCCTTCTCTAGAAAATTCCACCTAGGAGACTACATCTTTGAAAATTTAGGTGACCTGGCTAACACAAATGTTAGAAACCTCCTCCCCTTCATAGTTAGCTTGCAATGGTTAACTTAGGCAAACGATTTTTTTAAGAATTGTCGACAAATTCACTTGGCACCACAACGGACCTTCCTGGTCTAAGTGTACATCGCGTATTACTTCTCCAATTTTGACGCATAATATTTCGGATGAACCTAATATGTGGACCTGTGTGTACCCTTTCATTCCAAAAAGATCAGCCCTTTGAGTTTCTAACATCTGCGAACTGCAAGGAATTTTTCATTTCAAAACTTATGTCGAGGCTAAGTTTAAACAACCTCTCCAATTAGAAGTGAAAACATTTAAACACTCTTACTTAACTGCTTCATATCCTGGACTGCAGTTGACCATACTGCATCTGCATCTCTATACCACACGGTGGGATGCTGTTCTTTTTTCCAACCCCAACCACAGAATTGCATTCCATCTGTCGCCACCACTAAACCGCCTTGTCCTGTCTCATAGGCAAAAAAAGTATCTTTCCCATGAATTCCACCATCTCCCCTATCAAGAAGGAATTTCTTTTTCTGGAGCAAAAATATGCCACCAAAGCATAGAAGCACACACACACACAGGTGAACCAAAATGAGAGAAAAAAAAAGCAATTTCAGCAATGCACCATCCGTAGCGGATGGATGGACCTCTATCCTCAGTATGCAAAAGCACGTTTCCACTTCCCAGCACCAAGCGCAAAAGATTCAAACTCTACGAACTTACAAATACAACAAAACACAGTCAGACCAAAAAAAATTGGAAAATCTCATCAGTAAACACCTTTGGAACGGTTGCAATATAGCAACGTTTCAGGTCACAGCCAGAGCCACAACACTCCCACTCCTATGGCCCAACTGTGGTCATGCACTTCAAGGCATGTTCCATGTTTGTAATTCTTCTCGTGTTGTACTGTCCGACTGTTGAGAACTCATAATCCAAAAACGGTCCGTGACAATTTCCCAATAATAACCCATAGAATGCAACCAACTGCAAGAAGAAGACGACTGTTGGTAGATACACGGATACACCTCCAGACTTTCTGGCTATGAAGAGCACACGTTAGATTCTTTGTTGTTGTGTGTATCTTATAATGGACCGGTGGCAATGATATGAATCTTGTTGCACATTCAAAATGAACATAAGGTACCACATTAACATGACCCCTATATAGAAGTGGTATTCCGTTTGGACTTGCAGTAGGTATGCCCAGGCTTTGGTAGGCATGACCAGTTTGCTATTGCTGAGTGGTGCAGGGGCGACTAGATGGATAAACATCTGAAGGAGTGCATCCAAATGCGTTTTATGAGGTGGCATGTGAATATCAATGTTGGCCGACGAATGGGCCATGGAAATGCGATTAAAAAGGGGCGACCGTAAAACGTTCTAGGAATTGGATAGATAGATGGATTTTTTTTTTGATGGATGGCTGTCGGATTGCCTTGGAGATAGAAATCTCCAAAAAAAAATGAGGGGATTTTGATGGCGCAGTTATGCAACTGTGGAGGCTGAAGTGAAAATGTTATGTTTTGAACTCTACTCTGCGTTTCAAGTATCTAATGGGGGTATAGTAACTATTTTCGAATTAAAATTTGTGTGGTGAGATTTTGAGGTTTGCTACGAAATGGTCCACAATCAACAGTTTCGGAGGGTAGTTTTATTTTACCCGAAATTACACTGGTCAATGTGAAGGTTTTAGGCAAACTAGGTGGGTTGGAAAACCTTTTCGATACCGCACCAATAAGCACCTGAAAGAGTCATCTCAGGAAGCTGCTGGAGCCTCAACTAAGAAAAGTCTATAAAAAGTCCGAACACATATTTTACAAAAAATCTGTCGAACTGTAAGCCCTTGGGGTTCGACATGAAACAGGAGTTCCCGCCATCGTGCAATGGTGGGTTGGATAACCTTTTCGATACCGCAGCAATAAGCACCTGAAAGAGCCATCTCAGGAAGCTGCTGCAGCCTCACCTAAGAAAACTCTATAAAAAGTCCAAACACATATTTTACAAAAAATCTGTCGAACTGTAAGCCCTTGGGGTTCGACATGAAACAGGAGTTCCCGCCATCGTGCAATGGTGGGTTGGATAACTTTTTCGATACCGCAGCAATAAGCACCTGAAAGAGCCATCTCAGGAAGCTGCTGCAGCCTCACCTAAGAAAAGAAAAGTCCAAACACATATTTTACAAAAAATCTGTCGAACTGTAAGTCCTTGGGATTCGACATGAAACAGGAGTTCCCGCCATCGTGCAATGGTGGCTTGGAAAAACTTTTTGATACCGCACCAATAAGCACCTGAAAGAGTCATCTCAGGAAGCTCCTGGAGCCTCACCTAAGAAAAGTCTATGAAAAGTCCAAACACATATTTTACAAAAAAATCTGTCGAACTGTAAGCCCTTCGGATTCGACAGGAAACAGGAGTTGCAAAAAGTACACACGTACCCATGAATGGTTGTGAGGAAGCTAACGAGCCTGTTGCGCCAAAAATTTGTAAAAAATTGTAAAAAATTGTAACCGAACTCCAAATACATTTTGTTGAGCGGTCCCTTACTAGCTGTGATCAGAAGTGCTGGTGAATCACTGGAATTTGAAAGACTAACGATACCAAGGGAGGTCCACAGACAAGCTTAAGAGACTTACCTCCAAACAAGACAAATTCGGACAACAGAAAGTGGCTTATGGTCCCTTGAGAAGTTGATTGTAAATTGCGTCGTAAATAATCGAGGCTTCCTAGCCTATCTTGGGAAAGGCTTTCTTAGGAGTACACTGCTCTTTGACACTTGTAAAGGAAGTGTTTGAGATTAGTATCAAGGACGTTTTTCCAACAATACACAATCTACCGCAATTCAAGAGCAAAGGCAAAAAGTATCTGCAAGCAAATCTTCTGTTGGAGAGCGCTAAACAAGAGCACCGAAGGTGAGGAACATCATCATCCTCCTCCTCTTCCAAGCAGCTTCTGCAGAAGTCATTGGTTAAGTGGTCTTGTATTTCGGCATGTTGGTCCAAGGGCAGTGTCCTGATGTACCATCAGCAGAGAGAGGTCGTTTCTGATTATAATTTGGCCAGAGTTGCCAGCATATCAGACATGTTGTCCCGTTTTTCCATCTGTGGTTTTTTTTTCTTGATCGCATACAGTTTGATTGAGATTTATGTGGCAAGGGGCATGACTAACATTTCTACTGGCCGTAGAAGGGTAGTACCCAGTCTGGCAAGCTGATCCGACTGATGCTTCCCTGGGATATCTCTGTGACCCGGCACTGGGATGTCTGCTGTGCCATCTCTTTAAGATATAGTCGGTAATCGTGGGCTGTTTTCGGTATAAATAAGATGGATCCCAAGGATTTGATTGCCGCTTGGCTTTCACTGAAGAACCTAATATTACATTACACCTCAGCCTTCTTTGATTGCCATAATTTCTGCCTGGAAAACGCTACAATGATCGGGAAGGCTATGCTTAAGTTAAGCATCTCGTAGAAAACACCTCCACCCACTCCAGATTCTGTTTTAGACCCATCCCTGTAAATGTGAATCGAGTTATCTCCAATCCGACTCCCATTCGAGGCGACTGGGAATGGTTGACTTGAAGTTGACTCAAGACTGAGTTGGGTAGGGATGTGGTCGGTGTTTTCTGTACTGTTAAGGTGATTTAGTGTCTAAGTGTGTTCACCTTCAGATGGTGTCCATTGTAACAATGAGAGCCTTGTCTCACAACTGCACAAGCTCGTTCTGTATGACAAGAATATCTAGGGGCACTAGATGTGGGAAAGCTTCTAGGGCTTCAGAGACGGTGGTTCATAGAGCTCTGCTAATGCATATGCAAGCTTATCTGGGAACTTTCCCCAGAAGGTTGAAGTTGGAGGCTGTTTCTAGAGCCGTTCACCTGACAAACACAACATTCAAGAATGTGGGCGTATTGATGGACACGTAAAGCCAAAGAATGATATGTGGTTGCATACTGCATTTCCTCCCGATTGCCTTTTTGGTCGCTCTTTTTTCGCGTTCTTTAATTTTGGCTAACCAGTCCCGTTTCTTATTCAAGACCATAACCTGATACTTGGCTGATTCTGCGAACATGAGACTAACGCCATTAAGTTTTGGATGGTAAACGTGCGGGACTTTGTATTTCATGCAGAAAAGCACCAATTAGTTTGTTGGGGGTTCCCGCCGAGTCCACATCTGTCGGTCCATTTGGAGAGTACAGAGGAACCATTTTGTAATGGCCCTTTCAGGGTATTAATGTACTTTCCTGATACAGCTATTGCAACATAATCTGCATAGGCTGATCATCTTGCAGCCTTCCCTTTCTAGAATAACTAATAGCTGACTCACCATTACATTCCAAAGAAGTGGAGACAGGACGCCCCCTTGTGGGTTGCCGCAGCTTATAGGTCTGAGTGCGGATCAGACATCAAGGTTTCTGTCAATAATTCTGCTCGTAAGTAGGTGATCTGTAGGCACTTCTAACGAATCATCAGTAGCTCGTTGACAACTAGGTTCCAGAGAAGAGGAGACAGGACGTCCCCTTGTGGTGTGCCACAGCTTATAGGTCTGAGTGCGGGTCAGACACCAATATTTGTGTTAATAATTCTACCCGTGAGTAGCTAATTTATAAGCACTCCCAACGAATCATCAGTAGCTCGTTGACAACTAGGTTCCAGAGAAGAGGAGACAGGACGCCCCCTTGTGGTGTGCCACCGCTTACAGATCTGCGTGCGGATCAGACGCCAAGATTTGTCTTATCGACATTTCAATCTGATAGTAGAATAGTCATTGCGTGCGCTTTGATATTGTTAAACTCTGCTTCTCTATCAAGAAAGGCCACCAGTATACTATTTTGCTCTTAGTTTTCGATGACGTGTACAAGTGAGCGAAGCGCTGTCTCGACTGACATATTGAGAGTTGGAGGTCACAGTCGGTTCAATACTAGTACGGAGGTGTGGATCAATGAATCTTTCAAAAGTTTCCGTAAATCATAGCTTGGCCACCGATTACGCCGACGCAGTGTGAGTCGAACACCACCAATTTCTCTTTAGCTTATCGTAAGTTATCCAGTTTTCATCACCAGTGACCAATCGTTTCCGAAATTTATCGAAATTCGGTCCATGAGTTTTTTTTTTTTGATTTAACTCGTGTGTCACCCATACTCCGAGTATCTTTTTGCATCCAGCCTTATTCAAATAGTTCGAAATAGTTTTTTGTAACACCCTTAGCTTCTGGACAATCGAAAGACTGCTAAATGGTGGTTAGACTTGACGATTTTGAGGATTTTATCAATATTTTCGGCATTTGGTCTTCCAGACCGTAGTGGATCTTCAACATCAAGATGAAACCCGAATGGCGCGTGATTGGATTATTGGATGTTATCTGCAAGAAAATCAGGTTCATAAACTCTAATCACCTCTCAAACGGTGATGCTTCCCTTTTCGCCTTTATCAAGAAAAATTTCCAAATATGTCGTATTTCCTCATTGCCCGTGGCCAATTTTTGAGTCATACCACTATTTTCAGCTTCGAACTTTAAACTTTCCTTTATATCGATTTTGGTATGAAAAACTTAAAAAATCAATTCCAACTGCAATTTGACTAACTGTACTAAAAAAAATTGTCAGCTTAATGTAGCGACTCATGTATTTTGACATGCGAATTTCAAATAACACTCTGAATCAATACTTCTCTAACATGCAGGGTGGTTGTAGCACTCATTTCTTTGTGTTATTTACCAAAAACTTTTTGATGTCATACAGTGATTCACTGTGAAAACCGAAGAATATATGCATATGCTGTTTTTATATTTTTTAAGTTACACATCCTTCATCCACTATCAATGCTAAACTAACTCCTCAACTCTATAATCTCTTTCACAGTTAGTTTCAAAACTTTTGCCAACATCAAATTTCTTTATCCTTATCATATGCCACCTGTCCATACCTTGTTTGGTAAAAGAAAATGAACAATCACCTACCATGTAAACGAATTTAAAATTTCCTAATAGAAAAACTTTCTTATCCTTGACAAGTTTTCAATTTAACTTCTTCCCCCCCTATTCCAAACACATTGTCCAGCTTATAATATCCAATATTCATCATTTCCTTTCTTGATTCCATTCCAGACATGGTTCTTCACCGACACCGATGATGCATACTACCAGGAGAAGACAAGTAAGTATAAGTTTTGCAATTTCATAGAATTCCCGCTCGCACCAGTTCATTGTCCGCCCTTCTATATTGTATATGAGGATAATCGACACATAAATTACTAAGTCTCGGAATATCCTTTCGCCAAAATTTCGCTTCATAAATCTTAACGAAATTCAAATTCTCTCTATTCCACATCAATCGGTCGCGTCCACACATAAATCTTCGATTGCCCCTTTCAAATGAAATTTAAATCCTTCATGATCCTTTTTGCATGGATTGAGTTTTGCGTTTCCTCCCTTTTTTGAAATTGCTTTCTAAAACCGAACCCAAAAAAAAAAAAAAACGAAATCCTTCACAGATTTGGATAAATTTCCAATTTTGTTCATCATCCATCAGTAACCGCCTCTTTGACCGCCTTATTTTGGCCACTGTCTGTCTGTCTGCCCAGAAGGGAATCCAATTTTCTCTCACCGCGAATAAAGAGTAAAAAAAAAAAATTCTGATGAACAGCAAACTTCAACGAAAGCAAAAACTGATTAAAGTGCTGGTAAACCAGTTCGCGCGCCCGCGTAAAACTGCGCATGCGCGCCCGCATTTTTAATTGAATCGTGAAGATGCTGCAGATACATGCGCCGCAATCTCTTCCTCGTGCCTGTTGTTGGTCGGAGCCCACATAAAATTTGTCTCGTTTTTTGTTTAGCAACAGCTATCAATCAGATTTTTGACAGTTTCAAGTGGTTTGACGGAGAACCTTAAGCCATTGCATGTTGGAGGCACAGAAGTCCTTGATCGGCGAAGCATCGCATCAAACTAGGAGTATCTGCGGCTACTTTTTGATTTAGTTCTTAAAGTATCTGGTATTCAGTCGAATCGCATCTAGATTGTCGGTGTTTGTGTATGCTCACCGCTTGACGAAGTTACGAGCTGACCAAGGGTTTGTCTAAAAACGATCACGTAGGAGGCTCAGAATGGCTTTTATCTTGCCCCTTCGTTTCGGTGCACCTTGCGTGTTTTTTGTTCAAATTGGAAAAGATGTCTATGGGCAGGCAAATGTGGGCGTATCTTGATGGCTCTAGAGCAAGCTGGTGGCATCGACATTGACATTTTGATGGTGTTGCGTGTGCTTATGGGCACTTTGGGGATAGGGAATAAGGGGACACAATTTTGTGGTGGCATCCGAAATAGGTGTTTATCACTTTATTTACATATTATCTCGGTATCTATTCTGGAAAAATAGTCGTTCTTCTCCGGAATGGATTTTTAATTTTATTGCCTTTGAAAGATTTGTTTATTTTGAATGCTGTTTCATCAAGTGCAAGATGGAGTTCGATGATAGTGGGATGCGATGTGTATCTGGGAGGTGTAGAAATGCGGTTAATTCTGTCAAGAGTTGATGAGATTAATCGAATGTCTTCTGGAGATTTAATTATGTAGAGCAGGTACGATTTTGACTAAGAATATGGGTGGCTTTGGGCTTAGATTTTGGTCTAAATGAGGCTGGGAAAAGTAAATGAATGATATTTTCGTATAATTAGAACGTTTTAGAGCGTTTTTAAGGTCCATTACGGGGGTTTATGCAGGTGAGCATTCGAGAGCACAATTTAAATACCTTTATGGTGGATGATCTGCATTTGAAATGATTTTGACGATAAGATCTAAAAATTTCAAGATGCTAAGTTTAAGTTTAGGTTTGTAAAGGAAGTGAATTTACTTATTCA
Organism: Rhingia campestris; assembly: GCA_932526625.1. NCBI lineage: Eukaryota > Metazoa > Arthropoda > Insecta > Diptera > Syrphidae > Rhingia > Rhingia campestris. The sequence goes on from OW052184.1 coordinate 23,669,569, forward strand.
CTAAGATATGTATCTATCGAATAAATTAAATCAGCGACCGCGAGGATATCTCTTTACCTAAAATATTTGGCCCACAATTTCTGGTCCAGTAGAGATTTAGTTAGGCAAGATTAGAAGGGCTTTGTGCCATGGATATTGCAGTTTCCTTAAAATTCCCCGGTGCAGCTAAGTAAGAATGGTTATGATCACTGTAATTGTCATTCTAGGAACGCGGATATGGTAAAGTCTTTTTGAGTTTCAAACTGTATCCGCATGAAATGAATTATTTTATTGCCAAATAAGGAAGAACGGTCATCTATAGACGCAGAATTCGGAGAACACAGCCTTCACGACCACATTTATGACAATTAAGCCCACATCGCTATTCATCTGCAGAAATGGTGCGGTAGATTACTAAATTTTATCGGATGAATGTACGCCTGGAGAAAAGTATCTCATAATCGTTTCCTTGTTTGCCACAAACTAACTAAAGTGCGTTTATTACAGAAAAAATGGCCTACTTGCTTTGTTGCCTTAAAATGTTATCTGCCGTAATATAGAGCAGTCAATGACAATCTAATCGGTCCTCGGTCCCTACCAACGTGGTTTTAGGTCAGGAAACTCTAAAACCGATCAACTCCACACATTCTGATGAATCCTGGAACGATACACAGTGAAACCCTAAGAGGGTTTTCATCGGTTTCAGTGATCCATATGGTCAGAGATCAATTTCTAGGATTGGTATACCAAGCAAACTTTTCCGTTTGTGGCGGATCACGATTGAAAATTTTCGATCCTCCATCAAGGTTGAGAACGATTCGATGCTAACCTGCCAATGCCTGTGATTTAATTAAAATTGGTCTTCAGAAGATTTGTGAGGCTACCGAACCAACACCCGGTTTTTAATATTGACATTGAAATAAAATATCTAACGACCCATACAGGGCCTACACAGGTCGTATAGATCGTGGTTGAATCTTCGTCTCCATAGCCCGTCAACGCAAACGGGACCAAAGATTTTTCGAAGAATTTTTCCTTAAAATCGACCAAGGATTTCTTCTTCCACTTTTGAGACGATCCATGTCTCAGCGCCGTAGAGCAGGACTAGGTGATCAGGGTCATATAGAATCTCCTTAGTAGGTCGAGTGAATTCCCTTCTTAGCCCGAAGGAACAGCGGTTGGCAAGAGTAATTCTTCGTCTGATTTCTGGCGAGATGTTGTTGTCAAAGCTGAGGTAGAAAAAGTCCCGTACTACCTCCTCTTTCAATATTCGATCGCGCGCCTTTAGGGCTCTCTTTTCTTCTTTCTGAAAAGCCGGTGTTCCTCCCTTCTTCGCTATAAAGCTCAATGGCAGCTCGTCTTCTTCTGTAGCTTTGCCTTCCAGATCTCTTTCTTGATTGCGAGCATCTGTCGGCATTCCTCATTAAACCAAGGGTGGCTCGTTGACATCGTTGTCACCGTTGACATTAAATGCTGGTGGTATGGTATTAATCGCGAGTTCTGAGAAGGCCTTGGCGGTCAAATCCACATCCGAATAGTCGCTGATTCTGCTCACTATAACACGGTCCGTAGGAAATGTCACAGTTTTCCTTCCTCTTTTTACCCGTTTCATCCAATCGTATTTCCTGGATAGCAGTAATGTCTGCTTTATAGCAGTTAAGCGTTTCCCGTAATTATTCGCCTGTACTTCTCCTGTTTCACATTCTAGGTTCATACTTGTCGAAGCAGCTTATCTAGGTTCTTCGGTCTTCACTTTGTCCATACTAGTTGGGGTTTTAGACGCCACCGTTGACTCCATCTTAGGAGTTCTTCCGCTGCGGCATGCAATATGTGCATAAGTGTGAGTACACGTCTTCCCCCCGCTCTCATCTGCAACCGCCAAGGCTTTATAAAGGCTTTGAGACCGTATCTATGGTCAATGTTCTAGGACCTCAGCGATCGCCACATGAAGGCTGATAGTCGGAGTTGGTAGGCGTTGCTTACTACTTGATCTCCATCTGCTAGACTGCAAATATGCCGATATCACTTAGCAACCTTTTCATATATGACCTAGAAGTTGTTGGGTGTAATTTATATCACTAGCCAGGCTGCGATCAGATACCAAAACAGATCTGAACGAGAAAGCCAAACAGCTCAGTGTTACACTTTGCTGGGTTTCGGGACATTCATTCACAAATCCCTACCAAGTCCCTTAGCAGTTTAAGTTGGTTGAGGTCCGTTTCCTACTTTATACGCCACCTGACCATAGATACGTTTATTATCTGGATAGGAATCGAAGACTCTGTATGCCAAAAAGTCCATTCTCTCAACATGACGATTTTTTTTTTGACTAAGTCCAGCTATATGGCTGCACAGATCGAAGCGGAATTTTTTCCTCATTAGACTCTCAACGTAAACGGGGCCCAAGGTTATCTACAGAACTTTTCGCTCAAAACCACCAATGTCCATGTTATAATGCCGTAAGGTAGGATTGGGATGATAAGGCCTTAGTTGTTATAGTGCCTCATTAGTCAAGAAACATCGGTGTGGCAAGAGTAATTTTTCGTTTTACTTCTGACAAGATGCCGTTTCGAAGTTTATAGCGGAGCCGAGGTAGACAAAGTCCCTTCCTACCTTAGTACCTCTGGGTATATACTGTCAGCACGATTGGACACATAAAATCGACGAATTGTACAATGAATCACGATTGACATATACGACTTTGATGTAGCAAGGGACGGGGACTTGTAATGGATCTCGGATTCACTACCAGAACTCATTTTTAGCGTCAGACCTTAGTAGGCACCAAGTTCAACTACTTTCGCAATTACAGGTCCGTAGGTAGGGATTAGGCTTCAATACAAAACAGGCACTTGTTATTGGAGGCCCAGATTTACTTATGAATGGAGTTTGCAACCCTGAGTCTTGGCGGACACAAGTAGAAACCTGGTTTTACCTGGAGACAGATAGCTTCAAATCAACAGCTTTAGAGTGCACAACTGGAGATAGTTTCAGATCAGGTTTACTGAACATGTATGTCCATTAAGACCCATGTCACCTCATATTCTAGTTTGGTTCATGTTGTGTGCTTGTTAGACACCTAACCAGATAAGTAACTCATTCCATCTCAGAAGGTCCCTTCATTGAAATGTTGAACAAGTTCCACTTTTTAGGTATCCAAATGCAACATGCACTCCTCTCAATCGATTTGTGTACGCTATAGTCCATGGTACGATGAGAAATAACCTTTTAGATACAACATATAGGTAGCATCGTCCCATAAAGTTTAGACAATGCCACTCCATCGACTTTGACATCTTAATACAATAAAAAGACAGCCAAAACCTACACACAGAATCGCTCCCGTAAGGCATTTCTATTCTCCATCAGATTTTTCTAAGAAAAGTACATAAAACTTTCTTAAAACCTACCACAGACCACCTGTAGTTCCCATTCTCTCAAGTCTATCTAAACATTTTCAAATAATTTCCCAGGCGAAAGAGTCCCCTCAAACTTGATTCATCCGTGACAATACCCAAATTAGGCGTAACATCCAATTCATTAAATATTGAGATTCTGTCTTCCCCTCAGCCCCAACCTATCCATATACCTTACCGATAAACTTGTAGCCCGTCTACGACCTTTCAACAGGTGATCTAATGAATATTAATGAGCTCGCCCTACAGACCGTGATAGCTAGTCTGGCGCGACCAAAAATAAAGTCAATTCGTAAATTTAATCACCGTTAATGGATTTATGAGTATTCGTTGCAGGATGTAGAACATGTAGATGCGATGGCGAGATTGGATGGATTAGCATCCGGATCGATTCTGAAATTCATTGCAATCTGACGAACAAGGCCGACGTTAGTAATGAAAAAAATATTCTCCTTGCCAGCTTGCCAACTAAATAGCTGGTGCTACATGAGCATCCTTCCAATGACAAGGACATAGTAGAACGAACAACAAGCATTCATTTTTTTTTGTGTTGGCATCATCACTTGAACAGTCCATGTTCATTAAAGCACGCTTCATGGTGTGAGTGTGTATTTACCATGCACCGTCTGACAGTTGATCAATACCCTTCCAGTCCATTAACAATGGTTAGCATCAAAACTGACAAACGAATGAGCGTGCAAATGGAAACTGAAAAAAAAAAACAGCAGCAGCGCAGCGGATGCTGGCTGAGATACATTCGCTTAGATAGCCATTGAAGGTTTACGATTTTCGTAGAAATCGCTGTTTCGCCCGGTAGCCTGATGGGGTTTAGTGTCTCAATTCGCTGGTAAGACGGTCGTAAAATTATCAAATGGCTGACAATTAACCAGCACTTTGCGTTTTATTGCCTTAAAATGATTCCGAAACAAGGCACAGATACAAATAACCGGCGATTAAGTAGTTGAATCAATCGACATCCGAATGACGAATGGTGAAGGTGCGTCGTCTAGTCATCGTGGTTAATGGCTTTTCTTTGGCCGACTGAGAATATTCTAATCCCCGAGTGTCTATCAATGTTGGGATGGGATTGGAACCACTGCCGCTCGTGGTTTGGGTTGTTCAATGGTAGTAGATACGAGCGGACTATCTTTCGAATTAGTGGTGTAGCTTTAATGAAATCCAATCGATCAATCTGGACGATGTGTTGGGTACGAAGCTAGCTTAGTCCGAAATTAAGGCCGATTGTTTGGGAAAGAGATTTGGTGACTGCGAAGCGGTTTTTTTTTGTCTATCCAAGAAGATGAATGAATTTGATGAGGCGATGGTAGTCGGGAAAGTAGTAACCGGGCATTGAACTAACCCATTTTTTTTAACTTGAGCTATCGGATGGGGGGATTGATGGGTTTAGTTTGAAGTCGATGCAGAGTAAGGACAGTGAGATTTTTACGAAAGAACATAGCACCTGATCTATGAGGTCATGGTTTAGTGACACGAGGTAAGGAAAGCAGGGAGGCAAGTTGTTGCGTTGCGATTTTTGGTCTTTAAATACCTCGTTTTAGCTTTCAACTCAGACAACGAGACCTCGTGAGGAATCTACCGGAGAGTTACTCTTAAAACTTAACAAATCTGGTCTAAGTGTGTCGATGAACCGCTAACAGCGAACTTAATTTCATAAATCCCTTACTCAACCTGCAAAGGAGAATCCTAAAAAAAATGCACGCGACAGAAGTAAACCACCATAACCTCTGTCAATAACTCAGTTTCACATAAGCTACAAGCTATTGAGTTCGCCACATCGGATTCACAGTTAGAACTAGATATGAACAACAATGTCCTGACCCCAGCTCTAAACAAACACCTTCCACCAATGTAAGTTTCGGAGAGAGCAAACGGCCCCTTTTGGTGGAACTTTGAACTATAAGTTCTCTGCTGGAAAACTGGTGTAAACTAGACCTCAATCCTTAGCAAAGTTTTTACTAAAGCCTGTCACATTGTTAGATTTAGGAAGGGCAATCGTTTCCCTTGATGGAACTCTGAACTACAAGCTCTCCGTTGCAGTGTCAATTCGGAAGTAGATAATTTGAATATGTCGAGTCCCCAACCCTCAAAAAAAAGCTTTCACCAAAGCCTGCCTAATTGTCAGGTAAAGAGAAAGCAAACGCTCCTCTTTTTGGGGCGCTGAACTCCCATCCCTCAGCTGCAAAAGTAGTTTAACATAGCTAAGCTCAATAGACTTGAAACGGATTGGCAAATCTACACATCCACCTTAAAGCTGCAATGAAAGGTTAAAAGACCGCTTAACATAGATCATGTGGTGCAGAATATCGACTGTAAGACCGAATCTTAAAGGATACGCAAAGTCCTCCATAAATCGCTCCTCAAAATACATTTTTGGCGCAACAGCCTCGTTAGAACCCAGGGACTAGGTTTTAACACAACCATTCATGTGTGTACTTCTTGCAAGATGTTGGGACCTCTTATTTTATGCCACATCCGAAACGAAAAGTGGAGATAAGCTTTTCTTTAAGGTGGCTAGCATGTAGAGCGAGAGAACACCAATACACCAGTTTGGAGAGTCTTTGATTCCCTACCAAATGCTAGGCGTATCTCTCCTGTACAAGTGTAAACCAACCCTTACCAGCTTACAAAATTGAGACAGTTTGTTTGGACGCCCTGCAAAAGTAGAAACGCAGCTCAATCAAGGCTGAGGCTGTAAAGTTTGTCAGAGGTGAAGCAATCAAAAAGGTTAGGTGTTGTAACTATGTGGATTTTTCATTCGGTGCAGTGCAATAACCCCCGCGCAATTAGGCCCCATGGGGCTAAATTCCCAAAAAAAGGAAACAGACCCCGCGGGCTTATTTCCTTTTAGAAATGGAAATAAGTCCTGAGTCTGTTAATGCCTTTTGGTTGTGGGGATTATTTCTTTTGCATCTTAACTCACACGCAACCCAAATCCAACAGTGAACCCAAGCAGGCGGGTTACAGGGGGCAGCATGTCCTCCACTCATATTTAAAATTTGCATACACCCAATCTTGGACTGGGATGTATGCAAAGTATGAACCCTCTGCTTGGGCCAACTTTTGGATTTGAGGTATGCCCCGCGGAATTTAGCCCAATGGGACTTAATTTTGCGGGATTTATTGCGCTGGCCTTGTCATTCACTATCGTCGATTTTATGGTATTAAATACTAGAGTTCTGAACACAGCTATACGCCATGCCAGCTTGACGAATAGTATCCACATTGACTTCGAAGACGCTGTAATATTTAGTCAGAATAATAAAACGGCTATGTTTAAGGTTGAGGTTCGTTCATGTTAGGCTGACTTTCTACTAATAGGTTGGTCGTAGGTTAGTATTGGTCTTACAACCGCCTTGATTCAGTGCATAATAGTTGGGGGGAGGCCTTACTTAGAACGTACGACTTTCCTGCACAATTCTTGACTTTTTAGAAACTGTAAAATTATATTAAGCCGTGCTAAATTCTTAAGTGGCCAAAAAGAGGGCCAACAAATCCTGCAATAACCTAAAGGCAGAGAGACTTTCTGGTCTTTCCTTAAACGAAAAAAAGGCTGTGTTACTTCAACAATCCCATCGCTTGTCTATAACGATAAAAATATTACGGACCCCCAAGAAAAATCAAATCTGTTAGCTGCCCTCTTCGCAGCTTCTTCCACTTTAGCAGATAGCTCTTCATCTCCTGCTTCGATGAATCCAATACAATATTCTTTAGAACCGATATTTTTTTCCAAATTCGCTTGAGTTCTTAAAGATCTCAATTGCAATTAAGCTTTCGGTCCAAATGAAATCCCTCCCCATGTTCTGAAGAAGTGTTCTTCCACTATGGTGGTAAAACCTCAACATAGACTCTTATACTTGTCTAACAGATCGGTAGAGGGCGATAAAACCCCCCCTTTCATAGGTTATACCTCTATTGTCAGTTCTTCAAAGGTCATGAAGTTTACAGTCAATTATCACCTCATGAGCTATCTCGACAGAAATCATCCCCTTAGTGACAGCGCAACGTTCCACAGGTCTTCTTATGGTCTACCTTAACGTTCTTATGGAACCTCAACGTTCACCAATTCGGTGAATGGAGAATTCACGCTCTGGTTACCTAAAAAGTCTTCGATAGTGTGTAGCATAGCGTTCTTGTCAGTAAGCTTAAGCCTTCTGATGTCGGGAATACTTTCATAAAATGGGTTACAGATCAGTACAAGTAGTATTTGATGCTTCAACTTCCACTTCTAAAAAACGCTGGTGTACCCCAAGGTTCAGTCCTCTCATCTAGTCTGTTTTAAATTGTTACTAACGATCACTCCGACTTTTTTAAACTTGACTTCCAACAAACGCTGGTGTATACCAAGGTTCAGTCCCCCCACTTACTAATTTTTGTTAATGACCTCTCTGACTTATTAAAACTTCCATTTCCAACAAATGCTGGTGTATCCAAAGGCTGAGTCCTCTCGCCAACTCTGTTTTTCATTTTTGATAACGCTCTCTCTGACTAGTAATCCAATCTATTCATTCCCGGATGACAGCACTCTTAACTTCGTTTACAATTTAACGACTACACGACAATAGGCCCAAGATGCAGACTCGCAGCGTTATGGAATGTCAACTCCGACATTGATCAATTGGGGTACCAACAGCTAGGTTGAGATTAATGCGTCAAAATCACAGGTGCTGCCTCCTATCTCTGGAGCGGGATAAATATGTAACTCAAAATAGAAGGAGTTGTGGTTGAGGAATCCAATGGCTTGTCTTTGCTCGGCATGTATGTTAGCCCAGAATACTTGGATAGGATTCCTCAAACGATGTAGACGGTTTTTTTACCGCATCGGGTTAAGGTAAAATATATAAATCTTACATTCGTCCAAGACTTGAATACAACTCGCAGCTATCGCAAGGTCCTCCTACAACTTGCTTGAGTCTATTTGATCGAGTCCAGCGTCTTGCTATCAAATTTACTGATAATCAAGTAATTTGTGGACAAATACCTGCCTTAGGATTCTTTACCGATACATCCACCATAAATGAACCGGCTGGTCGCCTTTTTAATAGTACTACTAGTGCGGCCTCTTCCGCTCATCCAAATGTTCAGTAAAGTTAAGCAGCAAAGTCTAGAAGACCGTTTCTTAACCACGGTACACGAATATGGAATGGCATGCCTTCTTCAATACTTCCGGATGAATACAATCTACAGAGATTCAAACGCTCACCTTCTTCTCACTCTTTTCCCAACTACTTCCAATTTCGAACTATCCTACAAACCCTTTTCCTTATCTCTATCACTGGGTCTTAAAACCTTAAGGGACTTAGTCCTTAGTTATTTAAGGTTTTTTTTTTTAAAGAAAAAGGGCTCTTCGCAGCGTAAGCGCATATAAGGCTTATGTCATCGAATTTGGCTTTGATGCGGATATTTATGTTGCATTTGCTAGAGTCTTTGGCGTATAATACCTCTTGTCTATGTCTGTCGCATATGACAAATCCGCATCCGAATAGTCGCTCTTTCTGCTCACTATAACACGGAGCTTAGTAGACGTCACATTTTGTCTTTCTATCCCTTGGCTATAGCCATCTCATCGTATTTCCTGGATGGCAGTAATGTCTGCTTCGTAGAAGCTGACGACTAGTTATTCGGCTGCACTTTTTCTGTTAAGCATTATTACATTCCTGTTGAAGATATAGGACGTCATTGCTTAGTATGAGCTTGGGACTTCCGCTATTTGTTCGGGTGAACCATATCTGTTTAGCGTTCTTACATACCTGCTGAAGGTAAGCACGTCTTTGTGGTTTTCTCGCTTAGCACGGTCATCAATAATATAATCCTTCCTTTCCGTGTCTTTTGATTGCTTCGTACCAATAGAATTATTCTTGATTGAGACTTCCATATAAATACCCTTTCTACGGTGTAGGTACGAAGCACCCTGAGGTCATCAGTAGAAGGCGGAGAGTCGGAGTTGATGAGCATCACTTAGGTCAGGTAGGTTTTATCATGTTATCGCATTGATTTATGGAGAGTTTACTTGTGAATCTGTAAGAAAATGAGTGGAGTCGGTGTTGTTGAAGTTGTTGTACAATCGCTGAATCTAACGTTTCAATCCAATTTTTGAACCTAACAACCCTCCTTATCGATTATCTACCTAAATTCAGAACCTTGGTTATTTTCCTATTAAACTTCCAAAAAGGTATTAAGCCTTAAAACCGAAGGTTATCGCCTGTCAAACAAACCCACCTCCATGCCGAATGATACCTCAAACCGCATCTTATCAATACCTAACCTCATCCGAGTCGTAACTTACGTCCCCAAACGAATTAATTAACTGCCCAATCGTATCGACTTGACATGGCTTCGTGTGTTCCCTTTAAGATCTCGATCTCTCACCGAGATATCCATCTCTTACCAACGACTAAGGAGCGTTCAAATCAATATTCCTCGACCGAAAATGGAAGCCACACATCATTCCGCATCTCCCACCAAACCGAATTCAATCTGAAGATACAAATACCAGCAGCACCACCTAATGAGCATGCGTCCGGTCCATCAGACAACTGGCCATGGTCACCTGAATCATGTCGAAGCTCCAAGTTAATCATTCCAAAGTCGGCATTTTGATTAATGTCCCCCCATAATTAGGCGACTAATGAACAGGGGTTTTCAATATTCCAAATGTTAGATGAGGCCCCCATTCATTTGGGTCCCCCCTCGTCGAAGCGGTAAAGGGCCCTCTGTGGTTTCTCCGAGTGCTGGTACTATCCCAAAAGAATGACAATCGGAATTTTGATTAGGACACCAGAATGCCTGATGCTCGACGAAAGCGCGCGATGGGTACTGGGTGTTGCGATGCCAATATAAATGTCGACCTTTTTTGAAATATTCGACTTGGCGATGGTTACCGAATTTCGCTCTCGGATCTTGGGTCTCCTTCGTTTGCGGGACAATTTGAAAAATTTTCATCCAATTAAGGCGACGACTCCGGGAGGATATGTGGCAAGAGGAGTTCCATTCTGTATATGGATGGGGTTTTGGTTTATTTTTTGTGCTCCTTGGAATGATGCTCTGAAGCTGTGTAGCTGTGCAGCTCCTTAACGAGCTGCAGAATACTTCTTAATAAACATTCTACTGTACCGCATTTACTTATATGAATTGGTGTGTATGTGTGTTTCATTTTTTTCTTTCATTTTGCAGAAGGACATCTCATCAACACAAATTGCTCGATTGGACATTTTCGTAAAGCGCTCTGCTGTAAGATGTCTGCGGAATTGGATGTGTTCCTGGAAAGTGGCAAAAAGTGAGTAGAAAATAAAAAAAAAAACAAATTGAATTCAATTTCTTAGTTTGGCTTCTGTTGGGAAGAGAAAGGAATACACTTTTCTCCGAATAGGGAAACACGGATTTAATTAAATTGAGTTTGTCGCGCAGTTTGGTGACGGAAATTGGAGCGAAAGAATTTCGTTTAAGGGAAGCATGGGATAGGTTGTTTCGGGGACATCCTTTGGAGGTGGAATGGCTTTTGGGAATAAATCGATTTCTCTCTTCTCTTGGGAGTAAATGATCGTGACCATAATATATTCGTAGTATGATTACTTCAGAAAGATGATTCGGAATGGCAGTTTGACCAAGTTAAACCATGTTCTGGACAAGATATGTGGTATACATGGACAAACTAGAATTTAACTTCATTTTTCTGAACTAATTATGGTCACGATCACCTACTGACAAGACAAGAAATAAATAGCTTTCTTCAAGGTGCTTGAGGACAGAACGATGTCCTCAAAACAACCTTTACATCATGGAATGTTGATACCATTCAGCACGATCACTGATCTACATATCTCCGATCGTCAAAGATTATCAGATAGAAAATAAAAAGCAATGTTTCAGGTTTAATCAGTATGTGTTCATTGTGACCTTGTATTTGGGTCCATTCAGGGTCAGAAACTGATAAACTGTCGATCAGTTCTATTGTTATCTATGCATTCTACAGAAATATCTGTTTTTTTAATCAGATGAATGCACGATATGATCACTTGACCGATCCGACATAATTGTCACATCTTTTCTATCAATCGATCTCCTATCTATGTGAAAGATTCGATCATGGAATGCTAAATGCACGATCACTGATCTACATAACTCCTGCCGTCAAAGATTGTCAGATAAAAAAACAACAACAACGTTTCACGTAGTTTCGGTATGTGATCATTGTGACCTTGTACTTTGGTCCATTCGTTGTCCGAAATTGGTAAACTGTCGATCAGTGATCACCTCCATTGTCTAAGCACGATATGATCACTTGACGAATCCGACATAATTGTCTCACATTTTCTTTCGCTTGATCTCTGATTTATAAAAAGATTCCATATTCTGATTTGAGCAAAGTTGGCATTTTTGTCTGCAGCCTTTCGTTAAATGTACCTTGGAGGGCGGTCATTTTCACTACGGATTATCGTAAGGTAGTGATCTTGACAAAGTTTTTGTCGATTCGTTCTACTTTTTTCATTTTTTTACTCAGCAGCTGCTTCTGATCATCATGAAATAGTGATATTTAGTAAGATTTTACAGATTCATGTCAGCATTTTTATTTTTTTTCTAAAGCTTAGTGCTACAGCTTCACTGTCGATCGGTGATCAACGTCAATAATTCTACATAAGGCCATAACACATAGCCAACAAAACACAGAAAAAGTCGTTTTCTGCATATCAGTTCTGAAGTACTCCAGACGTTTTTCTGGGTCACCAGGAATGAGTTATTGGACCATATGGATCTTTTAAGGTTATATGTGCAGATCTTTCCTCAAAATCCTATAAATCGTGCTAAGCGGTATTCTCAAATATTTTGAATGTGTCGTGTCGATGCTTAAGGATCGGATGCAACACTTTCCCTAACGATCTGGATGTTTTCAATCGATCTTCCAAAACAAGGCCTGCCCGAACGCCTTATATGTCAAATCAGATCTGGCACGATGATTATTACTGATAATCGCACAAAAATGTGATCTTCGAAAATATTTACAGATTTGCGTTCTATTTTTTTATGCTTTCCCCAGATTTATGATATTTACTACTGTCGATCACCGGGATCATACATAAAATGTCCGCTGGATAGATATGGCAAGGTTGATAAAAATGAGCATCTCTCATGATCACTGATTTGATCACAAAAAAACTATCGTTGCAGTAGTGAATGTAGTCTTATTTAAAGAGATCTTTCTTAATAATAACTTCTGAGGCAAATCTTTAAACATAACCATAAAATATTTTAGTTTTTTGATAATATTATCCTCTGTAGATGGCAAGATCACTCTTAAAAATCATTCATTTGATGTAATCTTCAACCAAGTTTCACCGATTTGTGTCCTCTTTTTTGATTACTTGCAAGATTTGTAATATTGACTACTATCGATCACCGGGATCACTCCTCAAATCACTGAAACTGCAATTCAATCAATAAAATGTCCGTTTGATCAATATGACAAGGTTGTCAAAAATGAGCTTCTCCCATCTGATCACTGCACTTAACACGAAAAACGATCGTTTAACTTGAATGTAGTGTCATTTAAAGAGATGTTTCTTAATGATAACTTCTAAGGAAAATCTTTGAATATCACGATATCATCCTTTGTGCATTAGCAGAATCACTCTAAATAATTGCTCATAGATGCGTTTCACCGATTTATGTCCTCATCTTGATCATTTTGCCAGATTTGTGATATTGGCTACTATCGATAATTAGTGATCAACGATAAGATCTGAGTGATCATGGTCTTGGATCCAAACAACTTCCATAAAAATGAAGTCAATCAACTGATATTTGCCATAAATGCTTCCCTCGTCACTATCAATCGGTGATCACTGTCTGGGAAGTTGCCATTTATGTTATCTTCTGAGGCATTATCAACTCTAGATTTACACACTTTTTTAATTTGATCTGGAACACATCTTTAAAGATATATACATGCCGATGTGTTTGACTCGATTGGTACAAACATGTGATAAAAGCTACGATCAGCGAATGTGTTCCAAAATCGCTTTATATTCCCTAATCGTGCTGATCATTTGATGGAATATCTAGCACGATCATCACGATCTTATAAGCGTATTATTCCTTATTCCAGATTGTAAGTGATTAGATTAAAAATTTTCGAAGAAATGGCCTTTTGAGTTCTATGTAAGAGAAGATCGGTGATTTCTAGTGATCCATACACTTTTTGAGTAGATCTTTATCTCTCAAGGTATGGTCGCGGTTTATTGGCTCGATCAGTACAACATTTGAGAAAATCTACTATCAGTGAATGTATTCCAAAATTCCTTCATATTCTCTAAATCAGGCTGATTATTTAATTGAAGATCTGCCGCGATCACTCCGATTTTATTAGCGCAATAATCTCTTATTTCAGTATGTTAGTGATTGGGTGTTTTTTATTGAAAAATGTATGGTAATACATTGTTGTGCTTCATGTAAGTAAACATTGGCGATCTATAGTGATGTACACTATTTTACGAGCCGATCTTTAACACATTTTTTAAAATACGTCAATTCCGTTTTTTTTTGGCTCCGATCTCTACAAATATTTGGAAATAGCCACTATCAGTGAATGTGTTTCAATATCGCTACTTTTTTTCTTAATCAGGCTGATTTCTTGATCTTGATGATCTGCCACGATCACTCTCATTTAAACTTTCAGTAGGTAGGTTGGTATATGAATTTTTGAGTTTTATATACGTGGAAATCGGCGATCTTGAGGGAGCTACACTCTTTTTTGAATGTACCTGCTCAGATTTATTGGCTCGATCACTCCAAGATTTGAGAAAAGCCACGATCAGTGTTTTTAAATCTTTTATCATCAATCTTATCATTGATCGTTACTGATGCATCTTCTCTGTCTTCGCATGATCATTTTGCTATTGTTCTTCACAATATGAGAAAGTTCAGTTTAGCTAAACAGTTGGACCCAATCATCACGTTCATAGGTCACTTTACCAAAGTTGAGTTGGACTTCTCATTTCGTCGGAGATACTCGCTTTTTGGTATGATCACTTCAGAACCATTTTTCGCAATACCTGTATACCTTCCTTCCTCTTATATGACTTCGACAAGACTAGAACTCCATTCACTTTAAAAAGAATTAAACAAGACAAGTCCCTTAATACGGTCAAGACAACGTGCGCAATTTGCACTGGTTTCCTCACATAATATCCCCCTTAAGGCATTTGGAGATACTACCTCCCCTATGTCATAACGCACACCGACCCATTGACTGCATTAGTCGAATTTAATTGCTTGCCAAATACTCTTTATTGGATTAGAGTCAATAATGCTATTAAATTTATGTCACTCCTCGAGATATGGTGCTGGTGGGCTGTCCACCATCCATGTTTCCGACTCCCGACTCCCGATGCTTGTGTAACATGTCCATTTGCTAAATTGGACGAATGCAACAGCAGTCGAATACAATTCTATCGGCAAAGACACACTGTGAGGGCTCAGGTAATTAAATTTAATTGAAATATTTTGCCATTCATCGTTCGAAGCATGCTCGCCGCGCAGATAGATAGATTGAACGAAACAGATACACAACCAGATGAAGCGAGCGCACTGTAATTCATATCAAACGGCCAATTGCAGTATTCGATTGATTTATAACAACGAATCCGCTGACAAGTGCTACAATGCCTTGTAGATACTCCGAGACGGATGCAAGATGGCGGGGGGAAATTATTTTGTTACCACAATTACCAGTGGCACTAAATATAATTACACCCCAATCAGTTGGAACGGGACAACCACTCGGTACCGGAGATCAGTCGGCCGCCATTGTAATTGGGTGTATAATACCTTAATTGGTTGACCATTTATTCGCGAATGACGGTACTGTGGCGCGGGGGATCAACATGTCTCGTGTCCAAATAATGAAAGATACTTAGATACTCTTTCTTCAATTGAATTTGTTTACGTTGCTGCTTGGGGAGTGGAGGGCTTGGGGAGGTCTTTGCAACCGGACGGACGTTGTATTTGCAAAGATGATGATCAAGATGTCATTTATTCTGTTCGAAGAAAGACCCAGAAGTCGGTCCTCCGTCGTCCGTAAAGTGAGAAAGGGGCATGCTGTCCGCTGACAATTGCTTGTTAGCTTATGATGACAATTGCAACTGCCAGTGCAGAGTGGATTTTTAGCTTGAGAATGATATGGAGGGGTTCGTGGATATTTATTTTTTTTTGAGATTGCTTTGCAGACAAACGGATGTCGGGTAATTGAAGTCGAGTGTATGTTTTGGCACTTTGATTGAAGGAAGGAAATTAGAAATGAGATTACTTTACATTTATGATTGGTCACAAGTTGGATAGATCGTGCTGCGAGAACGTACTCATCTCGTATATGGAACCGGCAGGAGACAATCATTGAGAGGAAGACGTAGTGGAGTGATCACGCGTTGGACAGAAAGTGGGTTATGAGAAAAATTAGAAAAATTGCTCGTATGCCAAGTGGAATCGGATAGAGGGGATTATTTCTTATTTCTTTGGAAGGGAACTAGTCCTTCTGGTTTTAGTTTTCAAACTTAATGTTAAACTTGTGATAGCTTACAATAGCAAACACTTTGGGACTTGGAGTTTGTAAGTTGGGTACTAATAGTGCATCTACAGTCAGAAGATACGGTTTGTATTGAATTTCTTCGATAAAGACCCATAGCAGGCTTTTTTTAGAAGCTATCGGCAAGCTTGCGTGCCGAGGTCCTATAGCTACTTTCTTTAAAAATTCCATGAAAATCGATGTATTCATTCCTGTGATCAATCAGGCATTTATTACCACTGACGTATCTTTACTGCGGTTTTAAAAACGATCGTTGTCGATTGTCAAATTGTCGATTTTGTATTTTCGTCATCCAGCTCTGGGTACCTTTCTTTTGAAATTCAAATGATCAAATGATCTTTTTCTACGATCAACAAGTTATATATAACCATTTGAGTATCTTTACGATTAGACGATTGTCGATTATGAACTTACGTCTCCTGGGGCCTTGCAATTTTGTTTTAAAATTCAATGAATCTGCATTTATGCAATTCCTATGATCAACTCGTCATTGATCAATAATGGGATGACTTCACTGTGCATTGCGTAATTTAAAAAACGATCATCGTTGAGAATAGTCGATTTTGTATTTTTGACAGTACAAAATGGTATGAAAGGAAAACTTAAATCCTCCTCATCATGTCCTTTGGAATTATTCATACTCAGTATAATTTGAAGCATCTAAGCGGTTTGATGACGTTAACTTCATCAAATCGCTTTGATCGTCATCCATTGTGAAGTCAGATGTCAGAAATTGTTCTGAGTCCATAGGAAATGTTTTGACACTTATAGAGGTCAATCACGCAAAATGCCAGCAACGTACCTTAGTCCGTAATAAATGACAACCCAAGCGATGCACTCGTAGTGGTGAAACACACAGAATGTCAGAAACGTTCCTGAGTCAAGTTCATAAACGATCCAAGCGATCATTCCACTCGTTGTGTTGAAGGAGTAATCCTTACAAAACGGAAAATGTTTGAGATCAGTTCAATGATCATAATAGGGACAGAATGATATGATCGACAGAGTATGGTTTTGTTGTTTCATAATATGTACCAGAAATACTAGAATAATCATCAGCCATACCGATCGATCCAATGAGAAAGTGATCGTCAGTCTTAGAGTAGCCGAAATACCGACAAGACTTCACTTTGTGTTATATAAAAGAAATGAAATATCCAGGAGACCGGGTGTAATGGCTCTTCGCGGGTTAAACGCGGATTTTCGATGCTTTAGTTGCAATAATTTTAGATACCCATAGAGATGGAAATGGTCCCCTCGCTTATGATGATTTTCGTTTGAAAAGTTCTCTCCCTCGTGGTCGAGATCCAGGATGGCTTGAGCGTAACTTAGAATAGCTTGAGGGTCAACAGCTAGTATCTGATGCACAGTCTTTCACCAAAATTGGTCGTATAGATCGCCGTTTAGTTCCCAATTGTATACCACATCGTCTGATCCATACTCCGGGGTCCTCTGCGACATTTTTAACCAAAGCTGCGATATTCTCTGCAGCATGGCTGCTCCGGAGACGGCCAGATTTTGCAGTAACTCGTGTCCCATACCTTTGTAGGCGAATGGCTAAACGTCGTAGTATTTGGCTAGTTAATATCGGACGACCGGGTAATCTGCATCAAATTCACGCTGCGCCAACGCATATGACACATAATTCCGCCAAAAAAATCGAAACAATTATTCCCGTTTTTAAGGAGGATATCGATTCATAGATCTTGTTGTCTTTTCCTTTGTATCTTTTTACTTCAGAAATGTCAAAGTAGAAATGACATTTGCCGCAATCTGCAAACATTATTTTATCTCAAATACAAGATCACGATCACTGTTCATGAATGGTCCCTCTTTTGTATTCTAAAAGTCTTTTTCATTTGACCAAACGTTTCCCCTTCATGCGATCATTTTACCAATCCCCGCCATAACTAAGGACGGCTGTGATCACTCATTTTCTTTATGCGATGATCGTGTCAAAATTAGAATCACCCATATCGCAATGCTGGACATTGGCGATAAATCCTTGGTTGAAGCGATATTTCTTATATAGAATTCGTTTTAACGTGTATCGATCTCGCTGCCTACAAATATGTAGAATATTCTCGATACTTTATCTGCCATAGCTTGATCGTTGAATTAGTCGAAAAAATATAAAATTAAGATATCAGTTCTTTGCTTTGTTAATATTTCTTTAGGTCTGTGGTGTTCGTATTCCTTTCAATAAAATTGCAACTATCGTGGTACTTACTTTATAAAAAATGAACCGATCTTTATCTGGGCCGTATCGATACAAAATTGGCGTAGTATTGTTGTGATAAAATATGTAATCAATTTTTGATCAGTAGTCATTGATGAAAGCAATATTTCTATAACAATTTGTGAAACAATAGGATCGCCTCTAGATCTTTTACGATCAGTGATCAGTATCTATTGAAAATAGCCAACTTGTTGAGAATGTTTTAACTAATCCTAGAACTATACCAATAGGACAAGATCAACAGCAACATTAACGTCAACGTTAGGAATCGTTCTAAATTTTCTGTTGCATTCGACGTTGTTATTGTGTGATGTTACATACGAAATGCACCAGCTGTATAAATTGTGTTTTTATCGTTAATGTCGCTGTGTCAATGTGTTTCAGCCATAAAGTATTTGCAAGATCATCATCAAATATAATAGTACCATAACGATCGCATTTTTTACCAACAAGATCGCGGTGATCGTGGCGACACATGATAATAGATTTGGAATAGTAAACTCAATAAAAGTTGGCATAGTATTTTTGTAATATTAATTGTTAAGATAGACTCTAATACCTCAAAGTGTTGTTTACTCATTTAAGACGCCGATCTGCCTTTTAATTCTATACACATACTCTACTGATGATAGGTAACTTGGTATTAATAATATTCGCACCACAAATATGGTTGTGGTAAACTCAGCCACACACTTTAAGAAAGCCAACCGCCTTCGGTGATCAGTTGATTGATTAGAATAGACGTGTTGTGAACTTAAAAAATGAGGAAACATGTGGAAACATAGTCGAAGTTTTGACTTAATCCGATGGACACCCGCACAAAGATATATTTTTTTTTCTCGAATCGATCGAAGTGATCATGTCAGATTAATGATTGACATAGAACCTACCTCAAAACATAATTAGGTACAAATACTTTAAAATCAGTCGCCGTATAAAATTCATAATTTACGGCCGATCGCTGATCTACATTGTTTTTATAATACAATCTTCATCCAAAGTAAGCTTTTAAAATGTAGCTACCAACTTCTTTGGGAATAATATATCGAATTCTCGTGATTGTCAGCTATGTTGAATGTCCTTTTTTCACTATCCTATTGAGCTAAAAGATTCAGATATAATCTACATATTGCCCACTTTGTGTAACCCTGCGATGCCAGGGCTTACTGACTGAAATCTTGAAACAATTGGATCTTCAACAATTTTGCCTCATTAAATTCGACTCTTATTGTATTCTTTGAAACCTTTTATGCCCATTTGAAGCGATGTTATCTAAAGATACTCATTCTCAAAACATTCTTCTTTATGACCACTGGTCCGTGCATATCCAATTATGTGATCTTCGTGGTATTCTTATTCGTTTTTAGGGTTTAAATTATGCTCTATGTTTCGATTAGCAGTCAATAACAGAACAAGGAATCATTTTATGTCGACAAGTCGTTTAGATACACTATCAGATGCATCGGATTCACGATCAAACTTACTGATCATGTAAACTCGCTTGTTAACACTCAATTATGGTTTTGCTGGATAGTGATAGATTCCCACAAAATTCGAGTCTAAAAGTCGAACTGACATATTTGCAAGTCATGTCCGCACGTCGTTACTAAAATATAAAAACTCTGAAACCACGATCACTTGATCATGTAATAAAAATGTGATCTTTGCGACTTTTTTTAAACTACATAAAATGTCACAACATGTAGAATCTGTACGCAAGTCTTGTCCAAAATGTACGATCACGATCAATGATCTTTTGTATTCCATAGTTCTTTTATATTTGCAATTGGAATGGGAATATTGGTCGAGTCGGTTCTCTAATCATTGACTTAACACCTTCGATCGGTGCGATCATTCATGGGTCGATCGTCCTAAAATGACGCTGCAATATTTTACTAATGATCACAACTCTAGATCCTCACTCGTCATGTAATACTTCGTTTATCACTAATGATCACTGATCTTGAAGAGTCCTTTTAGTATTCAGTAATTCAATTTTGTTTAAAAGTACTCAAAACACGATAGATATCTATTGCGGGAGTATGCACACGGTCATTGCCATTGCCTCACTTCCTTTGGATATCTTAAAATTTTGACAGAGTATCATCCAATCACACAATAAATATCTTAAAATTTATATGATTAAATGATCCTAATCATACGATAAATATCTATTGAGACTATGAACATGATGAGGGATGTCGATCATACGATAAATATATATTTAGAGTATGCATCCGATCCTTGTGATTATGAACGGATCGATCGGCTTACTTCCATGGATGTATTCAAATTATGACCAAGGATCTCTATTGGGAGTATGTACACGATCGTTAAAATTATAAATCTATCGTTTGCCTTACTTCTCATTGACCAAGGATCACTTGATCAATAGCTAAATATCTATATCTATATCTAAATATTTTAGCACGAACATGATCCTTCTGACTATGATCGGATCGATCGTCTTATTCAAAAACTTTGATCTAGGATCATTTGATCATATGATAAATATTTATTAAGAGTATGCACACGCTCATTGCGATTATGAACGGATCGATCGCTTTATTTAGCAATAATCTCTATAAATGTATACACACGATCAGTTGATCATGTCAACTAGGAGATGATGTGATACTTCATTTCAGGGCAATCTTTGGGAATCAAGTCAGTTGATTTATCGATACAAAATAGCTTTGTGAATTAAAGTTGCAACATAGAGATTCAGTGATCTATAAGTGATCAAGATGTTTTCAATATTTCATCACATATATCAAAAGATACTCTCAGTAAAAGAATAAAATGACATCTAAGATACCCAAAACCAAACAACTTCTCCGAAAAAAAATTGTATCTATACCCTACCAACTCCATAAGATACACTTAACATGCGAAACAAATTACAAATCCGACTTGTGGTAGGTCGATAATATAAGTTTCCGCATACCAATCCATTAAGACACAGTTGTCTTGCTTCGTATTACCTACAAAGGTGCATGTATGTTCAAAAAAAGAACCAAAGTACCAACTCGATTCGTACAAATGTAACTCTCTAACGTATCCCATCAAAGCAAGGAAATGCGTAACGTTGAACTCGCTCCTTGTCCTGTTCATCCATCGAATGTTACAGCAGAAGAAAAAAAACGGCAAAACTAGTTTACTATCGCAATCCGTGCAGACTACAGAGCCAGGCTATAAGCTAAGCAATATCCGTCAAATGCCCATCAAAGCGTTTTGCACCGTACTCGACTAGATACATGTTGAACCTCATAAATATGGATGCAGTTTCCTCTCTCCCTCTTCAGATAAACTGCAAATAGTTCATAAACCGCACGTAATAATATCTCCCCGACAACGACTGCAGAAGTTGGTTACTTAGTTCGTCATCTCCATCGTCATCGTTGTTGTCGGTCTTCAAAGTCCCGTACGGAGTCCATCAGCGCAAAACCACCGGCAGTCAACCTGGAGTTAATTACTCTTTACTGTTCGTGCAGTGCTTTCTTTCACTCGGTTGCGGTTGCTGTTTTTGTGTTTTTCATTGGCTTTATGCACTTTAAAGTCGGCCTCTTCATAACATGTTCCCACAGCCGCAATTATTCATTCTTCCTATGAAGTTACAAATCTCTTACACACTTGTAGATACACCATCTTCATGGGTAGATACATGCAAACTGTATTAACCCGTGCAGCAATGTCCCAAAAGAATCTAGAACGATTTAAGGAGTTTTGTATCCAACATTGAGAGGGAGAAGATGTAAATCTCATTTAGTCGTTGACAAGAAAAACAAATCTGCATCTCATCACAAAACAAATGCGAAAGCGATTACACGAATGGATTGTATCTACAGAGGTACATGTCATTCATCAACGTTGCATCTCAACGCTATAGTTGTCTGTTGTTTTTGTTTGTGTTACTTGCCAACAAAACGTCAGATAAACGGAATCGCAATGAAGAGATACCTTCTGCGACTGCACCGCACAAAGTCAACGCGATGGGCTAGGGGGGCTAGAGGAAGGTGAACAAATTTTGTCAAAATTAGTACATCTGTGCGGTGACGACGGTGGCGCTGCTGCTTCCTTCCGTGATCGTTGAGGAGACCACAGTCGTGTGAACCCTGTGGAGCGTTTTATGTTCCTCGACGGTGACCTTTGATTGTGTGTCGCCATATACAGCAAGTTGGATTACCCAACGATGACCACGACGTTGTTGTCCAGACATACAAGTACGCGGTTTATCATGATATCGTCGTCGGAGTCTTGGTCTCATTTGGATGGATAGCATAATGATGGTACACATTTTTGGTCATTTCTTGGAATTGGCACGGTTTTTTTGGTTTTTGGTTATGGTAGTCTTGTCGTGGCTTTCTCAAACCCGTCGAGATACTTCAAAGCAAGGGGGGATCTTATTTTCGGTTGATGTGCTCAGTGGTTTGCCAACTGTCGCATATAAAGATACATAATTACATTTGTAATTAAAATGAGGGTTTTTATTAGCAGACAGAGACAATGTACAAATACACACACAAACCTATACAATGTGTGATTAAGTGAACGAGGAAGTAGGCTGGTGTTGATTGTTGGTAATCACCATTGATAGGGTTTTTATTGGGACTCCTAGCTAGATGTGTCTGCAACTGACAGACTTTAATGAGAGTTCGTTATCTAAGTGGGGTTGGTGATATGAGAAAAAGTCCCATTTAAATAAAACCAACTTTATTGTCCTTCATTTGCGTAGTTACTCTTGGTGCGGGCTATAAAAATGAAGGTTCATTGCTTTTACTGGTAGTTTTTGGTTTTTCATTGCAAGTGGTGATTTATTTTGTTTCAGGAGTCATGTTTTATTTTATGCGAACAGCGACTAAAACACGATCACTTGGTTATTTTTATCAACATCATTAACTTCTTGTATCTTAGGAGCTTAAATTGTAAAAGCCATCAACTACAAGGTAGGAAAGTTAGATGAAATGTGGATCCTGCTGTGATATGATCATTGCGATCTTAAAGATCAACTAAATTTAAAAAAAAAATGTCACTATAGATCAGTACAACTCAGTAAAGATCATGAGACTTTGTTAGGCACTACGAAATACCTTTCCGAAGTCCTCAAATAAGCAATTTTTAGTTTTATTTTAACCCACGATCACTAGATCATTTATTTTTAAGGTGATCCTGATCATCAATAAAATCATTTATATATCGTATCTTATATGTGTCCAAATTTGTAAAAGCCATCAACTAGAACAAGCAGATAAACTTAAATAAATTTTGAGTCATGATTTGATATGATGGATATGATCTTCAAGATCACCCGTGATTCAAAAATATCATTATGGAGCAGTACAGCTCAGTACAGATCAGTAGACTACGAAAGGCACTACGAAATACCTTTCCGTAGTTCCCAAATACTAATTTAAGAAAAAATCGATTGCTTCAGTTTTTCTGATCCATATCCGATCCTCATGTTTATTCAATAACTGATCTGTACTGATCATTGATAACATTTTGGAATTTCTGGAGAACTTGTTACAAAAATTGTATCTTATTCAGGAGAGAGATATACATGCGATTTTCGTTCACTTCGTTTATGATCTAGAAGTCATTGACTTGTCACAACTTCATTTTTAACATTTTTAATCATGATCAGATACGATATATGCGATTGATATGTTACTATTCGATCGAAAATATTTCTTTTTTGGCTCTCGGTCATTTTAACAAAATAGAACATTTGGACAAAGAAGATATAGAAAATATCCAACTTTTACTGATCCATTACCTCGTCATGCATGATCAGTAATCAATAATCATTGATCATCCATTGAAAGATTCTTATGTTGTAGTCTTCTAGAAGGAAAATTGTCGATAATTAGGGAGTTTGTATGGGAGGAAAGTAGGAATGTGAACGGAACCCTGGTATAGGAATAAGGGGGGGATATTTGCGAAGGGTGGTTTATTCTCAGCACACCCGACTTATCCTACCAAAGAACATATAGGTACATATCATGCCAAATTTTTTCTAGATACAGGTAGATATGTGGACTTGAATATCATCTTTAATTATATGGACACATTCAACATTTAACTACGACCGAGGTATTGTAACGATTCGACATGATTAATGCGATGTACACACAATTTTCCAAATGTCCAATTTTCCATGACTCTGGTGTATAAATCAGACTTAATTTGAAAGATAGCATGGGTTATGTGGGCTTTGAGGGCCGCTGTGGTTTGTGAATTATTCACTTAATTACTGAATCAGTGAAGTCAAAATTATCCACCACACTGCGAATAGTCTACTCTTCAGGACGATTATGGCGACTGTAAAATGGGCGAAGCGAGCTAAATGTTGATCAAACATATTTTTATAAAATCACCGTTTATGGTGATATGGCAATGCAGACTGAATAAATGATACCCAATTTTACAGATAAAACATTAACAATATGATCAGATACGATCAGTGCGATCTATAGATTCACCATCTGTTTGTATCTAGGAGATCATTTTAACAATATCATCAACAATATGATCAGATACGATCAGCGCGATCTATAGATTCACCATCTGTTTGTATCTAGGAGATCATTTTAAGGCCCTATCTACATACGATCATAGTCACAAGAAGTACAATTATTTTTCAGCCAAAGGTCCTCGTGATCACTGACCGATCAAAATGTTGTTTACAACTGATCGTCTAGACTTGTGATCTTCATAAAGTTCTTTCATTTTAATCATCACGAATTAAAAGGTTCTGATCGTCAGGAACAGAATCCCCACGTTTTTTACCGTTCGTGATAATATTGTCTGTCCGGATTTGGTTTTTTCCAGTGTTATACCGTCTCTTTTAGTGTTATACTGGTCTCTTGAAAATAATTGACTCGAATGCTTGGTATGCTTGGCGCATCATTTATGTGATGAAATCTGAGAAAATCGTTTATCTACGTGCTACAGTAGCCGAATCATCGTTTTTGTAAAACGCGGTTCGCTACCGAGAAACTTTCGATAGCCACAGAATTCCCTATTTTATGGCGGATCCGAATGGATGTTCGATTTTCTTGACAGTTGATACTACTCGGATAATTTGTTCAGATCATCGCGAAAGGAGAGCCCCGCACTAACCATCGCGCCACTAAGCCCGTCGTTTGAGATAACTTGATCTTTTCTATAGCGATCTCCACAAACGCTTGCTCAATTTACTCAAACCTATATAAGTTGTCAGTAACAAGATGAAAATACTCTAAAGGATTCCGATGTTGATCATACATATCGATCCTCATGATGATTCATTGATCCTCTGATATAAGGACCATATATAGCATTTTATTTTTTATGTGTTTAAACTTAATAAAGTTTGGCCCATAAGTCGCTACGATCTTAAAAAGTAGATTTACCATTAATGAAAACTCACTGTCTTCAAAAGACATAAAGTTCTCCAATAAATTGACTTAATAAACACACATGATTGATCATCAAGATCGTTTGCATCATTCACTAATTTATCTATTAAAATTAAAATGGTCGCATCTTGGAAGGGATACATCCACTTAAGCAATCAAAATGTGTATGGTAAACAATTTCCAACAATCCTTGCGATCACTGATCGTTCGTTTTTTTGTAATACGAGAGAGTGGAGAGGATCTCCACAATAAATATGTGGTATGATGTGCTTCAGTTTTGAGTCCAATAGTTGTTTTTGCCTAATCACAGAAATTAATCGATCAGTGATCTTTTACAATCAAAAAATGATCCTTCAAGAATATCATTAGATTCTGATCATATATGCGGTAACATGGTTATCGAAGAAGGTGCTTCATTTCTGTCGTTTATATAGTTCGCCTACCAAAAAGTCATCGATCACTGATCTTTTGCGATAGGAGAAATAAATCGTCCGCTGCGATACCTCTCAAACGAGAATAGAAGCGAGATATTACCACACCATAACGATCTATCTCTAGCAGATCGATGTTGGTCGTTGGCTACGTGTTAGAATTCCCCGATCGTGGAACTATCGATCACTTGATTCTTGACCGTACTTCTGTTTAATTCAAATTGAAGGCACTTCCTTGAAGTTGTGATCCAATTTCAATCCTGTTTACAAGTTTTGGTTTGGACTCGCATTAAACCGATCGCGGTTGCAGGACTATCGATCACTGGCGGTTATTGAAAACAGACGAGAGTATATCAGAATTATGGTACAAATTGGAATTGATAAAGCTGCGTATGATTTGGCTTCAGATTGGGCTGATTATTGAACTATTGATCCATAGACACATGCATTTTCCATCGCCTAACGACAAAGAAAACAACTGCATATAATTTTCGTCTCAATTTATCGAAATGACATGCTTACATTTGGAGCAAATTCACGTGTTATCACAAATCAAGGGTCAAATTCGTGCACAATGCTAAATTTTTAACTACAACATTCGAACCCTTTGGGTTACAGTAGTAATTTGTTGATGTGTACGTGCCACTGTTTTTCAAAATTTTAAACCATTTGCGAAAGGGTAGTCCCACGCAAGCTCGAGTGCCTTAACTCTTTACGTAATGATCTCATTTCCGTGTTAGCGCAAATTCACGGCCAAAGTCCTGCGTGGAGTGGTGGTAGTGAATATGTTACTTCGCCTCAAAATCGAAATGCGTGGCTCATTTGGAACAATTTGGCTTACAGTGGTAATTTTTTGATGTGTACGTGCCACTGTTTTTCAAAATGTTTAACCATTTGCGAAAGGGCAGTCTCATGCGAACTCCAGTGCCTTAACTCTACGTAAAGATCTCATAATTATGCTAACACAAATCCACGGTCAAACTCCTGCATAAAGTGGTGGTAGTTCAATGTTTTTGTTCGCCGAAAAATTGGGATGCGTAGCTCATTTCGAACACTCTGATTTACTGTGCCATTTTCTGCAGATTTCGAACCTAATAATGTCAAGAATGTCTCTTGGGTCTGATGGTTCGACCGGGATTCTCGCACGACTACGAGGGCGTTTAGAAATCTGATTTCTTCCATTTCCTTTAGTTGTGCTTCTGGGCAGACTTCCCCTGCCCTGGACACTGCTATGTTGCAAAGATATTTGGAACCCTAATCTGCGCAAGCAATCTTCTTCATATGTCCCTGATAGATCCCTAGGTTGCGGCAAGTGGGTGCAGAATACTGGCGGTCGCAAGCAAAATATTTGGAGGAAGCTGTAGGCAAATTTCAACCATCGTCCATTTTTTCGATATTATGCTTCAATCCATGTCACTGCGGTCAATTATCGCGAATTCCAGAAGTTCTTTTAACATTTCACTAAAAGTTCAATCAGTGGTTCTGAAAAAAACGAGGGATTGTCCGTTTTGTTATTTTTGGGGATCCTCGAATCTTCCACCAACCTTTGCCTGTTGGGCCTTGCTAAAGTTGAATGGAAATTAAGGACATTGCAGCTCTCTTAGGATTCATTTTATTGCCATTTATGTGTCGCAGGGTATATGGTTTGGGATCGCTAATTGTCTCCCTAGAGATCACTTTTTGTCAAATGAGGTTAACCTATTAAGTTGAATCTGTGAATACAGAGAGTGGCAGGTAATATAAGTAGATTTCGGTGATCACGATACTTGATCTTTGAATGATCGATATCGATCACATTTTTAATACTGTAATTTGAAATACTGGTAATATCGATAGATTTACCGCTTCATGATACTGTCGGTACTTGATCATTGAAAGATCACTACCGATGACATTCTCAATACAATTTTTCTTCGAATGATCTCTATCGATCACTTTTTTAATACTGTGAATGTAAGTACTGGTAATATCGATAGATTTACCGAAT
This sequence comes from Rhingia campestris, assembly GCA_932526625.1. Taxonomy (NCBI): domain Eukaryota; kingdom Metazoa; phylum Arthropoda; class Insecta; order Diptera; family Syrphidae; genus Rhingia; species Rhingia campestris. Next base: position 23,697,616 of record OW052184.1, read on the forward strand.
CATGATACTGTTGGTACATGATCATCGAAAGATCACTATCGATCACATTCTTAATACACTTTTTCTTCGAATGATCTCTATCGATCACCATTTTAAAAATGTGAATGTAAATACTGGTAATATCGGTAGATCTACTCTCGGTACTTGATCATCGATCACATTCTCAATACACTTTTCTTAAATGAGGCGAACATACATCTTTGCAGCAGGGCACATTAATTTATACTTGCATATGTGAATGGTGGTACTATCGACGCTGTACAGTAAAAATCAGTTTTTCTATCTTTAGACAAAGCTCCCCAAACATTTCAACTTCCTGAAAATCCCCCACCATACATCCCACTATCCCTGGACTCCTTTCACCAGCTACCATTGTACCACAAATTACATAGTAATTTCCTTAATTTGATTGCGAGCAACTAACCATTACCTGTTGCCCCCTAATTGACAACCACAATCAATTCGTGCACAGTCTACATCAATCAATCAACACCTTGTTAATTCGACCCCAAACTACACATCAAAATCAGTGCACACCATCCATCAATACTGCTCTCAACCACCATCCGCGTCGTCGTTGCTGCTCCTGCTGCTACTTCAGATCAATTCAATTAAATCTACCAAAACTGCAAAGTCACTCGCATATATTTGCCAACCCCCCCCCCCCCCCCCCCGCTTCTGCTCAATCATGATGCACACTCAACCCATAGATACACGCCTACAAATCGAGCGAAAAATTCAACGAAAGAATTCTGCACAACATCTCGGCAACAATCTCGCAAAATAAAATCAACATCCAATTGCCATCGTTATTCTAATGTCATACAGATACAAGATTCATGACAGTACGCCCGCATTATGTGTAGTGCAGCACAGCTCTATACAGCGCATCCAAACTCAAGGCATTGCCGCTCATCGTTCTCCTATCAAATTATGGTAATGCCAGCAATGACGAGCTGTCTTCAGTTCGTACGCTCAAGATGTGCGCATTTAACCGATGCCAAACCACCAATTGATTACATATACGAGAGGGCACAAAGCAATGCGAATAGAGTATCTATGCATCGTAGCGGGAGTATCTATCGAGCTATGAATTTAAATTTAACTTTTATATGTTTGTCCATTTTGTCAAATCATACATCGGCATGGTATGGACGTGACCAAATCGATCTAGATACAAAACCACCACCTTTAGCATCAGCTAAACCCGTTCCATTAACATTGTCCAGCTTGGTTTGAGAGCGCATTTATATGCGACTACCGGACCGGACTATGCTGAGGTTGGGATGCTGAAGACCACTTTAACCTTACCACTTTATTATTACTCGTATTCATTGTTGTTGTTGTTATTGTTATTGGCGAAGGAATGCAGTGTGTGTGTGTGCTTTTGATCGATAATAATGCTGATGGCTTGAGGCCGGCACATGTCGACTAAGAAGGTATCTATACGACATAGAATAGAAAATCAGCATCATAAGGTAGTATCATAAAGGGAGGCCCACAGGGAGCTGAAACCATTGCATAGATACGTTGTGAAATCAGCTTACGTGCAGACACGTTCAATTCTTTTTCCCGAACGTGCATCCGAGTGGATTCTGCCCCCTCTGTCAACGTGGTGCTTTGGGTCTCTGGGGGCGGTTAAATATGGAACGGGTGTTCATCTAATAATATGCATAACGTCTTCCTGTATGAAGTCATTTTTTTCCCTCTCTAGATGCTATTTTTTACAAGACAAACAGGTGTTGAGATACATGTGTGTATAATGACTCTCGAACTGCAATTGGTGTCTGTAGTCAGGTGGAAACTGCTTCGAGCTATTAACTACGGATTAATCGGTGAAATTGGTTGAAGTGGTTTTGCCCGTAGATACGCCTTTCTATATATGAGGTTATTGCAACATTACGTTGGTATTTAGTTTAATACGAATCCAGTTTACCGGCTTAAAGGGGGATTAGACAGCATGATGGAATGAGGTTTTCCCGTTTTGGGTGACACTAAAATTACTCGACTTCTTAACTACCTCAAGGCTTTCTAATCACTTTACCATCGGATTGTGTTTTTTTTAGTGTAGATACAAGTGTTGGATGTATCTCACAAGGTATGGAGGCTCTATTAATTCGAAATACTCACCCCGATGGGAAGCTGTCATCACTCTCGAAGGTTACCCTCACCAATTTGAGAGCATCCCCCGCCACCGTCGGCAGTCATCTCACACTCAACTCGTTTCAATTGAATAATTTCTATGTTAGTGCAAGGGAAATCGTTGATTGCTTCTGTTATGGATCCGCTGTTGCAATAGGTCTGGGATAGCGACACATGGGAGTATCTCAGTGTAATTGCCTGAGAGTTTTCATTCAGTGTTTTCCTTCACAAAAAAAAATAAAAGAGACCTAAATGAGAACGGAAAAGCATCATTCGATGGGAAACTTCAACATGTATCTATGGCTATTTTTGTTTTTCAATTTCGACATGGGACATCACCAACGCGCTCTACCAACACTGATTACAAAGAAGGAGTTCGCGAGCAAAAAAAATAGTCCCTCGTAATTGCCATCCCGGATGAAATTAGTGCACACTACACACACGCGTTTTATAATTGCTGGATCAGATTAGCCGGGCTCATCGAGCTTGCTGTTTGTGCAATAAAAACAAAAACAACAACAACAGGTCCAACAGGACTAATCTCTTTGCATCATCAGGTGGTGCACTCGCATAATGACCCATCATAGTCCAGATCTAGATAGATGTACACATGTGTGTGTGTCCTGATATCTCGCGCTAGATACGCACTACAGCGTGTGATGTGGAAATAATCACACACAGTAGGTGGTGGTTGGATCTCGATTTGCCACCGCTGGCTCATCCTTTCGTTTCAATCCAGTTTATCCAGGTTATACCTGTACACGTAATATCCCTTAGCAAGGTGCACAATGTTTATATGCCTGAATGGGTTCAATCCAATGGATGTCGACGAGGGGTGGAGATGTTAGTCCGCTAGTCGGGTGGCAGCTGCTATGTTGTCCGAATACCATAACGAAAACCCGCACAGACCGCAAAAAGTTTAATCGCATAACGCTGGCAACCACATTCTCTAAACCGAGTCGAGTGTTATCATTTTTTGAAATCGCTTAATGCACGAAAGATTCGCGTTTTACAAACATAGATACTTACACACATGTAGATAGTTAAACAACCAGCTACCAGCTTTAGTTAGCCATCCTTGTGTTCTGTGTGTGTGGTGGTGGTGGCGGCACGATGGCGTTGGTAATGTTGGTCGGTTTGAGCTAGAATCGACAATCTAGTTGTAGCTATGTCAGAGCTATGCAAGACCGCACATACAAATGTATCTCAACAAAAAGTAGATATTATGTTGCGGCAGCCATAGAACGTTAACCACTGATTTTGCCATAAATATGCTTTGCCAAAGGTATTCGCTCAGAAAGACGAGTGTTTTGTGGATTTTTTTCAAGCCCCCACCAGAGGTGAGATGTCTATGTGGAGTGGTGCAAGGACTGCCTATTTCGGCTAAAAGTTTGTGTAACGGCTTAAACCGTGTGACTGGGTGGGTATATTAAAATAGAAGTGCGGTGCGTATTAGTTTAGTGCACTCTGTGGTTGCATTAGTTTGTGGTTTTGGGTAGTACCTACTGTGCGGCGGTAGAGGTATCTGCATTGAGATTTTCCAACACGATTAGCTTTTGAATTGGGAGGCTATGTTGCAAGTTAAATGTGCTTTCGGATACTTTAAGCGTTTTGAGTGGTAATGGGTTTTAAAGTTTTTCAAATGGCAAAGTACGCCAATTGGTGTGGGTATCCATTGCGGGAGTATCTATACAACGATGGAAGAATGTCTATGCCTAGAACCTAGCTTTTCCAATTAATTTTGGGTACGATGTTTGATTTTTAGGCCTAACTCACAATCTGACCCTGATATCAAACTTCAAATTTCAGAAGATTGTCATGATAATGGAGACCAGTTTGAGAAAAGTGCTCAAACTGGTCTCCATTGTCAGGTGGAAAGATTTTTGTAACTGCTGATTTTGAGTCCATGACTCCTCGGAAAATCGATCCCACTATCAGCCTAAAAAAGTCTTTCAAAATTCTAAGATATACGCACTCTCTTATGTGTGCAAAGAGCGCGTATATCTTCGGATTTCGGATTGCCAGGTTTTATTTTTAGTATCCATGCTAATCTTGAATTATTTTTAGACTCAGGGGCTTTCATTGAATAAGCCTTAATAAACCTAAACTGTGGGTCTTTTGAAACACGATGATGACCGCTCTCTTTGGAACCTTGGAACTACATTGCTCTCTAGTTGTTAGTATCATTATCTTGAATTAAATTTAGGCTTAGGGAAAATTGAATTGAAGAAGCCTTAATATATCTACACTGGGCATGCTATCGGCCTAAAAAGTCTTTCGGACTCCGATGATATAGCTTCTTTGGAACCACATTACTTTCTAGGTTTGTTATTTGAATCCATGCGTCTGGATCTTGAATTAGGTTTTAGTTTGGGAATATATACAGGGTGGCCAGACATTTTTCTGGGTCACCAGCATTGAGCTGTTAGACCAACTGGATCTTGTATGGGTAAGGTGCAGATCTTTCCTCAAAATCCGATGAATCATGGAAAGACCCAAAAGGGCCACCCTGTATTTAGTTAGTCATAGTTTTGCTTAGGTTTCATGGTTTGTTGGCGCTCTGATGATGTGTCAAACTCACATGTGCTTGGGTGGGACTTTAGAATACCCGTTCGATGTTGATGGAGGCAAAATTATGATACTTGAATGAGGGTTTCGTGTAGAGCCCCGCATTTCCAAAAGATATTGTCACATCAGCCCGATCTTTAGGGCGGTATGTCAGACCCTGCAGATCTTTGTATTTCTCTTTTCTTGTTGGGGGTAGAAGAAATGATTTATGCACCAAAGGAGGTTTTTGTCGATGACTATCGCAGTCTGTCCGACTCTCCTTTGTATAGGTGTACGTCAACTCCTTATAACCTTTCAATTTCGGAACCATCTCCCCAGGACGACTGTTCGCAATTCTACAGAGCGACTATATCTGCTACTTTACCCTTTCGCGATCACTAGATCACAGCTCTGCTCACTCGAGAGCATGTTTTCGTCTGTTGTCTGAAGTGATGAAATTGACATTTCTCTCTCGTTCTCCTACTTCTGTTTCACATCTACTGCAGGTGAAGAAGGTATGGTAAGCGTTGCGTATGTTAAAGTTCCCGAACTGACCTGCGTTGAGGTATCCGTGTCCAGTAAGTAACTAGGTGACGTTTTCAGTAACCTGACCTAGTTTCGGGTGATTCCATTCAGCCACGTTCGTGATCAGCTGGCAGCCCATCATTCTCTGCTTTCCGAGCTCTTCAGCCTTTCCGTTGCCGTTTCCACTCAAACTTTCATCTTTTTGCTGTAGACGTACTTCTTTTCTGCCGCTAGGAGGCCAATTGCACTCGCTTCTGTAACAACAAGGATGGCTGGTTCCGACATCGTTCGAAAGAAGCTTGCTGCTCGTAGAGCTCTGCATCTCTGCCTCTCGCAAACCTGTTATCTGTTTCTTGTATTTTTCCTGTTTAAGCGTGTCTTCTTAAAGACGGAGGGCATGCGTCGTCGACATCAGATGAAAGATTTTCGATCCATGCTTTTTTGCCCTCCAAACTTCTTCATGGCAGAAATCTGCTCCTTTTTTTGTGGTAAATCTGTAGAACACATATCAACATATAAAGTAGAACACATATCTATGATCGCATGAATAAACTGGCGCCCAATGGAAGGTCTAATCAATTAAAATTCTTCCAGTCAATTCCACATCGACGAACTTTTCACATTTGAAATTCGTCAGCGGAATGGACACAAACATAGACACCCCAATCGTGGTAACCGTCCGGAACAGTCTCCGAAACAAAAGTCAGTTCCAATCGAAACTCAATTTCCTTTCGGTCTGCGGAGTATAATAAAAAAACATTTAATAGCGTTCCATTGATTCATCTCATAGCTGTTAGAAATTGTTGACTTAGCGCATATCACCGATGCGCGATCATGTCCGTTAAATTTTGTCGAAAGATTTTTTAAAAATACTAGTCGGAACGGATACCTCGGTAGAAACGTCTCCGATTTCGAACATATCGGAGAAAATTCTCTTTTGAATGGATACCTTGATAGGGGTGGGAATGTATTGGAAAACTTTTTAAAACTGGCGCCCTGTGTTAGGCCCTGCAAATTTATTTTCTCTATCGTTTACCCGTATATACATTTCACATACCTAATATCTATTACTAACAAATGCCACTGAATGGTGCTATCTATAAGCAGTTCCTCATTCCACAATACATTCCGATGATTTGTGTATCTATTCAACGATAAGTATTACATATTTGTCTGCCAATACAGCGATTTAAAAGTATCTAACATGTGATAAATTTACGACACCACAATTTCGTATCTCTTATCATATGTCATACTTTCTGGACACATCATTATGATACTACTTCCGTTATAATCCGCTCAATACCGCATAAATAACCCTCATATCACTGAAATAAAAAATCCTATTTTATTACCTCTAATCTCCCATTAAAATGCCTATCGAAACATTAGGAACATTTCCATTTTTAGATCGCCATAAACTTTCATATTAATAATCCAAACTTTCCCGCAAAATAACCATCACATCTTTCACTCGTTTCCCACTGAAATCCGATAAAATATTAACATAACCCGAACAGAATCAAGAACACACAAACACAGATAAAGTTTGAAATCCGTTGACCTATTGCATGGGTGCCTTAAGTGCCATATTTCCGAAATGTCTTGCCTAATGCGTTTGATCAATATTAATTAAACCTTCCTGTTGTGCAGTGTTGTTCCTCAACCCTAACCTTAAAAACCAGACATAATCCGCACAAAACATCGTGGGCGGTCGGTGTATCTTCTCCACCAAAAAAAAAATACGAAAAATAGATACAAATTCGTTAATAACACATGGTCGACTCGACCGGGGTCCCGTAAATCGTTATTTATTGCTCACAAACGAACGGCATTAATCAGTTTCTTTTCGTCGCTTTGGTGGAACAGCATGTGCCCCCAATTGTGCTAATAACCCTTCGCCTATAGCACGCAGATACATCCAGGCGGTAATAATTTTCAATTTTCACCATGAAATGGATAACTTTGCATGCACCCTCTCTGCACTGCATAATGCAATAATTCTCCGTAAAATTATCTCTCTAAGTGTTCGCCGATTCGGATAGAGATGCAATTATCCTGTGATTCCTTTTGTGGCGAATATATGTGTGCGCATCTGCATTTCCATTTCCAAATCCATTCCCCCCGGAGAAGGTGAATATTGAGCGATAAATCTGTAGACGCGCCAAAGACCAAGTGCATGCATCACATGGTGTAGATACAATTCTATCCGGTATCTCTGCCTCTGCGACTCTACTGCGGTGTTGAGATACACCTTGTCGCGTATAATTTCCTCCTGTCTAATGGACTTGTGTGGTATGGTTCTACAATCTCTTCTGAGATTTTGCACCTCAGCAATGCCGCGTGGGTAACCTCTACATAGATTCGTTGGCAGTTCTTCTCTGCAAGTTATTAGGACGAACACGATTTTCCTGTCAGCACCTTTTTTTATGGGTTTTCTTCTTTCCAAACAGTAGAACATGGCCTGTCAGTGATTATAGGTGATGGTGACATGATACTATGGCTGGAAGGTGGGTACTATCTCCTAAATCGAAATGCTGCATGGCCCATTAATGAATGAGACACGAGTTTGCAGATGGGCTTGTGAGTTGTATCGGATCCAATTACTGACACCTGCAGAAATGGGAGTACATGATCGATGTCGGTAGTTGACTTTCGACCCCGAATTCTTCGAACTTCACAGGACTGTCAAAAATTGGATGGATTTCTCAGAGAATTGGTTTTTGAAATTGCGTGCAAAAGATACTTTCCTGTCAATTGGACACAATCGTATGTAGTATGGTTCCGGAAATGTGTTGGATGATGATGATTGTGTTGGGCCACTGGGTGGCATAACAGTTATATGGGTAATAATAGGGTTTATGGTTGGACGGCAATTTGGGAATTGTAATTGAATCACGTAAGAGAGGAGAATATTTTTTCGGCAAGAGAGACACGTAGGTAATTGAGGTGGATAGTGGATTAGTTGCATTTACAATAATTTACACATTTTAGTGGAAATTACATTGTTGTTCATAAAGTGGGAAAGAAGAAACATTTAGCAGTGTCTTAGCTCTGCTATCAAAATATTGGGCAATGTTGCTGAATTCAAACAAAATTATCTGTCCTGAATTATTGTTTTTCAGTTAAATAAAGAAATATTTAGGTAAGAAAAATGATTTTTTCTTTCGAAAGCACAAAATGGCGCCCAATGAGAGGTTACATAAAATCAACCCAGCAGCAAAATTCTGAGAAATGTTGAACATAAGTGTTGTTTCTATATGTAGTACCACCAAATGTGATATTTTCTTAGAACGGACCACAAATACCCTATAAATATGGGATTTGACAAAACGAAATGATTTCCGCTTACTTAATGTAGTGTTCCTTGGCAATTTTGTAGCAACAGCCTGTAATCACTGTGAAAAGTAACGTTTTGTATTCATTTGCCCACGAAGATAGACAGAAATACCATTCCAATGTAAATTTAAAAAAATTGGGTCCAGTAGTTTACGAAATGTAGATCCCTTTAACAATTTTACAATATCAGTCTGAAATCACCTCGAAGAATAATGCTTGTGTTAATTTTCTTATGGCAGATAGACAGAAATACCAATATTATACAAATTAAAAAAAATGGCGCCCAATGTGAGGCTGATTAGAGAAATTAATCCGATTAAATTAAACTATACAGAAACAGCATTTCCGGACTAGTTTTACACTGAAAAAAATTACTTTGAATAGTGATATTATATATTAACGTCCAAAGCAATGGTAGTTCATCCTAACCTACAATCATTTTTGTGCCAGAAGTAATGTTTAATTTCTTTAATCGGTATTTCAAATAAATATCTCAGAGTGTTGTTGAAACCAATGCCAATATTAATGGAATACAAAAAGACCACCCAACATAAGGTATATTAGATTCGATATTATAAAGGAAACATGTTCTAAGAGATACACTTTTTAGTGGAGAAAATTAAATAAAACATGTAGTATCTCATGCATTTTTTTCTCGTAAATTATCCCACTATTTAGTTGACTTTGTTGATAGATAAACATGTTTGCATAATACAATGCGAAAAGACAACGAGTCTCTGAGGGGAAATTAAGTGCCAATTGATGATTAGTTTTTATCACATGGCCTGTCAGTGATTATAGGTGATGGTGACATGATACTATGGCTGGAAGGTGGGCACTATCTCCTAAATCGAAATGCTGCATGGCCCATTAATGAATGAGACACGAGTTTGCAGATGGGCTTGTGAGTTGTATCGGATCCAATTACTGACACCTGCAGAAATGGGAGTACATGATCGATGTCGGTAGTTGACTTTCGACCCCGAATTCTTCGAACTTCACAGGACTGTCAAAAATTGGATGGATTTCTCAGAGAATTGGTTTTTGAAGTTGCGTGCAAAAGATACTTTCCTGTCAATTGGACACAATCGTATGTAGTATGGTTCCGGAAATGTGTTGGATGATGATGATTGTGTTGGGACACTGGGTGGCATAACAGTTATATGGGTAATAATAGGGTTTATGGTTGGACGGCAATTTGGGAATTGTAATTGAATCACGTAAGAGAGGAGAATATTTTTTCGGCAAGAGAGACACGTAGGTAATTGAGGTGGATAGTGGATTAGTTGCATTTACAATAATTTACACATTTTAGTGGAAATTACATTGTTGTTCATAAAGTGGGAAAGAAGAAGCATTTAGCAGTGTCTTAGCTCTGCTATCAAAATATTGGGCAATGTTTCTGAATTCAAACAAAATTGTCTGTCCTGAATTATTGTTTTTCAGTTAAATAAATAAATATTTAGGTAAGAAAAATTTTTTTTTTCTTTCGAAAGCACAAAATGGCGCCCAATGAGAGGTTACATAAAATCAACCCAGCAGCAAAATTCTGAGAAATGTTGAACAGAAGTGTTGTTTCTATATGCGTTTACACGAAATGTGATATTTTCTTAGAACGGAACACGAATACCCTATAAATATGGGATTTGATAAAACGAAATGATTTCCGCTTACTAAATGTAGTGTTCCTTGGCAATTTTGTAGCAACAGCCTGTAATCACTGTGAAAAGTAAAGTTTTGTATTCATTTGCTCACGAAGATAGACAGAAATACCATGCCAATGTAAATTTAAAAAAAAATGGGTCCAGTAGTTTACGAAATGTAGATCCCTTTAACAATTTTACAATATCAGTCTGAAATCACCTCGAAGAATAATGCTTGTGTTAATTTTCTTATGGCAGATAGACAGAAATACCAATATTATACAAATTAAAAAAAATGGCGCCCAATGTGAGGCCGATTAGAGAAATTAATCCGATTAAATTAAACTGTACAGAAACAGCATTTCCGGACTAGTTTTACACTGAAAAAAATTACTTTGAATAGTGATATTATATATTAACGTCCAAAGCAATGGTAGTTCATCCTAACCTACAATCATTTTTGTGCCAGAAGTAATGTTTAATTTCTTTAATCGGTATTTCAAATAAATATCTCAGAGTGTTGTTGAAACCAATGCCAATATTAATGGAATACAAAAAGACCACCCAACATAAGGTATATTAGATTCGATATTATAAAGGAAACATGTTCTAAGAGATACACTTTTTAGTGGAGAAAATTAAATAAAACATGTAGTATCTCATGCATTTTTTTCTCGTAAATTATCCCACTATTTAGTTGACTTTGTTGATAGATAAACATGTTTGCATAATACAATGCGAAAAGACAACGAGTCTCTGAGGGGAAATTAAGTGCCAATTGATGATTAGTTTTTATCACCTTGGACAACTGCTTGGTGAATTAACCAACCGTCGACAGCCCACCCCAGACCCAAAATTATCGTATCTTCTATCTGTTGTAATTTCACGTCTTTTCTTAACCTGTCATGTGAACATATGCCATCAGGAGGCCCTACTCTTGCCACTTGATGGGTTGTCAAATGTCTGAATTATACATCGGAAAACGCAGTCATTTTGAAATTAATATGCTTACTGGTTCTGAAAAAATGTCATCAGATACACTAAAAATAAATATGTTGTTAAGTGGCGCCCAACACGAAGTCGTCAAAGAACCTTGGACAACATTTCAACGATAACAAAAATATCTAAAAAAGAAGTAACACTAGTGGGATAACTGCTAGAGCTGGTGAAAAACCAAAGTGCATAACATTAAGCTCAACCACTTATATACACATTTTTCTTTAGACATTTTAACTTCTTTGGCAGGAAGACATTAGAGAATAGATATATTGCACAGTCATAGGAAGGTCCACAAGTGCTGAAGTTTAAAATCTTTCCCGCGATTATGCCAAAAATCAAACGACGAAAGTTAACACTGAAAATACATACTTCCAACTTGCTTAAAATTTAGAACTTAAGCTTCAAGAATTATACGTCACTACGACGGGAAATAACTGCGATGAAAAGCGATGAAGCGATAAACAAAACACGAAGGTACAATTGTTATAGGCGTGAATGGAATTAGTCTTTATTCGCGATCTCTTATATAATATAATATTCATTGTGCAATAATAAAATTGTTGAAAATAATGCGAATGGAAATATATTGCGAACGTTGGCAATTAGATGCCCAATTTAAAATTCAGTGAAGCATCTAATAAATGATAGTGTCTTTCAATGGTTACATTTCCAAATA